>OZ024816.1:18411981-19011981 GCA_964017055.1 Chloromyia formosa
CGAGCGCTTAAATGTTAGAAACCCCCTAAATAAACAGATGGGCCCCAGATGTTGTGGGCCCCAGCGCGTCCTTGCCCTCTCAGCCATGGGTTTCGGGCGCTTAAAATATTAGAAACCCCCTAAATAAACAGATGGGCCCCAGATGTTGTGGGCCCCAGCGCGTCCTTGCCCTCCCAGCCATGGGTTTCGGGCGCTTAAAATATTAGAAACCCCCTATATAAACGAAAGTCGCGATGTAGAGAGACAACAGAAGGAAGCTTTCTGTCTCATCCAAATTAAAAATAACGCAATATGATACTTCATAAAAAAAAAAAAACCCTAATATTCAGTCTTTCTGGGTTTAGCAAGAGAGAAAAAGAATTGCCGGGATATTTTTCTATTCCCAAGAAATTTAACGATGACACGTTCGCGTTTTAGTTTAATTCATTTGTGCGAGAATCGATGTCACCACAAAAATTCATTCACGGTAGAGAAGATTCCTGTAGCGCGAGGCGAAGCCGATCGGCCCGTAGATGAGTCCGTCAAGTCGTCCGGTCCGTCGGAAGTACGTTAGGTGGAATACGTGTTGGTCCGCAGGTAGTAAAAGAAACCGTCCTCTGTCCACGGTCCGTCAAGCCCGTCATCGTCGCATGCCGCTGGGTCTTGGCCTGGCTAAGGGGGCGTGTCTCAGCCAGTTTGCCAACACGGTGACAACCAGGTAGTCGGAGCGTCGAGGTGGTGGTGCGTCTCCTCCAGCGTTGGTCCGCATGCAGGGGGGGGGGGGGGGGGGGGGGGAAGGCCTCGTCCGTCTGTGTGACCATCCAACCACATTCCACGTCCTGGTGTCGCCTGCCACGTACTAAACGGTCCGGTCCAGTCCGTAGGTCTGTCGTCCTGTCCGGGTTCAGTTGGTCCACGTCCGGGGCTTCGCTCCCGCCGCTTTAGGATTTCTCTCTCCTTGTTTTATTTAAATATTATTTTTTTGTTTTGTTTTTAATTTAAATCATTTAGTTAGTAGTAAATATTGAGTTTATTAGCATTGACAATTATCAGAATTTCTAGGTCGATTGTTTCTATCGGCATTTAGACGAATTTGATCGGGGAATTCATTGTAAAGTTCAACCTCAGCTTCTTGGGCTAATGCATTCTTTGCAATAGTTTGGAACGCATACTCCACATTGATACCCTCTTTGGCTGACGTTTCAAAGTAGGGAATATCATTTTTCAGTTGACACCATTGTTGTGCTCGTTTTTGCGATACCGCTCGATTTTCTAAATCAACTTTATTGCCAAGTACAACAAATGGGAAATGCTCTGGATCTCTGGGACTGGCTTGTATTAAGAATTCATCACGCCATGAATCTAAATTTTTGAAAGTATTTGGCGCTGTTACATCGAATACTAGAACACAACAGTCGGCACCACGATAAAATGCTACACCAAGCGATTGGAAACGCTCTTGACCGGCTGTATCCCAAATCTGCATTGTAACAACTCGGTCGTCGACAACAACCTCTTTTGTCAAAAAATCGGCTCCAATCGTGGCTTTGTATTGATTCGAGAAACGTTTGTTCACATACTGATTCATAAGTGACGTCTTGCCAACGCTACTGTCCCCCAAAATGATGACTTTCAGAAGTGATTTCTTCCTGCTGGCCATCTTTGCAATTTACTCGAATTATTACTAGCAATTAGATATTTTGTCACGCACGAATCGTGATACGGTTTGACTATATCCAGGAAAACACGGAAAACTTGCTGGTCATAGAACGGACACTTTCTCACTCGAGTCTGACACAGCTGTTCGCTGTCAAATTCAACATTACTGTTGGGTGCACAGAACAGCTGTTTTGCTGCTTTCAACTTCCATTCAATTTCCAGGCTGATTACATGTATACTTGACAGATGAGAAAAGTACCGCAACTTGTTGCCGATACATTTCTCCTCTTTCAAATATCCATGCAGCCGCACTATTGAAATTGAATGGAAGTTGAAACCAACAAAACAGATGCTTCACGATATTCTATGACCATTTTGATGATCGTTAAGGCCATGTTCTACGGGGGTAATTATACGTTCATGCCAAACAACATAAACGTAACCCACACTCCCGGCTAGAACGCGACGAACCGGGATTCGAGACAGAATCCGACGACCACTCGGCCTTTACTGGCCCCGACCATTTCCTACCCCCACTAACCCGCCATATCACGGCAAAAGGAGACACATCCTAACTTGAGATAAAAATTACCACGGTGCCCCACGCTCGTGGCGGAGCACCCTCTGCTGCTCCCTCGACGATGGGCCTAATGATTCGGTGCCCCGGGGTTGTTCCGCCCTGTCTAGGTGAAACTCCCTATGGATGGGCGCAGTCGTTCCGGCGAAATAGCCGTACACCTGTCAACTAGCGCCTTCTATGAATCCAATTGGGAAATTCCAGGATGAAAACAGGAACACAACACCAAATGTACATATAAAGGCCAACACTTCACTTGGAAATTTCCGCAAAATACGAAAGAAAAACCTTAATTTTCGAAGGGAGCGACGACCGAAGATGACACTTGCACAAGTGGGAGAGGCACTACAGTGACTTTTTCCTCAAAACACAATACGCGAACTTTCAATAGGAGCAAACCACACAATAATCGTGACTCCCTCGCGTCGTGATCAATTTCTCGAATTGTCTATCAAATAAGCGCAAATTACATATACCGAAACTTCCGCAAGGTGACACAACCCGACCACACGATACTTGCAATATCGAAAACAATCCTGACCAACCGCCTTCGTGGTCAGATCCAGAATGAATCCCTGACCGGTTCCTTTGTTCCGCTCTCGTGCTTCGCTTTGTTGTCAGCCTGACAAATGGACGCTTTTCATTGGCCAGATCGACGACATCATCCGATAATTCCGTTATTCGAAATTATCGGATGACGTCTTCGGTCAAGTCGAAAATGGCGCTCATTTGCTTAGTGTGGACAACCACCAAGTGAGCTTATTATGAACCAAGTACATTGCCGGCAGAAGCAGTCGCAGCCGTTTTTGCGCAAATGTGAATAAGGACCGCGAGTGCTTCCGTCGGCAATGTCATCAGCCCATTTCAAAGTATGGGAGTATGCCATCCAAGCACGGGGACTTGTATAAAGGAAAGTTATTAATGGCCCACACAGTCCTGTGAACCGTGATTACCGACGCAATTTCGTCCCCGGATACTGCCTGAGTGCTTGGAACGCCAGTAACGTAGCAGTGGCTCTTACTGATACATTATCGTTATAGACAGCTCTTCAATTGGCTTTTTCCACTTTTACAACGGTGAGGTCCGCTGAACTAAAATTCGGACACATAAAAGCTTTAATGTGTTTCCTCGCTACAGTGCAGCTTATGGGTCTAACCTGGTCGCTGCTGGTGTAAAATAAGTCAAAGTCGGCATTGTCAAGGCCCTTAATTTTAAGATCCTCGATCCATGGTTCATGGATGAGTCCGATATCAATATTCTCTTCTTCTATTTGTAGATTATCCAAGGCACACCTGGCTCGGTTTATATTAATCTGAACAAACTTCAGCATCGGACTCATCCATCGTCTCCTCGTCTGGCAATACGGTCTTTTCTTCCTCTTCCTACTCAATACTTAGCATCCCTAGCAGATCATTTGCATCTTGCACGGGATCTACTACCTCCGCTGATGAGCGGAATACCTTCACTTGGCGTTCCTAATGCCAAAGCGAAGCACGTTACCCGCCTTCTCTAGCGGTTCCAAGCTCTCCTCGTTGATAAGGAGGAGGAAGGTCAGGCTGTTGATGTGGTGTTCGTCGGCTTTTAGGAACTCCCAGTTCAGCATAGGTGTTGCCGGATTATGTAACCGGAGACACTGCAAGAGCCTTGTGCTGCCTCCACCTACCTAAGGCAACCATATCCGAAATCTACGTCTCTCCGGGATTTCCAAAGCTGGGATAAGCTTGAGCTTCCGCGAATTATTGTACTACAGTTGTAGCATGGCAAGGGTCTTCACTCGTCCGCCATCAAGTGATTCATCACCATCACTGTTGCATACATTTTCATAATTTTTTTTTCCAATCGCCACATCGGGAGAAACAACACAAACTTCCATGGCCACGGCAGCATTCGAACTCGCGAATAATCGGTGCGATGAGACATCGAAATGACAGGACGCCTCAACGCACTAAGCTACCGGTGTCTTCGGAAAAATGAAAATTTCAAGATGACAAAGTTCGACTGTAAAAAGTAGGTAGAGTCTCAGGTATCAGTCTATTTGTTTGTCTCTTAGCGGCGGCGGTCTCGAGAAAGTAGTAGTAATTTTGCAGAAATTGTGCCCTTTTCCATTCTTTCCATGTCTAAAATCTTGATAATAATACGACCCCTCCCAGGTATACGATACTTTTGGATTTGGCAAAAAAAAAAATCAGTTCCAGTTATACTTGTAATGCTCTCATAGTGATTTGCAGAATATTGGGTTCCCAGGAAGATGCCAATTAGTGTACTAATTGCCTTAACCCCTCCAGTGGAATATGGGTGCGCCAACGTCTCTAGCAATGGCTTGTTGACGTTTCCTTAGCAAAAAAAAACATTACGGATGGTGCAGTTGCTAGCATACACCTCCATTCTTTTTCCCTTTTGAATGTTTTAGCCATCAAGTTAAACGTTTATTGAAATCAGAAAATAGGATCGCCACCCTCCGAACTATTTATGCCCCCCGTTGGGCGCCAATTATTAAAATTAATATAAAATAATAAAATGAACAACTACCATGGAAGTAGCCGTAAGATCGAATATGTACAATATTATAAAAAGTATCATGCCAAAAAATAAAATGATGACGCAATATGCAGAAACAAATTATATAACGAGCATTTCGAATCCACAACTCAAAAACATATTCATGTTAAAATTAAACTTTCGTTGCACTAACGAATTAATTTTTGTTTGCATAGTGCGTACTCAAGGAAGCTGCTACTCCAGGGTACTCATATCCACAAAGTGGACTACCATCATTTATTTAGGGTTACCCATTGATGTTCGGGCTCTTCTGAGGAGTAGAAACCGCAATCCAGGAACGGCAAAGTCTCATGACGATGATGAGTTAGAATTTTTTGGACGTTTCCAATCAAGTGGTACTCTCCATGTCTGTGGCTTGGTTTGGCTCTTGGCTGGCAGGCTCATATCAAAAATTAAGAAAACAGAAAAAGAAGAACCAATCGTAATTAATGAACCTCAGTCTCTGTTTATAGCACTCAATAATTTCATTTTGATGGATATCTCTTGTTTTTTCATCATCTGACCGCAGTAACTAAACCACACTCATTTTTTTCTTGCAAGCAATATCAACTTCCTTCTATATGAACGCATAAATACGTAACCAGTTAATACGATTCTTCCGTGATTGTTTTTTGTTTTGTCTGGCGTTGAGATATAATTCCAATGAATTTGTCAAGACCACAATCGCACCCCACATTAAGGTCAATTTTAAGAAGATTTCCTCCAATCTGACGACGGTCTTTTATACGATATTGGTCTTTATTTGGTAAGAAAGGTACTTACTTCAAAACGGCTCCCTGGATGCGAATAAAGAGGAGATAAATCTTATTCTTTTTTTTAAAGAACCCCGGTAACCGCAATATTATAGTCATAACATCTACATGTACGTACACAATGCAATCATGTAGAGCCAATAAAATTATTTTGCCATGATTTCGGTTAGGCTATTAGCAATATAAGCCGATAATAAGATTGAATTTTTGTTCTTCGGTTTCCCATGGCGAGGCGGTATGGCATGTACAAGCCGCAGCAGCCTTCAATGTGGATTTTCTCAACTTTTCATTTCATTTTCCACTTTTGGGGGTTTTGTTTTATATGCTAATGGTTGTAATGCTCACCAATCCTTCATCCGTTCATGGATGGCTTGTATGTTTATATTAATGTATATTGTATCTTGGCGAAGGCGGTTGTGGATAAACTGATGAATGAATGGATTGGATACGTACGCGTACGTGTACTCTTCATTTTACCAAGAGGGTATTTGTTGTCATGAATTTTACAGCGTAAAACACCTAATTGAAATTCGTGGTGCGAAATTGGTAACATCATCAGAATAACATGACCGTCAATTGGATATGTCGCGGTAGATACAGTTGACAAAAGAATTTTCTCACGTATGCCAGAGGTGCCCCCATCTCTGGCATAATCTCTTCTTTCTTACAAAATGCAAATTTTCATTAGCACCTTCTGAAAGCACAGATTTGATGAACAATTTTTTAGAAGATTCTGGGAATTGATACATGAAAATTATAACAATTTCTATCAAGGTTGACACCCCTTTAAAATTCCATTTAACTAGTCATTACACCAAGCTACTTAACAAAGAAAAACATCACCGGAAAATAATTCCTTAATCCCACCCAACCCCGCATAGTACTAGAGCCCTTTGCAAGAAAACTTTCGTCATCTGTAACCGGCTGGAATTTACACCCCTTGTAAAAAATAGTAAGGAAACTGCAGAAACGTACATCAGCCCAGTTTTGCCCGGGTCCGTCAGCTATGCTGACCGTGTTAAGTGTTTTTGAGATAGTCAGCATGGGTCACGGCCCGGGCAGGACTGAACGTTTTCATTGTCTTAGTACTATGTTTTACAAGTGGTGTAAATTCCAGCCGGTTACAGATGACGAAAGCTTTCTTGCAGCGGGCTCTTAGACTATCAGAGCAGTTGTAAGAATCTCCAGGTTGAGAATGATGAAAGTGGCGAAACCATACACAACCTCAAATAAAAAAAGTCCAAAATTATCAGCCTGTTAAATGATGGTAAATGCTCACGCATCGAGTACGGCCAACGCGAGGTGGAGTAATGGAGTAGCACTTGTACGGTTACTAGGGAACTTTGGCGTAGGATCGATCCAAAACGCTCTGCGGAACTGCTGGCGTTGCATAGACGAAACCCACGGACTATTGTGGGGGTGATTACAGAGCACTGCCCGATCGGCGAACATGCTAAGAGGTTGGGGCTTCCACACAATGACTTCTATAAGAGCTGCGGAGATGAAGATGAGAAAGAGAGTACTTTTCATCTGCTATGTGGATGTCATGCCCTGGCTAGAAGAAGAAGGATTACCTTGGAGTCTTTCTATTTTGACGATCTGGATGACCTTAAGGATGTTGGCAACAGTCGGCTCCAGCACATCATCAACAGCTCCGGCTGGTTCAATGAATAGGTAGGACTCGGGTTGTGGAGTCGATGGTGGTATCACAAAGGACCCAGTGGTGGTCTATGTGTGCTGTGTGTATAACGGCAACCCTTTGAACTTACCCAACCTGTATGCTGAGTATTTTTTTGAGTGCGAAGTTCATTGCAAGCTTAGTCAAATTGACTAAGTTAGCAATGACATACTCGACTTCATTCCAAAAAAAAAATCAATTCAGACTTCCTAAAATACACTTAGTAGTCCGCTTTAATTTCATTATTAAACTAAAGAGTAATTTTGGCGGATTTATTCCGAAGCCCAGTACACAGCATAATCTCCTTAAATGACTAAACTTCAAACTTCCCAAACATCCTAATCAAGAACCATCGCTACGACGGAGTTAAAAACCAAAAAGAAGGCAATGATTGCGATTTTCGGATATTATTTCTGCATTCTTCCTTCCGGCTATCCGTCGATAAAATCAATACAATGGAGAGTGTTCAATATCAAGAGATACTCGCGTTTGCATTTTTTTTTTCTATCATTTTACCTTTTTTCCCTACGATGCCTGGCTGTATAGTGTATAGCTAACTCGAGTCCAATCATGATTCCTACACCAGACTCTTAATCTTAAACCAATTTAATATCCCTTTGTTTTTGCTGTCTATGATTCCGTCGCTTATGAAGTTAACAAGTACGGCGAATAAGTACCGAGAACAAAACCCGTTAATAGTGTGGATGAACATAAAAATTTAATAAACGTTGAGCGAAATTTCAAAGCAAGTCAAGGATTGATCTGGGCTCATCCACCATGAATGTCTTCTCGAGGGTTTATTTTGTCGTTAACTCTTATATAGACAATGTCCGAAAATCTCTGTGCTTTTTTTTTCTTTACCATCCCACGATTTTCCCTCGATAAAACCGAATTTCTATTTTAGCAGGAGGAGATGAGCTAACGGTTACAAGGATTGTCATCTTATCAGAGAGAATGGAAGGCTTGAAAACACTCACAACAAACAATGTTCGAACATTATCGAAAATCGCAACTTGTCTCTACTTCTCCAAGATTTCATTATCCTTACGATAGATACAGCTGAAATTTAAGGCGAATTTCTGTTTATATTTACGAGTATATGGGATAGAGTAGACATTTGTATGGCTATCGTTGTTGTAGCGTGCTCTCGATTCGATTTTCCTGCTTGCTGCCTATACAAACGACTCCAGCTCCTACTTTAAAGTGTGTCCTCTTGTGCCAGTCCATTAAGCACAACAATCTTTAGTTTAGATTTTCCTGATTCTCCAGATTTTACAGATAGACAATCTACGAGTACATCCATACGAATTTATCCACATCGCCCGGCTTCATTCTCACATTTTGCTACATACACATAATACGTACAAAACAGTGAACTATGTTGAACTGTTGAACTGAACCTGCTGAGCAAAGGAAAATGTCCTGTTTGTTATTCTATTGGCGCTACAAGAGAGCGAGTTCGATAGGACGATTGCTGTTCAACAAGCTTTAGCCGTTATTGTTTGTTATATCTATTGGAAAAGCGCTCGTTCGTGGTCTATTGGACGAATGTCGTCTGCAGGTTCGCTAGTCGGGATGCCATGAGATGTTTTCGGGGACAGGGAGGAAGAACTATCATAAAATTCGGCAAGATGTGGTCCTGTTTTATATTACAATCGGACAAAGATCCGGAATGAATCGAACGGACTGGATCTGTGACGAGAGAATTTAAACAGCCACCATACAGATAATTCGTCGCATGACGTGGAGGTGAGCGAATTGCCGAGAGACAAGTTGACGTTCAACCAATTCAGCGGGGCGGAATAGAACTGTCTGTTCTTTGTAGAAGCAAGTCCCACCAGTTTTGTGCCTTTATTAATTAAAGTAGAAAGGGGGCGAGGACTGTTTGAAATTTTTTAGAAGCAAATCACACCAACAACAGTTTGTAACTTTATTAATAGAGTCGTTAACTAGAGGGTCAGCGGGAGCGGGGGTGTTGTAGTCCCACTTATATTTCGAAATTTCACCCCTGTCATGGCGCAGTCTGTGCGAATATTAAAAAGACGCAGACTAGGGGCTCTTTGGGAAGACTCAGTAGAAGTCGACACCGAGCAACAGCAACGATTGTTAATTGCCTTGACCCCTCCAGGAGCATGGGCGCGTCAACATCTCTTGCATTTCTATGCCATTTTGACGTTTCAATAGCATATTTACTTTTCAGACGTGAAGTTGCTAACATGCACCTCCTATCCGCACCGAGAATTGAATCTCCATTCTCTAGATCAGGGCGTCGGCAAGCTTTTCTGAAAAGGGCCAGATCATTCAATTTTTTTGGTTCAGCAAGCCAGCAAACTCGGAATGTATTGTAACTAACTGATTAACGGAGTGATCGACCATTTGCATTGAAGGTCTAATGGAAGCATCTCCTTATGATGCAGCCAAACTAATATTTAAATATGGAAATGATTTTTGTATTGCAGTTTTATCCGGAACCGAAAATTGCTAATGTTTAGGAATAGCGTTTTCGTTAGTATTAATATTTTCGACTAATTGCACCTGCAATTACTATATATCGCATTTCTATCACAATGAAGACATCTAATTATTGTCTTTAGAAAGATATGCTTTAGATCACTTTGTATGAGATAGTTGGCTATATTTGGCGATGTTCTTACGATATTTTTAGTAAGATTTTCGCCACAAATGTTTACGAGGATGCTTTCTCCGTTGAACACATATTTTCACCATCATCATTTATGATACATTCTAACATCAATGTCAGCATTAAGCTGTTACAAATAGGAGCTTGTGGTGGAGTAAAGTCCTAAGATGAACCAAGGCGCCCAACGTTGGGCGTAAAAGCTTAATAATTCTTTCGCATGAGCCTCCCTGATCATAGCAGTACTATCGCTGGTTTCTCCATGAATTACATAATTTCAGACTGAGCTTTCACGCAGAGAGTGATCAGAAGACGTCTCAGTGCCTTTTAAACCGGGATCATATTTCCTTTCGTTGGACATACTCATCTAGTTAAGGTGATACTTTACCCTATAATAGGCGTCAAAACCTCTACCCATATGGTTGTTGCCTAATTACTAAGGGATTAATTACTTCTTTTGCCACAGTCCTAAATGGTCAGTCTAGTAAATTTGAATTTTGTTGGCAGATCATTCCCGAACCAACTTAGGGTACGAAAGGGCTGGCGCCTAAGCTAGCCCACTGATAAATTGCAGATCTAGGACTGCAGGACAAAATCTCAAGGTACCACTAACGCGTTCTGGCTGGACAGTTTGGACTGGTCTCACACATCTTCAGTCCTGAGTTTACAGTTGTCGAAAAATCCGTGGCCTGGTGCATTTCAATCAAAAACTGATCCTCGAGGCTTTAGGCGGCTGAGAGCCAGAAGATATGGGGCCGATCTGGACCGAAATGACGACAACCTCAATTGGCCACACACCTGCAGTTTATTTGTAGTATATTGCACTAATTTATGAAGAATTCAATGTTCGCCGTAGCCATTCTGATTGCTTACTTAACGAGATTATATTAAGTCTCCAATCTGGCAGAATTTCTAGACAAATCTCATGTGCGACAGAAATGGTGTGAGTTGTTATGTAAGGGTAGTATTACCTTAACTCCGGGGCCGGATAAAAATCAGGAGTTTGCCGACCCCGAGATCATAGATCGGTGACCAAACGAACACGGCCACCACAAAAAAAAGCGGCCATAGCACACTACACCCTACCTAACCTACAATATCTATCTTACTAAGATTTCCATATAGTGATTTCCTGGACACGTCAGTTTCTTAGAAATGAAATGGCTGACGAAGGTTTGTGCGACTCCTTTCTATGGTCCAGAATCCTTCGGCGAAATTTCACTAGGCGCTTCTGAGATTAAGAGCGATCAGTGTCGTCGCACCAGGCCTAAAGTAGGCTAAACTGTTAATTTCGGGCTACACTGTCTACTATACTATAGTCCTCTACTACGGCTCTGTGAACTATCCATACAATAAGGTATCCCCCAAAAAATTGTGGAAGCCCCCCCCCCCCACCCAATGCAATGACAAAACACCTAAAAAATAGGAATTGCCCTTTCCCCCAACTTTGGGGATATTTCATGACACGATGAACTACAGCAATACAAATGAAATAATCTCCTAAAAAATGATGCCATTAGCCCCATTTTTGGGGGGATAGTTCATATTTTAACATATTCCCCCGCAACAAAACGGACAAAACACTCCAAAAAAGATTAATTCCCAAAAGATTAGTTCGTCAGTGCGGGGAAGCTTCATTGACAAGTTGGCTGTGATATAATACATACAATAGACCAGACCACTCGGTCTCATTGCTTCTAGACCTTAATTGCTTACGTCCTATTTCTCCTACTTCATTTCTAAATCAGTTTTGGGGCGACCACAGACTTAGTGTGTAGAGGCATCAGTTTTATATCTGACTACGGTGGTTACGAGTTCAAGTTCCGTCCACGGCGTTCTTGGCCATAGATGTTTGTGTTGTCTTCCCCCTGTGGAGGGACTTTTCAGGATTTTTAAGGGGGGATGGGGTCCAGATGTGACCCCATACGAGACCTGGATCAAAGGCCCATCAGTAGTTTTGTATAAAAATTGATCTTTGTCCGAATGAATCGAACGGGGCAATTGTTTTAGTTGCTGAGAACGCATCAGACAAAGTGCGAGAAAAGATTGCCATAAGAAATTGAATATTCACTTGTGAAAAGTGAACACCTGTCTTGTTTACGTACAAAACGACTATAGTCCCAATTGTATATAAAGTACAATAATATATCCTTGAAATCCTCGTCCGAATAAAACTGAACGTCGTTGTTTGTTCAATCGTACGTATGAGCGGAATTGGTTTCATGAAATTCGATGCCATTTTTTGTGCCGTCTCGTCCCAATCTAATTGAATTGGAATTGAACAGAGCAGTTGATTCTTACGCTTCGTTGTAACTCCTTGCCATTTATCTCATGTCGGTGCTGTGTACTTGATGTTCAGGTCAAAAGATATAAATCTGCTGCACGATTTCGAGAGGAAAAAAGTTTTAATCTATTGCAAATGTTCTTTTTATTTAAAAGTTGTATGTAGAGTTCATTGAATTTTTAGGTAAACCATTAGTTGTGATTTATGGAGCTAAAAATTGTAATTAGGGTTTGATTATTGGACTTCAACACACTCTCCGAGTACTTTAAGCAAGGCTTATAAAGGTGGTGGGCGACCGGTAGCTCAGTGCGTAGAGGCATCGGACTCATGTCTAACTACCGGTGTTTCGAGTTCGAATTCCGTCCACGACGACGTTCGTGGCCATTGATGTTTGTGTTGTCTTCCCTCTGGGCTAAAAAATGCCCTGCAGTATGGGCAAGATGGCCCTGTTCGCGCTTTAGAGGCCCTGCCGTCCGCTCCTTGGAGTATAATTGAAAATGCGCATCGCCCACCCAAGTTTTACCCCGTATGTTACTTTCCTTATCAGCTGTTCCGACGTCACCTGGACTATGATGGTCATCCCAGTGTGCTATGTTAGCCGATTCCGGAAAGTAAGCTTCCAGTAGCATGTCCAGGCACTCGTTTGGGTCCTCTGCCCAGTCCCCATATTCCCTTCGTGGGAAGAATGGCAAACAAGGGGTTGCTGTTAAAATTGTTTAGAGTCTCGCAGCCTCTGTGCATCTCTCAATGTTCTCAGAGTATTCTCTCCATGATATATAGATTCACTGTGCTAACCACCCTCTCAAGATCTAAACTTACTTCGCTAAGATTCATAGATTGGTGAGAAAGTATGCACAAGTCGTCAACAACATGAATACTCAAAATGACGCGGATAACATGAAAATTCTACTGCACTCTCCGCCTAATGCTGCAAGCAACATATCACCGATCACTATAAGTAGAACAGGATTAGTAAGAGGTTTAGCCCCTATCAGTGATGTAGATAGCTTTTCGCCGCGTGAGGAAATATATTATCGGCAGTCAAATGTTTCAATATCTGCTCAGGGCTCGATTGGAACCCTTTATCTCTTGAGTGAAAATCAACTCTAAAGTAAGCCACAAACTAACTCCCTGTAATTTTTCAATGTGTCTTCGAAGCACTCATGGAAAATAGGTAGCTGATGAAATCCAGGATGAGTGTCATCATGAAAGTCATCAGAAAATTTGTAATGATATTGTTGATTGTTGATAGAAACTTAAAAACTGTTGACGAGTTTTAGAGTCAAACGTCAAATAGCACAGGATTTAACCAGCTTTTGTCATGAAGGAGGCAGCAATTCAGTCGGTCATTTAACATGAGATCATTGACAATATGTCCTATCATCACATGGTTACCACTCAGCGGAAATCCCCGGCTCTACCATATGCGCAGACTGCGCAGTTGAAGAGAATGTCATTATGTAGAGGCGCGAAATCTCCTACCTAATTTAATAAGGCATTACATTTTCAAAACTAAAAAATATCCTTAGGCCGATTTCACATAGTATTGTATGTACAGTATACGAGATTCTAGCAAAAAGCACCAGTGGCGGCAAACTTTGTATCCGTATATACGAATGAGCAATTTTAATTCAATCGTCACATATACAGCTCGCTCCTCACTGCTGCTTTTTTGGAGAAAACTCGTGTATCGTACATTCCGTGTGAAACTGGCCTTAAGGCAAGGTCTGTTTTGTCCTGTGACTAATGATACCACGCGCCTATTTGATTACCCTTTTCGGATCCGACAATTCAGTGAAAATTTACGCTAGAAAATAATTCAATTCAAAAATATTCAATGTGAGTGACATAAAACCACAAAGTCTAAAAAAAAAAATGGCGGCCAATGCGGGGCACTGCGCGCCAGATTTTTTTTTCAGACTTTTTTTTAGTCGCATTTCCATTTTCTACTGTAAATTTTTACTGACGTAGGTAACCCTCAGGTAGCTTAAGGCAAATTAGGGTAGCTTTACGGTAAGGTTTAAAAACGTTACGATTTTGTGTTTTGTGACTAACGGCAGCACGCGCTTATTTGATTGCTCATTTCGATTTCAACGAAAATAAAATTCCACCGAACTCACTTTATGTACCAAATACTCGCACTAAAGAACCACGCCACAAAGAAATTGTCATGAAATAAAGTAACTTGCACGTCTCAGACTACATGACCGATGACTGATGACTTTATTTCTAGTTAAGTCTTAGTTTTAGTAAATGAGTGTGAGTTTTAATTTTAAAATACGTATTTAGGATGATACATAAAATATTAGCGACTATATAGGAACTCTTGAGGAGGAGAAGGGGAGGGGTTGGGCTGAACCCTTTAGTTTTGATACCCTACAGCGTTACACAAACCGGGTTACTCTATGTTGGGTAGGTGGGCATCGGGGCATCGATGGCAACGAAGCCTCAGACGCATATGCTAGACAAGTCTCATCAGAGAAATTGTTCGGGCCTGAACCCTACTCCGGTCTGAGCTGGGCCGCTGCCAGGGCGATGGTGACGGGATGTTCCGCGGACGAAAGTGTGCTGTACTGGAATGATCTAATCTAAACTTGGTTTCCTGGGTAGCATTTTTGCCGAAAATGGTGGTACGGAGCAGGACATCGCTCGTCGTATCAACCAGGCTAAATGCTCACACGGCGTGCTGTCCAGAATCTGGCGGAGCAGTTATTTCAGCATCAAGGCTAAGCTGGGCCTGTTTCGCTCCCTGGAACTGTCTGCGCTTTTGTATGGAGCAGAACATTGAAAGCTTTCGTAAGAGTTACCAGAAAACTCAAAGTTTTCATCAACTCATGTCTTTGTCGAATTGTAAGAATTTTCTGGCCCGAAACAATATCAAATAAAGAGTTAAGTCGGCGTACGGGTCAGATGCCAATCGACGAATGGATACGCAGGTTAAAATGACAGTGGATAGGTCACACATTGCGGGAGAATGATAATTGCATTGCTTTACATGACATGAAATGGAACTCCATTTCCAACCAAGGCCGACCAAGAGAGGTCCCAAAATCACATGGCGTCGATCTATTGCAAAAGAGTGTAAAGCGGAGTAAGGGTGGCACGCAGGACTTGTTGACGTGCTATGCACCACTAGGGGTTAAGGCAAAGTAGTAGTATCGATCCCTACAGTTCCAACGAAGCTAGCTGTCTGGGAAGAGTGAACCTGAGGTTAATCATTGGTTACCTCACGGGACAGCACTGGGTGAGATATCAACTAAAAAATGCCGACTTCGCCTAGAGGACACTGAGTCCACCAAACACCTTCTCTAGGATTGCCCGGAGATCGCTTGCTCCGGGTTTACGTTTCTTGGAGGTTCAATAGCGAGCTCCGCTGTCACTAAGAGTGCTCCTACAAAGGACCTATTGGCCTTCATCAGGTTGATTGAGGGCCTTTTGAATTAGTGAAGGCTATGGCACAATAGATGTCATGGTCGCAGTGCCCACCAGATGGGTATCTTAGCCTGCCGTTATTTATTAATTCATTCAAGCGGATAGCAGGAGTTTACATACAAATTCTTCTTAGGTGAATTGGGTCAACAAGAATTCACTTTTCAATTTTATTTTCCAATTGATATGGCGAATATCAATAGCTCTGGCTGATATGAAGCTCTCGAATTGAATCAATTCATGAACAAATGCGAGCTCGCGAATACTTCTCATTCCAGGTTACTTTACTTACTATATTATGGTCAATCTTGATTGGCTGCCAATTACTGCAGAGGATGAACTATTGAGATTTTTATCAAAGCCTATCATCAATTGTTTCCGAATACTTGATGCATACATACATGCATTCTTAACCGATTTTGCATAACTTTTCCAAGCATTAACATGAACCCAGACGGGTACAAGTACGTTTGAATGGGATCCCGGCTGGTAAACTTTATCCAATTATGTATTCGACAAAAGTTTATTCATATTTTTAATCAAATAATAAATTGTAAACGTGCGCAATCTTTACATCTTCATTGCCTTGAATTAGTTTAACAACCAAAAAACCCTCTGATTCATTCAGGGCAAAAAAGGGAAAGACCGAAAAAAGAAAATAACGAAAATACCAAAGTGGAACACTGAGATAGAACAAAAAAAAGAGGATAAAAAGAAACTTTTCCAACGCAAAATAACACTTGGCGGTATTGTACTTTTTCTTTCGTTCCTTTTGTACAGAGGGAAATCCTTTTTGTGTGATGATCCTCCAGCCACAGTCATATTCTCGATATATGTGTGTCGTTAAAGACTTACATGTAGCACGGATACTTTGTTTCAGTATGACTTGTATTAGATACATGTACATTTATTCGATGCTCTTTGATATTAGTTTCTTTTTTGTTGGATGATGGTAACCTTTCAGGAGAAAGGATATGCACTATGATTCGCGATGGTCTACTAACATATCATCCTACAACCAGAAAACGATGGGTTTTGGCTTTTCTCCCTAGGATTTCGTATTACCGTCACGCACTGGATACAACCATAGCTATCAGGACGAGCGCATTTCATCGCACGAGGACCTTAAGTCTATTTTGGAAGCCGGAGTTTTTGAGCCACGGAATTAATAAGTGAAGTGAAAAATATGGAAGTTTAACGCACTTTAAGAACGATTCCAGCTAAAGGTTACATTTGCATTTTTATGGCGGTAGACGATGATGTTGCGATGCTTTCAAATGGGATATTTGTAAATGTTAGCTCCACGGTAATTTGCCTACTTTATATGGATATAGCGTGAATGATAATGGCTGTTTACAATGGATATCGCTTACGGTTTTCAATGATATACCAGGGTGTAGATTATCGGAAATTATCCTCACGAGGGAATATAATGCTTGTAGAGGTGTTTTTTTCTTAACCTTTTCGAGTTTTTTCTTGTATGTAGTTTATTTTAAAGGAAATCACAAAAGAATTGATGTCGAAGGTACTATTCTAATTTAGGAATTTCAGGCCACTCTGCGCCTCTTTGTGGTGAGACGGGTCGATCAAATTCTACAATGTAAATAGGTTCGGTTAGGTGAAAGGGTAGCCGTGATACCACACAGCACACATAAAACACCTCTGGGTCCGCTGTTATATCACCAAAGTCACCTAATTAAACCTAGGTCGTAAACCAGCCTGTGCTGGCAATATAGCAATTCAGCTCTATTTCGCTCAAGTCCTTAATTTCCTCCAGATCTTGAAAAAAAATCAAGAACCCAGAAATATCCTCTGCCTCTCAGCCAATGACAAGGCCGGATAATGACAAGGAAGATGAAGAACGCTCTCCTCATCTACGTCCTCACAACTCCTGCAATAGTCGTTGTGAGAAATACGGAGCCTCCAGGCGAGCTCGCTAAGTCGCTGTAATAAACCCCACAACCCTGCCAATGTGTTTGTTCAGTGAAAGTAGTGTGGCAGAGAGGCTAGCGTCAAAGTTCGGTCAAATCATCCTTGTCTAATGTTCTTCCTGTCAACCGCAGTGGCGTTAATTACCAGTCTGTAAGATGCGATTGGCATTTTAATGTTTACGCGGTGCCAGTCATCAACACCGGTGGTCCCCTTCCGAGCTAACTCATCCGTAACACAGTTGTCCGTGAAGCCATTATGGATGAGTATCGAACAGAGTGTAATATTGAGAAAACAACCCATCTCTTTAAGGGCTAAGCGACGACAGTTTTCGATGTAGTGAGGACAGATTCGATTGATCGAATGCGGCCTAACTGTCTATATATAGTGACGTTTCTCACGACATGACTTCCTAGCCAGGTCAGACCTTCCTAAAATACCGAAACCTCCGCTTGCAAGACACTACAAAAATCGAGAAGACGGAATGGCAAGTTAATCCAGTTAGTCCTTCCGAATAAATACCAACCCCAACTCCACCATCAGTCCTAAAGCCATGCGTGTCGGATGCACGGCCACTTTCGATTTCTCTCTCTCTCAATTGCCCTAACCCCTTGTGGGCATAGCGCGTCAACTGTTCCATGTGGCCCAGTTGGCGTTTCACGGCATAAACTGGTTTCGGAGAATGCAGTTGCCAGCATGCACCTCCTGCACATCCATGGCCACGAACGTCGTCGTCGACGGGATTCGAACCCGAAACGCCGGTAGTCAAACATGAGACTGATGCCTCAACAGACTGCGCTACCGGTCGCCCCACTGTCGATATTCAATCTTCAATTCATTTAAAAACGAAAATGATTATGTACTTATCTATTTTCGCATACCTTATTTCGATTTGAAACCAAAATTGTTCATAGACAAAAAAAAACTGCTGAATGCAGATATGCAAGGACGAAAACGATGCTAGTATATAAAGAAGGAGTGAAATCAGCGACCAACGGCAATATACCGGGGGTCGCAATCTTCTAGTGGCGGAGTTAGCCCAGCCGAACCGAAATTGTCCATGCACACTTTGTGCGATACCCTCAGTATTACACAAACAAGAACACTCACTTCGCTCGCTCTAGGTACAACAATCTCTTGTGTGGACTCCGATTGTGAATCAACAGTCCCTTATGTAGGCTACGCTCGGTCCGTACTTAAGGGATCACAACCCACAGTATCGCCGAAACATAAACGCCCGCTTTGCTCGCTCGCGACGCTTGCTCCGCGCTTAAACGTTTTCTTTGTTGCTATTCAACACTGACAAACAACAAAATCTGACTCCGTTAAGTTCGGGTTCGCGCACAAACGTCGCGGCAGTCGGGTGGATTTGGGCAAGTTGAATTTCAAACTATTATAGGACTGCGGTGAACTCCGGAGCTCCGAACTTGAAGCCCACACACTACGAATTTTGGATTGGACGCGGGACAAACTGGATTTTGGACACTAGTGTGTGGCGACCTTTAGTCTTATTGAAACATCTCCAACACTCAGCCCTAAGTTCGGAGATCCTAGTACTTCAGCAAGCTGTTTTTGCTTTCCTTAATGTGAGAAAACCGGACAGGATGAAGACACCGCGCCGCGCCGCCTTCATAGCATCTGTCAGAGTACAATAATGCCCAGCTCCTGTCCGTTGCAGGACTAATATGGTAGAGCAGGTAGCCCTTCGGAAAGAGCATTACGAAACTTAGGCCAATTTGTTCTCCTGCGATTTATAGTGCGTTGAATTGCTTCGGGACGCTCAATGATCAGAGAGGGAGGGACGATACTCTCCAGTCTCTGATTACTTAGGTGGATGATATCATCCGACGCCAGAGAGATATCGACGACATCTTGTCAGGGTTTTGTTATAAAAGGAGGCTCACGGCACACATTGCAGATTAAGAGATTAGCTTACAATTACGATGTACATAGAATAGAGATCCAATGGTTTAGATACCCGGTGAAACAGAAAAAGGTCGTAGGTCTGCTAGTTATCTACGATAAGATAATAAGTTGACAATTCCATGGCTGGCTTAAAGGCTGTACAACTTATGGTTGTACCGATTGTTTTTAGTCACAACACTTAAAATCCTTGTGAAGAACCGACATATTACAACCTCAGGTCAATATTCAGAAATTTGCCAAGCTCTCGAAATTTCCATTTCCAATTTCAACCAGTCATTAAGAAAAGCTCTTGTTTGCATCAATTACGCATTATGTGCAAAAGCAAACAATCCATTTTCTCTGACTATATTTGCCATCATGTACCGGATTGTCAAAATAAACGGACCGCTGCGCTTAAGGAAATCCAGAGCATAAAAGACAATAGTTGTTGCTTTCATCGGAGGTCAGTTACTATACATCAGTAAATAATGTGTAATACGTGTTCGGTGTCTTCAATTATCGGCCTGTTGTCATACATAGTTCTATTTGTTGTGACCAAGAGTAATAGGTGCTGGTACGGCTCATGTACTGAGTACTTATTATGATGATTTTGCCTGGAATATTAAGTTTGCTGGGACAAATACGAGTAACATACTGAGTCGTATATATTGTATTTGCAGCTCACAAGTGTGTAAGCAAGCTTAAAATACAAATATGTAATTAAATCTATTTGCATTTGCAATTTGCATTGTGTTAAAATTATTGTTTTCAAGTAGGCATTCGAGTTTACTTGAATACGGATATATTTGCAGTAGTAGCTTTCCGGTAATAGAAAAAGATGTGACTTTGCAGAAATTTGCCCATAACTTTGGCATAGAAGCAATATAGCGACAACAATAAAAACTTGAAGAAAAAGGTCTAGTACATATTTATTTATTTAGAGCAATAAATTAAATAGAACTAAATTACCTTATTAGCACCACATTCCAGAGCAAAAAGGAGTTCAAATTGGACTGTTGCGCCAGTTATTTATTTTATTTTATTTATTATAATTTTGAAACTTCTACTTTTGTAACAGGTACGACTTACCAAATATGAATTATCCAAATATTTGAGGCTTACCTGAAAAGAAAAAAAAACACATAAGTTTAAATCAAATTAAATTGCACACAAATTGCGAATCACACGAAAAAAAAAATTAAGTCGAAAAAGAGAGTGCTACGTTTCTAAATATCTTTACCAAATATCGTATTATTCTCTATAATTGGTCCGTAAAGACTCCGGCTCTGATTTGTTTTAAACATCTAACACCCTCGTTTCCACAGCTATATTGAGCGTGCCTAAAACTATTGTTTTAGAGTGCGCCTGCCAAAGGAAAATGTGCAATGTTAGTTGAGATATTATAATTCGACATTGCCTGATAGTGGGGCATCTACACAGATTAAGACTAATCACAAGTTGTAGCTGCAGAAATTGTAAGGTACCAAATTCTTAGAAAACTTCGCAACACCTCCTGTGTGAGTGCCCAACACACGCCAGATAAAGACGAAAATGTCTAGCGGCCTCCTCCTTTCGTAATCTGACAGCAGTTGCAGACCTCAGAATAAGTAGTCTTCTATACTTCACAGATGTGACAAAGACCTTTGAATTCAACAAAGACCCGGCATTAATGATAAATACAAATACCCAAGCGGTCTGCTAGGCTAGGCACACGATCGTCGCACATTGTTCGCGACTAGCGATCAAGCCATAAAGTACGGAGCATTATTTGTGTGTATCTTTTTGATAATCGCCTGCGATAGACGCAGAGTGGTATCTAGCAAAACGGACCTTAACCCATCGTAATATTCAATCGTATTGATTGCCAAACTTCATTCCCGAACGGGGGACGATCTTGAGAAATATGGCAGCTGCATTGGACATAATTTTTTTCAGTATACCCGACTTCGGCTAAAGTTTCAATTTCGTCAATATTTTTGAGAAGTTGGGTTAGTTTTTCTGCGGAAATTTCTCCAACGTCTGACTTCGGTAAATCAAATTTTAAGCCTAAGGCCTTAGCAACCAGAGCTTTAATTTAAGTAGTACATATATTACTCTAGTTTTGTTATATTCTTCTGTAATAAATAAATACTTAAATAAAATAAATCAAATTTGATGAACCAAATCCAATCATCTGTTTCAACGGTGTCGGGCAACTCCGTCGGATTTATTTGCCTATTTACGCATTCAGCAAACAAATACGTCTAGCCTCTATTCATATTGGATGTTTTCGCTTCCTTTTCAAGGCTCAGTAATTTAGTCGAGTAGAGAGTTATTTAGTAACTAAATACGTGTGAACAGTAAAAATTTAGTCGAGTAGTTTAGTAAGTGATTTAGTCGAGTCAATCCATTTCGTTCTATTTTTTCAGGCAAGTAGTATCCCAGTAGTTGGTTGAAGTGCAAACGTCGACAGCTAATAAAGCTGTCAAAAATGTCGCGCTGGAGCGAAGAAACGACAAGTTAAGACGATGGTTTGCGTAAAATGACTGATATTAACCCTGATGTGAACCCGAGAAAACCAGAACTGGAGTCCAATGCCGATGCAGACGGACTTTTGGTGGTAGCCGGTGCAATTCCTGTTGAGCTTTGTGACAATCGGGCGCAATGCATCCTGGGCAAGTTTAATAAATTGTACGAGACACCTAGCCTCTTTTGACTGAAATAGAGGAAAAAGCGGGCAACAATTGCGAGAAAATTGCCTGCAGCGATAGTCAGGCGTCTGTTGTCTGATAGTTTTTCTAGTAGTCATGCAATCGTGGAGCTAAAATCGCGAAACGATCTTGCTTCCGACATTTATCGGACGGTCCGCATGCGTGAATGAGAGGGAGACATTGAATCCGTGTTCGTTTGCAATAAATCTTCTTTGTTTGCAAATGTTCGTGAGTGCCTCGGGCTACGCTCTACGCAGAATGTTCATCTTTCAAAACACCACTGACTTGTCTACTTGACACGTCTGTGCGAACGATTTTTTTGAGAGAAGCCAGTATTTTAGTAACTAAATTACTGGCTACTTGACTAAATACTCGCATAGTCCGAACAAGCCTTTATGCCCGGTTCACATTATTCCAGTCCAGTAATCCAGTCCAGCTATCCAGTCCAGTGCTGAACTGGATCATATCGTCTACATGATTCCAGTCCAGTAGTCTGGCGAGTGTGTTGTTGATTCGGTAACTACCTAGTCTAGCCATAAATACTGTTACAAACTTTTTGAAGCACTGCTCAATAAAAGAGGTGTTATATGTTAAGAAATCATTGTTTATTTATTAAATGCATTGTCAACAACGGAAATTGCAACAAGTTATTCGAAGTGATTGCCTTTTGCCTTTACACAAGCCTTTAATCGAGCTGGCCACTTATCTATGGAAGCACGGACGACTTCAATCGGAAAGTTGGCGACTGCATGTGTAAGAGACTTCTTTAAGGATTCGATATTAGAATGTCTTTTAGAGCACGTCATTTGCTCTAAGACAGACCATAATTCGTAATCCAGCGGATTCAGGTCTGGGCTAGAGGAAGGCCAATCTTCAGCTTTAATAAAATCTGGAACATTTTCTTCAAGTCATTTTTGGGTTGACTTCGCCTTATGACCTGGTGCAGAATCTTGCTGGAAACTCCAAGGCTGATTTTTGAATAATGACGTGTTGAGAGGTTTCACTACACTTTCAAGGACACTTTCTTGATAAATTTTGGCAGACGTTTTGACGCCCTTCTCACAAAAATGCAACTTTGTCACCCCGTTGTAGCTAACACCCCACCAAACCATTACTGAGGCTGGATGATGACCTCTTTGAACCTTTTGGGCAACTTGAGAAGCTTCTCTGGCACTGCGAGCATAAACCCTATCGTTTTGTTTATTAAATGTTTCTTCGACAGTAAAAATTTTTTCGTCCGTAAACAAAATTTTACGGTGTTCTTGGTTTACGTACCGGCAAAGTAATCGTTTTGATTTTTCCACTCTATTTTTTTTTAACGGATCTGTTAGTAAATGCCCGGTAGATCTACGATAAGCACCCAACCCCAAGTCACTTTTGATGATACGTGAAATTGTTCTTTGGGGTATTTTCATCTCACGCGATAAAATTTTTTGTTTCCGAAGAGGATTACGGCGAATTCTCTCGCGCACGGCTTTAACCGCTTGAGGTGTTCGAGTAGTTCGCGGACGGCCAATTCTTTCACGGTCACTTACTCCAGACGTATCATTAAATCTTTCAATAGCCCGATATACAAACATTCGGCTTACACCAAGGGTATGCAGAGTCTTAAAAATATCACTTGGTTGCATTCCTACTTTATGAAGTGCAATCACAGCAATTCTATTTTCTTTGTCACCCCAATCCATGTTCACTACACTAAAAATTAAACTCAAATGATGACAAATGCATCAAGCACAAGCGTACTATAGCGATTAGCTCAATTTTTAAGAAATGCAATATAACGGTTCCTTTCTGCAGGGTTGCCAAACCTTGTAACAATATTTATGGCTAGACTAGGTATAGTAACAATGATTTCTGGGCGAGCTGGAATCAAAAAGTAGACCGACAATCCAGTTACTGGACTGGATTGCTGGATTGAATTGCTGTCCAGTGCCGGTTCACATTATTCCAGTAGCAGTCCAGCGCTGGACTGGATTACTGGACTGGATTGGTTACTGGAATAATGTGAACCGGGCATTAGAGTTATCTCCTATATCAATTCGGGTTATAAGTTGTCTAAACGTCCTATGTAAAGGTCCACATTCCCTACGGAGCCGAACTATTGTATTTTTTGGTCGTACTTTTTTATGCACTTTCCTTTGAAAGTGAGATGATTCGACGCGACGGAAAAAGGTTTCGTACGCTATTGAGCTACCTTAAGTGGTAAGTTTCGAAGCAAATAATTCCTGGTCCATAGGATGCAGCTGGGAGGTGGTGTTCGAAGGCAAAAATATGAATTTGATATTCTGCTCCAAGTGGAATTGATGCATGTCTACAATGAGTAGTACCTTTTACTAGTTATTTTAAAGACAATAGTCTTTCACCGCTGAACAGAAATAATTTTTGAGCCACTCTATTACTCTAGTTATAGACGTGTTTTTGTTTAAATATCAAATTATTGGTAATCTTCATATGGAAATGAATGGAGCTAGAGATCCTCAGATGTATTCCTCCTAAGAAGCAATTTAGTGACGATTTGAATTTAGGCGCCAGTAATCATCGCAAAAGATAAGAATGTTCTGGATGGCATTCCTTTCCAGAAAAGGCCTGGTTCATCTAATTGCATGTTAAAAAGCTTGTCCGATCGGGACACCTAATTATTAGTAAACAAAATGTCTCAATTTGACCGGACAAGCTCTTTACCACGTTGTTCGACATGCAGTTTTCGGTAAAAATATTAAAAAAAAAATATTTTCCAGCTTTTTAAACCTTTATCTGCTGCAGCCATTTTATGCTTTTTAAAAAACGCCGACTACACTGGCTCTAACTCATCTTACGGCACGTCGAATGATGCAATCAGACCGAATGACAGCTAAAATAAGAAATTCAGCCCATGAAAATAGGATAAACTATTTACTAGATATAGCTCTTAAAAGTAAAATTTGTTGCTTTAAACTCTTACAAATTCTAAAACTTATCCGATTTTTTTTTTCCAATTCTCACCTACATAACATATTAATTTTGTTAGACTAAAATCATCTCTGTTCTATTGCATTGCACATTCTTTTGCCACAATTCCTTGATGTTGACTAATTATGACCCTATAAATGACAAGCCAATGCACAAAAATTAGAACTTTTCATGAAGAATTTCGCAATTTAGGAAAGTATTCGTCTTTTCAACGTAAAAAAAACTGTAAGAGCCACGAATCGTGTAACATATGACGTAACGATTTTTGTCGACATCCTTTATGTCCAATTGTACGTCATTCAAAAACATGGCGCAATCTTATTGTAGATACATTGGTCGCGGTTCTGAAAGCCTTCTGATAAGGATCCAGAATCTGACAATTTCGATTATGATTTCTCCTCCATATGCTTTCCCCTCCGGTCAAATATGTGCCGGTAACTGTCAATTTTTGGATCTGAAAATATTCCACTCCGGATCTAAAAAGTATTCTGATCTAAAAATTTACAGTTCTCGGTACATATTTTACCGAAGGAGAAAGCATATGGAGGAGAAATCGAAAAAGTCAGACACTCGATCAGATTATAAATTTTCAAATTTCGAAGATAGACGTAAGTGTGGGGCAAAGTAGTCGTGGGGCGACCGGTAGCGCAATGTGTTTAGGCATCAGTCTCATGTTTGACTACCGGCATTTCGGGTTCGAATCCCGTCCACGATGACGTTCGTGGCCATGGATGTGCAGGAGGTGCATGCTGGCAACAGCATTCTCCGAAACCAATTTATGCTGTCGAAACGTCAACTGGGCCACAAGGAACAGTTGACGCGCTATGACCCACAAGAGGGGTTAGGGCAATTGAGAAGAAAGTAGTCGTTAATTGGAGAGGGGTGGGAATTATTCGACGACCCAAGTGCGAAATGATTTAAAGCGAAATCGGGGTATGCCTGTATATTATCTAGCTGTTACAGGAACGACCGGTCAAAAAGTCACCTCACCCAAATACCCTCACCTGCGAATCAAGTGGAGACGCATGTAAAACAATGGCCAACCAATGTCTTCGAGTGCTACAATAGAAGGGTGTTCATGATAGCTGGGCCATTATTTGCTATAGGCAGGCGGTTGTGAGCTCATGGAAGCACACACAAGGAAACTACTGCCACAGACTTACCAGCCTAACTTCTGTAGAACTGGTATGTCCTTCGTAAAAATGTCTTTTATTGCAACAAGGACTATTGAGCAGATCAAAAATTACTTTGCCACTATTGGGAAAATAGGACATTTAAAAATCGACTGTTCATGATAAGTCACAAACCACTCGTCAACGGTCGTTGACGTTCTAGGTCCGTGATAATTTGCGACCTTTGTTTTGTAAAAATAACCATAGCTCCGCGTCTACCCACAAGATTACGTATTAAGATCTACGAGTATTGGTGATCGATGTTTTTACTTATGTAACTTTTTTGTTTAATATTTGAAGGTCTTTAAACAACGATTTTAAGTTTTTTTTTCGCTTGCAATTAATTATGAAGAAGACTTAATAGGCGATAACCCCTCCGAAAGATGTCTTGAAGTGGTATCTAGCCATCTTAACTAATGGAATTCACGGAAAATAAAAAAGATAATTAAATGTGCATGCACATGGTATGACAAGACAGCATAATACGTTAACTCTCGTATTATAGTGAAGGTCGCCGTTGAATGATGCATTCAAGTGTTAAACGCATAGTCATAGGCACATGAAAAAAAACAGTACCTTTGAAAATTAAAATCACTTACTTAAATGTACTGCTTATATCATAAGTGTGTGGAAATGTGAAAATTAGAAACAACAATTCGGTTGAATTTGAAAAATATTCCATTTATTTCAATTGCAAAGACTATCGTTGTACACCTTAGTTATGAATGAAGGTTTTACTTTAGCCAGTAACCACATTTAGTATGCGACGGACTTGTGCGTCTGTATATTCATATTATGTTGTATTTTTTGAATCTTTATTATTTTCCGTTATGCTTCACAGAGATGATTTCGTAAGATGTATTGAAATTTACATTATTTATACAGGGTGTCCCGTAACCAGCGCATACGGGCACAGCCACGCGATTTCCCATGCAATTGCCAGCAAAAACTGTAAAGGAAAATTTTTTAGAATTCTTAACCACTTAGCTGCTACCTTAGAACATACAGGCATGGAATGACCTTGTCGTGTATCCATAGAAACAGTGGCTCCAAAATTTGTGTACTAAGTCGACATGTGGTCGACAGTCAGCTAACTCAGTAGACCGTTTAGTAATTATTGAATTTAAATATTGACAAGAATTGACGGATGTTTATGCAGAATTCGACAGTGCAGTCGACATTATGTCAATACCGAAACGCCAACTGAATAGGCTGACTGTCGATAATCTGACAAAAATTGACCTTTAATTCATGCAAAATTCGACAGAACAGTCAAACATATGTCAATATCAAACAACAACCGAATAGGCTGGCTGTCGACTTATTCGCCAAATGTTGGAGCCAGAGAAATACAGGACAAGCTCACTCCAAGCCTGTATTTTCTAAGGCGGCTACGGACATTTATATATATTTTATATTTAACATGAAAATGTTTATTGGGAGGCTATTCATAGAGAGAGAGGGTGAGAGGGGGGAGAGGGTGCCTCAATAGGCAAGTCGTGGAGTGAACTGAAAGCGATGGCAATGAACAGGATGAGGTGGAAAGTAGGCGTGGTTAATGCTCTATGCCCCACAAGAGGTTAACAGGAACCATATAAAAAACGACAGAAAAAAGCGAGCGACTAAAATACCGATGTTCTAAAGGATATTCGCTAGCATGTACATTGAGAAATTGGATTTATATGTAGGATGGAATAGTGGAGGTTTGTTTGGGGTAATTGATGTGGTAAAGTGTGTTTGAGGAGTATTGTGGAGGGAAGGGGGATGAAACTTAATATACAGTTAAATATGTGATATGCATTCGGTGTAGGATAATTTTTCGTGATAATTACTATAAGAGCCCGCGCACACGGCCAACTTTTTAGTTCGCAGAAAAACAAAATAGTTTAGTCGGAAAAATAGAACACACGGCGGTTTATAGGACCGCGCCCACAGCAAACTAAAGTATTTAGTAATCGCTTCGGCAACCGGGGATCTTTGTAGTGAAAACATGTCGTGGCGTGAGTACGTATTTTGTCAACAAAAACAGTTTTTCTCTTCGAAAATTTCAAGATGCAAATGTTCAAATCAAACACTCTACATCAAGATTTCGTGTTTTTAATTTTCAATGCTTAATAAGCGCTGTGAATCTGTCCTGGCTCATGGTTCTCCTTCAATAATTTTTCATTAGCTTTAATTTTAAATGATCTTTCTGCAGTTGAAACTGTAACGGGAAGGATTAAAAATAGCAGAAAAGCTGTCCTTAATTCTGACAAACTTGAGGGTAGGATAGAATGGTCCTGGAACAAAAGTTTTTTCTTCTCAATTTCATGTCTGAGAGCAATTCTGAAACTCGTTGCGTCGAAGGCCAAATGCCCACACAGATTATCTTCGTATTTCTTAACTAAAAGTAAAGACTACTCGTACTTGTCTAATCCAATATCAGTTATAGCATATAAAAAAAATTTTGGCGTTAGCAATTCAAACAAATTAGCCAATTCTTCCATACTAGAAAATCAAGTTTTGTCCTGAATTAAGTCAACATCTATTATGCGATTAAAACAACTGACAACTGTAAACGGTTTTGGGGATGCATCAGTCTTTGGGATATACATACATAGCTTATAACAATTTTTTAAAGGATATGCTTTCAAGCTGACCTTTCACGCCCCACTTTTTTGCAAGGGTTTCGGCATCGGTTTTAACGCTAGCAAACGCGTTTCGTAACTCGGATAGATTAAGGGTTGCATTCTTAAAAGATTTGAATCCTCAGATAGATCGAAATTATTCGTTTGCCTTAATTTTGAAACTAAATTAACTGAAACGAGACTGTTTGCATGTAACACAGTCTTAAAAACAAAGTTAAACGTTTCCATTTGTTTTTTTTTTCTTAGCCCGAAAGCTGTGGCCTTTTCTTCCTTATTTGTCGACTTTACGATAATATTGTAGAACTTTAAAATTTCAGCGAATGCATCTTTTTCAACTCGGAGCGAGTCTACTCGCGAACTCCACCGCGTGGGGCATAGCCTTTTTAATTTCAGTGCCATGGAAGATGACAGTTTTTCCCATCTTTAAATTGTGAGCCGCGCAATGATCAATTTGGGTTTTCACACCGGCGTATGTACCTGACATTATAGGCGCACCGCCATATCCCTGACATCTACACTTTTTCAACGGCAAGCCTTTTGGCCTCCATGCTCGCTAGTTATTTGGAACACTTTTTAAAAAATTAATTAAAACAAAAAACATACTAAACGAAATTGACCTTCATTTTTCATTCAAAATAAGTCATTATAAACACCCGCTGAGGTTGTTATGCGTTGAAAAATTAAGTACTTAAATGCAATTTGAACATTTTATGGAAAAAAAATTGTAATTCCTAATTGGCCTAACCAACAAATTACTCCTCCTCCGATAAACGTCAGTTAAGGAATTTAAAAAAAAATTAAATGTCTGTAGCAGCTAAAGGGTTAACAATAAAAAAAATGTTCCTTAATATTTCTTCTGCAAATTGTATGAGGAATCACGTGGCAGTAGCCGTGTGCAATTGTTACGGGACACCCTGTATAGTACGTAGATGTAAATACATATACAAAGCAGGTATGTCTTTTTGAACAGCTATCCGGCGCAGGTTAAGGTACCTCCATGCATTACAATAACAACTAAAACCTGTACGAGTCAGTGGGGTGGCTGACTTGCACTCGATAGATTGTACAATTTTACCAGAACAACGCACGTATTAGTATGCTTGTCGTTAATTTAAAAATTGGCCCTAATTTCCAACAATGATGCATTCGTCAATTCGTTCGGTCCTTCCGTAATTTAGACGGCCGTATTCAAAATTGCTGGTCACATGAACAGAAACGAACGAATTCTTTAAGCAATCAGGGTAAATAGACAACATGATATTTAAAAATTTAGCCTGTATAGCTGGCCCTTGAGCGTTTTTTTGCTCCACGAGTTAACTTACCCTAACCCGTTGTACAACAAAAAAAGCGCACCAGTGTATAAAAATGTAAATGTATGCGAATGAATCTTGATATTGAGAAAAAAGTTACAAAATAATACTCTATACGAGTGCGTCATACGAAAAAATGTATACTACGTCGTTAATATGGTTTAATTGCATATGCAACACTTTTTACAACTCTGTATTCATTAAAAAAAAATTTTTTTCGGTCCACCATGCGCATCACCTAAATTCGTTTCTATTAATTAGTTGATTACTGAAGATGAATAGCAAAGTATTAAGTGAGCTAAGTTGAAAGTACAAAGCAATAATCAAACTCGTGTTGTGCCACGAATGTGAGACATGGACTCTTACCCAAACCTCGGAAAAACTAATCAACACCTTCGAAAGGAGGGTTGTCGGGCGAATCACTGGAGCTATACGTGATGGCGACCAATGGCGAAGAAGGTACAACAGCGAGTTGTACGAAGACTATGACGAAACAGAGGTCTCTAAATTCATTATAATAATACGAAGGTTATAATCAGGTGGAAATATGGAGCAAATGAGTGAACAACGAAAATCCAAAAAGGCGCTTCTGAGAGTAAACAGAGACTCGTGTAGACCGAAGAAATGATGGGCCGACTCCGTTGACAACAAAAGCAACAAGCTGCTCGGATTCACTGAAGGACGCGGTGTTTGAGCCGAGACGACTGGAGGCAACAACTGACGGAAGCTACATCCCGCGGAGAACACATTGAACAGTCCGTCTCTATCTTAGCTGGAATCTAGTACATGCCGATCGATGGCTTTTGCCTCTACACATGATGTTATTTAAGGACCCAATTTATCCTGTGTAAGAAACTGTCTCCCTCCCAGACACGTGATTCTTAATCGACTAACAGCAGTCCCATGTACTAGCTGAGTAACATCAACGTTTTCAACTGCTACTTACTGGAGTATTCGTCCGTTTGACAATGTCGGATCTTCTAGGTGTCTTCCGAAACCCTCGAATCTGTCTTTATCTGGCCTTCCTATGTCCTTGACCACTCATATGAACATATCTTACCGAGACGAGGCTTTGATTGAATTTTATTACATATTATACTATATTATATATTATACATATGTACAACTTTGCCTCCGCCGTTTTTCCTGGAATTAAAAGCTTAATTGTCAAAAAGTACTTACAGATGTACTATTCAAAGTACTGTCCATCGCTAGCGACAACTTTCGCCCATCTCTCCGGAAATTTTCGGATTCCATCTCGGAAAAAGGAGGCATCTTTCAACGCTATCCATGATTGGATCCATTTTTCGACTTCCTCGTACGAACGAAAATTCTGATCAGCCAGCCCGTGTGCCATGGAACGAAACAGATGGTAGTGGGAAGAAGCGATGTCTGGGGAGTACGGCGGGTGGGGCAAGATTTCCCATTTCAGCATTTCCAAGTATGTCTTGACCACTTTTGCGACGTGTGGCCGAGCATTGTCATGCTGGAGGATGACTTTGTCGTGTCTCTCTTGGTACTGTGGTCGTTTTTCCTTTAATGCTCGACTTAAACACATCAATTGCGTTCGGTACCGATCTCATGTGATAGTTTCATTCGGTTTCAGTAGCTCGTAGTATATCACACCGAGCTGGTCCCACCAAATGCAAAGCATAACCTTGGCGCCGTGAATATTCGGTTTTGCCGTCGACGCTGAGGCATGTCCGGGCATACCCCATGACTTTCTGCGCTTGGCAGTATCGAACGGATCCACTTTTCGTCGCCGGTTACGATGCGATGTGGAAATCCCTTCCGATTCTTCCTTTGAAGCAGTTGTTTGTATGTAAATAATCGCCGTTCAATATCTCTCAGTTTTAACTCGTACGCAACCCAATTTCCTTGTTTTTGGATCATGTCCATGGCCTTGAGGCGTTTCGAGATGACTTGCTGAGTCACTCCCAGTGATTCAGCTAATTCTTCTTGCATTTGGCATGAATCTTCATCGAGCAGTGCTTCCAAATCGTCGTCTTTGCAAATATTTTCTCTCCCGCCACCATGCTTGTCCTCGACATTGAAATCGACACTTTTAAAACGTTGAAACCACTCACGACATGTTCTGTCACTCAGAGCAACCTCACCGTAAGTATCTGAGAGCATTCGATGGGCCACAGCTGCAGTTTTTTTCAAATGAAAGCAGAAGAACAAAACTTCCGGCAAATGACGAAAACAGACATTTTAAATCGCGAATCTTATTAAAAATGCGAACAACTTTTACTAATGCGGGGATATCGATGCGATACGTTCACAGACGTCCAAACACACTTTGTGACACTTTTGAACTACGTACGAGTATTTTGACCCTTACCGATGCAGCCGTCTGTCGGAAAACGGCGGAAGCAAAGTTGTACACCTAATATTATATGCACAATGCTAACATCATAAAGAAATGATTAAAATAAGCTTAATGTCCAGCAGAAACCTATTTAGGTGACTGAAGGTGTTTACACAGAGCGGGTATACTAAGAGCAGGAACGCAGAACAGATTTATTTTTAAAGCAGGATGCAAATAATCCCACGCACACAAATAAGCCTCACCACTCTAGAAGCAACGGCTACAATTTAAAGTAAACCGACCTTTAGAGTGATAAGGACAGCAACACATCAAATCAACTGTGTCTGTTGATTAAAGCGCGCAAGCTTCCTCAGTTGCTATTGTATGCGTGACATGGTTCCTCAATTTCATATGTGTGAGTTACCATTTTCGGCCATTGCATTCGTGCATTTCCATCTTTGGGGGCGTGGCTTGTGTCAAGTGCATGATGAAACGTCTGTGATGAAAAAACGATTTATTTAAAAAATTTTAAAAACACCCTAATAGCACCTCCACCACTTTAGAAAAAATCATTTTACATCATAATTCATATGCCATAAATCATATATAATACTAAATCATAGACCACATAGCATGGACATCCTAAATGCGACCATAAAGATTCAGTTTCCGATTTTTCATCACACACTTTTGATTCATTCACTTGCTACAAGCCACACCCACAAGGATTCACACACCCACACCCACAAAGATTCTTGGTGACCATCCCACAATTTCGCATGGTTCCCCTTACCTGACGAGCGTACGGTCGCCATCTTTTCACAGTTTATCAGCGTTCATGTACATTTGCCAGAGAGGATCAAACAGCATGCGATCTCATTGATAATGCATCCAATACGAAATGGGTTTGCTATCCGTTGCCATGCGAAGTTCACTACGATTTTAGAGGCCCCGCCAGGCACAATGAATGCGGATATAAGACCCCCATAGACAATGCAATTCATCGTAAGACGACAACGCTATTCATCGTCGGATTAATCTAACGATGGATCGCCACAAAATATTTCGCGGCTAAAATTGTATGGAACTGTAGAAACAAAACGACAACGATAGGCGCATACACTCTGCGATCGAACTGACGATCACAATGTCGCCAGATAGGCGTCGACTGATCGCAAGGTAGATGGGGGGCTTTAGTTTTCACTTTTTGCACATCCATTGTGTACCGATTAGTGAAAACAACACATACGCAAGTGAAATACTATGGGCAACCTTTGCTTAATTTATACTGAGTTCCAACTCTGTTATATTTTTCCTCAATGGTGTTTACTTCAAAGGAGAATTATGGAAACAATTTGTGAACTTTGGAACTCGGAGTGTTTACTTCGTTAATCCTCGAAAGGAAAACGTGCAGGTAATCTTATTAGTACTTCAACGTGTATGTGTGTATGTAGATACATACATCTTTTTCCAGATGGCCCGTATCTATTCGGTTAAACTTAATTTAACGTAAAACTGAAAAAAAAACTATCAAGGCGATTATAGTCTACTCCTACGCACGTTCCTGTTTGTCCCCTTTGAATTTTCCGTGCCATTCTTCGACAATTACTTACATAATGAGACAATAAACACGCGGATCGTAAAATGTACACACGCGATCGTTTAAATCGAAAAGCGCACAAAACGTCTAAAAATACCTTTGGTTACACTGTAAAGCGACTCCTTCCATTTCCACGAAAAATATACTTAAATACTATGTTGCATTCAAATCAGCACAGCAGATCTGAGCAATCTGTCGGTACCAGAGAAGCAAAAGCCAGAATCCGTATTCAGTGCATGTATAGTTAGGAACTTTGAGAAACTCCCGGATTTCCAGTACGTGTAGGCCGTAGATGCGGCATATTTTCAGCTCGAGCTTAAAAATAGAATTAGTCCGGAATGACCATCTCGTCGACACTGAATTTAGTGTTTCGACACACTCTGTAGTTGAAATTATATACAGTGTTCGTACAAGCAGAACAAACATTGTCTTCTTTGAACTACGTCAAGACTTTGTTGAATTCCATCAACGGAACGTGTTCAATTGGAGCAGACGAATCTGTTTATCTTACCAGGTGGCGCTCCGCTGGCGGAAACATAATAGAATGAAAAATCTTTAAAAAAAATCATTCCGGGAAATCTGAGGCATGAAGATGAAGTAAATTAAAAGACTTGCGTTGGAGCAAATTATTTATTGGTGGGTTCTTTTTTTAAAGAAAATATGGAAGAATCACCTTCAAGGTTCTAATAAGTATTTATTTTACAATGAGATGTTCAAGAGTTTCAGAATAGCCAGAAAAGTGTAAAATGTTGGAAACAGAAAAAACGGTGACAAGGACACAATGCCTTCCATTAAGCCGCGTTCCCATGGAGCGAAAAAAGTTCACCGACGAATATCGAATGGGATATAAGCGCGTACTTGTTCACACGTGCCAACAAAAGTCTTTCAACATTTGCAAAGCCCAAGCACAATATTTCACATATACACTTGTGTGTGTTTTACTGTTACGCCTCAACCCACAAGGGAATAGAGGACAAAAAGAACATGGCCATGGCCACTGCGCGGCGCTGCGTATTTCAAACCCGCGAAGCCGGTGAAACCTCGGACTGAATCAGACGTCCCAACTCACTGGGATACTGGTTCCATGCTTACTACTGACGTAGATCTAAATGATAGGACAAACAAGTTAGGCCTGCACAAGAAACATGAATATATTTTTGATTCAAAAATCAATTTCAAATATCTGATAAAAAAAACTATATTTTTCCTTTCGAAAGAAAATTACGTTTTCATTTTCAGATAAACTCAAATTAATTGTCGTCCATCAAACACGACTCGAACGACACGATAATTTCATGAATTTCTGGGATCACGACCGGCGACAGTGATAGTTGGCCCGGAAGATCAGCAAGTGCTAATTTCTTGCATTTCATCAAGTAGACACATCATTTGTGCATCTATTTTCGTCCGTATGCGCTTGTCGTAAAGTAAGCGAGTGCACGTCAAAGGACGATGTTAACATGATTGCTCTGCGAGCGCTGTTGCATTCTCAGCTACTACGACCATTCGCAAACCTCATGAGGACGGTATCACTCGTACATTTTTCGTGTCTTGCCAATATGTCGTCAGTATCGCGAATCCGTTTGGGGCGGATTTAGTTTTGGCTAGAATCTGCATCAATCAGGGCAAGCATGTAATGTAATTTTAACTGAAAATCTGATTGCAGAGTAATATGAGGAAATTAACATCATTCTCGACATATCCTTCCAGGCGTTGTTGTCCACATTTTTGTGTCATTAGCTTAGGAAATGAACGCTCAAGAAGGAGGTCTAGACAGAAATGACCCCAAAAATGAACTATTGATTGCACTAGTTAGGAGGTTAACATATTAAAAATCCCCGGACCTACGAGGTGTGGATAAGGGAGGGGTGGACGAAAAACGTGCAATTTTTCGATTATATTGTATCTCGAAAACCGTTCGCTGTAAGCCAAGTTAAGAAAAATTCAAGAGCACTAAATTGCCTATAAGAATGTTGGTTGGTCGCTTCGTTAAGGTGGCGACAGAACCCCCAAAAGGGGAACACCCAATTAGCGCTGGTGCACGCCGTTTTGATGCCACAGGCCTCGTAAGAGGAAAGCCGATGCTATTAAGTCTGTCAGAGGGGTCATGCGTGGTATTTCCTTAGATCCACCCTGTGGCATTGAGGAAATGTAGTATCTTGCCAGTTACCAAAGATTATTTCTGTAAAAAAAAGGCACTGCCCAAAGTACGGTGCAGCTCCCTAGTTAGTGCCGGGCATTTACCTATACAAAGAGAAGTGTAAAAGAGTCTTCTTCTCCGCACTATCCTTGCAACTATGACAGAACTCCTTGTGGGGAATACCAAGTCTGGCTGCGTGCTCTCCCACCGACCAATGACCCGTTGTGACCGCAACAATCCTGGCCATCCCTGGACGGGTACTTATCAGAATGCGGTAAGTTCTTTGTGTATTATAGGATGGCCGTACATTCCTAGAGGTGATACACGCCCTCAGTGCGCCGCATCTTTTGTTTGACAAGTTGATGTAGGATTTATTACTGCGTAGGATCTGTCAACGGCGGAGCCCAGCCGCGCCAGCTGATCGCTTTGCTCATTTCCCGCTATACTCCTATGACCCAGAACCCAGAGGAGGGTGACTCTGTTAAGGGTGGCCAGAGCGTTCAGCTCTTCACGGCATTTTTTTACTATTTTCGATGATACTGTCGCTGATTCAAGGGCCATTATGGTAGCCTAGCAATCCGTGAAAGTTGCGATATCCTTTGTGGTAACCGTTATGCGCCTCAACATCCGGCAGGCCTCCCTAATTGCTGGCACTTCTGCCTGAAATATACCAGCAACATCAGGTAGGCGGAACGACTAAGAGACTGCGAGGTCTTCAGCGAAGAACTGTGCACCGACTTCACAAGGCATTTTCGAGCCATCGGTGAAAATCCTGAGGTCAAATCCCGACATTACACCTTCGTCACACCATTCCGTTCCAGTTGGATAGCCAGTAGCGAAGTGTTTTCTGAAGTCTGTTTCGGCTACGATATAGTTCGTTGGTAGCATATCGAGAACCACGTGCCCCAGAGTGAATAGAATGTTACTATGCCCATATGGTTTCGCTGTGTTTCGCAGACTCACTAAGTCTGACCGCGTAATATGCGGTGTTGAACATACTTTGTAGGCCGAGGGGGAATACGTGTAAATGACATTAAGCGCGTTACCTGGGCAAGACCTCAAAGCACCCGTGACTCTGACGGATACGGTCCTCTGCACTTTGCACACAAGTATCGGTCGCACAACCGCAGTTTATAACCACTTCCTTAGAACTTCTAAACGGTGCCTGGGATCGAAAAAAAACTTGCCGGAGCAAATTAAAGACAGTTGATTTCTGCGTTCAATGCACTGTTCAAAGTTAAAACTCGATTCAGTATAGGCTAGTCAAAATCGATAGTCAAAAAACCACAATTTTCGAGGCTTCGGAGAAAAATCACACTTTATCACTTTTTAAGCTCAGAGATACTTGCAATGGATGCTCCAAATGGAGAAACTTATCTGTAAAAGTTGAGGATAATTTGATGGTTAGCCTAACGTGGCCAATATTTTTCAATTCTGACCATGTTTAGAGTAGTTATGAGCAAAAATTCAAAATTACCTGCTCATCGATTTATGCCTTAAAAGCTCTATCTTGGTAAGTATAGTATAACAGCTAGAAGTTTTATTTTAGTCTCAAATTGTATTTTAGATATATTAATCTACAATAGTTTAATAAAATTTTGCAAGATTTCTCGTAAGACCAATTTAGGAGATACTAAAAAGAAACAGAACAAGCCAAACAATCAGGCACATTTTCAACATGGTGGCGGGGTCTGCGGTGTTGGGGGGGAATAGAAAACTCGAATTTCTAAGCAATGTACCAACTCAAACAATATATCAAAAATCGAAACTAGCCTAATTAAAAAAGCCAGTGTTATAACATTTTGACTACCAAAGTAATTTAGCCTTTGCGGAATCAACGACTTTCTTTTAAATAAAAATCCAATAACTCAAAAACTATACCCGGTAGTATATTCTCGTAAAGACTGAATCATAGGTAATATCCTACCCTAAAAATAGAAAATAGCCCGTACCCGTACTCCTGGTACCAACCAACAATTATGACAAGTTTCAAAATTTCTTAAATTTTTTCACTCGATTTTTACTTGTCAGTTGGGCTATAACTGCAAATCGCGATGCGGAATTTTAAGGAAACTTTTAAATGGTTCTAACTAACTAAGAAGATATTGTACAATAATAAATTTAATACTCTTTTTTATAGTAAATTTTTTCTTGACACGTTTCGTCTGAAATGGACAACAAAGAAAATACAAGGAAAACAACTTAGAAAAACCAGAGACAAAATGTTTTTTCGGAAAATGTGCGACTTAGAGAAGCCTCTTATCTCTTAAACTATAAAAGATACAAAAAAAAATATTTAGATTATTCTTGCAGGGAATTTAGTGCTCTTAAATTCTGCTCTATAATTTTTTGCTACGGCGAATGGTTATTGAGATAAAAAAAAAGAATGGTATCTCCTTCATCCCCCACCTTTTTCAAGACCTCGAAGGTCCAGGAACTTTCAGTAGGTATGTTTACCTCCTAACTGATCCAAACAAAATCCCATAGTCCATTTGTGTGGTACCGACATTTCCATCTAGAAACTCATTGACTAGAGTATACTATATATAGAACGCTGAAGTGGATGGATATGCGAAGAAACCAATTTTACTACAAAATTAAAGCCTGTGGACCAACGAAAGCATGTGGACAAACGAAAAGAAATTCGGACAATGATTATTATGATTTTGCTTATCTGCCGTGTCGATGATCTCCCATATATTATCCAAGTCTGCAGATGATGAATATTTAAATAAAAAAAAAACATAAAAATAAAAACTAGAATCGTTCCTGGAAGTAGTCCAAGTACATATATTATCGTGCGTGGCTTAAAAAAGAAATATTATACACGTATAATATTATGTACGTATAGTATACCCAAAAATTTCAAAAGCGATTACCTAATCACAAATGGGAGTTCAACAAATAGTAGTCGATAGATATTTTGATCATCAAAAAGAGCCAGCACCTTGCCTGGATTTACTAGACCAATTGGAAGAGATTTGATGTGATTCTGTAAAGTAACCACGGCAATTCCTTTATTTTTGGAATTGCCGTGTAATAAAAATTACACATATTCAGAAGAACCGTAATATTATTGACCATTTTATGATGGCATTGTGTGTTGTTCTGTCAGGAATCTTTGGCATTTCTTTTTTTTTTTGAGGATATTGCTTTTTGGGCTCGGGCCAAATGGCTTTTAGCCGCACCAGCGGTTTGCTCTAATTTCCTTTTAAATTGATAGAAATCATTGTTTTCTTGGATTTATGTTAAATATATGGGAAATATACATTTGTGTTGTGCTTCTTGTTTTTTTTTTTATTAATTAATAGCCGATGTTAACAACAGAAAACCAAGGCCTGACCGAAGCAACATATACACTAAATAATATAATAGATATTTTTTTAAGCGATTCATACACAGGCCATTGGTTGAGCAATAATCGTTCAACCATTTGACCAAAAATTGTCCTGTGTATGGCTAAGTTGTTGCGATTAAGCAACCGTTGAGAAATTTAAGGTCGCCGGATTAAATTTTTAATTTGACAACGATTTTAATTGCTCAACTCCACATTTCGAATGTAGAACTCCGTGAGAGAGTTTCGTACAAATTTGTCGGTTTACATAGTAGTTACCTGCACGACAATTAGACGGCGAACTACGCGTAGCATAAATTAAATCGAAGTTGGCTTATGTATGATATGATTGAACAACAAATGGTCAACAAATTTGACACCGACCGTTGGACTGACTTGTGTATGATATGGTTGGACAACAAATGGTCAACAAATTTGACACCGACCGTTGGACTGTGTTATAGCCGCTTGAGACGTAGTAATTATTTAAAAAAAAAATGAAACGTCCAAGGACTAAATTTATGTATGTCAAAAATAATGTAAGCAACAATATTTGTCATTTATTTAAATAACGACATATTTCAAAATTTCGTGAAAAAGAATTATAAATGAAGCCAAGTTGGAGTTGTCGCTACGGCACTCTCACGCCCCGCGGCAGAACTGTCAGAATTCAAAATAACGACACGATTTGGCCATTTAATTTATCTAGTTTCTAAGCCATCAGTCTTAGAGCATTCCAAGTTCAAAAAAATATGTCAGCGAATAGCTGAATATTAAAAATGCCGGAGAAACTGAATCAATGCATTTACACCGTGTTACACGTGGCACCACCATATTTCGGTTCTCATGCCATTCTTCGAACCCCATATTAGAAGGAAACTAAACATTTGAATGTTTTACTGTGATATAAATTTTAAAATGGAATTTACAAGAGAATTGTTATGTCACTTAGGCTCATTAAGAATGGATGAATGTAGATAACCTTTTGAGCTAGCCCATACACAGGAATTTTTAGAAAAGTAAAACGAAGGTAAATAAAGTGAAACCGGAAAATAGAGGACTACGCCCGCAATCCGAGGGTTTTGTAGTATCCCATGCCAATAGGAGATGAACTGTCCTGATCATTCATGTTAAGACGACATTGCAAATTGCAAGCTTGCTTAAAAAATATTAAAAATAAATTGTTTGAATAATTATAGAAAGTAGAGTCAGTGACCAGCATACCTCCCCCCTCCCCCTTTCCCTCCTCCCTCCACTCCCAACAATCTTTACACTATTGAAAATGGTTAACTGCAATTCGTTCTACGAAAAACAATATGCAAGTATGTTGTACTCATAGTACGCATACTAGTATGTAGTACAAAAGGCCTGTTATGTTTTTTTATACTCAATTGCTCAATTGCTCCAACCCCTTGTGGGGCATAGCGCGTCAACTGTTCCATGTGGCCCAGTTGACGTTTCGTTGGCATAAATTGGTTTCAGAGAATGCAGTTGCCAGCATGCATCTCCTGCACATCCATGGCCACGAACGTCGTCGTGGACGGGACTCGAACCCGAAACGCCGGTAGTCAAACATGAGACTGATGCCTCAACACACTGCGCTACCGGTCGCCCCAATAATAATAATAATATCAAAATGTCCAAATTTATATGAATGATTATTACGAAACTTGGAGATATTATTGCCCATGGTGTTGATTATCGTTGGCAGTCAATATTTTCGACCTCGGATGAGCTTGAGAAATGCAGGGGTGTGCTAACTGTGACTATAGAAATATCCTATTATTAACCTATTTTGAGAAGATATCAAAATGCCATAATTATTTTGTTTTCTGTGCTAGTTGAAAGTCACCTTCCTGTATATTTTCATATTTCTAGGTGTAACGGTCTCGAAATGGTAAGGGGGTGGGACAAATTATGATCTCATATTTTCCCCTCTACCTCTTTTCCCTTTTTTTTTTTAAATTTGATGAAAATGCCAAAAATGGAATGTACTCGGTAGTACCTTTCTCATGATACCCCACTTGCGTATACCAGATGAAACAAATTTTTTGACCCTCATTTCCCCTCTATGAGGATCTCCCCTTAAAACAGCAATCAGCCTACCTCCCCCCCCTCCACTTCTCTCCCCTCCCACTCCTATCCCACCAATCTTTACCCTTTCAGAAATGGTTAATTCCAATTCACTTTACGAAAAGCAATAAACAATATTCAAGTATGCAGTACTCATATAGTACTAGTACGTAGCAGAGGCCGGTTATGCGCATTTTTTGTATGGATGGTGTCAAAATATCAATATTTAAATAAATGTACTATTATTAAATATTATGTGATTGTAATGAAACTTAGAGATATTATTGCCTATGATGTTGGTTATCATTGGCCATCAATATTTTTGACCTCGGGTGCGCTTGAGGGATGCAGGGGTGTGCTAACTACAACTATAGAATTGTAATATTATTAAGCTTTTCTGATGAGATTTCAAAATATTATTATTTTTGGTTTTCTATGCTAGTAAAATGCCGCTTTTCTGTAAATTTTCATATTTTTAAGTATAACGGTCTCGAAATGCAGGGGGGGGGGGCAAACTCGGTCACATATTTTCCCCTCTCCGTCTTTTCTCCTTTTTTCATACTTGAAGAAAATTCCAAAAATGGAATATACTCGACGGTACCTTTCTTACGATAACCCACTTGCCTGTACCAAACAAAAGAAAAAATTCGACCTTCATTTCCCCTCTATGGGGACCTCCCCTTAAAGTTGACCTATTACGACGCATCGCTTTCTCCGGCGAATTATAGTAATTCTACACATTCGTAGAAAATTTCGTTCGTGAGATATTTTATGGACAGACGGACAGACATTCGGCCGATTTCATAAGAGTTTTGTTTTTACTACAAAACCCTAATAAAATCTAGAAACGGTCAGATAGCTCAAACCGAGTTGGTGTCCAACGTGAAACTAGTGAAAAAAAAACTTTTTGTTAGTGTCGCAACACACTGTCGAACTCGAATACGAACCTGGTACAAATGTCCTCTGACACACCCACACATCTCACATAAACGTCAAGAAAACCGGTCCAGTTGTACCAGGTTCGTGTTCGGGTTCGACAGAATGTGGTGACATTTAGGGACTATAAGAGGAACGTTATGACTACACATTGAATTCAATTTTATTGCAATTTTTAATTCGTGCATTCAAAGGCTGCATAGAATGAATGATTTTCAATAGTCCTCCCCTGCGATGAGAATTTTTTTTTCCGAAATAAAAATTGAAATAGTGTTAGTATTCTAGGGTTAAGAAGATTAAGGCGCCCAGGATTTATGGCATTTTTGGAGCACCTTCTCTCTCAAATGCCCTAACCCCTTGTGGGGCATAGCGCGTCAACTGTTCCCTGTGGCCCAGTTGACGTTTCGACAGCATAAATTGGTTTTGGAGATAGCAGTTGCCAGCATGCCACCTCCTGCACATCCATGGCCACAAACGCCGTCGTGGACGGGATTCGAACCCGAAACGCCGGTAGTCAAACATGAGACTGATGCCTCAACACACTGCGCTACCGGTCGCCCCCACTTTGGAGCACCTTAGCGGTCCTAAATCGTCATTTTTTTTTGTATGTTAACGCGACGACTGGGGTAAGAACCCCTGAACCTGACCGAGACTGTACGTCTACCGAGCGCATATCGACTCTGATGAGTGTATATCTAAGAGTAACTATTTTACAAAGAACGTATATCTTTAATTATCATAAAACTGCATGTCCCGCGGTGGTTCGTTGTGTGTTGTTGTGAAAAATAATTTAATAATGTTGATATGGGGACGTCAACTGGGAGCAATTAAATATTTCCAACGTGATCAACCTGGGACACTAGGAGGAAAAAGTAGCCTAAATAGAGAGTTTACTTATCTATACTTACTGACTGTATTATCGGAGATGTGATAAGACAAAATTTAGCCCTATCCAAAGAGACAAAAGACTGCTTAACAACTGAGAGATAGCCCCCAAACTATGGTCACCAACATTTACGAACAATACTAATAAAAGTGGAACTGCGTCGTGATTATCGCTAATATCAAAAATATCATTATGCACTCTAATGAATAAAAGGCAGCCGCGTGTGCATTATAATCAAAATGACAACTGCTGGGGTGATAAAAGGAAAAACAACCATAATTTCAAAGAAAATCCTAATAGAACAAATCAAATGAAAGTACCATCAAATATAGTACCAGCTGTGTCCAGGACTAAGTAAACTACAATTATCCCAATCGCTGTCTATGTCAATAAATCACCCTCCCCAACATTTACACCCAAAAGGCATAAGGCTGCGCCACCCAATGCCCAAAAAAAACCCTGCCCATTCATTCCATTCAAATCCCTCATTTCATCCAGTTAATGTATTACACGTCTATTTACATGGTGTGACTATATGAGAAAGTCAAATAGACATTAATGTAAAGGAAAAAGGTCCCAGATGATAACAACGAACTATCAACAATGCTATTCACACCGCATTTAAGCTGAATATGGGTATCTTTATACCGACACACACATACAGCACACAACAACTATCCCACAGTCAGCGCGGCGAACCTATACAGGATACACGAAAGGATAAAGTTTGATATAAAGGAGACATTAAAATAATTGCATATTTCGCTCATTTCACCTGTGTACTATTGTAAATTTTCAGTTGACTCTCTCGGCAGTCTGCCTGTTAGTTGAGGATCTCGAGCTACGCTTACTGCTCCCGACATAGTAGTACAAGATAGTAGATACTATTTCATAGTACTTGCTCGTACAAGCACCCACCTTTGTTTGAGCAAGAAACAGTCGAAAGTTTGACTTTACTCGCTCGGCATACATTATATTGTATCTCGGATGTTTGTTCTTCTGTTAAGAAAGAATAAAGGATACACCCATAGTCATTGGACCAAGGAAATACACAGCGTACGCCGCCCGTCTCGATTTTTGAATCGGAGATTCTTGTCTGGGATAACGTTCAACAGTAGCGACAATGTATGCAAAGTGGCAGAGTACGAGTGTCTCGAATTCTTAGGAAAAATTCGAAGAGAAATTGGTCTTGAAGATGAATAAAGACGTTTTTAGTTTCCATAGTTGAATACGGTCGTCGGTTTTGAGTTTTATGTTATAGAACAGAGATTGGCATTACTATGGTGTTATCAGATGTATAGTGTCTTGTTATCACTGAAAAGAATTTCATACTGAGCGATTATTCCAAAGGAGCTTTACAGATTACGCGCGTCGTGTTAAACAAGACCCATCCCGACAAACTATTCGACTCTCTGACCCTGCCCCACACACAGACAGATTTAATTAGAAACCAGAATGGCATAACGATGACACTAAATCTCTTCTGAAAGGAAAATTGGTCATTCACAGAAGTGGATCTCTCGTAGTCACTCACAACCATCGTCAAATCCGTAAGGACTCGGAGACTATTTTTATAAAATTTAGGATAACGGACCGTTCGGATGCTTGGCGCACTTTTCAACTTTCCGTCTGACGTCCTCAATGAAATTCTTCAAGGACTCTTAATTAAAATAGTAGTGTGCGGCGGGTTCGGACTCATCGTCTTATTCATTCAAAAGGCATTCACAAATTATTTGAAAATTCATGAAGTTATTTGAATCCGTGACATGAATATTGTAAAAGTTTTCATTCGCAAAAAGTCCGACTGAAAATCAAGCGAAAGAAACGAAAATTTGTTGCGACAAAGTATACGACTACGAAACAGAATTCGCCTTGTCCGGAAGGATAAAAAATAAGACTGTCGTCGTCCGCAGAAGAGACGAAACAGAAACATTTCATCGGTCTTTTTGCTTATCAGCAGCCAAACGATGAACTACAAATCTAATTCTGTCGAAAGAAATCAGTTCTGCTAGCCAGTGAGTCCGCATTGACTTCCAGGCAAGGCAACCAGAATCTTATTGTGTACACAGCTCATGCAAATTTCAAGTGCCATTTCAAAAATTGAAAACGTCAGCCATAAAACTTATGTTGTTCGTTTTTCGCTTGCCCTACTAATTCAGCACAAAGATAGTAGCAAGGTGAAATGGAATGTTTCTCTCCCTCTCCCGATGTACGTACAGCATCGGGGTGACGGCAAACAAACACCATATGGCTTGCAAAAGTTTCCTTTCAACTTATCCGGCGCGAAGACGTAGAAGTATCCTTGCCAAAGCAACGAAGGGTGCAACAAATTTTTCTTTTATCCGATGTCGGAAGATCTCTTCCTGATATTTGTGAAATAAACGACGGTAGGTAGCCATAAAAAAAAAGTTCAATTAATACTTTGCTAATCTTCCGTCATAAAACATGTTCGGGCAGTTCGAAGCAGTTTTGGGCTACTATACGTTCAAACGTCGTCCTAAGATACCGCCAGGCCTAGAGAGTCAAAGTTAAATTAAAATTCACCACCTGACTCATACTGGCCAAAAGTTTATTTCACTTTCTTGTCAGGATACACGACATCACGTAGTCGTATGTGGGGGAGAATGTAGTGGCCGCACAAAACCAGGCCACAATCCCAAGCCAGTTGCAGAACTTCTTTTTATCTCTTCCCGATAATCTGGGTCGCTGTGGATATACAAAACAAAAAAAAAACTGAACGTGTAGTATCGTCAGGACCCTGTCCAGCGTTCCTTCTGTAATGAATTTCTGGTTACTTGCTTTTTATTCGCCGTTGTGTATACTGGGTATAACGTGTGTGTGGCATGAAAAGAAAATTCATAAATCTTGGCCAGGGTCTAAACGTACTTAGCACTAAAAGTGTAGTAGAGGGTAGGCATCGTGCGAGGGTGCAGTTCTGAAAATAAGTAGGCCAGACAAATAAAAGTGTAGGTAGGTGTAGGAAGATATAAGGTGTTTTACCAGATTTTATTACGGCGATAACAATTTTTCTAAACATTGTAAAAAATAATGACCACCGCTGGGAAAAATGAATTAGGTCCGTTGGGCACGACTAAGCGAAAAAAAAAACAAATTCTGCATTTATTATTTTGAACCTGATTAATGGAAATGAGATTGAATGTTTGCTGCTCAACGCGCTGCAAGGGGGGGGGGGGCACCATAACCCTTCATCAAACTCTACCTGACACAAGACCCATGAAGACAACCGAATTTCCTTGCAAGTTTGCACAATGTTGTGGCGAATTGAATGCATGACGACGACCCAAGAGGATGAATCAAAAATTTCCCAAGGACTGGGCAAGCGCTAGCTTTTGTTTGGTCATAGGGGAGGAGGACTACATATAGAGGGGCTGCGTTCAATGTTCGTGCCTCGAACTATTTAATTATTTGGAATTTTAACGAATGACGGCTTAGTGGATTCCAGGGATTGGTAATCTCATTCGTGATTCCATTAGTTTTTGATTCGAACCAATTGAACGTCTGTAGTGTCGGTTAAAGTTAGGCCATGTCATGTGTTGAAAGGGAATGAAATTTGAAGTTGGGCGAGTTCGCAAAATTTTAAAATGGTATGAAAGATGGGATCGTTGATGTTTTTAAATTTCAGTTAAATCGTGTTTACCTCCCATTGAGTGCCGGCAAATGTTAATCGCTTTGACTCTCCCACGGGCATAGGCAAGTCAATATCTATGCCTTGTGGACTTTCCGATAGTATACAAATTTTAGACGGTGTAGTTGCTAGCATGCACCTAAAAAAAGCGTTGGCAAATCGTTTACGGATATTCGCACTTTTCAAGACCCTTATCATCGCATTTTCATTTACTGAACAGCTCAACAGGCATTCGCACAATTTGTGAGCTGTGAACTCAACGTCCTCCAAACACAGACGATATTCCGTCTCTCTAGAGTCTAGACAAACCCATTCTATTTAGATGAACATCATCATCGTGGCGTAACAGCCCGACGCACGTCGCGCCTTGGCGGCCTGGATCAGTAGTTGCGCGGCGTCGTCCTCGCAGTCTCGCTCCGTGGACTCGTTGTGCATTTACTACTCTCTTTGGCATGTGGTCATCATCCATTCTTTGTACATGCCCTGCCCATTGAAGTCGTTGTAGTTTGACGATTTTCGAAACTTCCAGCTCATCGTGCAGTTCATACAACTCATGGTTGTACCGGATGCGCCATCCATCTCGATCGCAAACAGCCCCGAAAATTCGTCGCAGAAGCTTACGTTCAAATGTGTCTAGCATGTTTCCGGAGGCTTGAGCTAGGGTCCATGCTTCGCAGCCATAGCATAGCACTGGTCGTATAATAATAATAATATATAATGCAGTTTCTGCAGTTCAGAAATTCCAAGCGTATGTCAAGGGACAGAACTTTTCGATTCAAGTGTTTGATGAACCAGGCAGATTTAGCCCGATGGAACTTAAAACATCAAGGCTTCAAATTTAAAATAATTCATCGTGAGGGGACAGAAAACATAGTTCCAGTTCCAGACGCTTTGTCACGTGTTCACGGTGTGGTCTCCCTTTCTGTTGAAGACCCATTTAAAAGCTCTATAGATATACTTAGATATAAATTCAGCTCATTTCGAGTTTCCAAAATATATTGAACTAAAAGAGCATTTTGTAAAAAAAAAAAGCTTCCCATCTTTAAGAACAGCAAACATGGAAATTGTGGGTGCCGGATGAAATGACGACTGATCTAATAAAGAGTGACGAACAAACTCAAACAGTCACCATACAGATTCGCCGCTTGGGGCGAATTGCGGGCTCAGTATAGAAAGGCATAGGGGTGAATTGCCGAGAAAGAAGTTGACGTTCAATCAATTCACTTCCAACTCTGATCCAGATGTGATCAAATACGAAACCTGAATCATAGACCGGTCTGTTCGTTTTTATTGAGAATACACCTTTGTCTGAGTAGAAAGAACATGGCTAATGAGCAAACAAGAAATGTCATTTTTGTTTTAACTATAAGACGCAGAGTAGCTCCGTGCCGTATGCGAATATCTGAGATTCCGAATTAGTCAATCAATCCAGTTGCAATAAAATCGCTCGTGTTTTCCTTCCTCTTCGCTCAATGACGTCACCGGTTTTTTTTAAACAATTTTTTTCTTTTTATTTGGAACAAATGATGGGAACCATTAGCAGTCTTTTTAGAAGTCATCTCAACTTCAAGAATACAACCTTATCTGAGAATTTTCCATGAAAAGAAAAACACAACCACTGAAACACGTAGCACCTTTTGTTCTCATCGCTCCACCCTTTCACTTCCTTTCAAGTCAATAGTCGTAGGTCGACCCCCGACGATTGTTGTCATGCAGGTTATGCCCCATAGTCTCCAGGATCCTATTTACTCAACAATAGAGCTTTTCACTAACGATACGGAAACGATAAGTTGTTGTCGATTTTGTGTCCTATCGATTTCAATGAAGACAACTACGGAACGAAAAAAAAATATCGAAAATTCACTCTAATGTAGCATACTAGCATACAATCATATATGTAGTGTACAATAAACGTTTTATGTATACAACAAAACACACATGTTGTCAATATAACGAGCCACGATGATGCGACCTGGGGCGATGGAGCCTAAAAATGTGCGATGGGCTTAAGGGATCAGAGTAAAATGTTTGACAGAATCGCTCACAGCCAAGATGTTTTGTATCTTTTGATATCGTAGACAAGTCACTGGCATCGAATAAAATACGTAGAAAATAGAAAAAAAGGCAACATAACAAAGATCTATTACACACGTCACAGGAGAGAAGAAGAAACTTGAGCTAAGATTTGTTGGTTTACGTCAGACTTCTTTTCGTCACCTCCCTTATCACAATGACCGTGGTACATTGAATCTCATCTGTCGATTTTGACGAATTGTTCAACATTTAGTGTTCGTTCAACTACAATTGATATTGTTGCAATGGTGATACATCAGCAAATTGTTTTTGTTTTTATGTTGTTTTTTTTTCGTGGGAGTAGAGAGGGTTTCGAAGAACTGATGAATATTGGAAGGAAGAAATTGTTGATATGTCAGGATATTTGCGGACAGACAGTGTCTTTTTTTCGCGGATAAATGTAAGTATCTCATTTTTACACCACTCCAATGACCATGGAAAGTGATTGGTTGCAAAACTTGGGAAGAAAAATTGAGATAGTACTCGTAGCATTGATTGTCAAAATTTTGTTGGGCTGTCAGATTGATTAGCACCTTCTTAAACATATTTCTTCTTGGGTGCTGCTACACCGAAATTCGAGGCAGCAACCTTAATCTGAGGATCACGCTCAAATGGCCAAGGGAGGAACTTCCACGCCGTATCTACTGAGAGCCGCCGACTCATACGGTTGGCTGACTAGAGATGGTAGGCTGATCGTTCCAGACATATATACACTCTACCAATGACAACCACCTTCCTGAGCAGTCAATGGGTTGCGAAGGTATTGGTAGAGTGTTAGATTTTAGCCATTTCAGGGCCGGTAGACGGTGAAAACGGTCCAAAAACGGTATGACATGGACGTGACTAAGGACCATTCGCGGGTAGGGATATCGGTAGGAGTCGTGGCTGCGACTATCGGCAAGGGCTCGGGAGGTGTATGCGCCTCCTTAGTCGCCAACAACTGTCGAGTTAGCGGGCAAACCAGGTGACTCTGATGTTCATACTACTGGTTTGGAAAAACAAAAACCCGCAAAAGATATTTACACACTCGATACTGAGCTTGACAGTGATCGCCCAAATCGAGAAGAAGACATAACACTGAGCCAAGCGGTAGAGTACCGCCTGTTTAGCACCGAATCGTCTGGTGAGGGCGCTGAATCGCAGCCGACGGGAAAGTCCATATCTTCAAAGGAGGGCATTGAACGGCACTCGACAGGATGACCCAAACCTGAGAAGGAGGACACTGAACGGCGCTCGGCCAAAGGTCCAAACTTTCGAATGAGGAACGTAGGCCCCTTAAATGCTACAAGGCGGCGCTAGTGCACTTGTGACTAAGTCTTGAGATTAATCTCGGGAATCTGGCGACTTTGGAGAGTGCAAGACATGAATCTTCAAGACAAGTAGTCTGTCCGTGTCGATTTGAGATCTCGAGACGTAAGCGTGACCGAAATTGCTGCTTCACCATTGCGAAACTAAATATAATGGATGGCCAACAGGTACTAGTGTTTATAGTCGCATATACGTTAATTAAAAAACGGAAACATAGAAAAAACAGACAGTGTTGGATCAGGCAATGGGTGAAACGACGGGGGCAGTTATGAGCTTAATCAATGAATTGAGTTTGAAGAAATTTCATTTGCAGTTCCAAAGGCACTCGTTTGCCTCGGACAAATTAATCAATTTTAAAATATCACCGTCTTTCCACTCAATGTTGCTCGCCTGATCTCCAGACTTGGAATAGGTATACGAAACGATTCCGAAATCAGGAGACTAGTCTCCGATAGACAAAAACGAGCAAGTAAACTTGATATCCTCGCGCTATGCGAGACAAGTCTGTTTAGTCACGCAAAACGGTCTCCGCACCTTATACATTAGTGTGTCAAGTCTCGAGACCGCTTTCGAGATCAGTTTTGTCTCAAGTGGATACGCGTCGTAAGACTGTATAAGAGACTTGGCAACCGCTAACTTTTGACCCCTAAAGAGGCGAACGATCTGTCATGAGTCAAGGAAACTATAAAAGGAATCAGGAAGCGCTTCGAGACATGAGCAGGCCTTGCGAGTAGCGACCCGCAGTTCCACAGCAAGGTCGAGCAACAAGAATTGCAAAAGCTGACTGCAAAAAGGCAGCGTTCTGAAGAGGATCATCGAGCATCCTCGAGCAAAAGGTAATGCCCAGTGGCGGAAAGGACAGTGACTAGCCAGGCGCCTACAGGACAGACAGCCAAACAGACGACAGCAAGCACTTCCAAGGAGGCCGGAAAGGCCGGGAAAGAATCGAGTGAAGCCGAAGTAGCAAGACGATACTTGGTGATGGCGCTCATTGACCGAAGCGACCATCTTGGTAAGATGAGCCAGGAAAGGTGGTCAGCTGTAGAAATGAAGCTGCTGGATAAACTAGTGCAGCGAATATCGGACGCGAACCACCCTACGTCATCGTTTTATGGAGTTGGGTGGTTAAAAGGCGTCAAAACGATAAACTGCAAAAGGACGCAACACTGAAGTGGTGCAGAGATACTACACCGACACTGGACAGTTTATGGGAGGGTGCCATGCTGGAAATAGTTGACCGGGACAACATTTCAGCAGTACCCCAGGCATGTTCTAATGCCGAGAGTTTTACCTGCAGATATCTCGCTCCAACTGCTCCAGCGACAGAACCCCGATGTACCGATGGATAATTGGCTGGTCCTACATTCAAAGGGCAAACCGTCATCCTTCAGATTAACAAGGAAGCGGAAGACATGCTATACCCTCGATTTGGGAAGATGGCGTGGGGGAAGCGTATTTCTTAAACTCAAGGCGGGAATGAAAATACGATAGAGGCCAACGGCGTTTAAGAATTTAAAGCTACTTTATGGTTTTTTATCCCACCAAGTAGTGGAAATTCACTATTGCAAATAGTCGAAAAATCATCGCAAAACCTCGAAAATATTGGGCGCCCAATGTGGGGTCAGTGCGATTTTAGGATGTTATTGCGTCTGAAATGGGCAAATGGAGCGCAAGTACGCGTTGCCGTTAGTGACAAGACAAAAAAAAACACTTCTTTAGCCTTTCTTTAGGGCGCCTTTTAATTTTTTAAATGAAACGTTTAATTAATTAGATTGGAGATATCGCGCCCCGACATAATGACACCCTATTCAAATGCACAGTCGGCACATATGGTTGAGCCGGGCCTGTCGATGAGTTACTACCTAACTGAAAATTGAAGCCCAAGATTCGAAATTGAATCGTTCACGCGTGTCAATTTAAACTAAGAGAATCACATTCAATCGGATGAATCGCGAAATATTTATAACTAAATGGAATTATGTTCAGCTCTAAATTGACCAAATTCACTCCCAAACTCGGCTTACCTCCTCTTTGCGCCCTTTCAGAGTCGGCGTCCTAGACGACCGCCTGCTTCCCCTTACCCTTTGACCGGCCCTGGGTCCATACGAGAACATTTATGGTAGTTGACGGAAAATCTTTTCCAAAAATAACAACAAGGTCCATAAAATGATCCCGGTTTTCTGAATCGTCCTTTGACCAGTCCCATCACGTTGTTATTTCATACCTTTCTATTTCGGAAACTATTACGATACGATTATCCAAAATTGATCAAATCCACTTCAATAGTCACCCAAATACAATAGAGAAAAAATAGAAATCCAAACTGAATATGCAAATTACACACATAAGTTGGCATGAAGAGGCTCCGCCATCAGCCATCAAGATGAAATTGAAATTTTTCCCTTATTTGATTTATTACAGACGAAATTCGATTTCTCCGTCTTTTTCGTGTCCTTTTCTAAATTCACCAACCGAAAGCACCATTAAATGTTTTCTATTTATTGCTCCATTTGACTTTCCACGAAGGACACTTTCTTGTTTTTCTATTCGTAAAATTGTTACTTTTGCTATTTTTAGTTTTCTCTAATGTTTTTCCTTTTCTGAATTATCTAGGACATGTATTTGAGTTCAGCCATTATGGTATGAATGTGCATAGAGAGAGGCAACATGGAAATTGGCTTTTGGAGTAAGATGTCAGGATTGTGGAATAGCAATGGTTGTGTGTTTCGTTTGTTATCTTTTCAAAATTGGAGGAGCAGTAGCACCCACTTTCACCCTCCCCACCCCATAAGGAATAACTTGTCTAAAGAAATCTGTGATATGTTGATTGGTCCAGGAGGAGGTAATTCGTAATAGCAGGATGCTAGAACTATACTAAAAGTAGCAGAAGCTCAGGGAACGGGGACCAAAAATATCCTTTTCTTGGCAAACGGTCGGGTTGAATACAGCGGCAGATCTAGAAACCGAGTTCAGAGGGGCCCAACTTTGTTTGGTACCTGGTAAGCCAAGGGCATGCCCACACTTATTCAATTTTTAGTCTTCAAGAGGAATACGTACATGAAAAGCACAGACGAATTTCTTATTGGAGAGAAGAATGCAAAACAAAATCATGAACTAAGGATCCTTTCTCATTCTTGCCAGAGCAAAACAAGTGCAGAGAAGAGAGAAATACACCCCTCCTATCTCTCGTCCCTGTAGCTTCGACAGCAGGCATAACATTGCCTATGGTCCAGTTTTGACATCCACAGCAGCTTTGATGTGTTACCAGAGACAACAGTTTAGCGGTGCGACTAGAAGGCAATCTGGGCAACAATGGAGTTGTTAAAAGGCATTTTTTATAATTTATCTATTCCGAGTTGGTCCTGCTAATCGCTAGTTTGTAAGTAGCGATATGGGTGTATAGTTGTTCCGACGAATTTGTCCAGCATCTTTTGTTGTACCCTGTCAGGTGAGCTCGTGTGCTCTATCCTCACCAGCAAAACCACTGGGATCTGGAATCCGACATAAAAAAAATGCTAAAACGCATTGAGCAACATTCTGCCACGTCTTTGTCGTAGTCAGAACCGTTTCAAGAGATTTTCACATCTTCTATAGATTGATATAGCACGTGACATCGGAGACAGCTCAGAGCTTCCATAATCGCCGTAACATTCGCTTGGAAAACATTGGGAACTGCAAGAGCTCATCAGAGAAAACTTCTACTCCTAATCCTTTATCCGGCTTGGAGCCATCTGCATGGCCTTCTATTGAATTAGGCAACAAAAACGCGTTTATTGGCTGTGTAATTTTATCATGCTGTCAAAATGCTTGTCAAGCGCATATTTGGTTTAGGTGTAGTCAGTTGTTGCCGGAATATTTGGCTCGGGTATCTTTTGTACTCGCTGTCATTTTTACAAATTATTTTTGAGTATTTCCCAGAACTTACCAAGACCAAGTTCTACATACAAAACATTTTGGAGGCAGTGGCCCCCTCTAGATCCGCCACTGGTTGAAAACGAGGGCCGGACATGTGAGTGCGAAATTTACACACGCAGACTGACTCACTAAATTATTCACTGAAAATAAGGAAAACTCCGGAAAACGAAGCCACTACTCACCTTCTTAACGGAAATCAATGCATTCGCCTGAGTAGCTTGACGCAACGCCACCACGCCTACGTTAAGATTCATAGCCGCTAGCTGAGACTGTGTTTGATTTGTCGGCGCATGCGTGACCGACGGCTGTACGGCAGCAGCTGGGGTAAGGGGCTGTTGTGCCGCCAAGCCTAAATGGCTGGGCGACGGTGTGATAAAGGTGCGCAACGAAAGTGGTGTGAACATTGCAGCTGCCGCGGCTGGATGCAAGGACTGCGAGTGGGGATGATGTGGATGTGGGTGCGAATGGGGATGGGAGTGTGGGTGGTGGGTGTGATGTAAGGTCGCGGTTGGTGTATGGTGTAGAGCGGCTGCAGGATGTATCTGATGCTGATAGCTCTGTTGCGGGGATTGTTGTGTTGGCTGTTGAGAGGGCACCTGACATGCAGTCGCAGGCTGAGGCTGAGCATATCCTACCGCAGCCGGATGTAGGGGCAAAGCCAACATTTTCTGTAGTGGCACACCCCATGGCAAATACCATGATCCCGGGTGATGTTGCATTTTAGTTTTAATCAATAACGACGTTTGGTAACAAAAAACACAAGCACAGCACAATCACACACTGGTTTCCCGGGGGACACTTGATTCGTTCGATTTTACAACTCTTTATTCGGGACGAAATGAAAAACAAAAACATACACGAGAAACAGAAATATTGTGAGCAATAATACTATGGAATATTAGAACCGAGCAAACTGCACACTATATTAAACATAATAAAATGCACTTAATTATCTCTTTTATTTGCCAACGGAAAAATTCCATTTGTGAATTTTACGATTATTCCCTGTATGTCATAGCCCATAGTTTGTAGTTAAAGCTCTTGTGTTGCATATTAATGACTCCGCATATAGAACGGACTTTACGCTGGGAACGCGCGCGTGTTTCAGGTGAAAAATCTATCGCGTTGGCTCACTACTCGTACTATTACCGAATGAATCTCACGCGGAAGAAAAACACTGTGGGGCGGTTGATGTTCGGCTAAAAGCAAATCCTAGAAAAAATCATAAAATTTAGATACTCATTTTCATAGTGCGTAGTATACAACAGTAGATTAAGTGCTGCCTATCACTTCAACATGTTGCTGATAATTTATTACGATAAATGTTCGGTGAGACTACGCAATATGCCAGGATGACGCTGAAGATGTTACACCTGTTCCGTTCTGTGGAAATTGTAGAGTAGGCGAACCTATGTGTTCTCCAAGTTCTAGTCGCATTTTTAATTATTAAATAACCTTACGATTTACGTTTAAATATGTGTCACACCCAACGTCAATCATAGAACAGAGGTTCGAATTGGCAACTTTGGCAACTTTAATTAAAGGCTATGACTATAGGTCATTAACACATCATCATAAAAAGCCACTACTACTGTAGTGGCCAAAGCTATAGCTAGCCTCAGAATATTTGCCTAGCTTCATATCAAAGTCGCACCTTTTAATCAAGCCATCTACTTGTAAAACACAAGAGGAAGAAAGTTCCAGATGACCAGGAAGATTTTAAGGGAAAAGGTATGCAGGGAGAGTCTTCCAGGACTGCAGCAATCAAACGAACTTGTGGGCTTTATATCAGTTACCTCCACTAGGTAAGATAAAGCAAATTTTGTAGGAATGTCTGATAGTAGCGAGGTAAAATAATACGTTAGTACGGTTAAAATATATTATCCATAGTGGGTTCACAATCCGACACGTAAATCCCCTTTTGTATCAAAGACTACCGCACTCAGTAAAAATCCAACCGGGGACTAGTGCATTAATGGCGAACGTACTAACCGCTGCGTCATCCGGACTGAACCGCTCCATTTAGGGAGGATGAAGCGTCTGAGTGGAGCAGTGTAACTTGCTTGCTTGCTTTTATGTTGCATTGAGAATCTCAACCTGTATTCCCTCCATAGTTACATAGAGTACAGTTGAAGTAACATCCTGGAATCCACCGCATTGGCAGTTTGAAAGATGCTCTGCCCAGTCAAGCTAGGACATTGGTGTACTGTATCATACCTATGGGAAGGGCCGTGGAAAGGAATCCCGGGCCCGGGGGTACAGTTATTCCGGGTCAATAGCCCGGAAGACGAACGCGTTTTTGGATTATCTATCTATCTATAAAGTTGATATGTGCAATCGCCAGATCCCACCGGAAATGTCTTTTAACAAACTACAAAAAAGTTAAGAAAATAGGTTGCACAACTCTCATGTTTTCATGTAATCAAAAATGCATAAAAGCGTAAAGGGTTAGGCACGGTATTCGAATATGCTATCCGGTCGGTCGTCAAAACTTGTCACAATACCCTAGTAAAACAAAAAAAGTGACGTTTGAGTAGACGAATTACCCCCAACGCGTTAAACGTGTTGACATACCCTTTCCGATAAACGAATTTTACCTTTCGAAAGCGTGCCGGAAGTGAGAGGCAGGAACGTGCAAAGGTGATATTTAAGTTCGACGAACGAAACCTATCGCGTTTTGCGCTAAATACGGTGTCGAATCAAAGGTCTTCATGTCCTGTTACCAAAAAACCAATCCTGCTTCGCGAAAACAGGCATAGGCCCATTTTTACAGGCTCTATAAATTCACAGCCCAAATCTATTTTGCAAAAAGAAAATGAACGGTCGTCACGCCAATTGTATGATGATATTTGATGTAAAATTGACGCCCCAGAAACAGAAGAACTACAATATTATTCTAAAATTTTATAACTATGGCCCTTAAATTTTTTTGTTAGAATGATGAAAAACGTCCCAAATTTGGGAAGATTTTTTAAGGCATCCGGAAGTAGATCTCCGCATTGAGTAGTATGAGGACGGCAATCTACTCTTGCAAATCTCTGATAGAATTTCCACTTTAAGGATTACTAATTCCAGTAATTGTGTGAACTAATTAACCTGCTGTTAACTTCCAGGGTTATACAGTTCAACTTGGGAGAATCTACTGTGTGTAAGTTCGTCTATAGCGGCACAAATCAAGGTGGTGTGCTCTCACCGCTATTATGGAAACCAGCAATCAACAGACTCCTTTTGGATCTTGAGAGTCCGGGATGCAGGGTTCCGGGTGTTCTTAGTGAGGTGCTGCAGAATGCTTTTTCGACATCGGTCAGTTGGGCTAGTCGGAGTGGTTTCAGGGTCAATCCTGACAAAACGGAACTTGTACTCTTTACAAGGAGATACAATCTACCTCCGGGTATCGAACCTCCGGTACTGGAGGGTGTCAGACTGGCATTTCTTGACAAGGCTGATCCCGATCAGGATCCTGGACAGGAAGTTCGGATGCAGGAAAATTATTCAGGAACGTGTTGACAAAGCCACTATGGCATTCTACACATGCAGGAAGGCGTCGAAGGTGGTTTTGTGGCTCATCTTATTATCTTATCTTATTTTTCGTTAAATGAGGTATCAAGTCAAAGGTCTGAATGTCCTGTCTCCGATGAAACAAGTTCTGTCTCGTGAAATCTGACTAGAAGTGGGTTAATCTGTAAAAATCAGTCTACGCGCGTTCACCCCAATTACCCCTCCTGTCCCCTAATTCTGACAACCTTTCGCGAGGCAGAATTGGTTTCAAGGAAAGAACATGTCTAGACCTTCGATACCTCGTTTAAGGGAAAAATAAGATGAGTGTACCATATGAAACTACGAAAATAAGTTTTCTCGTACGCCATAATTATCTCTCCAGCCTCGCTCTTCCGGCAGGCTTTTACCAGGCAGGATTAGATTTTTTTTTCGAAAAAAGGACATCAACACATAACAACTCCATAAACTACATAGTCCGCAAAGTAAACGCACTCGGCGTACTAACAACGCGCCAGTCTCCCCTACAATAAATAAGTATAATTTTATTATGCAGCAACAGATAGGTTTTAAAAATACAAACTAGGCTTACTTCGTCCGTCATCTTTAAATTCGTCAATGACTGTTATGCCAAAATAAGATTTTTTTTTTGGGAAAGTTCGAAATAGGAAGATTAAATTTAAAGTTTATTTTTAATTCATTCAGTGATTTTCACGCTCTAGAAATTTAATTCTCTTAAACACTTGCAGTTTTACGAATACTGAAAATAGTAAAATAGTATTTATAAAATCACGCACCAACGATGCTTAAGTTTACTTTGCTGAATGGTTATCAGTTCGGTTATTATTCAAACTGGTTTGTTTTGGATATTGTTTTACATTATTTTCCTTTGATTTAAGGACCTCAGTCCAGGCTTAAAAAAAAACCAAATCCCGAGTACGGCATAGCCCCTATGTTGTTCTTAAAAAAAACAACTGTTTGGCATGGCGGGTTTAATTATAAGAAAGAACGCGAGGCTACTTAAGCAATTCTTTGTTATTTAGGTTCACAAAGTTCAAAGTTAAGAGACTTAGAACGTTAATACAGTTAGATAAATTTTTGTAATAAATTCGTCTGTGTTGTAATGTTCCGATTTTTCCATTTCTAGCATTTCGCGCCCAATTAATATTCCTGATCGGCAATTCAAATATTCATCAATATATAAATCCTTGCCCTCCCGGTGGGAAGACTCAGTGATATGGATATGGACGTCGGACAATTACCGCGGTTCCGATCAATTGGAGAAATAGAGACGGCCAAGGCTCGACATTGACTTGTACAGCAACAGTGACGATGAATCTACATTAAGCACATAACAAATATCCTGAAAATTTCTACCGTCTGTGCATCCCCATTAAACTGAGTAAGACAACCGAAAAAAAACCGGCTGAAGGACTCATTCCGTTGTAATATTTTAAAAGTATACTTCTTAACCAACTTTTCGATATTTTCGATATTTTTCCACTATTCCACTAACATTATGCTACAAACAACACGTTACTTTCGTAAATTGATATATATATATATATACCCACGTATAACACCCGACATTATCCTGATACCAGATATTTTTATGTGGCACGTGGGAGAAAGACCGCACCAAAATACTTCAAATTCCGGCCACAATACAACATTAATACTTTCGACCATTCGCATTTGCATTATCAATGAGATATCTCGGGTTTCCCATTTTTTGTTTTCTTCTCGACCTTTTTTCCATGCATGAATCTACGAGTACCATCAAAGGACATTTACTAAAGCGACTGAAAAAATACCAACTTTTAACTTAAAACTGATAGCATATGTGAAATTCCAGTGTTCACAGTTAAAGGGATCTAGTACTATAAAGATGATCACGAGAACGATATGAAAAAGGTCACAGATATCCGATATGTGTTTCCCTTCTTGAAATTTTCCACCTTTTATTCGTTCGTCGAATGTCGGTGGAAGGGAAGCTAGGTCAGCTCAGCAAGCTCATCTGGTGGCACAAACTAAAAAGAACCAACAAAATGAAGGCATCTGTGCGGACTGTTGCTTCGCCATTTGCCTGGCTTTTTGAATAACTTCCCGGCAAGAATACCTTAACACGGTAATATTTAGAGTACCCAAGAACTGACAAAACAGGATATACAAAATTTTTGGGCAAATGTGTCTTGGGATATGGAAAGATACAGAGTGAGACAGAAACGATAAAAGCATAACTTCCGTTATTTTTACGATAGTCTTGTTGAAACAGGCTCGCCTCTTGTATTATTTGAATCCATAAACGTTGGGCTGATGCGTTAGGAAGAAGGTATGACCCTTCACCAGCCCGTATATCGGTCCTGGCCTGTTACCCGGAATACTCAGAATATTGAAAATTCTTCCGATGTATAGATGAATCGAGACAGTCGGGAGAAGATAAGATAAGCGAAGAATGTAAAGATAAAGATGAGACGTTCCCAGGGCGAAAAAAAAAAACAAGATACACCGATGGAAGCAATATGGGAAGATTTCCCTGTTATATGTATATTGAACCGTGTTATAAAAGTCAGTTGGGGGTTTAACTTGGAGGTAAGTTGAAGAGCAAAGAATTCGTGACATATTGTGATGTTATTGTAATACAATTTACACAGTGGTGTATTGAGATGATTCGTTCGTATGTAACGAGTGATAACTGATAAGCTATACAGAGAGTGAAAGATAACGATTTTGCAGCAACAAAATCATTTCCTTTTCAAACAAGGAGTTCCTATCGCCGGACAAATGAAAAGCAATTACTCAACCGCTTCAACTTAGATGATTACGAACCCCATCACAATTGAAAACACTTAATTCTAATCACCTCATCAACTCTTCTCTCTTACACGGCAAGCACATCTAAGTTATGTACTTAATTCTACTGCTTAAATCCTCACACTATCATATGAATGTATAAAGGGTTTCGTATACCATATACGTAGTCCATATACGAGTACACACTTTATTCAATGTGTCTGAATGCAAAGAGGTTGAGCACCCTCTGAAGGATTCATCAAAGTCCCTCGGATAAGTGTCATCGATTAGAACTTTGTAATACACACGTTCACATGTGTTCTCCTGTGCAGATACTTTGATATCCTTTGATTGAGCTGGCAAGCATTTGCTATGGGATCAACTTTTGAAACCTATGTGGGCTGTGGGGGCACGAGTGGAATTGCTTTTTGTTGGGATGCATACCAAAAAAAAACATACACAAGGAGGTGTTCCACATCAATCAAGGCTTCCTGAAATGAAGGATTCATTGTTGTAGGTTTTGCTTGATTTTTTTGTTTGTTCTTGAGAGGTGTTGAATGGGATTGATATAATTACATCGGTGTCTAGCCAGGGTATGTTGTAGAGATTGTCGACAGTAAAAAGTGATTTCTTTGCAGTTGTAAGCGGAACCATTATCCTAAATATTACAGTAATGAATTGCAGTTGATATTACTTATTTACCACATGAGTCGTTCACAGGAATATGTAGTACGTATAGCATTGTTGAGGTCTATCCGTTTTTGAATATGTAGTCTTGAGTTCCAATTAACTAACCCGTTTCACACCACTTTCGCAAAAAGCAATGAAAGCTTAATTCAATTAATTATTTAGTTAACATAACGTAAATATTTTTCCAGATATGATCCATATTTTTAATCCTGCGAGCACAGTCAAAAATGTTGGAAAACACTTCACTTTGACACTTAACCAAGCAATTAGGTTAGGTTAGGTCAGGTTAGGTGGCGGCCCCGCATAGACCACTTGGGTCTATATCGATACCACAAAGAAAACAACAGAGATCGTTACCTATTAGTATTAGTCGTAATCAACAAGTCCTTGTTGAGCTGGAAGGTTTTCGTCACGCTTGCGAATCTTAGAAGATTCATTATGTTAAGGTTTGCAATCACTTTGTGGTTGTGGAGGAAGTAGGCTCCAAGACATATATGTCTTGTCCTTGCGAGTGCCGGGCATTCGCACAAGAGGTGCCCCAAAGTTTCTTTGGTGTTTGGCAGCTTACAATTCCTGCAGCCGCTGTCTGTGATCAGTCTCAGTCTGTGTGCGTGCTCTCCTATTAGGCAGTGACCCGTTTATAAGCCCACTAGCATTGCACATTTACCCTTAGAGAGCCCTAAGAGTACATCGGTTTTCTTAGTCTTGTATGAGTTCCAGAGTTCCCTCGTTATTCTGGAATTGATGGTTCTCTTCCAATTTTGGTTGGCCAGTTGCGTCATCTTAGAGTCCATTTTTGTTCTTAGTGTTTGTATTGGTGCAGCTCCCTGCTTTGCAAGTCCATCCGCAATATGTTACCAAGGCAGCCGTTGCGGCCTGGTATCCATCGGAGTTCCAACTTCCTTAAGGTGCCCAATCTCTGAAGAATTGAGAGGCAGTTAAACACCGTCCCTGATCTGATAGTGCCTAACTGCAGCGCTTCAACGCAGCCTGACTGTCTGAGTGAATGTAGATGCTGCCCATCCTGCGTCTTGTTAAGACTAGCTCTGGAGCTTTTAGTATCGCTAGCACCTCCGCCTGGAAGATGCTGCACTCGTTCGGCAGTCGGAGCGATAGATTGTGTAGGAGCTCCGGCGAATGAATCGCAGCTCCAACACCTGTTTCCGTCTTAGAGCCATCCGTATAGAGGTTTAGGGAATTCTTAGGTCTGTTCTTGCCTGTAGAGTAGAAGTCTCTTTCTGGTATGATTACCCGGAAGTTTCTGTTGGAGTCAATTACCGGTTTGATGAGGTCTGTATTCTCGAATGGCAGTTTGATGTTTCGATGGCCATAAGGTCTCGTGCTAAATTGCCCCGTTTCCCTAAGTCTTAATGCACATTTGGACGCTGCATTCATTAGAAACAGGTCCAGTCCAAGTAACCCTCGCCCGAATTAACTCCACTGAAGTACAAAAGAACGCGGCTAAAGTAATTTTTTTTTTTAATATAAAAGAAACGTAGAAGTGCTATCTACTTATAAGTGTAATCACATGGGGGTCATTCCCTGTATGGTGACGGGTTCATTTCTTGAGCCAAATAATGACATCAGAATTATATGTTTTTTCATGGTTTCATCTAATAAAAATTAAAAAAAAAAGAAGTCGCCGTCAATCAACCGCGAAAAACAGGTTAGCTGAAATTGATGCCCCCAGTCCAAATCAATTAATTTAAATTTTCGAAAAACATGCAATGTATTGATTGCTTCCCATAGTCCCCAACCGAACTCTAATACCTACGAGACGAGTACGAAGAAAAAATATAGATCGTCCATCCCGGTAGACCAACCAAACCAACGTTTGACCATCCGTAAAACAAAAAAAAAATTAAACTATTTCAATGTTTCTGTTCTACCATCAACTGCTAATCTCTAATATTTCATTTGTTTAGACACACTCCATCGTTCTTACAGGTCAAAACGATTTGTCATTTGATTAGTCAACAACATATCAAATTATAGCTATTACCCCGACTAATTCAGAGCCGGGCGTTTAAAAAGGAATATCTTTACTACCTTCTACCTTTGCAGGTAAATTAGTATTAACACGAAATGATAAATGAAATACTACTTTCAGCCTCGTTATGTAATTCGGGAACGATATATCATTAAATTAAAATCCATCTTCCAACACGATCTTTCTACTGGATGATTTTTTTTCATTGCTTTTCTTAAGGCAAGTTCTTTCAATCTCCGTGTACTCTTTTTCACGGTCAAGTTCACCATCCAGCTTAGATGAAAATCCACACCCAACTAGATCCAAGAAAACAAAAAACGGAGATATACAGATGGATGAATTCGGATTCGGTAATCTTAAGTACCATTTGGCATAAAAGCCAATATGCTAAATCACTAACAAAGATCGTCCAATATTGTTGACCTGTGACGGTGAATGATTTCAGCAATCATAACCTGAACGGAGGAAGCGACCGGTGTTCATTGTTCAATGCAAACGTTGTTGTTGCTGTTGCTTGGCAAACATCTTCCATCTTTAGCACAGCACTTAATTAATGAAAGCTGCTACGCAAACTTATTATTTTAACACGCCGTAACAATTATAGCTTTTATAGCAATAGTAAACTGATCCACGGATCACAGTAGGTCCACTTTTGATTGTTTCTGAATCGTTTACAGGTCCAAGGAGGTGATGGTTAAGCTACCATTTAATGTGGCGAATCTTTCAAATGTCTTGATATCAAGTTCTTGTGTCCGTATCTTAGGGATTTTGTGTTTCTGGAAATAATGATAAATTGTTGACTTCTAAATAGGTTTTTTTTTTCGTCGAGTTCAATTGGAGGAAATAAACGAAAACGAAAAGAAATCTGAGGTGAATACAAAATTGAAACTTGTTTACTGAATACACTCGGTATCTTCTACAAGATATGCATGGCTATGACTAACAGCCATAGCCGAAAAAATAAATATTCATGATCACTTTCGTTAGGAATAGATGAGAAGTCTGCATTTAAAAATATGCATATGGTATTAGCTGCTGCGACTCTAAATATGTATATATGAAGAATACATGGTCACAAAATGTACTATATGTGATTGAAACAGGCATAAATTATTATTAATAAAAACAAACATAAAATATTAGAAAAAAATACGAAATTCCTTCTTCCCGATAATAATTACTGCAAACAAAGATGCTTGTAATATGATATCATCTTTAAACGGATTGTGATCAACAAATGCAAATGCTCGTGTCTGTCTACGAAATGCTCTATGGATGAAGATGCAATTTTTTTTTTACTATCTATCTATGGAAATGATCTGAAATCTTTAAAAAATTATTCAATTCCTGAGGTAATTTGATTTTAGGAGGTTGAAAAACTTCTTCGCCTTATATTTTTTTTAATACAATAATTGGCGAAAAATTGAGAGGCAGAGTAAAGTAGTACTAGTTAGTACGAGACATATCCGGAGAGTAAGAGTACTAAATTTTTCTATAAAAAAAAGTAACATTTATTCAAAAAAAAAAATTACATGATATTGAAGGCATATATGTACTTATGTTACTTATTTTTTCACGTAATTGCCTTTCCGTTCTATGCAGGTTTTAAGCTGTGGCACAAGTTTTTTTTGATTCCCTCCCGCCATCACCTTTGTCCATTTCAAGACCCCTTTTTTACCTCCTCATCGGCTGAACATTTTTTTCCATCCGTGTGAGTCTTCAGGAAGGAGAAAAGATGAAAATCTGAAGGCGCCAAGTCAGGGGAGTATGCAAGATGGTGTAATGAACCACAAGTAATGTATTATGGTCTGGTAGTGCTGCTCCACCCGGCAGATCGAAGCAGTACCTGATGAGTAGTGATCTGTTGGTGGTACGAAGCCAGAGGCCGAGGGTCCCATTACACCCGGACCCAAATTCGAACGCGTGGGCGTCTGATCCGTCCGCCAACCATTCCATCCTTATCGGCTATTTTTTTATTCCCGATTTTTAACTCTCTTGTTTGTGTTGTCTTCCCCAGGCCTATGAATTTTTGTTAATATGTAAAGGACAGGGGCAACGAGCGGCGAAACCCCCGCCCACATCTCCCGAGCTGAGCTACAGCAGGCATAGGCCGCTGCTTAGCTCGTTGAGGGGCCTTTTTCTTCGCCAGATGACACGGTCATATGCTACCTTAGGCTCCGTCCCCACGGGCATCTTTGGATGCCCACCAAACCGTCCGTTACAATGGTTCAAAATGTCCCAACCAAACGAATTCAAAAGTGGCAAATGTGCCCATGTGCGAGCGGGCGTTGTCGTGCAACAAACACACTCCCTTCGTCAGCATTTCCTTCTGTTGGTTTGAATCGTTCTCCTGAAATTGTTTAGGGTCTCACAGTATCGTGCTGCAGTAATCCTCTGCCCCTGAGGCGAAATTCGATAAAAATTATCTCTTTTCGGTCCCAAAACACGGATGCCATGATTTTTTTTTGCCCGAAATTGAGGTTTTGAATTTTTTTGTCAGGTAGGAAACCAGTGTGCCGCCACTGTGAGGACTGTCTTTTTGTCTCAGGGGTCTCATGTTTCATCACCAGTCACAATGAAGCTCAAAAAATCCTCACCTTCCAATTCAAATCACTCAATGAACTCGCGAGCGCTATCGACCCGATTCCATTTGTGCTGCTCTGTCAGTTTTTTGGGACCCATCTCGCGCACGATTTTCGGAAGGCTGGACAGGGCGTCCGAATATGTGACCAGCCTAACCTGCCTCGCCCAAACTTGCCCGGATTGTGTGGCAAGAGCGCGCAAAGGTGATGTTTTAGGTCAATGAGCTACCCTCATCGAGTAAAAGTGGAGTGTACCTTTGCCAGTCAACAAGACCATTTAGCAATGATCCCCACCCAAAAATTGACAGCATAAAGCCGAAAAACAAAAGTTCTTGAGCTGTTTTCGTCACCCAATAGACTGTACTCTTCAGGAGCTACCTTAAGTCTATTGGGGTGGTAGCTCGCCCAAGCCCAAAAGTGTGTATTCCAACTCTCATCAGAATACACCACTTCGCACATATGTAGCTCATGGTATAAGTAGTGTGCATTATACGACACGAGTGTGAATTTTCACTGCGTGAAACCCAACTCCTATCATTAACGCATAAGTGCATGTTTCTAATTTATTTAAGAAAAAAAGTGGAGTATACCATTGCTAAACAGTCAACCAAGACCATTTAGCAATGAAATGAATGAACCCAAAAATCGTCACCATAAAGCCAAAACACAAAAGTACTTCAACTGGTTTCACACTCGTGTCGTACAATGGACACTATACCGCGAGCATTGTGTGAAGTGGACTATTCTGACGAGAGTTGGAATACACACTTTTAGGCTTGGTCGAGCTACCTCTCCGATAGACTTAGGCCACGCTCAGACGGGTCATCATCGGCGCGTCTGCGATTTCAACTCCACTTTCCAAGTAAATCGAGTGGCTTACGTGCCTACTTATGGACGACCCGTGTACGGATCTCCATACATTTGCTTGGAAAGTGGGGTTTAAATCGCAGACGAGCCGATTATGAGACGAATATAAGACGACCCGTCTGAGCACGGCCTTACTGTTTGCTAAACAGGTCGTCTCGTAACCGCCTCGTTTGCGATTCGAACTCCACTTCCCAGGCAAATAGATTCGCTTACGTGCCTACCAATGGACAACCCGTGTGAGAGTCTCCACACATTTGCTTGGGAATTGGAGTTCAAATCGCAGACGAGGCGATTACGAGCCGACTACGAGACGACCCGCGTGAATAAACACTTAAGGTAGCTCCTGAAGAGTAGTCTACCGAGTGACGAAAAAAGCTCAAGCACTTCTGTGTTTTGGCGCCATGCTGACAATTTTTGAGTGGAGATCATTGCTAAATGAGCTTGTTGACTGTTTAGCAATAGTACACTCTACTTTTACTCCAAAACAAACAGGAACTTATGCATGTAAAATGGGAATTGGGTTACCCCTGAGAGTATGAAGCTTGTATTGAAGAGAAGCTATCACCACACAAAACGAATACGTGTTTTGAACACACTTTTTTTCCATCGCCTACTTTCTTCTATCCCTCGTTTGTCCAATTATCTGACTGAGGGCCGTTTTCTCAATGTCAGGTTAAATCTTATCCTGTAGATAAACGCTAACCGGACCTCATCTTCCGGTTAAGAATTTATCGGGCAATAATTCCAAACAGCTGATACGTACTGCTGAGATTTTGACAGCTAGAACTGTTTACGTTCGCACATTCAAATGAGACAATTAAACTGGTCACAAGAAACAGAGTTCTAGATATTCATTCGAAGGAAACAGATCCGAAACCAACTCAGCCGCAAAATAATACTGAGAGGTGACACAGGCGTAGAATAGAATTGAACAGGTGGCCGAATTCCGCCAAGAAAATCAGCTGACTTTCTACTGCATTAGCTGCGCAGTGTACTGCATTATCATATTTTGAGCGTTGCATGCGCTAAGGTTAAATTTAGTGTCCCGGGTAGCCTACTGGCAGTTTAACCGGACATTGAGAAAACGGGCCGGAAAGTTGCAATTTCCGTCGGTTTTTTTACAATAATTTTTTTCATTGCCTACTTTCTCCTATCAGCTGATGCTTCCCCGGCCGCGGTATGATTGAAAATCACAACAAATTATTTGACAGCCGGGGGAACTTTTTTGTAGTGTGTGTAATATGTCAGTGTGTAAACGGGAACCAAAAATTTAAGCTGATTTCCGTTCTTTATATAGTCTTCATATTCTCAGGGTTACCCTCATCGAGGTTTGCGCTAAATATGGGGTCAAATCAACAGTCTTGATGTCCTCTTTCCGGAAAACTAATCCTGCCGGCACATCATTTATATTAATGTTTCTTTTTCTTTTTGTAAAGATACACTTTAAAAATGAATTTAAATTTCCTCTCAAATTCGGTTCATTTTACTTATTTTTTCGCTCATATACACATCAAGAATTGATATTTAAACAAATTTTATGCAATGTCTAAAAACTTCGGAAAATTACACTAAAATTGGTGTAAAATTTCAAAATACTCAATTGTGGGGCATAGCGCGTCAACTGTTCCATGTGGTCCAGTTGACGTTTCATTGGCATAAATTGATTTCAGAGAATGCAGTTGCCAGCATACACCTTCTGCACATCCATGGCCACGAACGTTGTCGTGGACGGGATTCGAACCCGAAACGCCGGTAGTCAAACACGAGACTGATGCCTCAACACACAGCGCTACCGGTCGGTACTCTTACAACATTTTGTGTATAATTCGGCTTTTGGTGCATTTTTAAGAAATGTAGATGCAGTTTTACTAATTTTTTGCTACATTTTGCTGCATTAACATTAAAAGTCGCACTAATTAGTGCTTATAAGTAGTCCGGATGGCGGCGCAACGGTTGGCATGTTCGCCTTCAGTTCACTGGGCCCTGGTTCAATTCCTACTGAAGGCATTCGTCTTTTCGATAAAAGTGGATTTACGTGTCGGACAATGAGCCCACTCAGCTGTTAACTGAAATGACATTCGCTTTCGGGGTACTTGGAGGTCTTGATCTATTAATTGGACGGTTGAGCCCAGTATTTTCTTTTTAGGGGGTGAGAAAATATGTGATATCACACATTTTAGGCGTAAATTGATTTGTGTTTCTACTGCTACATAGTATTTTTCATCATCATCAACCAGTTCTGTGCTTGCTACAATGACAGGAATGGTCGCTAGTTGTTTAACAAGACTCAACTAAAGTCTATAGGTAATGGTGATCGAGAAGTAATCAGTTCCGCACTAGTGGACGGATATCCTCCGAAACAAGTGAAATATCTTGCAAAATATTTAGTGATAAATGTAATCTCAGATAAGAGTACTCTACTACTACCTGTCCGCATTCGCCTCCTAAGCTGACTAAGGCTAGTCAGATTAGAAGCACGAAGGCGAGCTCGCATCTAGCGGAAAAACACCCACATATTTTTATGGCTTTATGCGTGTACATGCCAGGGTAAAAGCAAAGTCGAGCCAACCGGGTTTGTATGCGCAGTATTTACCGTCTTCAGCTTTTGTTTCAGCTTCTTGCTTTCAAGAGCTCATAAATTTTCATACAAAAACGCGAGTACATGGCAAAGTACAATAAAAGCAAGTCCTGACCGCGCTGGAAGCTGACTTTGAAGAGTAAAACAAAAAAGTGGCTGTTTTAAACTTTCTCAAGCAAAGCCGGGCTGAGCTCGAAGATGATTCCCAAGCGATTTCCAGTACTTATAAAAGTTAAGTTCGTTTGAGGACCAGCGCGCATCTCACACTTACCATCTTCTAGTATCAGCAATCTCAGCTGAAAATTCGGAAAGCGTTAAGCTGAGCGAAAAGCTAAAATATCTTCAGCTTTAGATCGCATTGTGATACTGGTATCTATCTCACTGCAGGCACAGACTGAGAAGCCGTAATGCACGATCCAGCTTTACTTTCCATTCTACGAGTAAAATACACATATCATAAGGGAACCGCAGAACCCTCACGCCTCATAAAATAAAAATTGCCGTAATATTAGGACATTCTCTTCGATCATTTCAATATGAGTTCACGTAAAAACATAAAATCTTGTCACAAAATACATGAAATAAAATCCTCACAATAATTCTCCTCGAATGATATCCATCCCCGTCATACAAGGCCACGTCAACTTACTCCAACGTAGCCTTAAATATCCACAATTTTTTACGAATTTCATTGCTATTAAAAACATCACAGGCCAAAGGACCACCATGTCTATTCTGAATAAATAATGACACACCATATATATACGTTTAAAGTAAAAAGTGTAAAATACAATATGCCGTCACGAGGAGGGGAGGCAACAAAATGCAAGAGCCGTCACTTGAAAATTGCCATAGAGTCGCCGCGCGCCGGTTCGTGGCAAGAGAGACGAAGCGGTATATCCGCCAGAGAGAAAACATAGAAACTACCTTTAAACCAAATTGAAATTTACGACATAAAGAAGGATATTTTCTTGAAACTTTGGACGTCCTAACCTATAGCTTTACAAAATGTATAGTACAGAGCGCTGTACAAGGTGGCAGGACGATGCAGCGATGAAACCGTGCCTAGGAAAAGACGAAGCATATAAAAATGTTATTACTGCTTGGCCATAATTTGATTGGAGGATAAAATCAAGTTGAATCGTGAAACTTTACAACAACCATAAAATACCGTCAGAATAAAACAATACGCTGTATGAGTATTCTCTCAATGTATTCGGGACGATATACAGATATTGTTTAACGTGGCGGCGCATTATCCTGCCTGTCTGATAGAGGTTACGTCTAACCGGGGGTGAATGAATGATTGAACGGATGGAGTGATAAAATTAGAATGTGCCGTGAAAGCACCATCGCTTCCTGGAACGTCCTAAGTTCCTTTGTTGTGGGCTTTTCATAGAAATTAACAGGACTTAAGATAGTACTCGTATACTATACGTATAAATGCTCGATATAATCATACTTTCCACAACAAATGAGGACCATTAAAATGCGACCATAATGCAAAATGAGGATGCTGGAATTTAATGAGCCGACTAAATATGTCTACGTATTGTCTGCTGGTATATATGGGAGGCCATAGTACGAGTATACGTACATATATGGGGGTGGATTAGATCCGACAACTTGTGGCTTCTTCGTAACACTCTGGCCTCCCGAAACTTTATTCGCCATTTTTCAATGAAATGTTGTAAAATTAATAATGCTGAAAATTTGATTCGGTTATCTGTTATGAAATCCTTTTCGGTTATCGATCTGATACACAGCGTCGAAAGTCTTAAAGAAATGGAAGGGAAATGGAGGAGGGTCAGTCATTTATTTGAAATCGTCATTGGTCGAGTGTATCGAGGTAGTAAAATTTTGTCAGGATAATTTTCAATCTGATGAAAAATAATAAATCTTAATGTAAACTTCTGAATAGCGTCATATGTGTTTCATTTGATAAATGTGAAAGAAGGCGCCCACCCACGTCTCCCGAACTGTAGCGCAGTTCTCTTACTACTTCAACGTTGCGGATTCCAAATAGCGGAATCTCCCAACCTACGCCGTATCAAGGAAGCCTTCCTATGACAGAAGGAAAACATCTGAGCTATTGACCATGTCCCGTAGAGATGTCGCCAGGCTCACGGCGGTCATTACAGGACATTGGCCTATCGGAGAACATGCAATAAGGCTTGGCATCCCTTATAATCCGCATTGTCGTAGCTGTGGGAATGAGGATTAGAAAGAATCCCTAACTCACTTCCTTTGCGAATTCCCGGCCCTTGCTAGGCCCACCGGTAGCTCAGTGCGTAGAAGCGTCAGTCTATTTCTGGCAACGTGCTTCGTCTGAAACTGGTTTATGCCAACGAAACGTCAGCTAATACACATGGAATAGTTGACGCGCTATGCCCCACTAGGGGTTGGGGCTAATGAATAATGGGTTTCGTCAGCCTTACTTATAGTGAATGGGCTCCTTAATGCACATGCATTAAGGACTTGTTGGAGGTTACCAGTGATATCACATCTGCTACCATAAAAAGCGGTGGTTATTGTCTCTACAGAACCGCTTTAGTAACATTCCTGTTTCGCGAATATTAGGAGAATTCTCTCCATTTAGAAAGAATTTTTAAAATTCCTTAATTGCGACATGTCCGCTTTAGGTAATTCATTTCCGCTTTAGGTGGTAAGAACCTAGAAAACCTTTTTAAACCATTTTCCAATTTTTCACGGTGAGATGATGAAATTCGGGCAAAGAATCAGCACCAATGCGACTATCAGTTGAAGCCACATTGGAAAGTGATACGTTCGTGGCAATTCACTATCAACACATGTCACTCGAGTTAAGAATTGAATAAAACATGCTATACACACACTGATCTATCAGCCGATTCGTCGCCCGATATCGATATCGGCCGATGGATCGGCCTGTGTATGCGCTTATCGTTGACGATTTTTTTGACAGTTCCATATAATTTTGATCAGCTGATATTTTCTGGCGATCCATCGGCCGGTCGATCGGGCGACGGATCGCATAATGTATGGCGGCAATAAGAATGAACATTCGCCTTTATGTTGTCTGTCTAAAGGTGGATCCAAACGATGTGTACAACTGCCGCATATTTGGCAAAGAAGGTAGGGTACCTTCTTCGCCTTTCCGTGCCGGATAATTGTGTTAATGCAATTGAACTATAGCATGTGTAAGTAATTCCATACACTGCTGTTTCCAATATCGCTCACAAAGCGCTGCCGATTCCGCTATGCCGGAAGCCTCTACCATGGTAATTGCTTCTGCCGAAAAAGTAATCATCCATTCCACTATGCAAATCATTACTTACATAAAAAAAAGATGTCTCAATTCAAAATGCTACATAAGCCTAAGAAAAGTTCATAATTTATTTTAGATAAATACATCTAGCACCTCTCTTCTTTCATCTAAAATAGCAATTGACTGATTCCCGATTATTTATTCAGATTTTTTCTTCCTTTTCTTATTTTCAAATACGAATAATATTCCCGCGCTTCCAATTCCTGTACTAGCCACCATTATCTTGCAAAATGAGTCAATATACCAAAAGTCAAGTAAAGATGAAAAGAATCGACAGAAAAAAACCACGACAGATCCTTATTCAAAAATTAGGTAGATTAACGTTTTTTCTTTTCTTTCCTTTTTGGCTTTGCTTCGTGGCATGTATTGATCTGACTTGATGCCTTTCTGCTGCTTTCATTCCACTGTACGCTGATTGTGACCGTATTAGCATAAATCTCATTTAATGGATAGAAAAGAGCAGTAAGTAAAACAACAAGAAAAAGTGAACATCTCTTATTTATTTTCGATATTGTTTTATCTATCTTTTTTTTTTTGCATTCCACTGAAGGATGTGATTGAATTCTATAGATAGAAAAATATGAAAATATGTACATACTCGTATACCAGCAGTGAAAAGTTTTGCAGAGCGAAAAAAAAAATGAATTTAATGTTAAAATGGGAGTCTTGCTGGCTAAGTTGACATCTAATCAAAATGTCAACGAACGAAAAGATTTCTTTTTTTTTTGTGATAGCTGACATTTTATTAATTGACATTTTCACATGAAGATATTCATAAAAAAGCGTAGGTAAAATAGACAAGGCATGTAAAATAGCTTGAAAGAGAAGTTTAAAACTACCAGCAAATTCACTACATATTTTTATACAGGGAAATTCAGGACACACTCGTATTGGAATATTTTGTGAGGGCGGAAATTGCGTAGCCAGAGGTCGATTCTTAGAAAACTAGTGCGGGTGTCAGAAAAGGTCAAAACTTCTGCCTTGAAATGAATCTTCCTGGAGACATTTATTGGATTTTTTCGAATCAAGTTTCTGTTTTTCTATCATACGAAAATGCGAATTAAATATGAAAAAGTTAAGATGGATTTCATTACATTTTATACTTTATGAACTTTGAACGTTAAAAATTGACAAGGTTTTTTTTCCTTCTTTTTTAATTGAAACAGCTCCGTCGAAGCCTGCCCCAAGTCATGGTCATGGTCTGACTGGCTGAGTTACACTTCAGCGTGTCATGTCACTAGGGTGGCATGAATCACGTAGTCAGACCTGCAACATAGTTGTGAGAACTCTGGCACGTTATGAACAACCTGAAGCAGCTATCACCGAGGCCACTTCGGAAGAAGGTTTAGCAATGGGCCGACAACCCATCCTTGTTAAATCTACTGAATGTCAAGAAAAATGGAAGAAAGCCTGGGATTGGACGAATCAACAACGACAGCCACGCAAACGTTTAACGGATTACTCTTTCGGATCCTGGATGGTACGCTACCTGAACATACTGGGGGCCAAGTAGGCCATTTTCAAAAGTGGAAAACCATCTGGACACAAGTTGTTTGGAGTTGGAGTTCATTGTGAACAAGCACCTCAAACCACACGTTATTGACTTCAAACTTCAAACTCGTTTTTTCAATCTCTGGCTCATTAACGTACACGCCCGCACTGAAGTGAAGAAAGAAGCAGTAAAAGACGAGTTTTACCACAGCTGAACACATTGTTCGACTCTCTTCCAACAAATGACAAATCAAAATACTCCTAGGAGACTGAGTGCTAAAACGAACCAGAATTTGCATCGGGGAACCACAGGAGGACACAGCCTTCATGAGAAATGAAATGACAACGGTCAACGACTCATCGACTTCGCATGCAGTGGGGATCTTGTCGTAAGCTCAACATGCTTTCCGAATCGACGAATTTATAAAGAATCCAGAAAATCTCCGGATACACGCATCAACGAGATTGACCACGTTCTCAAATGCAAGAGACGGGCTTCAAACGTGATGAATGTCCGATCAAGCCGAGGAGAAAATTACGATTCCGACCATCACTTGGACAACCTATCGGTGTAGGATCTTTTCAGTGCACCAATCAAGAATCAGCCTTCCCAAATCGTTGCGGTTGACAAACTCTTGAACGACACTACAGCGCTGGTATACACAGCCGCCCTTATAGAAAAACTGGCACCTATCCTACACAAAATCTGCAAAAAATGTGTGGTTTCGGGAAGAACTGAAAATCTCTATCAAAGAGGCGGCAGAGAAGGTCTTGGCCCGGCCATATGGAACAGTTGACGCGCTATGCCCCACAAGGGGTTAGGGCAATTGAGAGATACTGAGGGTAGCAACCACAAAAGGCGCAAACCTGGCGTAGCGGGCGGAGCTCAGGCAAGGGCATTGGGAAATCATCTCAATTTGAAACCCACTATTAGTTTACGTAGCGAACCACTATGCATCGCCCGGTCAATCATGGGAATGTTCCGTAGACTCTTATCTGGGGATGCTTCTCATCAGTGAATCTACTGGGGTAGAGTTCCTTTTGCCCCGTCGTAGATACTGGCCTGCGGATAGTGTAGAAGTAAGCAAAGCAATATCTTTTCTGTGACCTAATCTTCAATTCTTACTGGCGTCTGTTTATCTGTTTATAATTCATGGAACTGAAAACCGTAGAGCTTCTGCTCGATCATGGCCACGTCTACTTAACAGACGAGATTTAATAAGTATGTACATCATAATAATGCCAACTCATTTTCCTACCAGACTCCCTTGAGTGAAGCGCCCATTTTTTTTTTAAAGAGTTATTTTAGAAAATGAATTTTTAGTATTATGGATTATGACGACCGCTCATGGGAGCTGTTCAACTTACTATCACTGAACATTCTTTCATAGTTTGTCAAATTTAATACGTGTGGGCAAAATATGATAAATGGTTTGTGTTCATTCAGCCTCTACTAAATTTTTGCGAGAATTTTGGCAAATAATCCTAACAAAATAAAATTCCCAATAAAATTTCCTTGTGAGTATTTTCGGTATGTGTGTAATTCTAAGAGTATGAATTCCTTTTAGTTTTCTACGAATATCTAATTTTTCTCGGACTTTTCCTCGATTTCATTCTTAACGATTGCCTGACTTTTCGACCACCATAGTGCATAATATTTATATATTGGTTCAGAGACTATCTCAGGATTTACTATAGACACAATGATTTATAATTTGGTAGAAACGTGCCAGAGAAATGAAAATGGATCATAAATTAGTGTAGCGCACAGCTCAGACGGACAGATGAATACAGGGGATGAAGATACTATCATCCATTTCGCATTATGTAGAATGTAATATATATAGAATAGCAGAATATTTTCCGGAATAAGTAGAAATACGGGGAGGTAGAGTTCGACTTGTCTACCACTAGAACGTTTTCTATATTTCAGTGGCGAGTCTATACAGGTAGTATCATAGCATACGAATAATACACAGACAGCCTTGCTGCAAACATGAGATTCTTAAGGTGCACCATGCTTGCTGGAAAGATGCTATTTTTGTAGATGACAGGAATTGGTTACGTCGAGACGTTGAAAGATCTTTGCATCTTGGACGTTTCAAATTCCGTTGAAATATCCTATTTTTTGAGGTCAATGTTCCGTGAAAATGAGGCGACTTACATAAAATATCACTTACATAAAATATGCGCCGTGCGTATCTTAATATATTTTCTTTTTTTCTGTGTTGAAATTTTTATTGTGGGTGACAATAAATTGGCGAGTAGAAACAGGTGTTGGATTTTTTGAACAAAATTTAGAAAAACATGGTAGGCTTTCTATGTATATATACTCATACACGTTTCTATATGAAATGGTTTTTGGTGGACGGAAGTAAAATAATACATGCAAATCAGATTTTTCTGTGTAATTGTGGTAGTTTTTGCAATCACGCAATATAGCAATATAAGAGTAGCTATAGCGAAAACCCTTTGGACGATAGACCTTGATATAGAAGGGTCCTTCAACAATGTTAAGTTTGGAACAATCACTGACGCACTGGGAACCGTCTACGCTCAGCCAAGCGCATTAAGCTGCTGCTACATATAGGGTTATACATACTTGTAAGGGTGAGTCATCTGAATGTAGACTTGTGAGCAGGAGCATTCTCCCCTTCTCTGGAGCTTGGTGGTCAACAGACTGTTACAAGCAGTGCTGCCAGATGAGCGGTTTTCCCGCGAAATGCTGCAGAATTTGAACATATAACGCGGTAAGAAGCCACCTCCGGTGGGGGCTGAAATTTCAGCGGTTTTATGATCTTAATAGCGGTTTTCGAATTCGGAATAAATTTTACAATTAAATTTGGCTATAATGCGAAATTGCATGCAAATTGTACTAAATATTGTTACGCTTTTCTGTTTTCTACTATGGACTCTTAAGAGAATTATTATCATTGGGCTTGTATATATTGTACTATCACCCTCTTTATCATTTTCTCCCAAACTGAGCCCAGTAAGCAATTTCGTACTATTTGGAAGATAAATCGTCCAGGTGATTTTCCCATTTTTGATTTTAATTTGCTTAGGAGACATCCTATAGGCGAAACAATTGCAAGAGCAACTGTTCGAATATGCGCATAGCAGTAATCGAACTTCCGATCTCTAGCTTGTTAAATAGACGTTCTATATATCCAGCTAAAGCTAAAAAAAATCAATCATATAAAAAAAAACAAGCTAGCCTTCGGCTAGCTTGCCGAAGGTATCATACCTTCTTTGCGACTAATGGTGCATTTGCAACTTTGAAATTATAGTAGTAGTCAAACTTGTTCCAATTTCACTGTTCCTATGAGAGGTATATGAAATAGTGGGCCGATTTTAACCAAATTTAGGAACGTGGTTTGGCAGTCAATATGATTGAATAATATGAAATTTGGTAAAGATATCTTCAGAAATAAAAAAGGTTGTCACACAAAAACGAATTTTTGGACCGGCCGTTCCTATGGCAGCTATATGACGTAGTGGTCCGATTCCGTTGGTTCCGACATATTCCCAGCGTGCAATAGAAAGAAGGCTTTGTACAAAATTTCAGCTTGATAGCTTTAAAACTGAGGGACTAGTTTGCATAGAACCGGACAGACGGACAGACAGACGGACAAAGCTTAATCGACTCGTCTCATCATACCGACCAAGAATATATATATAGTTTATATGGTCGGAGATGCTTCCTTCTCTGCGTTGCAAACTTCATGACAAAGTTAATATACCCTATCACATCCGTGAAGGGTATAAAAATTGTAGTAGGAAGAGATCATGACTTAATTCGTAAGTTTATTCAAATGAAATTATTCTTTTGTACAATGTGCATTCGATAGAATTTTCACTTAGTCCATTTAACCCACGCAATCTTCTCTGTCCCATCCCAAAATTTAGATAACTGATAAATACATTGAGTCATCGCGCACAGAATCAATCGAATTCGAACGACTATTGTAATTCCGAAACGATGATTGAACCATTAAAACGCTCGACCCCGTAATTTTCTCCAATAAATGCAGCGTACATATCGTTAACAATGAAATTTCTGGAACATTTAATCGGGCGAAATTAGGGAATTTGTTATGGTCATTTAACACATACACAATTTCATTAATTGGTGCGGTCGTATATTGAATCCGAAAAGGGCTGAAAGGTATGCCATGCCCTATTATTCGCGTAGATGTAAATTAGCTCAAATTAACCATAGTTAAGATAGAATCTACGATTCAATTTTATGCTTCGTGTACGTACACATGAGGAGCCCAGTTGCAAAACTTTCTAATTACAGTTTAAGTAATTTTGCAGGTTTCGAAAAAATAAATATACGAGTTTTGCATTATTGTTTTAATTTTTTTCCTTGTTGCATTAGATCATTAGAGTATGAGTTTGAACAAAAAATTTCGTTCATGAAAAATACTTCAATATTGCTACAGAGCGAAACAAAATTTTAAATAAGAAGTTTTGCAACCATACTTCAAAGTAACAAAGTTTTGATGAAATAGCTATCAAAAAGGAAAAAGGCAGATAGCTGTAGCCTGAATGGCTGACCAACACCTAAGCGTCTCAGGTTTAGTAGGATGGAATGATTTTTGTAGTTGGACCTGCAACATGGTTGTGTGAACTCCAGCGCGTTAACTAAACCATCTGAAGCAGCTATCTTCCGAAGCCATCCCCTGAATGGGATTGAGCGATGTGTTGACAACTTGTCCTTGTAAAAACCACTCCACGTCAAGAAACCTGGAACAAAAGCCTCGGATTACTGCCTATGGTATTGATTATCGTTGCCCATCAATATTTTTTACCTCGGATCTCTTTGAGGGATGTAGGAGTGTGCTAACTGTAACTATAGAAATATACTATTATTAACCTTTTATATTTTGACAAGATATCAATTTTCCATTATTTTTAGTTTTCTATACTTGTTGGAGGCCACCTTCCTGTAAGTTTTCATATTTCTAAGTGTAACGGTCTCGAAATGCAAGGGGTGTGGGACAAGGTATGGTCTCATATTTTCCCCGCTACCTCTATTCGCATTTTTTTTAAATTTGATCAAAATGTCAAAAATGGAATGTACTCGGTGTTACCTTTCTCATGATACTCCACTTGCCTATACCAGATGAAAAAAAAATTTGACCTTAATTTCCCCTCTATGGGAACCTCCCCTTAAAGTCAATCTATTACAACGCATCGCCTTCTCCGGCGAGTTATAATAATTTTGAATATTGGCGCAAAATTTCATATATGTAGCTTCAGCCGTTCGTGAGATATTCTATGGACAGACGGACAAACGGACAGACAGACATTTGACCGATTTCATAAGGGGTTTGTTTTTACTACATAACACTAAATGTAATTAGAGAGTTTTGCATTTGGGCATGTACATATTCGTGAACATTTAGGAAAATACAATAACAACAAACGCGATGCTCTCTCGAAAGTCCACGCGCATGCCGTGTTGCTTGTTATTGTATTTTTCGAAATGTTCCCGAATATGTTCAGGTGTGAACGAAGTCTTAAATTGAATGACTTGGTGCTGGTATTAGAATCTATTAATGAAATTCAGAAAAAACAACCCAGCATTTATTTATCGAACCCAGAGATATTATTCTTTAAATTTAAATTAAATCACATAAATTCGCGGAAAACTTAAATAAACACTAAACGAATTAATGTAAATTAACCAAAACCGAATTTGAGAGTGTTTCAGTAATTAATAAGAATGTGCTGTGTGTGGTCCGTGATCCATCGACAGCGACGCATGTCTGATCAAATAAATTCTTTTTGAAGATTTTCAACAGAAACAAACACGACTGAATAGTATCAATCAATTTCTAGTCGATATGTATCTCTGTCAAGACTTCCAAATTCTGTTCCAGTTTGATGATAATTAAGTTCAAATTATCGATAATTTTGAAAAAATAAACAATGTTTTCATTTTAACCATAGAGAAAATATTAGTTCTGAACGAATCATCTAAATGAAATCAAATTAATGGGGAAGATAGGTTAAATGTGTGAAAGATTTTATTTCATGGATCGTTTGTGTAGCCACACGATGACGGCACATGTTAGATCACATCTCGAACTAAACATGTACTAAATATGTATTTTTTTTATTGTGAAGAGATTGCAGATACCAAATAACCAGATACATGATTCGTGATATGTACGTGATTTGTGTTTGCAGAATGAACTGTTGATATGGATAACGTCATTTCGATACTTTTCAGAGGAACAGGTTCTTTTTGAAAGGGGATACTGTGGAATAGCGTAATAGTAATCCAATGCGTTCGGGGTAGATACTTCTTAAAATAGCCGTATCTACTTTTTTTTTGAAGATCATTTGGTTGCGCAATAAAAACAGATTACAAAAATCTACATTCGAACTTTAGGGGGGAAACCACTTTAGGAGGTTCCACAAATCCAATTTTTCTTTATTGCATAAATTGTTAGCTTACCACTCCAATAATACGCTGCCAAAATTTCAAAGCGAAATTCGCATTCATTTAGATTTTATGAGCATAGAACCGAGCGCGCATCAGGTATAGTCTACAGGCTCGAGCGCACTCTACGGGGTAGAGCGGAGCACTACCTCAGTTAGTCGCTTTATGTACTTACATAGCCTTGTAGCGAAACACCACTTTTGCATTTTTGTTTTGAAATAACGGAACTCTAGTTACGGCCTTCAGCGAACATCAGTGCGTAACTTTTTTTTTGGCTTAAATTATTCAAAAAAATTCACATAAGTTATTCGAAATATGAATAAAATGATGTCAAAATTTGATTGAATTCTAATTAATTCTTCCCACCCAAAAAAAAATTCTTCCCACCCAAAAAAAAATCCTAAAAAAAGTGAAAATTGACCTCATAATATGATTTCCCCCCTTAACATCTCGTCTTCTTGTTTGTACATTTGATTGTACTCACACAATGGTTGATATTTGTATCGTTTCTATTTTATAATAGTATTAAAATATTAAAATCATATTATGAATAATTTGGTTAAAACATTATTACTATTTTAAATATTATAATAAATATTCCGATCGATTCAACTGTTTGCTCCTTTTGCAAAAGTCAGCGCCAATTTGTGATTCCTGGAAAAAAAGATAGCTCTACCCATATCAAGATAACCCCTATTAGTGTTTATCAATAATAGTTGGCGACACGTCTCGAATACAAAAAATTTTTATGTAGTCTTTTGTACTATTCTATCAGCTATAAATCTATAATTCTCTTTTGATAGCAGTTTCGGTAGATTCCGATCAGGTGTAATTTTGATTGCTCCAAGAACAATGACTGCCAAAAACAAGTTTGATTTGGGAATCAGATACACCTATTGACATTAAGATGTTTAGAAATTGAATAAACTTTAATAAATTAGTGCAGTGCAATGCCCTCTTTGAATTAAAAGTGAAACATGTTTTTTTTCTTTATTTAGAATTCTCAAATTAAGACAGTTGAACTTTTTTCGAATTTAGTTTTAGGAATTTGAATGATTTTCAGTTGAAAGGCGAATTTGAATATCGAATGATTGATCACAACGATATTGTGAGTTATAGTAGAGAATTAAGATTTGTGAGCTAGTATCAGAAAATATAGTCACACAATCTCGTTTTTGGTGGTTTCACATAATAGGAGCCTTTTTTTTGCACAGAATAGAGTAGAGCAAGATAAGCAGCAAAAAACACCATAGAGCAGACTAGAGTAGCGAAGACAAAAACGAAACATACATGTCTTTGCTGGGAGTGCGTCTTGGTTTAGTTTAGCATTTAAACGTCAACTCAAACTTCATAAGGAAACTTAAATCTGTACTAATATAATCAGACAAATTTAGTTTAGGCAGCAAAATCATTTTGAATGTTGACTGTTCTATATAATTACACAAAACGAACAGTTTATTGACAAGAAATTAACTTCATGTGCTTCCCAAACTGTAAACTGCCCAAAAACTGCGAAACGTGCGTCGCCTGTATTACAAAACGCAGACTACAATTCTTGCACTAAACTTCTATCCAGAGCAGCTAGTGTAATTATGTGGTCTTAACTTGCTCTGCTCTGCATGGCTGTTAAAAAAAAACGCGCCTAATATGATGCATAATTTGTTGAACGTACAAACTGGTTCAGAAGTATTGTGGGAACTCCTTAACATTAGCAATAATTCAAACAAAGTCCACAAGTAGATCCAATTTTTAGTACGTATTTTACTATGTTATAAGGACCATTTGATATTTTGATCCTGCCGCAGATGTGCGTCAGGAAAAAGAACTCTCTTAATCATGAAATATAACAGAAACGAAATATGGTCGATATGGATATCTCCTGATTCGGAATGATGACCCCAATGCACTGGAGTACAAATAAAGGCATTTTAAGTTCATTGGAAAGAACTGATGTCATTTTGAGTCGTCTGGTTATTAAAGATACCATCCTTGGCACAAATCCTGACTGGCGGAATAAGCCCTGCATGCAAGACGCTTCAACACAGCAGATTATTGAAACAAATGAGCATCAGATGACAATCCAAGCAGCATCGAACTCATTTACCGCCAGAAAGCTCGAGAAGTTCAGCGTATAGTGTGCGACGCGATAAAAGAGATTCGCAGTGGAGTTCAGCAGGGGTGCATCCTCACACCGATCCTATTCTACATAGTGATCGGCGATATGTGGCATGCAGCTCTTTTCAGACTAGACAGAGGAGGTATGCCTACTCTCCCACAAAAATCATGGATATGTCCGCAATGGCATTAGATCTTGAAAGGGAAGCAAGCAAGGTTCCAAAAGACTAACACCAACAACACCAAGGTTCTTAGCCCGCCATTGCGAAAAAGAAATCCGACACCTATTGCCATCAATATTAATTGTTGCCGAAAACGATGGTATCCGTACGTAGAAGGACATCGCTCGTCGTATCAACCGGGCTAAATGCGCATACGGCATGCTGTCCAAAATCTGGTAGAGCAGTTACCTCAGCAGCAAAACCAAGCTGGGAGCACTACATGGGGAATTTCCGTAGGAGTTACCAGGAGGCTACAAATTTTTGTCAACCCATATCCCATAAAGAGCTAAGTTGAGGTACGGGTCAGATGCCAATCGACGAATACATCGTCATGATACGTAGACGAGCATGGCAGTGGATAAATTGCGGAAAAATGATAACTGCCATGAAGTGGAACCCCATTTCCAACCAAGACCGACCAAGAGGGGGTCCGAAAATCACATGGCATCGATCAGTGGCAAAAGAGTGTAAGGCGCTGGGTCGCCCTTTGGGGAGTTGCGCTCCATTGCTCATAGCAGAGTACGATGGCGCGGAGTGGATCGACCGATAGCTCAGTACGTAGAGGCATCAGAGTCTCATGTCTGACTACCGGAATTTCGGGCTCGAATCTCGTCCACGACGTGGCCATGGTTGCTTCTGTTGTCCTTCTCCTGTAGTGCGGAACGTAATATTAAGCCACGGCATCTCCCGACTTGTCGCAGGTAGGCGGCTAAGCGGGGGAACAGGAGGTGCATGGTGGTAACTGCATTCTCCGAAACTATAATACTTTATGCCAATGAAACGTCAACTGGGCCACATGGAACAGTTGACGCGCTATGCCCAACAAAGGGTTAGGGCAATTGAGTAGTAGTAGGAGTGGTTGAGACACTTTGTCCCACTAGGGGTTAAGTCAAAGTAGTAAGAGCATGGACCTAGAATATCGGGTGTCTTTGTTGTTAATTGCCTTGACCCCTTCAGGGGCATGGACGCGTCAAAATCTCTTGCATTACTATGCCTTGTTGACGTATCGATGGATGCAGGATGGTGCAGTGGACCTTAACAAAAGCCCTACATGACTCCTACAGGCAGATTCCTTAAAGCAGCTTCCGATTCAATAGTTTGCTCGCTACAAACCGCGATTGGTTTAGTTTACGAAATTTCCACAAAATAGATCTTTCAACATCGAAAAAAAAACGACGACACTCGATAGCCTTCAGTACAACAAAACAATCAACTGAAAATAATTTCGTCCGCTAACTTCAACCAAGGATAAACCAGCAATAAATTTTTTTAAACCCAAAAGCAATCCCGACAGCATTTCCTTGAATTCACTGTTCAATTAGTTATACACCGCAAGTTAATTATCATCTTCATAAAATCGTTCGCATTAAAATCTCCGCCAATAAAATCCTAAAACGAATAGGGCCATTGTAGCCATCTGTGTCTCAATACTGACAAGAGCCCTTCATGCCGTCCGTTCGCCGGGAATCAAATTACCTTAAATTATGTACGAACTCATTAAAAGAATCGATTCATGAAATCTGAAAAAACACATTACGTATTACAGTAAATTGCAAGTGACGTATGTACGTGTACTCGTTGCTATTGCCAGACTGGCGCTTTCGGCAAATTGCATGCATATTTTAATGAGCACAAATGAACCATTATGAGAAAGTGCATCATCCAACAATCGCCGGAAGAAATAAGTTCATTACATACTTCGACATGATATACTATACATACGTGTAAATGCATCTCTTGTACAACATTCGAATTCGAATACAAGTCGACAAGCTTCTTGATGGCCTCGACCAGAGTGGCCAAAAAGATCCATTAAAAGTAATCGAGAAAATGGGGTGTGCAGAAAAAGGAGTCTCTACTTTCAGCTGATCTCTGACGAATTATGTAACATTGAATCGCCACGAAATACATTCCGCAACCAATGGCGCAGGTAAAGCTAGGTACTAAGATCAGTTTTTCGTGTGAAATCTCATTCAAAAGCTGTCAAAAGTTCAATTCGCACGAACATACTAACTACTAGCATATCTCTTTCGAACGAAAACAATCTCCACATCATTGGCTGCGTTCCTGCGAGCGGATCAGGGTTTGACAATTCTCAAATTCTCCACCGTTTGCTTTCCCCTCCGGTAAATTTAGTACAGACAACTGTCGCTTTTGGATCTGACAATTTCCCCTCTGGATCTGAATATTTTTCCGGTCAATTTCTAAAATCAGCAATTTTGACAGTTCTCAGATGTCACCGGCGCCTCTGTCACCAAAGCAACATAGCCAGTCATCCGTTAGCCAGCGTGCAGGACGTGTTGCGAAGTGTTTAGTGGTAGTTTTCTGCGCCTTTAGCCTACAAACCCGCTCCTTGAATAGGAAGTCGCCGTATCGGGGAACTGTTTGTTCGAAATAGTTTGCATTTCTGGGTCGGTTTTCGCGCTCAATCCCGTCCAACAAACTCCAATCGTTTGTCATGTTGTTATCCATGGCAACGCGCACTATATTTAGTATGCTTTGCACACTATTTACAATTTGGATATCACCGAAATCATCCAATAATTCCGCAATAACTAAATTTTCCATTTTGAAATTAAAAACTTGACAGATCTTTTTTGACAAGACGGCCGTGTATGTGTCGTGTAGTGCGCAAGTCTCTCTCTCTCTCTCAATTGCCCTAACCCCTTGTAGGGCATAGTGCGTCAACTGTTCCATGTGGCGCAGTTGACGTTTCGTCGGCAAACTGGTTTCGGAAAATGCAGCTGCCAGCATGCACCTCCTGCGCATCCAAGTCCACGAACATCGTCGTGGACGGGATTCGAATCCGAAACGCCGGTAGTCAAACATGAGGCATGAGACTCAACACACTGCGCTCCCGGTCGTGAAAGTCTATACTGTCACTTTTTCGTGGAAGATATAAGTGAAACATTTTCGCACGAAGAGCTTAGTACCAGCCTTAAGAGCAGATATTGCATTTTTTTTTAATGTCCAGTTTGAGCACATTTTAATATCTATCCGGTAGCAATAACGCCTTTTCCGCAAAACTTGAACACTTCATTTTACGTAGGTATCGGTATTTCATGAAGTCATGTATTGTATATTGGCGACACTTTGTCATATATATATGTACATAAATTTTTCTTATTTTATTGCATCTTAATGATCAGAACACGTACCTATAACTAGTTTTTAAATGAATCGAGTCGAATGCAATTCCATGAACGAATGTAGATATTCCAGCTGACTATTACTGGCACAGACTAACTTGTCGGTGATGATCAAGACTGGTAACTGGTGAGTAATAAGATCAACTATACCCGTTACCCGCAATTGTATCTCCGAGTATTTAAGGAGTATACCAGAATCAGCGCTGTTTATGGAACGAAAGATTGTTACTTATACGTCAACGGTGGCATGAAAAACTTGGAAACTTGAACGGTATTCCTGTTTAAGGACAACTATGCATAGGCAAAATGTTATGCAATCCGGTATTTTAATTTGTAAAGGTCTTGTTTGTGGATTGCATGTGCAGATTAAAGACGGGTTGATGACATTCAAGATATGTCTTGCATCAATCCAATTTTTTACTACTCGTATACTTGTGCAAACATTCTCTAAACACTCTGACATTCCACAAACAGCTTATCATCAAATAGAGAAAACCAAAAAAATATCGCAGTTCATCTAAGCTATAGTACAATCGAGATCAAGCCTTTCAGTCCTTTACTGTATATAGCATGGGGCGGCCGGTATAGTTCAGTGCGTTGAGGCGTCAGTCTGACGTGTCGTACTACGGGTCACTTACGGGTTCGAGTCCGAACGTTCTTGATAGCAGAGGTTTATTCCTCTTATCAGTCGTGTGGAATCAAAACAGAGCGCACTTAGAGGTACTTGTGGTTTGTTTTCTCTACTGGGAAGTAAGAGCCACTCTAACCAACCAACCTCTGTGAACCCCAATTTTTTTTTATGGAAGCTCTGGTTTAGAATCGACATTATCCCCAGTAGCACTGGCTAGCACGAGGTTGAGGATCACAGGCAAGCACACGATAAGTGTGCAGGCCATGAGTGAACTCTGCCTTAAATGCTAGCAATAACACGGGACTCAGTGATGAAGACAGAGGTCGACAATTATCAGTCGACATCTCGAAATCACTGATTGCCGGGAGGGGGCGAAAAGGGACCCAAACATTAGTGGTCTGCTTCGGTTAATCCCCGGAATATAATTATTATTATTATCCCCAGTAATCCACAGTAGATCACTGGTCTAGAACTCCTATTTTCATACTATGTAACGGACGGTTTGGTGGGCATCCGAAGATGCCCGTGGGGACGGAGCCTTAGGTAGCATAACGACCGTGAAGGTCGGGCCGTGCAATCTGGCGAAGAAAAAGGCCCCTCAACGAGCTAAGCAGCGGCCTATGCTTGCTGTAGCTCAGTTCGGGAGATGTGGGCGGGGTTGTCGCCGCTCGTTGCCCCTCTCCTTTACGTACATATTAACAAAAATCCATAGGCCTGGGGAAGACAACACAAACAGGGGAGGTAAACATGGGGAATAAAAAAATCGTCGATAAGGATGGAATGGTTGGCGGACGGATCAGACGCCCACGCGGTCGTACTTGGGTCCGGGTGTAATGGGACCCTCGCCCTCTGGTTTCGTACCACCAACAGATCACTACTCATCAGATGCTGCTTCGATCTGCCGGTGGGAGCAGCACTACCAGACCATAATATGGTTCATTACAAGTGGTTCATTACAACTACTCATATGGAAATTTATTTAATTGATATGGAAATTTATTTATATGTTTCGGGTAATCTATTTATTCGGTCCGGAATTTTATTTATTCGGGCTGGAATTCTCATTCCATGGCAAATTTATTTGTTCGATCCGAAATTTTATGGATTTGTCGCGGAAATTTATTTAGTTGACCTGGAAATGTTAATAAAAAAGAAGCAAGCCTTCGGTGTAACTTCGTTTTGCATTTGCCACTTTGAAATTAGTGGTGAAACTTGTTCCGAATTCACTGTTCCTATGAGAGGTATATGAAATAGTGAGCCAATTTCAATCAAATTGAGGGACGTTATTTGGCAGTCAATATGATGGAATAATATGGAATTTGGCAAAGATATCGTCAGAAATAAAAAAGTTTTTCTAACAAAAACCTGCTTTTGGAACGATCGTTCCTATGACAACTATATAATAGAGTAGTCCCATTTCAACCAAATTCGAAAATATGATTTGACTGGAGATTCTATTTATTAGTGTGAAATTTTAAAAAGATAGCTTTAGAATTAAAAAAGGTCTTCTCACAAAGACCAATTTTCGGTCCGGTCGTTTCTATGGCAGCTATATGACGTAGTGGTCCGATTCCGTTGGTTCCGACATATTTACAGCGTGCAATAGAAAGAAGGCTTTGTATAAAATTTCAGCTCGATAGTTTCAAAACTGAGGGACTAGTTTACATAGAACCAGACAGACGGACAAAGCTTAATCGACTCGTCTCCTGCTTCCTTCTGTGCGTTGCAAACTTCATGACAATGTTAATATACCATATCACATCCGTGATGGGTATAAAAAACTGGCAAATAGTGTAAATAATGATCCAAATCACTCATTAAATAAAATCACAAATGGACTCCATATTAAAATGCTATTTTCCATAATATCAAATCAATACCATTAACTTAACAACTTTTAGCTTCAATTACTTCACCACTTAGGCTCACTTTCTCGTAATAATATTTGGTTCAGTAAAGCTCACCAGTCCACGCTCATACCACTCTCTATCGACAACTATCCGTATGTATTACAGGAAATTATCGAAAGTGCATTTATAAAAGATATCACCTCTCACAATCTATTATTAGCTAATAATCGAATAAGTTAAGACCTTTTAGACCGAGCAAACATTTACGATGGACTACGGATACCAGGCTAATGTAAATGCATTAATGTAGTAGTACTCTGGGTCGGTGGTGTACTTAAAATCGTCTGGTCTTCTTCATTTTGGCCGAGAAAGCATTAATTTCATAACAACACAGTGGCAGGGTGCCTAGTACCCCCGTGGCATACATACGTAGTCACAGCGCACGACATCATGCAAGGATTCCAACCCCAAACTACACAAAAGTGAAAGGAAAACTGCGGCGATGCCAATACGGCAAAGAAGGACATTTTCGTCTCACATTGACACCCCACATTGGACTGTGTAGAAATTGCAAGTCAGTCGTCCGGCCAAATGTTCGGTTGGAATGAGGTCAAATTAAGTCCTGTCAGGACTGTAAATAGACAAAGTATCTTGGCAAGGCAACATTAGAACAAGAATGACTAAGAATACTCGGAATCCGGCACTACTAGTATCTAGTAAACACCCACCACCCAGCTGACTGTCAGTCAGAAACTCGGACCAATTTTTGTATCCTAGGACATGGCCGTTATCTCTACGCTACCCATTAAAAAATTCCAGCAAGCATGCCTCGCCTTCGAACACAAAAGAGAACCAACGCTTCCAAATGGAACCTGAACTGTAGAGTGGAATGAGAGGATACACGAACTATTATATCCTAGCAGGTGGTAACCAAGCAGGCATGCAAGAAAGAAAGTAGCTTTTAGACGGGTGTGATTGTACGCCGCTATACATAGACATACTTACTAAACACGATAATAAAAAAAAAGAAAATATCGCGATTTTGTATCTAATGAAGCGCCCTAGTTCGCTCGCTAGTATTGCGTGTTACCCCGACCGACTTGAGGGTGGGGTCGCGATGAATGTTTCACATTCAGGACACATCGACGATCGGGCGGGACTTTTGTCTACCGACTTTTCGCCTCTTCCCACCTACATACAGAATGACTTTGCCTACGGATAATGTTGATTGATGACTGTAATCGTAAAGCAATTTTTCCTTTTGCCATGACTGTATAGATACGAAGGATACACAGGACAGTTGATTTTTTCTATTCATTCACAATGTTCATGGGTTTCAAAATCAACTGACGACAGTGTATGCTGACGAACCGCGTTGACTTTCTGATGGACACTTACCAAATACCGACTGTTGAAAAAAACGACGATAATCGATGGGTGTCCTGCAGCAATATGATTTCATGATAGTTCACTTTTCGGTTATATTAAATTTCAATCTGCCAGTGTGAATGTAATTCGGCAGAGGTATAAAGAAGAAGAGCAGTCAAGGAGAACCACTGCAATATGGAAATGTGTAGCAGTGGACTCAGGTTCAGGTGTATGGCATTGTATAGGTACTTTCACATTTTGACGCTATAATACCGGGGACGAGTACAAACCGTTCGCTATCGGTTGATAGGGAAATGATTACGGACAGAAGACAGACATTATGCGCTACGTGACTAGTAATTTTGTCTTTCTTTTTTGATGTTTTTTTGTCAAATGATATATATGTATATTTTGATTTCTTGTTCTCGAACAAAAACTTTCCGTCTTGCGGCAATCGTCGGTCTAAGTATAGAGCGTTTGTTTTTGTCGGTGAATTATGGATCGAAATGGTATACATAGCATGGAATGAACCAGAAATCCAATTGACCGAATCATGTTCCAACTATTCAGGGAGGGTTATGACTAAATTGGCTAAGAAGTTGTTCGAATGATGATGGGCTAAATATACACATTGACACGGGTTCACGGCGAATAAAGTCATTAGAGTGTGAAAGAGGATACGGTGGACTGATCAGGTGCACGAAAATTGAGGGTTTCAATTTATAAAGCCAAAATTTAGTAAGAAACGAATGGCTGATTTTATTTTGATTAAGAAGACATTTAAAGGATAAAGTTAAATGCTTGCATATTTGATGAAGCATAAAACATCACCAGTATGCTTCTCCTAAAATAGGTTTCAAAACTATTGGTGAAATAGTGGACCGTCGCAATTCCAATCCTTAAAAATATGACACACAATGTTGGTGAAGCGGTATTCCACACCCGGATTTGCAAGAAAATGCGTATCCATAACTGACAAATGAATTATTTCATACATATTTCAACAAGGTTGAGTGAATTGCCAAATTTATTAGAAAAAAATCGAGCGCCGCGAACTATCCCCCCAATGAATTATCTCCTCATAAAAATTTACGACAGAAGCCTCCATATTGGGGGAGGGGGATATTCATCGCATTAATAATCAGTTAAGGAAAGTGGTGCGAAATAACACCAACAGTAAATAAATAAATAAATAACTGGTGCAACAGTCCAATTTGAACCACGGCCTCGAGATGAGTTAGCATCATCTCATTTTCTAGATCGTGACGGTTTTTGTGCAGAGGTATGTGATCAGCAACACGCTCAACCGAGTTATTTACCCCATAATGGGTACTCATTTAACAGCTGAGTGGGCTCATAGTCCGACACGTAAATCCCCGGAATCGAACCGGGGCCCAGTGCGTTGAAGGCGAACGTGCTAACCGTTGCGTCATCCGGACTACAACAGTAGAATATAATATATTTTTTTATCCAAACGAGGTTGTTTGGATCCGTTTTAACTTCACCTGTGCAGAGTCTAAAATTTTAAATTTTAGGTGGTCAAAACTTTTAATTTCAATATTTACACCAATTCCGTTCAATAAAAAATGAAAAATGAAAAAGTCGAATCATGTTTACCTCATAATATCTCGGAATTTCGGGAATAACACCATTTGGTGTTTGTATTTAAGTAGTTATCCAAGTGGAAATCAAATTGACACCATTCGATTTAACGACAATTTCGTCATTAGTTGTCATTTGTTTACTCATTGCAAAGAGCAACTTCATTCCGGCAGTATAAAAGGTTATTTAAAGTGAGCTTAAGCACTCGTGTCCACGCCAGACTTTTTAATTTGCAGAAAAACTAAATAGTTTAGTCAGAAAAACAGAACACACGGTGTTTTATGAGACCCCACACACAGCGATTACTAAATAGTTCGGTTTGCTGTGTGCGCGGTCTCATAAACCGTCATGTGTTCTATCTTTCTGACTAAACTATTTAGTTTTTCTGCGAACTAAAAAGTTTGCTGTGGGCGCGAAGTGCAAAAATTCGTCTTCTTGAAAAGTGGAGAGGAACATATCTCTTATATCCTGTTCATAGGAGCATGTAGTGAGTTTTGTATGTACAGGTGCAAGCGTCTGAAATGAGCTTCGAGATGAAATTCGATTTAGTAGGTTTTGCGGTGGAATTGCTTGCTCATAGGGCAAGTTTACATAAGGCGTGTTTTTTTGTACTGCGGTGCAGGTTAATTGGGGGCTATCCGGGTTAACTTACACACATTACACAAACAACATACCCTATTTAAAAATTTGTTGCGGTTTTCTTGAATAATGGCCGCTTACCTAGCGAATAACTGGAGTACTTTACTTGCACATGGAGTAAACTTGTGAAAAACTGAACATTACATAGTAATCTATAAATTCTTAAATTGCTCTGTAATTTTTCTGGTATTGATAAGTTTAATATAAGCTGCGAGAACTTGCTAACTGGCAACTAAGTACTTTCGCTTTTCATTGATATACAGCGTTGCTTTATTTTTTGTATAACATATGTTAGTGCTGTACTTTGCCGTTTGTCACGTGATACTTGTCACATTGACAAGTAGTGCGTGATTTTTATTAAAGCTATTAGTTGCGGGTTAATTTCAAATGGAGTGCAGAAGCGAACATTTTCGGCATATTTTACTTTTTTATTTCCGTAAAGGAAAGAAAGCTGCTGCGGCTCACAAAGAGATATGTGAAGTTTATGGTGCTGATTGCTTAACAGAGCGCACGTGTCAGAATTGGTATAAGAAATTCCGTTCTGGAGATTTTTCCCTCAAAGATGAGCAACGTTCTGGTCGGCCTACTGAAGTTGATGATGACCAAATCAAAGTCATAATTGAAGAGGATCGTCATATAACTGTTCGAGAGGTTGCGAAGAGGCTACATGTATCGCACACAACAATTGAAAAACATTTAAAATGTCTTGGGCTAGTTAAGAAGCTTGATATTTGGGTACCTCACGAATTGAAAGAAATTCATTTAACACAAAGAATCAACTGTTGCGATATGCACCTTAAACGAAATGAAACCGACCCTTTCTTAAAAAGAATCATCACTGGTGATGAAAAATGGGTCCTGTACAGTAACAAAGTTCGAAAACGATCATGGAGCAAACACGATGAACCAGCACAAACCACATCGAAAGCTGAATTGCATCCAAAAAAGATCAAGCTGTCAGTTTGGTGGGATTACAAAGGTGTTGTGTTTTTTGAGCTGCTTTCAAGGAACCGAACGATCAATTCTGATGTTTACTGTCAACAACTAATGAAACTGGATAAAGCAATCAAAGAAAAACGGCCAGAATTGTCAAATCGGAAAGGTGTAGTGTTCCACCATGATAATGCAAGGCCTCACACATCTTTGGAAACTCGTGGGAAACTATTGGAGCTTGGCTGGGAAGTGATGCCACATCCCCCATACAGCCCTGATCTGGCACCATCTGATTACCATTTATTTCGAAGTTTGCAGAATTTTTTGAATGGTAAAGCTTTCACAAATGAAGATGACCTTCACTCGCACCTGGTTCAGTTTTTTGCTGATAAGGACCAGAAATTTTATGAGCGCGGAATCATGCAGCTGAAAGAAAGATGGCAAAAGGTCATTGAGCAAAATGGAAAATATATAATTGATTAAAAACTATTCTTTGTTAAAAAAAAGTGTTTTATTTTATACTACAAAACCGAAAGTACTTAGTTGCCAACCCAATATTTTCCACGAAGAATAATGCACTTTTTCATGCACTCGAACCAACTCGGTAGCAGTTATTCCACTCGTTTGTTGGTACAGTCAAAATTGCGTTTTTGAAGGCGTCAGCTGCTTCTTCTGGCGACTGGAACCTTTGACCATGCAGTCCGTTCTTAATTTTCGGAAAGGTGAAGAAATCGTTGGGGCATAGTTAGGGACGTTTTGTTGCTTTAAAAATTAAATTGTCTTGCGAGCTGTGTGCGAACTTGCATTGTCTTGGTGGGGCATGATTCGTCGTTCGGGGTTGTAACTGTAACTGTTCTTTGATCTTGCAGAGGAATTGTTTTTACATGACCTACTTTTGAGACAAATGTCGCGACCATCTTTTTAGAACGACTTTTGACAGCTTTTCTTCATTTTGGAACACCCAAACAGACGACTGCCGTTTATTTTCGGCTTCATAAGAGTAAATCCATAATTCATCACCACTGACGATGCTGTACACGTTGTTAGAGTTTCGTGTGTTTGAAGCGGTCTAGAGTTTTTTTTTCGACACCAATTGACCCGAGCTGCTTTCTGTTCTTCGATCGATAGATGCGGTTTTCAACGGGACAATTATTTTTCTAAACACAACTCTTCATGCGAAATTTGTTGAACTGGGGTCTTTTAAATCCCCAATAATGCCTCAATCTCACGATCGAGACAGCATCGACATTTTCTTTGGTGACTTGGTGACGTATACGAGTACGTACTTTCATTTAAACTAGGCTTAGTTTGCCTTTAGCTGCCAACTTGGGTGTAATTAGCCTTTTTGTAGATACAGTCACATTCAATAAGACAATTATTTTATTTTCAGATATCCAAGAAGTAACAACTATAGCGAAATTATACCAAATCTGATAATATTTGGATAGAATAAGTTTCAGCCTTATAGTAAAACTAGAAAAAGACAAAAGAAAAATAATACTAATGCATATACATATGTATTAATAATCTCAAAAAATGAAAATAGTTCCAAAGGATTTTTAACGAAGGATAAAAAGAAAACCAATGCAATGTTTCGGAAGATCAGCAGTTTTTTTAAGATACGCACATATACATACTTTCATTCAAAATGCTGCCTGCTTGCTTTTGGCTGTCTTTTAGGCGTAACTATCATTTTTCGGGGAAAACATTCAGTTTTAATTCCGCGATGTTCCTGTATATTTCTAGACATACAAAAGGTGGAAATTCCAGCAAACTTATGGACAATTTAGTACTTTTTGATAACGTGTTTGCCATACTTACACTCTAAAACAAAAAAAAAATAATGGTAATGAAATACATTAAAGAAAAGTAGATTAATTCTAAGATGCAATTGAATCAAGCATAAAAAACAATGTAAGACGTTCCAGTTAGTTGCGTGTTAAGTTTTACTGAAATCTGATTTTTTCTCCTCCCAAGGTATTTAATTGAGCTCACTGTGTCTCTTAAGTGCATCATCTGATCAAATTGAAATTTATTCATTGTCAGGACAATCAACTGTTTATTATTTGTACCAAGTTTCATTAAAATCGGTTCACCCGCTTTTAAGATATATAATTAAATACACTCTTACTTTAAATATTTGGCACAATAATGACTATTTCTCCGAAATACGCCATTGAATCAACTTGGAATTACATATAAGTAAGATAGCGAACCACTTAATACTTGTACAAAATTTCATTCAAATCGGTTCACCCCTTCTCGAGATATTGATTTTCGTCCACTTTTTCATACATTTCGCGACACTGTGCGACACAACGTACCGGTTTGCGTACATGTAAAGTCTTATGTACAAGTATCAAACCTTCAGACCTTGGTTAACCTTAACCACTATCTGATGCATTGCGGGTCATGGTCAACAAAGTCGACACTCCACCACCAACATCTTTGATGTCCATCTCATAAAATATCTAAAATTTCGCGAACGACACTTGTCTCAAAAATTTAATGATTCAGCAATCATTTAAATATGATGACTGATGCAATGCAATACGTATGCATACAAACGCGAATGATCTGGTTTCTTTAATTTTGAAAGTACCAACTGCATTCGATGTCTGAAATGTGCAATTGCGAAAATATGTTTGAATTATTCACATCTACCCACTATACAGTGTTCCTATTGTTTATTTTTGTTACTTTTTTTTTTCTTGGTATTAGGAAAGGATCGAAAAAAAAGACATTGTCCAAGACATAGATACTAGTAGCTATGGGTCACCATTTGTACCAACTTCTGGTAACAGATAGCACGGATACAATGAACGCGCTAGTATAAAAAGTAATTTTACTAATTACACCTGAACAATTTAGTACTGATCTATTTTCTGAGGTAATTTCAGATTGCACTGAATCTTTGTAAATCCAAATTTTTTTTATGGATTTTTTTTAACATTTGGCAATGTAATGTTATCTTTTGTTGAAACTAATGTCTTACTTGGCCTTTTTTAACGAATACGGTATATGTAAAATACATGTACGAAATGAGGTGTAGGAAGAAAAATATAATAAGGCTGGATAGTAGACAGAAGGTTGATCTGATGCTTGAATGGAAAAACTAGTTTTGACCATTTCATTTTGAGTCTTCTCAGCTAAGAGAACAGGAGCGCATAATTTCCACGGCAATAGCAATTACCAAATTCAATTGAAATCTGCTACTCCATGCTACTTCTCTCTATTAGCTGGATAATAGATATTTAAATTCTAGAGTCAAATTGATATACAGTAGACTCGCGCAAACTTGAACATCGAAGACATGAATTATCCAGTAACTTGAACATCTGATTTTTCATATTACTGACTCTAAAAGTTGATAATTTTGTATTGTTTGTTCAAGTTTTAGAGTCATTAATATAATGTGACTAGAAAACTTGAACATTTTGACAGTACGTTCATGTTTTAAAATCAGTAATAGAATGTAAATCTAACGAGTCAGTGCATTTCGCGTATCTATGCGATCCCGCATACGTATTTACATACTTTGTGGTTGAAGCACATGTGATAGACATTGCCTACTTTTTTCTGAACGGCTATCCAAACAGATGAAGAAGATGATTACGTAAATTCCGACCCTGATGCCTGAAATCCGTATTCAAGAAAGGGTGACCCCCAAATAACCTAGTCAGAGTCTATAGTTATGTAAACGGTAGACGCACAAAGATTTTTCGAATCTCGCCCCAAATCTAAATTTGAAAATCTTTCAACTGTATAAAATATGTAGCAGATTTCGCGGTAAATTTGGCCAAATCGCGAGATTATTTTTAATCTCATGTGGTGTGAGACTGACTTTATTACCGTACAATTTCGCATGGGATCTTGAGCTTGAACAATGCTCATGGGGGAAGAAAACTCCAACTTGAGCGCCGTCCATGTCTCGGGTAATGAGAACCAATGTGAATTGGACCAATCAACCTGTTTTCGCATAAGCATTCTCAGCTTCAGGTCAGATTAGATTAGATGGAGGGCGGTTAGTCCGAAGGGCCATCACACCAAGTACCGTGACCCGAAGGTCTATTGTGCTTAGGGTTACCAGACGTCCTCTTTTAAGAGGACATGTTTTTTTTTTCAGTAAATAAATTGTGTCGCCTTTTTTTTCAAAATACAATAACGATTCTTCGTCTTTTATTATGATTTCTTTAAAATGTCGTATTACTTATTAACTTGTAATAGCTTTGTCTACAGCTCCGACATAAGGCGAAAAGGACTTTTGTAATTGCTAAAAATGTTTGGGGTTTGCGTAATGACTTAACCCTAGTTAACCAGTTTTGTTGTCGATCCAAGACATTAAATTTGGCATGGGGTGCAATAGCATTGATGGCATTAGACACAGATCATGTTGTGATAATCATGACATACATACATTAGGTGTGGTGTGAGCAGAGTAGAGCAGGTTAAGCGGCAAAAAACGATCGAGAGCAAACAGGGTAGCGAACACGAAAATGGGGCATGTCTTTGCTGGAAGCGTGTCTTGGTTTAGTTAGAATTCAAATGTCAATTCAAATTTCAAGAGAAAACTTAAATCCTTAGTACATATACAATCGGACAAATTTCCTTTAGGCACCAAAATTATTTTGAATGTTTGCTATTCCATATTATTACACAAAGCGAACACTTTATTGACAGGAAATGAATTTTAAGTGCTTCCCAAACTGAAAATGCCCGAAAACTTTGACACCTGCGCCGCGTGCATTTCAAAAAGCTAACTACTTAACCGAGCAGCATTCTTGCACTGACATTTTATCCAGAGCAGCCCAAATCAAATTGTTAGTGTAATTGCGTGGTCTTAACCTGCTCTGCTCTATATGGATCTTGAAAAAACGCGCCTATTATCTCATAAGCACAATATCTGGTGACATATCTATGATCATCTTTTCTTGGACAAATGTGGCCATATGTGGCTTCTGGGCTTGTAAAAATTAATGAAAACATAAAAACCAACTTTGATTTGATTCTGTTGATGGCTCCTTTCTTGCTTTTGTCGAGGATCTGGCACAAAAATATGGACAAAGGCGTTATGGGATGCATTTGCACCCCAGGACATAAAATTTGTAAGAAATTGGTAGTGGTAAACTAGGATTAAACTTTATCGTCCACATGGAATTCTGCAAGGAAATCGCTCTTATATGTATTTGAAAGGAAAGAATATTGAAATAATTTAGTCAATTATATTCAACCAAACGTGTTTTTGATCATCTACCATTCTGATGAAGGATAGTAAATCTTTAGCAGAAGTCTCTTGATATATATAGACCACAGGGTTCGTCGTGCCCTGCCCGAGAAACGTATTCCTAGCCGCTCATTCGCACAGAATGTGTTAAATAATCTCAACTTCTTAAATACAAAGACAAAGACATTGTTTGGCTAATTCCTTGTTCTGAGTTCATTGACCGTAATAATTTAATAGTTTAAAAGCTTCATAAGATTCTTCGATTGCCGCAGCCGGCGGCCAGTATCTCTTCATACTTTCCCGTATAAACATTAACCTGGATATCGCCAAACTAGTAACTCTGCCTGTTGGTGGATTCATAAGCAGCCTCGTTTCCCTCATTGCCTAGCGCCGGCGAGGTCTCTTTTCCAGAATCCCCTGAGGACAGATAGCTGGTATAGATCTCGGTTTGAAAAATACAGTGGCCGACACCCATAACCCTTGTGTTCGATCCAAGTACCCACTTATGCAACTACTACCCAGGTAAAAACCTCTATCTTCACCGGATGGCCCCCGGAACCACTGTTAAGTATAACTTCGCGAACTCTTTTTTCTATAAACTATTAATTATCGAAACCACCAATCATTTCAACGAATCTGCTCAGCTGCTCGAGTTTTAGTGAGCTAATCATCTTCGTTTCAGGGAATGCATCACTAAAGCATTTCAAGCGGCGGAGATGAAGTGCGGCACAGTCACAAAGAATATGCTGGGATGTCTCTCTCATCTTCACCGTTCTACGTAGATGACTCCTCAAGGTAAAATGAACCATAAGGAGGGCGCAGGTAATTCTCACTCGGTTTCTGCGTAATAAGCTCAAGGGTGACCTGAAACCAGGAGTGTGCAATGGTTGCTGTGTGTTCCCCATTCCCTGATATGTCGTGTTACACTTCAAAAAGGGATTCTACAGTATGGCCCTGGGCCAACGAGAGAGGGTTGCAGAAGCCCTCCTAGCGATTTCGTGGACTGTTTCATTACATGGGCCTAATCTTTGCAAGGTTTCACGGCCATCACTGTACAACACAACCACAGCATCACTGTCAACGCATAAACTTTCTTCGAGGTTTTTAAGAGAATGTTCTGAAAACAATCTATTTGTGTGATTTTCCGCTTTGAGGAAGGTACTAACCTCCGTTTTTCGGGCGAAATCTCATACAAAAACTGTCAAAAATCCGGTTTACATGAAAATTTTCGCTTTTCTCGGTACTCAGTTCTTCGCACGAAGATCCCATACACAGTCAAAAGTCTCCACACCGTTGTGGGCAATTTTCACGCGAAATCAATTACTTTGCATTTTATTTCGTGTGAAAACCGATCATTATAGTGGTGGTCGCTCTCTTTTGAGTGAGAAGGGGAAATTTAAGTGTCGTGTAGAGCGCCACGAATATGTGCTGTATGGAAGTTTCCACTGCCACATTTTCGTGGGAGAGATATAGTAAGTGCAACATTTTCACACGAAAAGGTTAGTACAATACAAGCCTTTAGATAGTGTCTACATACGTACCTATTCCTTAATTCTTTTGTTCACACAATCACGCATTCACGAAACAAATTATTAAGAATCATCCAACATTCATTTTATTTTGAATTTAATGTTTGGCGATTTTGTATTTGGGGTTTTTGTGTTTGGAGATTATATCTTTTTGGGATTTTTTTCGCTTTGAGGATTTTGTAACTGGAGATTTTGTATCGCTCCAGTTAAAAAAGAGTTACTGAGCTAGATGTGGTTGTGTTGTAATTTACCATTTCTTTTTATATTCAAATTCATATACCCTTACAAGCCCCACGTTAAACCCCATCGATGTAATTTCATCCTGGTTCTGCGCGACACATTTTGAACATTTGACAGTCCTGACAGTTACATATGCACACACTTTAGTACGATATCTGACCCAACTAAGTACTCCATTTACAGCGTGGTTCAATATACTACAATATGTAGTTGGACAACATAATAATTGACTTTAAACTAAAACTCCTACTGGAGAACTTTTCAATTTTTCGGGACTTATGCGTTTTATTATCCTTGAATATGATGCTAATCGCATGCCCTACCTCCTTAATATCGTAGTCCTGACAAATAAGAAAATCTAGTTCTAAAGACAACATCTGCAAACAACTCAAACTTTTGAAATTCTATCCAAACAGGAAACGGCTCTCTTTCACTATACTAAATTAAATATGACGTCTCTAGAAGAAAACAAGCTGACAACAACCTACTGAAAAAAATGCAATTTTAACACATTTATTTTTGACATGACAAGAAGTTAACGATTTGTAGCAGGAATGAAGAAAATGTGGCAGTGATTGATGGTCGTCTGTATTTCAAATGGACCATCATACATACGAGGTACACATACATAGCTATATAAGTACTTAAATATACATAACAAAACTTTTGTTCGTTCATCCGTGTTCAGAAGAGAAGTCTGCTGACATATTCACTGACAGCCAAGCTCATCGGGGAAAGGGCTAAATATACCGTCAAAGCCTTAACACAGACGTGATTCTCTCATCCCGGCGATAATTACATTTGCTTCTAGAAAGGATGAGGGATTGTGACAGCATTATTGGCGAAACTGAATAAGAATGATGTATGGATATGACTGGTCAACAGTTTGTTGGGTTCGACGTTGTAGATGGCAAATATAGGGATTTTGGAATTAAGCCAATTTGAGCCAGAACAGGATGAGCTGGACAGAGTGCTCTTTTACTCTTCTATGAGAATGATCCCAAAAACTTATTCCTTACTTATTTAATTCTACTATTTCTTCCAATTGTAGTGACTTCAAGCCACAAAAGTCAAGCAGAAAAAAAAAACATCGTGCCCAACGTGCTAATCCACAAGCAAGTATCATAGAAAGGAGGAACGAACAAAGAAATTTCTGGTAGCAATCATTCATTAATTGACCAATAATAAGACGTAATAACTGAGAGTTGACTAATATTTCGCATTCCTTCCAATACCACATGTCATCTGAATTATCATGAGCCCAAATATTCTTGCCAATTAAATGAATTTAAATCCATTTTCCCACTGCCAATCAGCAATCACAAGTCAATATGAACGTATCGTGATATAATCGCAATTGGTAAATATTGTAAAATATTAATTTATTACAGAATGTAAATTCCAGGAATAATTATACAACACCTGGAGGCATATTGCAGAACATGATATAAACATGTAAGTTCAAACCTTGGGTGTCCTTCAAAGTGTTTTAATGATGGTAAATTAATGTCGAATAATTTCATGTAAACACTCAATCTGGCTAGATTTTAAGTCGGTACTTGAAACAACATTCATGTAGTTCTTTGAAACTAATGATAAACATTATTATAAATATTTTAGTCGATGCTTACTGTCTAGGGTGAGGCGTAAATATGGAATGCTTCCCTAGGGCAACTAATTACAGCTCACGCAACTTTGATATCTTCAGCGAACAACTCTCTGTGTTTTGCATCAAAGTCAATCAGAGTTCTTTAAGATATGGTTCAATCTTCCGCTAAAACACGCCATGATAATTAAGGAATATCAACCATTGAATTCAGCAAACTGCATCTGTGGCCCATAATTCATCAAGAGAATGGAATAGCTTATAGTTTTTTTTTAACTTTTTTTTTTGTGAACTAAATTGACAATCGTGCAACACACCAAAATTATCCTATTTTATTTTGAAGATTAGCAGCCACAAAAAAAAACATCAATTGCAATTCCAATGAGCCTCACTTCTAACTCAGCAGTTTTGTGAATAGGCAGAATGGCAGGATTTTAACCACCGAATATTCAAAGGTCATACACCTGGCGGAGATGAACTCCGTTAAGTGCACTGTTTGGTGCTGGATAAGGTCGCAAGAAATTATAGGCCCGTACTTGTTCCAGAATGCTAGTGGTAAGGGCGTGACCATCACTGGGAGAAGGGTATGGGGACAGACTTCAAAATTTTGTTCGACAGGCAGTCGAAAATCGTCCATGAATGTGGTTTCAGCCAAATGGAGAAACTCGCTTTACTGCTGAAGCAACAATGGAACTTTAAGGGGAAATGTACGAAAAACGCATAAATTCGAGAAGGTCATTGACCACATTCTGAGTTCTGACTTCTTTGTGGGGATGTTTTTGAAAGGAAAGGAGTAAATTCCACAACTATTGGACATTATACGCGTAAAGAAGTAAGAGAACTACAAGTAGAGAAACTGGCAGTCGTTATTGAAAAACCCTGGAAAATACCCACTCTCTGCGATGCCGAAAATAAAGGCAATTTGGAAGATTATTTTTTCCGTAATTAGTTTAAAAAAATTCCATACTTTGTACTATTTTAATATATAAAAAAAAAAACATGAACTGTATAAACCCCTTGGTTACTTATGGACATTGTACGACATAGGTGCAAATTTTTTCCCCAATGAAAAAATGTGTCGTATAATGCGCGCTTTAAATAGTATAGTATGGTCATTGTACCCAGTAGCGTATTCCGGTTTAACTCGGATTACCATCCACTGACCTGGCTCCTCACGCGTAAAGTCCATCGGAGAACAGTGGTAGAATTGTTCTGTGTGCTGATTATTTTTGGTAGCAGTGGATTGCTAGACTAAGTTATTATGACTTAGTTTGGCAATGCCCCACTCCACTTTTACTTTTCATGTAGTACCAGAGAAAATAGTGGAATGATGATAAATCGCAAGATTTTGACGAATATTTGATACTGATGTCTACCTAGGAAAAACCAAAACAAAGTCCACAAGTAAAGATCCACATTCACATAATCCATAATTCTAAAATGCATAAATTTTTGTATAAATTAAAGTGTCAATACAAGAAGCGTCTTACTAACGTATACACGATATATTCGTATAACTTAAAGCGGACATCCACTTGAAGCTAATTCCACTTCAGGCTGTTGGGAAATGGATTTCGGCTATGGGCAGTACTATGGCCCACTTATGTAAACCCGACAAACTTAGAACAAAAAATTTAATTTTCGAAATATTAGCACAATTTTGCGTTTTACATATTTGTGTCCCCTTTTGACTATTAATGAATATTGGGTATATGAATTCAATTCCTTGAGCATACAAATATACTGCCATAATCACAAATTTGCTCAAAATTTGTCGGCTTTAGATTACTGAGCAGTAGTCAGTATGAACCTAACATGCATAAATCATAGCAATAGCTTTCAAGCAAATGAAGTTGATTCGTAGTGCCTAAACCGGAAATTCACTCTGCACAATTATCAACTGGATTTCCGCTTTAGGCAGTACGAAATTACCGCGTATACATTAGTAAGACACTTCTCGTATCGGCACCTTTCCATACAAACATTTTGTGATTATCGATTTTCTAATTGTAATGTTTTTTAACTACAGGGCTTTCAAAATTGGAGAACCCGGTAACTTGATCGAGATAAATAAAGGGGCAATGATTCAGACGGCTAAGACCCAACATTGGGCTGTAGCGCCACGATGATAGTGATGATGATGGAAGTAAAATATTCCCTTTTTCGTTTCAAATCAAAGCATATACTATAGGTATTTGCCCTAACCCCTAGTGGGCATAGCGCGTCAACTATTCCCATGAGGCTTATTTGACGCTTCGTTAGCATAAACTGGTTTCGAACGATACATGTTGTAAGCATGTACTTCCAATCGAATCAAAGTATAGGGTACGTAATTTAGTACAGCACTTGATTCACGAAACTTTCTTTTATGGGAAGATGGTAACTGGAGAGTGATGCTCTTACTCCATTAATTTTTACCAAATCAATGTACTCTGTAACGAACCACGGCTTTGCCGAGCCGCCGCCACTGAAACGAAAATAATTTTAGAAGACATCGAACCTGCGACCCCTTGCATGATAAATCGACGCTTTCTCTATCAAGCCACCGCGTAATTATGGATTTTGGCTTTCAAACTTACGGAATTTTTATTTATGGATTTTGTAAATGTAATCAAGGATTTATGAATTTAGATTACTGGATTTTGTGTTTGCAGATACCGTGGGTAACCGCTATTTCAAGAGATGGTACTCCTGGGATTTTCACTGACAACATTTCCATTGTTTCACGAGCTGTGTAGCAAATGAATATGATCATAGAAGGAATCGAGCTTGCGACCCCTTGCTGGGTAAATCGACGCTCTACCTATCGAACTACCGCGGCCATATTTTGTAGTAGTAGTAATAAATACAATAGAACTTGGATTTTCTGCTTATCGAATTTGTATTTATGGATTTTATAAATGCCCCTAGATCAATCTCTCAAAAAAAAACTGATGAAAAGTTGCCTCATTTTGAAGTGATTGTCTATGCTCCATGTGGACAAATCAAAATTAAGAATCACGTCAAAAAGGATGAATTTCCATTCAAAAATGAAATGACAATTGTTCACAAATTTTGGAGAAATATTTCAAAAATGAAAATCTGATTGAAAAAATTTCCCAAAGCTGTAATTTAGGGAATATGTTGAAATTTAATACGGAAGCGACGTCATAAAAAAAAGCGTCTAATCGGTGTTTGTATGATGGTTTTAATAGGTAGGTTCATACTGCCACTTAAGATTGTGTTCAAAGTGGATTTCGCCTCTGGGCAGTACAAACATATGACGTACACTTCATAACGAACAGTCATCTCGAATTTGCGGTGATTATATTTTTCATGCCGACTTTACACACCAAATCAAAATTAACATAAATTATCACCCTGAACTTGGGAAGTTTTTGCATTGGCATTCCGACCACAGTCCGTATTTCATATTATTCGAAGACGCCTGCCCCTTTAGAAATGCAGTTGGTTTACATAGCTTTCAACCAGTGGGGGATCCATGGCCCATGGAGGCCCGGACACTCCTCCAAAATGTTTGTAATGTACAGCTTGATGATGGAATATTCGAGGAAATACTCGGAAATCATTTATAAAAATGAGAGCGAATACAAAAGAGACCCGACCCAAATATTCCGGCGACGACAGACTACACACATTTCTATCAAATATGTGCTTGCCAAGCATTTCGTCGGCCTGATAAAATCGCGCAGTCGAAGAGAAGAGAACGCGCTTCTGTTGCCTAATGTATTGTAGTAGAATGCAGGTGGCTCAAATACAGATGAAGGATTAGAAATTTGAGTTTTTTTCTGATGAGTGTAAACTAAATCTCTGTTTTTCAGGCCAAAGTTAGGGCGATTACGGAAGCTCCGACATGGCTCGGGTGTCACGTGACATAAATTAAAGATATTTTTTTTTTACCGACAGCCGGACGGATTCTGCGTCATAGTGGTTTCGCTGGTAACTTAGCTTGCAAGATACCACAAGCGATGATGCATAAATTCGACAGATCATCTGCACACCTAAACTCTGCTTCCGAAATTAAAACGGTTAGCAGAACCCACTCTAGATGGTTAAATGGTAAAACATACCCCACAACAAAACTGTTGTAGCCAAATTATATTCTAATTGCATCGCTTAACTGTTGTTGTTTTAAAGGCAATACATCAGAGCTGATGGGAGTCGCAACTGGGCCATTGCTGGGGAGCACCCTATGAAGCTTCGCATCAACTATAATGACTTCTCTAGAAATTACGAAGATGAAAAGAGTCTGATGAAGCCCTGGTGGTAACAGAACGATCCCTATTGCATTCCATGTGTGCTGTGGTTAGCGCAGCAGCCCTTATACAAGGTTCATACTGAATTCCAAAGTACTCGATCTGACAGGTTCTTGATCTGAAACTGTCAGATATGTACATACAAATTTGAATTGATCTCATGCCTAGCGTGAGCTAAATTTTACACCAAACCTAACCTAAGACCTCCATCCTCGATTTCAATAGACGCATACCTCTTGAGGACCGAAAGTTAAATAAATGTGGACATAGCCTTAGCTCTTTAGGTAACAAGGTAACAAAGTCGGGCTCCTCCGAGCTTCATTTCTAGAACCGCCATTGCTACCTCTTAGTTAATTTTATCTAAATTAGCTCCTAGTTCTGAACTGGCGTCCTACACGACAGAACAACGGGATCTAGGGTTACCACCCTTACCCGGAGACTCCGGGTTTGGTAGAGAATCTATAGGCTCCCGGATTATGAGCCCATTTCTCCGGGTCTAAAGCCAAACTAATCAGAGCTCTACTTACTTTGGTCATCATTTACATCAAACATCATTTTTGAAAAGTTGGAGATGATTAGGCAAGCCATTAATCCACTCGTAATATGGAGTATTTTCTTGCGTCACAAATAGCAATATTTGGTAAAAACGGTGTTGGTGTTTATCTTAGCCATTCGTTCTACCTTATGAAGCTATTTGAAATTATTTATACACTATAGATTCGTATTGCCTAAAGGGTCAATTGACGCAGGGCTCAAGCAGATTACCGTTTTGAATTGTAGTGTGGAAACATGTGAAGCGATAATCTACGAGTACTCTATGGGTCCATACTAAATATTTCCTTTTTTTGCCGTACATGCCTGCCTGCTTTACAATTACTATAATAATACAAAAATAGAGAGCGTTCAGTAAATGATGACCGACCCCGACCGCCGTGAAAGTCACCTCGCCCCTTCCCCCACCAAACGGATTTCAGACCTGTCGAAGAGCTGATAACCCTAACGGGATCCACACTATACTTGCTCCACATTTGACGTGTCAGGTACTAAAAGAGTTACTGCCGTCACTTGTATACTACTTTGGCACAGATCTATCTTAACAGACGGTTAGCCTAGACAATTTTTATTACAGTGCACAGTAAAGCTCTCGATCATCAATTTTGAACTTTCCGAACGTCAGTTTGTAGCCAATTCGGTTTTATTAATTAATTGGATTAAAATTTCTGGTTGAAGACGTCAGTGATGAAGAGGCTTACAGCTCGTCCTCACCATAGAACACAAACACATTCCATCCATTTAAGCGATAACGCTTATAACAAGTCCGGTAGGACATCAGGTCAATGGTTGCTAGTGCCTCAACGCTTCTGTTAGATGGAAGTAGAAGGTGGCGCAGCCTGGCGAATTTATGCCATTTATCAGCAGGTGTCAGTTGCTTTTACCATGAGAATGCATCAAAAAAAAGAAGCTGGATAAGATATCAATGTCTGCCAACACATTTTTTTTCTTTAAATTAATTAAAAACTTTAATCTATTTCATGATTCCTCGTCAATTTTTTTTGTTGTGATGACCTCAAGTGAAACACTCTAGTTTCTTCACTTCGTTCAGACGACTCATGAGGTGGTAGCGCTTAGCGCCTCCCAAGCAACGTGGCAATGAAAGAATTCATTGTATTATAGTCATTCCGTGGAGAAAAAAAAATATATATTTTTACAAGGACCCTCTGTCAGTTAAAAGATAAAATAAAACCCATCGTTTTTCAGGCGAAATTATATTTATACAAAGTTGTTAATTTTGGCGACCCAATGAACAACGAGCACACCTTCAATAGCTGCCTTATGGATTTTTTTTTTAAGATCAACTATGTAATTTAGTTGAAGTGTTTCTATTTCTTGTTTAACACCTCGGCTTCAACAATATCTCGAAAGACTTGATTATAATATACTAGTAAATTGTCTCAGGTCTGTCTTGAATAGCAACAAAAGGAAGGTCAGGATCACTGGCATTTGGAAATGAAATTCAATTTCGCCGTAAGATTATGAAACTCAATAATCCAGTCTATATTGCTAAATGACTGATCAGTCTTCTATATTTATCTCAGTTGACCATCACTAGCCTTGTAAGGGTAACTTCTGAATCCAGACGACATTCCATCATAGAATCTGGATCGTCGGACTAGCTGTTACATTAATCAATGTCCTCGTTTCGCCTAACGCAGAAAATCCCTTGGTCCATCGATTGCAACAAATGCCACTGTGCTAGTCAGACCGATCACATCATCACTGATCAAACAATCAACTCAAATCTGAAAAACAAACAAACAGGCACTGTCAACTCAAACTAACCGAGCATCCAGCTCCCATTCAATTGTGTTTATACGAAGTCCAAATAAAACCGCGAATGACGTTAAAATATGGTTTGCGAGTTAGCACTTCAGAAATAGCTTTTATATAAGTCTGGGTGCTTAGAGTCACTTCAGTCCGGCAATTAGTAACAAATGTCGGTATGCCGAAGAAGTCAACAATAATCGCATTCCAGATGCCATTAATCCGACTCTTGACTCCATTAAAACTATGCACGGCCCCTAGAGAAATTCATTGTTGGGGTCCCTAGCAAAATATTGTAATGACGTTTAACTTTCCCCCATTTGGCACAATCAAACGTATATGCTAGTATAGGACCTGTTCCGCGCGAAATACTTCTCATTCTTGCTGCCAGTAATATCCACGGCATCCTTGGTATATATTGTTATATTAAAAAAAAAAAGGAAAAACACCAGTCATAATAAATTGCATGGTATAACTCTCCGAACAATAAACCACATCACCCGAAACATTAATTTCGCGTCCATTGGTCTTACAGCAACATGTTGAAGGATACAATAGTCCTTGTGTCAGGAGCAAGGCAAGACAGGACAATAGACTAGTGACTCTGGGACACAAACCTTATTCCTTTTTTGTGTTGTTCTTGTTGTTATTATTGCTGTTAGACGACGTTGTCGTCGTCGTCGCCGTTTCCTTCAGACGATGGCTACCGCCTACTGTCAAAGGATGTATCTGAATTTGTAATCCACTTGATTATGTTTTGCACTGTGTGATAATCTTTTGCACATGTAAAACTGAACTCATTATTCAATTTTCGATAACTTCGTCACAATTTCTTACTCAATTTCAATTTTTCTCTATATCGGATTACTGCATGATCACAAAATTTCAAATTCGATACGCACAAATCTTCTGAACAGGTGAGAAATCCCAGTTTTAAAAAAGAAACGAAACAACGCGGCAAAGTAACAACTTCACAGAAAAGCCGCTAATACGGAAGAAGCACACCGGATGATTGGGACGATGCTGACTATGATTGAGCGCGACCGGAAAAACGTGATAGTGACCGCTATGGACTAATGGTATCCATCCACTAATCGTTTCTTTTACAGAGTATTTTCGTCGAGCCCGCGAGTCAAGACGAACCGTATGACGGGCTAAGGAAATGGGGAGCCCGTGGCTATTGCGATACCGCACCGAAATTGTTCACGGGTACGAAACGCAAGACGTCACGACTAGTACTACTGATAGTGATGGTGACGGTTGGTTTCATCAACGTCGTTGTTGCCTTTGCTTCTTGGCTCTTTTGCTTTGGGGGGCCTCCCAACAAACAACAAATCGTTGGTACTGTCGCTTTTCAATAGTGAAAATACACCGAGCGCATGGGCAACGAGAACCCCATCGCACAGTACAATGTAAATCTCTCCTCTTTCCAATATATTTTAATTTAGCTTTTTTCCGTAGCTTTCAGTTCACTCGCGCTTAGCTACAGATAGTTTTCCCCTAAAAGAGTGTTACCGGTACAAGGTGGATTGGTGGTGTTTGATAAAGATACATTTCCATTACGAGAGATGTTAAACATCGATTTGTAAGCTCACTTGGCTAGGTGATGGGTTCTCGATGAAAGCTAGAACTGCTAATATTAGAAAAGTTTGGGCATTACAATGCCAAGTGAAATGGAGTAACACATATTCTATATGTATATGAGATAATAGCTACATAAACTTTAATAATAGAAAATAATAATTTAAACAAATTAAGATATGGCAAAAACGAAGCACAGGCATTTTAACATGTCTGATGATGAATATCACAATAAAATTTATGATATATCTGGTGAATTTCTTGATAAAGTTTTGCATAAGCTAGCTCCTCGACACGTTTCGTTAGCATATACAAGATTAAGAAGGATGCAATTTGCTGGCATACACATCCTATCCTTTTTAGTCGGTTCCTTCAGAAGAAAATTGTAGTTGAAATTTACTACTTTCAATAGTTGAATAAAAGATTAGAGTTTGTTCCTTACACTGCGAGTGTATTTTTTACTATTGCAAACAATTGTTTCGGCAGCCTTCTTCAGTGCTAGCTCTAATTTAATTTACATTTCATCCTATCTTCTATTTATATCTGAATATTTACTACGTACTACATTGTTCAATAGGTCCCGGGAAAAATGATGAAAACACAAACTTTTTGATACAAATCGATTTTATTCTTCAACATAGTTCCCTTAGAGGGAGATACACTTCATCCAACGATCCTCCAACATTTCGATACCTTTTTTATAGTAGTCGACGTCGAGGCTCTCAAAATAGGCATCAGTTTCGAACTCGACCTCCTCATTTGAGTAAAATCTCTTTCCCCCATCTTTTCAAGTTTGGAAACAGATAACAGTCGCTGGAGGCCAAGTCTGGAGAATACGGTGGGTGGAGCAGCAATTCGTATCGCAATTCGCTCAATTTTGCCATTGCTTTGAGCGATGAATGAGCCGGTGCATTGTCGTGGTGAAACAGCACTTTTTTCTTTGCCATATGCGTTTTGTCTTCATTTCATTGTTCAGACGGTCCAATAACGCTACGTAATAGTTAAATAGTTTTTTTTTTAATAGTTTGCATTTTTGGGCGCTTCGGACGACTCTCACCCGGTTGTAACCATGTTGCCGACTGTTTATTGGACTTTGGTGTGTAGTGGTGGATCCATGTTTCATCCGTTGTGACGAATCGACGCAAAAACTCTTTCGGATTAAGCCGAAACAGCTCCAAATTGGCCTCCGAATAACCGACACGATGTTGCTTTTGATGAATTGTCAATAACCGCGGCACCCATCGCGCGCACAGCTTTTTCATTTCCAAATGCTCATGCAAAATATTCAAAATACTGCCGATCGACAACTTCATTATGTACCGGTACAAATGGAAAATTGGAAACGTAGGAAATGGAAAATTGTTGTGAAAGAACATGTCGTAGTATTGAAATTTTCATTCTCAATTTTATGCACCACCTCCCGAAAAGGCCGGTTTTTGTAGTTCAGAAGAATTACTCTTCTTCCATTCTTGAGAAACGTCTGATTTGAATCTTTTTTTTTTAACTGATCGATTTTTTTTCCTTTTATGTTTCAAATATCCGCGCGCTTTGAAAATCAGAGGCCCGGGGCATTTCGCCCCTTCCGCCCCGCCTCCTTCTCGACGGCCCTGCCAGCACCCCTGTGCACTCCTCCTTTCACATCGACTCACGCAACACCATATACAAATAAAGTGCAATTTCTTTAAACAAATGCGCCCAAATATTGTATTTTTTTTCTGGTGTCTGACGTCGGTGACTTTTCTTGTTCCAAGCAGATCGCATGCTTCGAGACTCACAGACGAGTACATAGATTCGCTTACGTGCCGTACTAGGGACCACCCGTGTGCCGATCTCCATACATTTGCCTGGGAAGTGGAGTTCGAATCGCAGACGAGCCGATTACGAAACGAATATGCGATGACCCGTGTGTGGACGGCCTTAGAAGAACGAAAGAACGATTACGACAGCAGACTATTGTCAAATCATCAGACGATGCTTTAGTTCGGCAACCTTTTAGTCTCCGGGGGGAAATCACTTTTCACTCGGATTTTTGTCACTTTTCACTCGCGTCACGAAATTGCAAAAAAAAAAATTAATTTTAATTTTTAATTTTTGTTTTAAGTTTTAATTTTTTTTATATTTAATCTTTTTTTTTCATAATTTATACCGAGTGTTTGGAATATTGGAGGCATGGAAAATTGAAATATTCGCAAATCCCCTTGCGTGGGCTCCGCGCTTAAGAGATCGCAACCCTCAGTATTGCACAAACATGAACGCTCGCTTCGCTCGCTCTGCGTGCAACAGCGTTTTGATCAGTTTTAAACACAACAAACACTCAGTATAAATCATTAGAACAAGAAAATAAGGAAACAAATTAAAAAATTAAGATTAAAAAAAAAAATTAAAAATTAAAAAAAAAAAAAATTTGTTGCAAATTTGAGAGATTTAGGGTGACGCGAGTGATAAGTGACAACAAATCCGAGTGAAAAACGATTTGTTCCCCCGGGCCCCGGAAACTAAAAATATCCCAAATTTGCAGACCGGTCTTTGATCCGGTCTGTTTTTGGATCTCGTTGGATCTGTGCTGCTGGGCCGTGCCATTACATCCACAAAGTTGTCGGCCTGATATCTATGTGACAGGTCTCAAATGTCAATTGGGCGTCATAGGTGTCGTTGTGTCACAAATTGGAAAACAATAATTATGGAGTCCAAATCCATTATCTCACAACACAAATATTTTTTCGTATTCGTATATTTTATATTACTAAGACGCGCTTTGTTATCGAAGTACACAGTTACTTGTTGAAATTTAAAATGACAACTGCCATCACTTTGACGTTGTCTTCTTCTTTTTTTAGTAACTATGTACTACCAACTGTTAGACTTTAAGATCTAGGCTGTTTTATTCATTCATGATCCAGACGAAAACGAATCGAATGCAGATATTATGATTTTCTAGGAATCCACATACGTCAAATTAACGACGACAGATGACTCACTCGTACCTTTTAACTGACAAAAACACTTCATAGGGAAGATTTCTTTTTCAATGCCGATTGTATTTGGTGAAAATATGCAAACATTGATGTTTGACATCACCAGCAACACTGTATTAAGCTTTGAATTTTTATTGTCTATACAAAACCTCCTTTCGCAAAACTCCATATTCAAAAAGTCTTCTGCCGATCTAAATCTACACACTATCGCGCCTAAGTCAACAACAATGACTCGTCCTCTCCTTTTACACGTTGGTCCGAGACGTCAATTTCGCCAATTCTACCAAACATACTTGCACTCGCACCCACTAATCACACCATTTTAGTATGCGCACGCTTTCCTTTTCATCCAAAATACGTGAACTTCCTTTATCATCTCCTTAGCTCACGTCTCACGTACTTTGAATGCTGTCTCAGTGAGTTAGTCAGCCAGTCGTCTTTTCGACGAAGGATGGCAGTCAGCATCCAAAATCCTAAAATCCCATAGACTTGGTACGCTGTCTATGAAGTCATTAGAAGAAACGTGCATGTGGATGGAGTCTGAGATAGCTCATGGCTCAAGGGACTCTTCGGGGAACTCATAGTGAGTTCAGTTATTGCCTCCAGATAAACTCCGGATTCTGTTAGTTCAACCCCTCAGCCCATATTACCACATCACTATTCCGACCAGACTGTGCAACAAAGCAATGCTAAAAATAACACCTGCTTTCCAGTGGTACAATGCTGTTGGGAGAGAGGACTTTTGCAAGATGCGGCAAAAGAACCCGACTAACAGGTTATTCTTTCACCTGAGTCACTAAACGGTTGGGTCCGGCTTGCTGCACCGTCGAAGACAATCTCTGCAGAAAAGCTTTCTGGGGGGTTATGGGTAGGTGACTTTCCAAACGAAAGAACTAATCCTGTTGGACGACGGACATTTCATTAAATTATCCATCACTCTGTTGACTCTGAATCATTTTATCAAAACAAACGTCTCTCCATATTAGCATAAGATTTATTGCGACTTGTGGCGCTCTGAAAATAGCTCCACATGTCTTCGTCAAAGCTACTGGAAAGTTGGACTGGAATGGATGCAACAAATTCCTCCAGCTATATGTTTTCGATCCAATGCCGTTAGTGGTAACAATAACAACGAGCACGTGGTTGCGCATGCGATCGTCATCGTATCTGAATCATTAGCGAAGCACAACATAGATACAATAAAACACGACTATGAAGTGAGTGAGTAGTAATGTCCCCCCTTCTAAGAGCGCGTAAACGTGAATGTAATATGCCATCAGCAAGCCACCCACACCCAAGCAACAGCCTTGATGATGGCCGAGCGAACGAAACAACCGTCCCAGACAACAACGTGCTACAACTAAGAGAACATCTTTGTCTAGCGCAGAGAAAAGATACTAAGATAACATTATCAAAGAGAAAGACTTTTGATATGAGGCACATTTTATCGTTGCGACTTGAACTGAATGAAGAAGCTAGCTGGATGATTGCTGGCACTACAACTGATGCCGACTTGCCGAGTTAATATTTTTCCTTTTTGCACTCAATTAGCGACATAGTTCTCGGGTGGAGTTCATCTGGAGCTTTGTCAGGTTCGTGTTTAACACAATTCCTAACTCTGGTGTGTAAGGACTCAACTGAATTGTACCATAGTGAAATTGATGTGGGGTTAGTTTAGGGGGTTAGAAATAATAGTTACCTTTAGGTTGACAATAGTAATTTAAGGTGGGAGATATAAGCAATACCCAATATACTTTAGTTGAGAGTGGGTATTGGTACAATTGAGCTACTGACCTTCCCCGTATGTATGTACAGGGAGACCACCTTATCTTCGTCAGCTTCTGTAGAAGTCGTTGTGGACATTGCTAATCAATAAGGCTAGTGATGAAACCCCCAAGCATACTAGCGAGTCTAGCCTTGTGTAATTAACCAATTCTGATGCGTGGTCGTTTTAGAGGTTTTGACACTTAGGTGTCCGGGTCGGCCGGCATGACCATATAATCAGCCTCCATCCTCACCCAAGCTCTATACTCGTTACAAAATTTTAAGCAAAGCTAAGAATTATATACTGAAAAAATTAACATTTCTTTTTAATCGAAGATAAGCATGTGGGGTTTCCCATCAACGGGGATATCGAGTAAGCTCCATTTTTAATTCGTAGCAACTATAGACGAATATGGTGTGAAATTAGGTAAGAGTCTTCCACGTTGTTCGAGTTTTCTAAGCTAGTAGCCTCTGTGCCCAAAAGACTAAAGGCTTGTTGTACGTGTTTATGTACTTGGTTGGCTGAAATAGAGGAAAACGCAGACAATACTATAATTGTGGAAAAATTGACTGCGGCGATAGCCAGGTGTCTGTTGTCTGATAGTTTTTCTAGTGGTCATGCAATCGTTGAGCTAAAACCGCGAAACGACTTTGCTTCCGACATTTGTCGGGCGGTTCGAATATGTGAATGAGAGGGAGACATTGAAATCTTCCCTGTTTGCACATGTTCGTGAGTGCCTCGGGCTACGTCCTACGCAGCATGTCCATCTTCCAAAACGCCACTGACTTGTCTACTTGACACGACTGGGCAAACGATTTTTTTGAGAGTAGCCAGTATTTTAGTAACTAAATTACTGGCTACTTGACTAAATACTCGCATAGTCGGAGCAAGCCTACAGCCTTGTTCGCATTTGTTTAGTAATTTAGTCGAGTGGCGAGTAGCAAGTAGCGGAGCAAGTAGCAACTCGCCAAAAATCGTTCGCACTTCAGTTTACTAAACTGTACAGTACAGTAGCTAGTGTTAACGGCGCGGCAGCCATGAACTAACGAACTGGACTAAAATCATCATGTTCGCACTTGTTTAGTGGACAGTGAAGCGTGGTGGGGGGCTCTACTCGCCAGAAAAAAATCCAGTAGAATGGTTAAAGTATTTAGTCAAGTAGTTTAGTCACTGACTAAGCTACTTGACTAAAATGTTGTTGTTCGGACATTTACTTTACTAAATTACTCGCCACTTGACTAAACTACTTAGCCAAATGCGAACCAGCCTTTAGACTAAACAACGTAGGAGGCAACTATAAAATTTAACTCACTTCACCTCCTACTCCGCTGTATTTATCTCGAATTAGAAAAAAAAATACCCAAAATGGGATGTACTCGACGTTTTCGTTGATACGACACCCAACATGTCTGTCTCCAATTGGAAATTCGAACAAAAAAGAATTTTCGAGAACTCATATTTCCTGAAGCAAACTCGTTTTATATCCTACTAAAGATTGATCCATCAAAAACTCGGTCTTAAAGCCGGTGCACATGAGCGCCCAACTGACGCCGCGTCACTTTACCAGTCTTTGATGAATTTCTTTATTATGCAGGTTGAAATTCCGCAAAAGGGCTCTGGTCCGCAAAAGGGTGTAGATGAAGCTGTTCTGGCCAGTTCGTCCGCCTGTTTGTGGCCATTGATGTCAGCATGAACAGAGTAGTGTTACTTTAATAAAAGAGCCTAATCTATGCAGTGCCTTTGGGCAAGTACGTACGATCTTAGATGATGTCGTTCTTTTTTTGATGGCCGCCTGGCTGTCCGTGAATATTGTCAAACTTTTGTTGTGGTAGCCGGTTTTCAGGCATAACTCAGCACATGCCTCCATGGCATGCACTTCCGCCTGAAAGACAGTGGCAAACTTGCCCATGGGTATGAAAACCTGATGATTGGGACCGAGAACGCCTGCTCCGGTTAATTCATTGGTTTTCGAGCCATCCGTGAACCACTTGATGTTGCGAGGGGGAAGGTTGGCAAATTTTTCCTGCCAATGCTCTTTTCATATTACGGCCGTGAACCGTTAGTTACATATTTCTTTCACAAGATGGTCGGATGGCATTCTTGTCACTATACTGTCATTAAGCCAACTGAGTTGTACGAGTACTAGATTTAGCTCTTCAAGATACTTCACATAAATTCCAAGTTCGTATTTGACATTATGTGACCCGGCTTTTATAATACAGTGTGAAGCTGCGTCCTAACACATCATGCAAATTGAAAGGCAGATATGTATCAAAGAGGGAGGAGCTAAAATGACGTGGCGTCCAGCATGAGCACCGGCTCTGCGGAACACAGGGAGTACTACCCTAGAAGACTCGAGCAACGTAAGAAGCAACAACAAATTTTGACTTATTTCAATCCTACTCCCCTGCGGTTACTTTGAATTAGAAAAAATACCGGAAATTGAATGTGCTCAACGTCGCCTTTGATACGACACGCAATATGCCTACTTCGTTAAAAAATGTCGGGTTCATTTTATCCTTTTTGGGACTTATTCGGCTGATATTTATTTTTACGCAAACTCGTTTTTTGACTCTCCGACCACTACAGATTCAGCCTTAGGGAATTTATTCGAATTTCAAGGAAAAACTTGGATATTATGACTGAAACTATCGTGGTGTTGGACGACAAAAAAATCAACACATTTCTCCCGAACTGAACGCAATTGCTCATTTGTCTTAATTGGAAGATTCTAAACCAATTCGAAAAATGGCCTTAACAGGAGAATCCCGTAACTTTCACTAGCAACTAACGTTAAAAGCTGTATAACCCGGTGCGCCGAGCCCACTTCTGAGATCCTGTATATCCACAAATACCCGTCATTTCTCCGCGAAAAAAGTGGTCAACTAATGATCGATGGTTAGCAGGGTATTGATAAGCCACAATTCATTCCGCATGTAATGCATTACACTCATGGGTATCGCATTTATCGTTTTTCGCATATAAATATCCATCTTGATAACAATCATACGTAGTCTTCCCTGGCCTGCTAACCTTGACTTGATGAAGATATAAACGAGCGCATAATGAGTGTCTGGATAAAAGTCTTCATGAAGATTGTTCTTGCCGCCGACACGCTAGAATCACTGACAAATTCATCAGGCTGTAGCTGATGAAATAGTTGATGAAAGCCATTGATAAAAATTCATCAGGTAAATCATCAGCCAAGCCTTCAAAACAAGAAAAAAATGTTTACACGAGCCAAAACTTCACCTTTCTATCCTTCAAATTATCAAAGATATCTTCCTCTGAAGATACTTGAGTAAATATCATAACTACTTCACTGTTAACTTTTATCCATTTTTCATGGAAGCGTTCGTCGAAGGCGAATAATTAAAAAAAAACACTAGTACCCCCACTATTTTAAACCGCATATATCCACATCCAAATAAGCGTATAATAAAAGCCCTAATTTAGTGCTAACTTGGTGTTCCGTTCCCGAACTAAGTGCGCCGGCAGGAGTGGCAGAAATGACAATTTTTAAATTGGGGTGCTAGCTTGACGTTACGCTAGCACCCCCATTTTTTTAAGCTGCATATATCAATTTTCAAATAACCATATGAAAAAAGTCTTAAGTGCTAATTTTGGGCTCTATTCCGAATTTGGGTCTCCTGCAGGAGTGGCAGGATTTCAATTTTTTTACGAAGATCACCCCAAAAACAACGACGCCACAGAATTATCCCTCCTGGCATTTATATCAACTTCCAAATAAGCGTATAAGAAAAGTCTTAATGGAGTGCTAATTTGCTGCTCCATTTCCGAATTAAGTGCTCCTACAGGAGTGGCAGAAAGAAAATCAATTGTGACGATTCGGATGGAGCTCTAAATTTTTTAGTGCAGCACCTAATTAGCACCTAATTAAGCGATATGTCGCATCTCGATTTTTCGTTGTTTGAAAAAGTGGGAGTGCTAGCATGACGTCAAGCCAGCACCTCCATTTAAGATAATCAATTGTGACAATTCGGCTGGAGCAATAAATTTTCAAGTTGAGCATCTAGGGCACCTAATTGAAAGCTATGTAATTATGCAATATGTTACATCTCGATTTTTCGTTATAGGGGTACCAGCTTAACGGATGTGCCTCGTTCCTGAAGCTCAACCTGTGTTTACTTTAATCACAATGCGGAACATTAAAGTCGGTTGGCATTCAAGTTTTGTTTCCAGATTTCAAATATGACGTTATCATCTGCATCTTTTCTATAGAACGCCAGCTCCATCCATCCTATTGGTTAATCTATGAAAGATGGTGCTGAAATGCGTGTAGAAGTGGTTATTTCACGTTTACATATTTCTCGATTCACTCGCGAACCTTGTTTACACAGTTGATTCCAAGCCTGGTACATGAGTGGCATTTCTTCGCCGTTTCTGCTAAAAATCATAACAATCCTGTCGAAGGAATTAGCTCCATCGATAGGAGTAGCATGACCGGGTCCTGTCAATCATTCTGCGGTCTCGTTCATTTCAATGTCGGCACCTTTTGTACGGGGAATTTATTTTGACCAGTAATGTGGAATCTTATATTGTCAGGCCCTAACCAGATTGAGCGCAGAATGCAGCAGCAGCGGCAGAAGCAACAACAACAACAGGTATATCTGTCATCGTCACACAGCGGCCATGACATATCTACCTGTTGTTGTTGCTTCTGCCGCTGCTGCTGCATTCTGCGTTCAATCTGGTTAGGGCCTCAGTCTAAATAAACTTGAATATACAATACAAACATATCAGCTGATCTTATACTCTGAGTTTCGTACGTATATCCTTGTTGGGAGTTAATGAATGTTGCGTGTAAGTAAACGGTGAACTCATGATATTTTTCAATCCCCGAAGATATTGACGCTGACATCTATAATAAATTATTAATCTCAAAATTACACAAAGCAACATATGAACTGCCGGCTACGCACTTCCTACATATCCCAGCCATTATTCATTATAGGGAATATTTGTGTCTTGAGGATGATTTAGGCTTCCATATCTTGGCTCTAAACATCTGAGCCAAGGGCAACACATGCCAGTTCAATAGCGATTTGATTTTTTTTCCTCAGAAAACTCCTATTCTGTTGTAGTATGTTTGTAATATATTTACTTTTGATTTTGACTGGCAATGTATCATCGGCAGTCGTATATAACGACGCAGCATACTCTGACGAAATGATGGCCTGAGTTATTATCATTTGCCCTAGGGCCTATGTTGATTTTCCAGAAGCTTGCAACTTTCATAAAAGAACATCAGATACATACTCCATACTTTATTTTATATTTTAGTATATGTATTGTAGATATTAAAACATGTATATTTTTCCAAAGAGACGGAAGCATATTATAAATTTCAAGAATGGATACACTTGACAGTTTTCAGATGGAAGATGATAGCGTTCTAAATTAGCCGGAGTTGTAACGAGCTACAGGTGAAGGAGGCCCCATCCGGAGTCATATGTTACCGTGGATTTATGGCATTATTATCTGCTAACCAGTCAATATTCTAAAAAAGAAAAGTCAATTCACCCGTTTGTCTGCCCTTTTAAAATTCATTTATGCATATATTCATTGCATCCATATTTTCGCGCCATGGAATATTTATGATGATATGCGTTCGAAGGACTGCTTCCTTCGAACTCCACTCGTATACACTGGGATATTTATGAGACGCCCCGGATTAGGTGAGACATCTTGCTGTTCCTGTTCTGACCTATGACCACAAAGCGGATATATTTTGCCATAATTCATGTATATATGCATGAACAGAAGAGGGGATGATAGTCGATTGCCTGAAAGATGAATATTACATACAAAACATGCGAAACGCCATGTTCCAATGTGTAACACAATCCCGTATCCTGTACAGAAAAGCGTAGCATAGTGTGGCCGGTACCTCTTGCTATCCTGGATATGATATCCAGGACTCGACTTCATTAGAAATTCTAAAATCCACTGATTGTAATTTACACCGCTTTTAGGTATTAAATGAAGCCCGGTTTGAAATGATATTCCCATAGCCGTCCTGTCCACAGATTTTCACAAAGTCCAAATCAGATGGTATTCCCTAGTGGTAGTTGGTTGGCTCCGTCGTTGGTCGGCTTGCAAAACGTCACTACTATGTACTACGTATGGACGTAGATAGGAAGTCCGACATTAGCGGTAGTACATTGTACTCGAGTAACATTTAATTGAACTGACCATTGCTATGCAATTAATATGCAAATTACTAAAGTGCAAGCACGGGAATCTAATGCCTGCTTGCAATGTGTTGTATGTTTATTAATCGATATTCTGAATTCTTAATACTAATTTGCTTCAACTGTGATTTATGGTTGGGTAGGGAGTAGGTCGATTTTCTGATTAGCAAGTTGGAAATCTGTTCGGTATTGTATTGTACATTAAAGATCTAACAGTAGGGCCACACGAGCGTAGCAACTACGTCCGTTGCAACGGACGTTAACATGACGACGTTCTTTACGTAGGCACCCCCATAACTAAGTATTGCTATCGGACATAATGCATAATTAGTTGCTAATTAGATGCTTAGTAGTTGTTACATTCTGGAATTTATCGCTCCTGTCAATTCGCCAAAATTGACAATTTTGGGGGTGTTAATGTGACGTCACGCTAGCACCCCCACTTTTTAATACAACGTCTATCAACTTCAAACTGAACGCACAATGAAACTGATCATTAATTGCTAATTTGTTGCTCTATTCCGGAACTTATTGCTCAGATCGATTTGTCAGAAAACCAGATTATATCTGGTAAGGACACCACATTTGGACAGTATTATTTTAACCCCAGTGGCATAAATCTAACTCAAATTACAATTATAATGAAAGTCATAATAAGTTGCTAACTTGTTGCTCTATTCCGGAATTTATTGGTTCTGCCGACTTGCCAGAATAAAAATTTTTGTACGGTGGTGCTAGCTTGACGTCACCCTAGCACCCCACTTCTAAATACGGCACATATCGGAATTAAATTTAATGCATAATGAAAGTGAAAACTAATTGCTAATTTGTTGCTCAACTTTAGAATTTATTGCTTCTGTCGATTTGCCATGGATTCAATATTATTAAGGGTTTTTTTTAATAGGGACGACGCATTTTGTTTTTGACATTTTTCGAATAGGAGTGAAGTTGGCTTCGCAATTATTTCACATTTTCAAACGTCAGTCTATGCAATTTAATCATAATAATAATATATAGTATAAGTAAAATATATAATAATTATTCAACGTTTTTTTATCAAAGTTCACGTTCTATTGCGACTACGTTGCGCGCGCTTACGCAAATTTTCGGTCGACGAAACCGTACAATAAGACGAATGATTGGTGCAAAAATTCGAAACAACTTATGCATTGCATAATTTCCCAGTGCCTGTGCGACAACGTAATGCTTGAAGAGAAGAAAATATCGTGGCCGTTCGAGAGAGTGTGCATGAGCAGTCAAGGATGTTGATTCCACGCCGATCGCAGGCGTTGAACATCAGTGTGACCAGTTTGTGGCGAATTTGGCGGAAGGATTTGGCTCTTCGCCTATATAAGAATGCGTTGACTCAAGAACTGAAGCCAACCGACAATTTTAAGCGTCGCACATTCGCTAATCGGGCTCTGGGCCAGATGCAAGCTGACGACGACTTTCAGAAGAAAGTCATCTTTTCGGATGAAGCTCACTTCTGGCTCGATGGTTTTGTCAACAAGCAACATTGCCGCATTTGGTCGAGTGAGCAGCCTGAAGTGATGCACGACACAGAACTTTATTTGAAAAAATTAACTGTTTGGTGCGGTTTTCATGCCGGCGGCGTCATCGGCCCATTTTTCTATTTTGATGAAAACAGCGCGCCAAGAACCGTCAACGGCGATCGCTACAGGGCCATGATATCGGAGTATTTTTGGGACCAGCTCAACGCTATGGACTTGGACGATATGTGGTTCAAACAGGATGGCGCAACGTGCCATACAGCGTACGATACAATCGAATGATTGAATACCAAATTCGGCGAGGGAGTTATCTCACGCAACGGTCCTCGCGAATGGCCGCCTCGCGAATGGCTCGTCCGTAACTCGTGCGGAACCCAATTTCCTTGTTTCTGAATCATGCCCATGGCCTTGAGGCGTTTCGAGATTGCATGCTGAGTCACTCCCAGTGATTTAGCTAATTGTTCTTGCGTTTGGTACGAATCTTCATCGAGCGGTACTTCCAATTCGTCGTCTTTGAAAATTTTTTCTCTCCCACCACCATGCTTGTCCTCGACATTGAAATCGCCACTTTTAAAACGTTGAAACCACTCACAACATGTTCTGTCACTCAGAGCAACCTCACCGTAAGAACCTCAGCTGCAGTTTTTTTTTCAAATGGAAGCAGAAAATCAAAACCTTCCGCCAATGACGAGAACTTGGCTCGAAATCAGACATTTTGAATCGCGAATCTTATTAAAAATGCGAACAACTTTTACTAATGCGGCGATGTCGATACGTTCATAGACGTCCAAACTCATTTTGTGACACTTTTGAGCTACGTATTGTGACCAACCCTCGCCGATGCAGTCGTCTGTCGGAAAACAGCGGATCAAAGTTGTACACCTAATAGCATAAAAAATACAACGTGCCCCTATAACGACAGCTAAAGTGCAACCATTTAAGTTCCTCGCCGCATCCTTTTTCTGTTCCCATCGTTTTTTTTTTGTTCCCATTGTTCACAACTTACAACTTTATTGGAAAAAAAAGTTTAGCGAAATTATGGTCTTCCATACATTTTTCAGTTTCACATAGCGGAAAAGTAGACTTGTATCCGTATCCTTCTTTTCGCAAGCTTAAACCGAACTTAATATCTTCTCATTGAAATAAAGCGAAGTTGAATGGTAAAGTTCGTTTCACGCGAATAATCCAAAGGCATTATGTGGATATCCTGCACTTCATAGTACTATACGTACATACCTATACCATGGATTGTTAGTAGGCAAACTTTCATAGCACTGTGAAACTATTTAGATCTGCATCTGCTTAATTGCAAATAAAATAAACACAGCAGGGAGAAGATCTAGAAGCGAATTGTTGAATACAAAGTAAAACTTTATGGAATTTACTGTGCGTTTTCGGTTTGGCTAGGTCAATGGGAGAAGGCTGCAAAAATTACGTACTAAGTGCTTTGTAATATTTTCGAGAGTTTAGTAAACGACTATTTAGAAGTTGGCTCGTTTGTAACTTTTCCGCGAAATCAAGGAAAAGTTTTTGTTGATTTTAGTATGGCCCGGAAGTTCGTTATAACATTAAGCAAGCTGAATTCGTCTGGACTACCGCATCATAGATAATTGAAGGTTTCCCTGCCAACAGATTCAAAGATACAAAAGGGCATTTTGGCTCTTACACTTACACAGTATATCGTATACTAACGAAGCCTTCTTGATGCACTCAAGTCATCTTATTCAGTGTTTCAAACCGTAGTCATGAACTTCAGAAAATTCACTAACAATTAGAAAGACTTCGTCAACTATGTAATAGACAGTCTGCATACCTTAACAAGGAACTTTCATTGTTGCCATTCGGAATGGTTGCCAAATTCCGCCCTAATTACTGTCTTAATTATTGAAAGTCGTCGACGTGAAATTCCAACGAGTTTCATCGGACAGTGTCCTTATTTTCTTACTCTTACCTTCCTCTTGTGAAAATCTTCGTCTATTTTCAAATTGGCCCGCAACCGGTCTCGGTAGGTCTCGATTCATATTATTGCGACGGAAAAATTACAACCACGTAAATTCTTGAATTTCAACTTGCATTATTGCAAATGGAGTGCTAAGTCACATTGTACTTGACAGCTTTCAGAGAGTCCTTTCGTTAGTTGTGTACAAGCGGAACGAAGAGTTATGTTCAGCGAAACGTAAGAAGGAAACATTTTAAGACCATACTCAATTTACAAGAGAGAGTTCACAATGTGTCGCCTCTTTTCTTTTAATTTCGCATTGTGGATGGTGAAGAAGACAGTTTGCATGAGAATAAGGTCTCATGCAAAAAGCAGAGAATTACTACTAATCGGAGAAAAGAGATTATGGTGAATTTTGCTTGATGTGTTCGGCATCATTATACTTACTCACAATGATAATGACCACTGAACTGAACGAGCAGCTAACATGGTATAATAATAAGCGCGTTCTTTGGCTTTTCTTAACCTGTATAGGTTAGTGAAATAACACGCAATACAAAAACAATGCTACCCTATATAGGTTAGCGCTTAACCTGGTAATTTATCGAGGGCCGATTCTGACCTGGATAGCGCACAAGTAAAGCTTTTATTTAGGACGCATCTAGCGGTTGGAAGAAGAAGTTCGTTCATTCCACGATTTTCACCTCAATTCACCTCAATTAGATTCAATGGAACTCCACATTTTTCCAATTGGAAGAGTGATTTTTGTCGAAATATTAGGAAACTAGTCGGAATCAATTAGTTTCTTCTATCACAGTTGAATTTGATAGGTCCAATGCTTGCTCTTGATGTAATAGAATGAAGTTTGTTTTTAATATTTTTCAAAGAGTGGAATTATTCCACCACTTAAAATCCAAACTTTATGCAAGACAAAATCAATTTCATGTCGAATACATGCTTTTACCCTGTACAGGTTAGCTACATCTTCTTTTTTTGCGCAAAAGCTCGGGTTAACTACCCTTGACCTGGATAGCTCCAAAAGAACGCGCCTAATGTCTTTGACCAGCTCCGCTCGGCAATTGGTGATTTTACTTGTAGAAGCTTGAACTGAAAACAGATTTTTATCATACATCCCTGACTAATTGGCTTCTTTCCCTCTATGGCTTTACTTAAATCCCCGGAGTTTTATGCCAAACGTGAGTATTCAAAGTAAGTCAATGTATTAGCTACGAAAGCCTCTGTAACTTCGTTGATGGTCGGGTTCCCTCTCTCCAAGTTCAATGGGAGTTAAAGTTCAGAGTGATCAGAAGCCATTGTGCAATGTAACCTCATCCCGGGGCTGAAAGCAAGCAAAACTGTTTAATCGGGTTACTTATGCGATCAAGCCATATAACTGCTAAACATGAGCAGGAAGTATCTGGGGCGCCTCCCAGGGCGGCACTCGAATCGCTGTGGGAACTATCCCCCCAATGGACTTCGAATTTGAGGTACTACAGTAAACCCTCGGTATAACGAACTCGAATATAGCGAACTCGTTATAGCGAACCAAAAATGGGGCCCCTAGAAAAAACCTTGATTTTCTATAATGCCTTTTTTATAGCGAAATCCCTCGGTTAGTACGAACTACGAGCTGCTTTTGGACTCCCATATGAAAAAAAAAATCGGTTACAACGAATTCGAAAGCCACACTACACATACGTAAATTCGAACTGTAAAAAAACAGAAATTTACTGAATTTTGGGTCAAATGTTTGTGGTAGGATCTAATTGGTTGGAATTGAAAATGAGCAAGATCGGACCAATGGAACACCCACCTCTTCCATGTGAAAAAAAAAATAAAAGTATCTGAAACTCCCGATTCTCGGCCTTAAACAGCAATTTCGACTTAATACGAAAAAAAAATGAAACCTCACCTCATTAGCTTAGCGTAGAACCATTGCCATCTTAATTACACAGGCCTCCGCTCAGCTGGTGGTGAATTTGACTTCTATTTTGACGTCAATGTTACTTCATTAATTCCTTGCCAAGGCAGTGAGTGCACACTACGCTGTCCCCGGCACGACATATGTTTACAATTGGAATTGCGTCAGACGAAATTTTTGTCTTATAAAAACACACTTTATGGACACTTGCAGCAATTTGGTCCAAGCCGCAGACCCGGGGATTAGTCACAGAGTATAGCCGAACAGTTCACACTTAAAAAAATACGTTTTATGACTGCACGACACATTTTCATCGCGCAGGTGTTTGTTTTCTCGGATCACTAGATGAAATTTAACTAACAAATAAACACTGAACGCGGAAACGAAAACTACTACTACTAGTAAATACGAAACGCACTAAAACCGGGGACTCGCTGCCATCATTCGCGGACCACTGGATTCTTTTTCACAGACTCTATTGGGAAATCGCAGAAGTAAGTAATAATATCATTTAGCCGTCAAAATTAACTGAGCGGAGGCCTGTATTTTAAGATGAGAATGGTGAAACTCCACCGATTTGTGTTTAATTACTTATGTGGTGAAATATCGGTTGACACTAAGTTTTTGTTAATTCTTTTTCACCATAAGGTGGAAAAGTTGATGGTCTTAATTGAGACGAATCAGAGAGTACAACCTGCGGAAACATTTTCAAGCTTAATATCGATCACAGACACATAAAATTTGAACGGTCGATAATGATGAGATTAGGAGGAGTCAGTTTGTATTTGTAGCCACCAGCTGTAAACAAGTTGTTGCGTTTCCTACTTATTCATTTGTCTGAGGCGGAAATTTCATTGCAGGCAGAAGTGTAGCAGCAGCATCGTGGCTTGGGTAATGTCCTTTCATACAAGCCGAACACATTACCGACAGAAGCGTGGCAGCGGCAGCGGCATCAAATGTGTCTTGGGTAATGTACTTTCTTACACCTACCGCACATGAGCGGAATTTTATAGAAATTTGCTCATGTACGGTGGGTGTAATAGGCCCTACACATTGTCGGTAGAAGCATAGCAGCGACAGCAGCAGCATCGTCTGTGTCTTGGAAATATTGTTGTTTTGCCAGAAAGAAGTCAAACTGAAAAAAGCTGCTCGAGCCGTTTTGATATGAGACAGTACATCAGCCACCATCTGCTGTAACTGGGGCGACCGATAGCGCAGTGTGTTGAGGCATCAGTCTCATGTTCGACTACCGGCGTTTTGGGTTCGAATCCCGTCCACGACGACGTTCGTAGCTATGGATGTGCAGGAGATGCATGCTGGCAACTGCATTCTCCGAAACCAGTTTATGCAAACGAAACGTCAACTGGGCCACCTGGAACAGTTGACGCGCTATGCCCCACAAGGGGTTAGGACAATTGAGTATCTGCTGTAACTACGCTTCCGAGGTAGCAAAAATCGCCTACTTTTTCCAACGTCTGCCCCAAACACAAATTTCGCTCTACCTTCCTGGATCCAAGCTCAAGTACCCAGTTTTGGCAGCATAGATTTTAAGCCCCGCATTGCCACTTTCGCGGTGCCGGGCATCCGTCATTTGAACTAGATGATCCGATCTATTTGAAAGAAGACAAATATCGTTAACGTAATCTAGGTGTTGAAGGTATTCAAACAGCTTCCATCTGATACCTTTGCTCTGGTGTTCATGAAGCGTGCTGCAGAGTACGTCGTTAATGGCAATTAAAAACAATATATGTAGTTGACAAAATGCAGCCATCTCTCACTCCGCTATGTACCTCGAAACGATCTGAAAGCTTACCCTTGTGTAAGACGTGACATTGGGCTCCGCTATAGGACTTCTGGATGATGGATATGATTTTATCTGGTATACCTCTCCTACGTAAAGCCTTCCAGATGTATTCCCGGTCAACGTTGTCTAAACGCCTTCTCGAAATCGATGAACATACATAAGATGTAATGGGGATCTTCACTCTGCGGATTGTTCAATAATAATTCGGAGGGTGTTGATGTGGTCGCTACATGAAAAGTCCTCGCGAAAATCAGCCTGTTCATTGTTCAGTGTGCGGTCAACTATATGCTTGATTCGGTTTAAGACTATTTTTGCCATCAGTTTGGAGACTGCGGGGAGGAGGCAAATTCCACGCCAATTATTACAATCCTTCAGCTTACCTTTCTTCGGGATCTTAATAATGACGCCCTTTTTCTATACTTTAGAGAGAGTTTCGATTTCTCAACACTCTTGGTAGTGTTAATAGTGTTGATATTCGCCTTAAAGAGTTCCACCGGAATTGCATCCATCCCCGAGGCTCTACCCGCTTCCATCGATTTAATAGCCACAGTTACTTCCAGTTTAGATGGTGGGCTGGTATCAACTCTGACTATTTGCGGAATATTTTCTGCTTGTGGTGAAGATGAGTTCAAATCTCCAAAGGTGTTCCTGAGGACCTCAATGATAAAATGCTCTCTCTACCGTCGCAGCAATAGAATAGATAAGATATTTTACTAGGATGGTCACGCAAGGTTTTGGAGAATGTTCCAAAAAGTGATTACTATGCGGTTTACTTACTGGTAAGATGTAAAGAATTAGTCAACAATCTAACCTGTGACCAACAATGGAACAGCGTCAAAATTTTCGGCCATGTCCATGGCTCCCGAGATCCCTAGCAAAACTGGTCATCCTGTCGAAAGATCTCTCTGGTAACACAAACTGTGCTTCCTCCTTCTATCCCGCAACCCATTCAAAACATTCTCAAGTAACATTTCAAATGAATTAAAGGGTAACCGAAAGGCAGCGAAGAAAATTTTCAAACGAGAAATTTAGCAGCCCTCAAAAAACTTTGTAGTTTAATATAGCGCTCGGCTATGAGAAACTCAACTAGTCGGCCCGCCGACGAAGGAACGTACGAACGCTTTCAGGAATATTGTCGACGGTAATTTACAACTATGCCCCCACCGTGTCCCCCGTCTATTGTTAACGTCACATCCGCCATTTAAGTTTAGTTTTTTCTCTCAGTTTAGCTTTTTGTTTTTCTTGAGAACTTGGTAAGTTTTCTTCCCTCGCCCGTTGCCACCATATCTGTTACGTACGCCACGTCGGCCGTCATCAATTATCGTGAGGGAACAATACTATGCAATGTAGCATAGGTACTTAGTACTAGGGATGAACATCGATAGTCGATGCTTTCACCACGGATAGTCTTGTGGTCGATGATGTCTATGATTCTACCATCGATTCTCGTTTTTCAACTTTGTTGTTTTATCTTCGATGTTTTACCATCAATAATTTAGATTGATTCGACGTTTTTTTTGGTGGTGAACATCGATGTTTTTCTTTCGATGCTCAACTCTATTAGTATGTGAATATAATGAGCCCGTAAAATTTGGGTGAAACATATCAAATAAAGTGGTGCACTCCATTACGGTGCATGGGGGTGAATCGAGCATTTTGTAGAAGTGGTCTGAATTACCGTCATTGCTAGTTCTGCTTTTTCGCGGGATGCAAACAATCAAGTAATTGCCGTATGACTTTGTAATTAATGGGGTTTAAATGGAGAATTCAGAAACCCTTCCCGACTACGTCAATGTATACCTACGGCAAGGTGAATAAAAGAGCCCAACCCGTCATCTACCCCCGTCGTTTAAATTATTATCGTCAGCCGCCCCTAGGTGGTGGTAATTAAGTTTGGAACAAGTGCAGGCTTTCTTGCTTATGTACTCGGTAATACTTTTTTTGTTCGTTCGTTCGTTCCTTACTATGGACTCGGAAAACTTCACTATTCTCAGATGTAATAAACTTTTAGTGCTTTGTTGCGTGTTGCTCTGTTTTTTATTAATAGCGAATTCACCCTCTACGTGGGAGAGAAATATTTAAAACGCGTTAGCAAGGTGAAACTTTACGAGTTGCTACAAAATGCGATTTGTGGATAGTTTTATGGTTGGGCTATAATTGTAATACTACGTAATAAGTGTATGTATTGTGAGGATATACTTGCCTGCGGAATCAAAAGGGTTTTCTCACGAAAGAAGGTCAAAATTGTAACGACAAATGAATGCAAATTTAAATTATACATTAGCCTAGTTGTAGAAATGCGTAGTGCTGGATTATTCTCGATAGAATAAATGTAATACGCCACATAATATCAGCTGAACAAAGTTTTCTGGAACTGTCAAACAAATCGTCAACGATAAGCGCATGCACTGGCCGATTCAACGGCCGATATCGATATCGGGGGACGGATCGTCCGATCGATCGCTGCGTGTATGGTGGGTATTAGGACTGCGAAAATGAACTGCAGTCAAAGAACTTAATTTTTATTTCGTCCAATATACTCGTATTAATATAATGAACGGAGCATACAGCTCAAAGCATGCCGTTTGTCCATAAGTCCGGGCACTTTCCGTCGTCCAGTCTTAACCAGATTTGATATGGCTGGTCTGGGTAATCCACAGCACTTAGCATCTCAGCCCAGTGGTTTTCCGATTATCGGCTGGACTAACGGAACACAGTTCCCTTGAGTGACTGTACTGCAGGTGGAGGTGCTTTATCCAAGACAAAACGAATCGCTTAAACATGAAATGAAACAGAAACCGAAAATAGCAAATATGGATATTTTCTGAATCAAGATGACGAGGCCCAGGGACTGGAGTACGGTTGAATGCAGTCTGAGTCCCCTGGACCGGCCAAAAGAACTTTTCCGAACATAAAGCCAAACCTACCAAGACGGAAATTTTCTGAATCAGGATGATGACACCAAAGAACTGGAGTACAGTTGAATGAATTTTGAGTCCATTGTTCAGGACAAAAGGTCCTTTTTGAAAATGAAGTCAAATCTAGGCAATAGAAGTATCTTTATTTGAGGTGACAAGGCCAGTGCACTGAAATACTAAAGTAGGTATTTTCAGTACTTTGGTTGGGACAACAGGACCATCTTGATTATGAACGAAATGGAAGCCAAACCTAGCAAATATGGGCGTGTATTCATCTTGTCAGCGCACCGATCATGTGTATCTGCATGTCACGGGCCTAAGATACCGATGATCAACGCTATTTTTGGTATATAGGTATTCCTATTTCACCGGGTGGTTCTCGCCTTGAAAAATAGTGGCTTTACCGCTGTAGTGTATAGAGCGAGCGTTCTAGTGCGGAATACTGAGGGTTGCTACTCCTTATGCCGTGGAGCTCACGCAACGGGAGTGCGAAATCATCTCGAAGGACGCCAGCACAACCGAGCATCAATGTCAGGGACCTCAGCATCGAATTCGTAGACGACTTCACGTACCTGGGCAGCAACCTGTCAAAGGACACCAGCGAAACTGACGAAATCAAGCGACGGATACAACTAGCAAATTAGACATTTTTCTCGGTATTCCTAATAATGAAGTCGAAGCATGTGCACAGAAATACCAAGCTCGGTATGTACAAAACCATCATACGAACTGTGCTATGCTATGGCTGTGAAACCTGGAGCCTAACTCAAGCCTCCGAAAGCATATTAAACACATTTGAACGGAAGGTCCTTCGGCAAATTTTCGAAGCAGTTTACGCCCGAATGCGTGGCGCATCCGGTAAAACTATGAGCTATACGAACTGTACGATAAGCTGGAAGTATCGAAAACTGCCAAACTAAAACGTCTTTAACGGGTAAGGCATGTAAAACGAATAGACGATAATCGTATGCCTAAGAAAATATTATAAAGGACGCATCAGCGGAACAAGGCTACCAGGAAGACCGAGAGCTCGTTGAGAAGACTCAATAGATGCTAACGCCCAAAAACTGCTCGGCTTCCAAAATTGGGGAACGTCCCTTGACCGAGATAATTGGAAGACAATGATCCAGGCGGCCAAAGCGCAACCTCGGGTTGAAGCGCCACGATGATGATGAAGTTGCTGGCATACACGCCCTACCCTTCTTCTGTCGCCTTCTACGACAAGACGTGAAAGGTTGTGGTATTCCCACACCAAATAAACCAAACCCAATAATAAAATATGTTCTTTCATCATCATCGTGGCGCGACTATGGAAAAGGTCTTTTGCCGTCACTCGAATCTTGGGTCAACACCGTACATTACTAACAACTTTCACCCACGGGTCGGCTCAATCTCGATTTGGACTTTACTCTAACCCTGACCGAGATCGAAGTGCTCTCGATAACCAATGTAAATAAATGGAAGCCCATACACGGGTCGGCTCCATCTCCAGCTTCCCAACCAGGGAATTTTCCGTACTTAAGCTAGGTACTAAGATCAGTTTTTTGTGCGAAATCTCAGACAAAAACTGTCAAAAGTTGCGTTCGCACGAAAAATGATCGCTCTGCCAGTATTAACATATGATATTTCATTCGAAGAGAATCATAATAAGCAATTTTCACGCGGAAACAATTACTTTGCACCTTATTTCGCTTGTTTAGTAGAAAGGAAAATCACGTATCGTGTAGTGCGCTGCAGTAATGTGCTGTGTCCAAGTCTACACTGTCACTTTATCGTGGTAGAGATAAGTACAACATTTTCGCACGAAGAGGTTAGTACCAGCCTTTAAAAAAAAAATTAAGTTTGAACTGCTAATGGACATTTTCATGATTTGTCATCCTAAGTGTCATGACCTACCGTACTATTTACGTCGTACGTCCATATGTCATCCACACGGCTCACTTACCCCAATTCGCGTATCCGAATGTATACAATTATTTCTAGATTGATTTCTACGGGCGTCAGATTCAACTCTCGATTCCTGTTAATTCGAAGAAAGCAGTAATTTTTATCACATGTAACTTATTTAGTTGGTTCGTGTCAATGATGAATTGTCGACATCTAGAACGTAGGCAATGTATGCGACGAATTTGTATCAACCATAGACGACGCAAAAGCCAAGCATGGGAAGAGGACTAGACAAGGATGGGCAAGCCTTGAGATTCAACATCGTATCTCTACTAGTCTGGAGTCTCTGTTCTGTTGCTGTGACAATCATTGTTCGGTTCGGCACACCAGTTCAACGACAATGTCAACCCAAAGCTCTGCATGACACCACAAGATTGATTAGGATCCATTGGGAAAATGTCGTAGCCTCTTTTTTGTCTCGCCTGTTTATGTGTCCTTTCGCCAGTAATCAGTCTATTCCCAGCGGAGGTAAAATATATTTTCCTGCCAAATTTGTAGCTTACTTTATAGAGAGTGGAACTTGCCGCAGCATGATATGGTCTATAGAGTTCTTTTCTTTCGCCATCTTACTATTAGATTTACGTTCGGATTTAGCACAACATAGGTGCCAGCAGCTCTTCTGACGTCAGTCGATTCCCCAAAAGGAACTTAATTTTCGTACCTTGTTGAATGGAGTTCGTGTTGTGAAGTTGGAAGATTTACTGGAAAAAAGTCCAAGGGAGGTATTTTGATTAGAAGTACCCCCGAGGACACATTCTTTTACCTAATAACGGGGAAACTCCATGATATTAACGATTATTGCGATAGGTCACATGTCGACATCGTAATTGACCTACTAAAAACGATGTCAGATTAAAGAAAAAAGGTCCTTACAAATTGTCAGAAACTTTTCGGCAACACATTCCGACCGAAAGATAGATGGTGATTTGCAATTTTCACCTCTACAAGAAACAGCCAAATATGTACAAATTTTCCAACCTACATGTGTTGCAAAAATTGTCCAGACAACAATGTCCTCTGTAGATTCGCTGATGTGCACATATTTTATGTTTATACTTATATACTGTGTCACGTATCACGATATCATCTTTTTTCGGGTGGTATCCTTGAAATTGTGATATTATCATACAATTTGTGTGAACAAACTTGGGCCACTTTCATCAACCTCTTAAGACTTGGGGGCGTGCTCTTAAAGCATCACCACAGTTCACTTCAAATATCACCTTCAATGTTGAAAAAGGAGATTTCATTCTCTCTGTGTATTGGGCTTAGAGATGCACACCGGATTCTCCGAGTGAATCGTAAGAAATCTGAAAGGATACGGCAGAATGGCTGTTGGTAGACTTGAATGGACATAGGAGGAATTTTGAAGTGTGCAGAGACGACAGCTGGAGAATCCCACTTGAGCTCTCTACGTGTTATGAGGTATACCCGCCCATACTGTTTATAGACAACGGATGGATGAAATAAACATACACAGGGTTCGTTTATAAACAGGACGTTATCCTAGCTTTGAAGCAAAGCTGAGTTGGCCCGAGCGTCGAGTGATGTAGGACAAGGCGGAAAAATGGAGCAATGTAATTCCCCCAAAGGCCTTCAACTTTTAATGGGATTCAAAATATTATACGTTCTCTCTCTCGCTCTTGGCCGGTATTGAGTGGAATAAAATGACTATAGCGAGTTTAACTCAACTGGTCGAGGATTTTAAAGAACTAGGTGAAGCTTCAGCATGGATATGTACGTGCATGCCTTGGAAACTTTATTTGATGATTGCATTTTGTTGCGGTGCTAGAGGCGGTGCGGGAATGAAGTGTAATGACATCGATTGGAATTTTATGTAGAGTCTGACAGCTGGGATTAGGTGCATAGTTTGAGTGTTTAGGTTTAAGTTACTGAAATCTGTTGGATTATGTTGAATCTTTAAAACTTTAAAAAAGTGGTTTATAAGAGAAAAGAGCAAAGAGCCTACAATTATTATCATGACATTTTTTCAGTTTTAGTTTTTTGCACGCTGGTAGCCCAGCGCGTTGGGTTATCAGTCTGATGTGATCATACCCGGTCCGTGGGTTCGAATCCCGACGTGACCATGTCACGACAGGAGCAAGGCAACACAAACTATTGTCTGGCTTCTGTCGTTACTCCCTAAAAACCCAAAAATCCATAAAAACTCCAAAAAATTTCAATTAAGTAACAATAAGCCACAGGCTTTTTCCGACTCGTCGCCGAATTCGACTAAATGAGCAGGAGGTGTATGCTAGCAACATGAATCGTCCAAAACCCGTTATATTGTAACGAAACGTCAACTTAGTCTATTAGGAGTTGCCAATTGATGCGCTGTGCCTCACTAGGGGTTCGCGAAAATCGTAGGAGGAGGGGGGGGGGGGGGGGGCAAAAGTCCTCTTCCATATGTACTACTAAAATTCGGTGGAACGGGTCTAGTTAATACTACTACTACAGAACTACTGAGAATTACAAAGGCATATCACTAGTCTGTATGTCCTAAAAAAATTTGACGAATGTTCTGGAAAATAGAATAAAACAGTACGCAGAACGAATCATTGGCGAATATCAAAACGATTTTAGACCGACCAGCTCTTTACGGTCAAACTGATACTCCAGAAGTGCTGGGAATACAACGTAGATGAACGTATACCAAATCTTTGTCGACTTCAAGCAGGCATACGACAGTATCGATCGTGGTGTACCGTATTACATCATGCTGCAACTTCGTATACCGGCCAAATTAACGCGACTCACAAAGATGACGATGACCAACTCCGTCTCACTGGTCAGGATCCATAATAGACTTACTGATCTATTTTTAAAACCCACACTGGTCTGAAACAGGACGATTGACTGGCACCGACACTCTTCAACCTAGCACTGGGAAACTGACGAAATCAAGCGACGGATACAGTTAGCTAATAAGACTTTTTTTGTCGGTTCTCCCTATAATAAAATCGAAGCATGTGCACAGAAACACGAAGCTCCACAAGTACAAAACCATTATACGACCTATGCTATGCTATGGTTGCGAAGCATGGACCCCAACTCAAGCCTCCGGAATCATGCTAGACACTTTTGAACGTACGGGTCTGCGGCGAATTTTCGGGGCCGTTTGCGATCGAGATGGATAGCGCATCCGTTACAACCATGAGTTGTACGAACCGTACGATCATCGTCAAACTACAAGGACTTCAATGGGCAGGGCATGTACAACGAATGGACGATGATCGCATGCCAAAGAGAGTAATGAATGCAGAACGATTCGACGGAGCGAGGCTGCAAAGACGCGAGAGCTTGTTGGGAGAGCTCAGTATATGGGGACGCCGCGCAGCTACTGGGCTTTCCAAATTGGAGAGCGCGGTCACGTGACCGACATGATTGGAGGGTAACGATCCAGGCGGCTAAGGCCCGACGACGGGCTGTCGCACCACGATGATGATGAAATGCAACGACAAAAATGGAAGATACCCTTTTTTTAAATAAAAAGCTGACTTTTTCAGGTTTTCTACCCGTTATGTTGAAAAAAATATAAGGAGATGTTTAATATTCATTTGCCATTCCTAATTTTTAATCTTCCATTTTCGGTTATCCGGTTTCACATTGTATTCTATTGTATGATGCATAGGATAAACATAACACATAACATACACACGCGCCTACTGTAGCATTTATTTCACTTATTTCATCTTTCACTCCGTATTGGCTACGCCGAATTAGAAGAAGATACAAGCAATGGAATGTACTCAATATTACCTTGATACCCCCCGTTTTATGTCTTTTTCAGACCCTTCCGCACAATACTTTTTGACTTCGAAACTTTATCAAACTGATGAATATAAATACTGATCTTTTTTAGTAGATATAGTAGGGAAAAGTATCGCTATTCTAAATCCATTAGTGGTGATAATAATCGCAAGTGTCATTTTCATAAGGCCTCTCAGTCGATTATAGAATAAATGAACTATCAGGGTGAGGTTCTAATTTTCACAATTGACCCTCGGTCTATGTAAAAGTGAGGTGCAAGTTCTTCCTTGTTCTATCACTTCGTTAACATCCAACTTCAGTCGAAGGATTGGAGATAGAGAAGAATTAGAAGAGAGGAGGGCGACTACACTGACATCGCCCATGATCCAACTCATCGGATCATCAGCGCAGATACAACAAAGATTGAAGCCATGTGATTTACTTTCAACAAGATAGTCATACGAAGAAGAAATCCAAAAAAAAACCTACAAACTGATGATGAACAACAAGATGAACCTGTCTTTGGAATTATGCACCCAAATTGGGATATTAAGTATAATTGCCCCAAATTTCATACCTTTCCAAAGCATGACGGTTTTCAAATCCGCTATGACCATTTCCCAATTCTTTCAGTTGCCTGCGTCCTATTCTCTGGTATTTTCGAAAGCTTTCAACTTTTTCATCTCAAATTTCAAAGTACATATTTGAGATGAGACAACCAAAGTCACGAAACAATTCAACATAAATCCTTTTCAAAACACTCTTAACAGCCATCCTCGATACAACGCTCTCCAATCAAAAGAATAATTTTCCTCTATCCACCCTCTTCCCATCTGTTAAGGATGTCTGGCATGTCTACATCCTATTGTAAACATGTACACTCATATCAGAATAAAACATTGCCTATCTCACTATATCCACATTGCCATTTCGACAACAAGTTCCTTCCCTTAAATAGCGTACGAGTATGAATCGACAAAAACCCAACTTATCATGACAGATACAAATTGTTGGCTGCCAAATATTCATCTGATCTCAATTCCGGTCAGTCAATATTGTCCTGCTCCAGAGTCAATTCTTGCATGGCGAGAAGCCTAGATGTCAGTTCATCCTATATTTCAGCTCTGTTACGCCCGCTTCTTTTCGGATTCTTTACGAGGGGGGGCAAGAGGGACCTACTGTTGGTAATTTGTTATTCAGTCAATATCAGTTTTAATAAAACCACAGTGATATGAGTGTGAGTCTTTTTTTCAGTTGAGCGATCTTATCGGAATGTATTGATTTTGTGAGCGCACAGGATGAAATCGAAATTGCTATGTGTGTATTTAACGGCGTCATCAAAATTGTTGAGAACGGGAATATGACTGGGAGGTACAACAGGATAAAATGTGATAAACCACCCAAAAAAAAAAAGGAAAAAAAAAACAGTATGTCGGGAGCTCCAGTTGAAACAATTCCTTTCAGAACAAAAGTTATTGTTTCAGCAGTTATCATTCACTGTCTAAACTCGCTCGACGCCGAGCCTGGCTGATGTGATGACTATCCCATAGTTGCTGAAAGTGTTTCTAATACAAAAGTCAACACAGATGAATTTACTCTTTAACACACATGACGGCCTCCGTCTGTCGTCGGTCGAAAAGAATGGAAAATACTATTCACATCCTCTACAGGTCTCCAATGTTAGCCGGCGACAAATTGCCTTCAACAGGCTAAATCCATTTCATTTTCCGATGGTTATAATTCCCCATTAATTCAAATTCCGGAGATCCGAAAGACAGTCCCATGTCCCGATGACATTTTTTACCCCGGGGACACACCATAAAATATGCAAGGACTCAATTTAAAAGACAAAGTCTTTCGTGTCTGCAATAATGTTGGCAGAAGCTAACCGAACCGAATGTTGGGTCGACATATACGAAAAACCAAGAGAAAGCCACAAATCACGTAAGGACTTATGGTGAATCAAGAGAATAAGAAGTTGTTCATTCGTCCTGAAAACTTTTTTAAACCCGTTCGAATCGGCACCCATTTGCACGTACGTAGCAGTATATCCAATTCGAGAGCGGGTACGACTAGAGTCCCAAAATGTCTGCCTCCCACACCGTAAGTCCTTTGCTATGGCGTTGCGTTGCGTCGGGTTATTAGAGAATCTACCGATTACATTGTGTAAATGTTATTTGAATTTATTCATCGAGAATGGGATTTCGGAATTCGAGAGACATTCGGTAAATATACAACCGTGGGTTTCCCAGTTCGTTTAATTATGAATTGTGGATTGTTTGCGGGCAGAACGCAATATTCGATGTACAGGAAATGTTCTGTGCTACCCATTTCGAATCCGTAGGCTGTTGAGAAATATGAGGGTGTATCTTGGGACTTCGGCCCTAGTGTCTAGGCAAGCAGATCCTTTTGCTAGTATTTCAGATTGCAGTCTCAGAAGAAAACAAAGTTAGATTCAGAAAAAATTATATCAGTTCAGTTTCATGGAAAATGTCGGAAACAACATACTTTTGCACTAAACAGAACTTCTCGGTATGTTACATGACGGTATCGATCGACAAACAAGCTAAATGGACTTGGTGGAATCACAACAGACCGAACGCAGACACTTGAAAATCAACCAAAACTGCTTTAAAGAGCTCTGCAGAAGATGCAATCATAAAACTATGGTGTATCAAAAAATACCCCAACTGAAGTGTCCCAGTCTCTTGGAAGTGATCACCGCAGTCGTATTTATTGATGTTTTACCCGCTATTTCAGGAAGTAAGCTTCCCGAAATCGCCTACTGATAATAATAAAAATTCAGGCGTGGGTAGTATCCCCAAAAAAGTATCGCACCTCATACGATATTCAAAATTTATCCAAAAGATGTTTAGCCCAAAAGAGTTATGCAAATTCCATAACAGCTAGTGCTTGCAAACAAAAGCTCACAAATTTCATTGCTCTCCGCGAAAAACCGACGAACACAATGTAGGCATAATTTGCAATATATTAGATATGTACGACGGTGATCTCTGAAGATTTCACCATGAGCAACAGTGAGTTTCTCATCAGTGGGTTGGTTCTAAATGCAAGAACAAAGCTCTGAAATGTTTGTCTTGTGAGAAGGTAGCAACTGCGCAACGCCCTGCTACGATAAACATAAGGCGCGTTCTTTTGCAGCTATCCAGGTCAAGGGTAGTTACCCCGAGCTTTTGTGCAAAAAAACGATGTATGTAGCTGACCTATACAGGGTAAGAGCATGTATTTGAATTGAAATGGATTTTGTCTCAGATAAAGTTTGGATTTTAAGTGGTAAGATAATTCCACTCTTTGAAAAATATTAAAAACAAACTTCATTCTATTACATCAAGAGCAAGTATTGAACCTATCAAATGCAATTGTGATAGAAGAAACTAATTAATTCCGAGTAGTTTCCTAATATTTCGACAAAAATCGCTTTTCCAATTGGAAAAAATATGGAATCCCATTGAATCTAATTGAGGTGAATTAGCTGAAAGCACAGTGGAACATCTTCGAACGCACGAACTTCTTCTAGCAGCCGGTAGATGCGCCCTAAATAAAAGCTTTACTTGCGCGCTATCGAGGTCAGGATTAGCCCTCGATAAATTATCAGGTTAAGCGTTAACCTATATAGGATAGCATTGTTCTTGTATTGCGTGTTATTTCACTAACCTATACAGGTTAATAATTGCAAAAGAACGCGCCTACAGTTAGTGCTTGCAAACAAAAGTTTAGAAATTTAATTGCTCTCCGCGAAAAGTCGAGGAACACGATGCATGCATAAATTTAAACTTGATATGAACGACGATAATCTCCCAAGATCTATTTCCCTATGAGCAGCAGTGAGTTTCTAATCATTGGGTGGTAATTTCGGCCTTTAACATTGGGTCAGACTAGCAAACATAAGAGCCCGCACAGACGACAAACTTTTTAGTTCGCAGAAAAACTAAATAGTTTAGTCAGCGATTACTAAATAAGTTTAGTTTGCTGTGTGCGCGGCCTCATAAACCGCCATGTGTTCTATTTTTCTGACTAGACTATTTAGTTTTTCTGCGAACTAAAAAGTTTGCCGTCTGCGCGGGCGCTTAAGGTTGAGTTATCAGTTTTTATCACAACTTAATCAATTCGTTTTGATCATTATTTACGGAATCATTTTTCTAGGGATTTTGTTCAACTTTTTCTTGCAACATTTTTAGATTGGATTAAATAATTTTCCCATTTCATCTCCTGCCAGAGGGCCCCTCGAGTCGGGGCCGCGGGATATTGCCCCGGTTACTCCATCGTAGTTCCGGCCCTGGCAACATGCATCATCCAAAACAAGTTTATGCTAATGAAACGTCAACTAAGCAGCATGGGAGTAATTGATGTGCTATGCCCCCACTAGGGATTGGGACAAATACGAGGGCGGTTCAAATATGATCGAGACAAACGCTCTGAGACATTTATTTATTATCGAAAATATTTACAAAAATTTAGTTTTTCTAGGTAATGCCCCGAACTAGTTACACATTTTTGCCAATTCTCCGAAAGTTTTTTGATGCCGGTATCGAAGAATTCCTTGGCCGACTTGGACAGCCATGTGCGCACGAACTCCTCTACCTCGTCGTCGGTGTTGAATCTTTGACCTCCGAGGGCTTCTTTCAGTGGTCCAAACATGTGGTAGTCGCAGGGTGATAAATCCGGACTGTAGGGTGTTCTAATACCTCCCACCCCAATTCTGATATTGTATCGAGCGTGAGACGCGCGGTATGAGGGTGCGCGAAGTTCAACAGTTTGGGAACCCATTGCGCCATTATTTTGCAATATTGAAAGTGTTCGTGGATGATAAGACTCTACACTACCAATACTAATGCCGTCTTCAGCCGAAATGTTTCGAACATTCATCCTACGGTCCTCCAAAATGAGTTGTTCTACGCGAATGTTGTCTGGTGTGATGCTGGTTCGCGGTCGACGATTATGCGGCTCATTCTCGGCCATCTTTGAACGCTTTGGCCCATTTAAACACAGCAGACCTACTCAGGTACTCACTACTGAACTGATTTCGCAAACGCCGAAGAATTTCCGTGTTTTTAACGCCTTCCCACACCAAAAAACAAATGACAATACGTTGCGCAACGGTGGTCGGCACTTGTTGTTCACTCATGGTCGTAGCACGCGCGTGAAACGTGCGTTCGCGACGAAAACTATGCCACACTATTTGTAAGGGACCCAGCTATCACATACTCAAGCCGCGACCTTCAGAACAGGCGCGCCATCTACAGCGTTTGTCTCGATCATATTTGAACCGCCAGATTGAAATGGAATCCTAAATTTTTCTCTGTACATCCGCATATTATATCATTCGTTCGCGAAAGAAATGAGCACAATCACACGATCTTAAACATGTTTAGTATTCAGTCAACAAAGTTCTCTGATTTTGCCTGTTTACATGCTTTTGCATATGTTTGTTCGACACCTCGATTTCGGTGACGGTTAGTCGATTAACCGCGGACATAGTTCAAATAATCGAATATTCGATCATCTGTTCTTTCAACCCTGATTCACAATGGGTAGATACGAAAGACAACGACTTATTAGCCAAAACCTGTGACGCCGAACCGTGGTGTAGACTTATATGACGAATAGTGATCGAAATGGATTCAATTATACGGTTCGTTTTTCCTTGCTATTAGTTCCACTTAGCATATAATAAATGTACTAGCACCGAATCACGGCCACGTAATGTAAACACCAATATGCATTAATTGCCAATATAAATTTCATTCCACCATGAAAAATATTGACAAACATTTGTCTAGTTCGCTTGCATGCACTCTGCCTGAATTGCCATTATCTCACTGAGCCGACTAATTACATGAAAACTGAAAATATCTTCAGCTACTCGACTAAAATAAATATTAGTAGGCCAAAAATTTGAATATTCGCATTATTCTATAAAACATGTACATATTGTGTATTTTGCAAAACCGTAAATAACGCAAACAGTGCTTTGCCTATTTCAACAGTCACTTGACATTTTTAAGATACCAATAAAATTTGAAAACGAGATAAGGTCGCCTATTGCATAATCGATATCAACGAATGATTTTGAAAGCGATTCTTTTCTCTGATGATTTGACAAATTGTTCCCCCACCCAACCCAGAATGTTGAAAAAATGTTGATGAAATTGAACTAATAACCAAATGCTGACTAAGGTAAATCCACGTACGGTCCACATTTTATGTGAATATTAGGGAACAGCATGCTCTCACACAAAAAAAAAATCCTTTTCGATCGCTCTATTTGATAACGCGAATTCACCTACTCATATATACGGGTCGAACAACTAAATCGGTAACAGGGAGCACCTCAATTTGCACATTGGAAACTGTTTGGCCACCCGTATCGTGCGGCCAAACCAAAAACGTCAAAAATCATTGCGCGTGTTCAAAATATATACATTTTGTTTCAAGAACATTTCGACTGAAAATAAAGGAAAGGATATGGGTCAGGAAGTGAGCGATAGGTCAACCGGTCATAATGAAAAAAAAAGGCACAATAATCAACCACCGACATGATGTAATTTGCGCGTTGCATGCAAAATGTTAAATGCGGCCTGACTGGCACATTTTTCCTCGCGCAATTACGCCATACCATTGTGTGTTAATTCCAACTACCCCTCATCCTTAAAAATAAATAAAAATGTATTGTCCAATAATTTCACTTAAAACATCCGCGGACGGGTTGACTGATGAAAGAAGGGAATTTTGAATGTTGAATTTGACCGCTGTGACACAGGCATTTTGTAAAATGAGGTGTAGGCAAGCTTGGAACGACCCCCGGTGCGAGTCAACCCCATGACTTGTGTTTGTTGATCGTTAAGTTCCAAATGCAGTGATTTGATGGCTTTACGATTGCGAATAGAAATTTGTATTGCGAAGGACGCTGTAGAAATAAAACGACCCCTAACATTCACCTCATTCCTGTAGCGCCAATCGATGCTTTGACGTAATTACGGACGTAATCTTTTATATACTCTGCCACCCTGCTTGCGTGCAGATTGAGTAATTGATGGTTTATAATTAAGACTTTTGGCGTATAAATGTTCCAATTGGATTGTTTCCAGGAGGAAGTGATTCTTTTCAATTTTGGGACCAGTGAATGATAAAGACATTAGTCGTTAGTGATATCGATCAAAAGGGAATAGAAAGACAGGTTAGGTGAATAGAAATTCATTGATAGAAAAATAGCCCTATTTGCGATTTAGGATTTTGTTTTATGACGAGAAGGAGCGTTTGAAACAAAATCGCTGATACTCTTTTCCTAAAAGAAAATTAATTATCATTAGTACTTTTTTCTCCAACCACACGCCAGTGAAGAGTCCTGATTTGAAATTCATACACATTCATTCCGGAATTATGAGTGATTGGCAATGAAAGCAGTTGAAAATAATAAAGTCATTTAAGCTGACGTAAATGTGGGAACAAATTGAGTAGTTTAAAGGCATTCGTTAAGTACTTAAGTTGATCCACTGATTCATTCCATATAAAGAGGGATTGGATAAATACATTCCGGAAATAATCTTCCAATAAAATTCAAATAAAAAGTTCCCCATTTTTTATTATTGTTCAAGTGAAATTAAAAATTTCCTAAATTAAAATAAATGACACAAAAAGAGCGATGATGTTCATCGGCACTTTAGGCCCGTCCCGTGGAAGTACATTTTAATTTGACTCAATTTGCTTTCAAGTTGTCTATGATTTGCTTTGAAAATGTACTTATCGCCTCGATTCAAAAGATACCCATATCTACCAGGCGAATGCAAGAACGTCCTCAATTTCTGACCCAAGGACTCTTAATACCATCAAGAGTAGTCTAGTGCATTCGCATCAACGCCCCCAGTCATATGATACCCATCTAGCCTAAATATCACTCCATTGCCCAGAATGTCTTTTTTTCCACATCAAATGGCTCAAAATGCATTCAACAATAGTCTAGTGCATTCGCCTCATAACCCCCAGTCATATGATACCCATCATCATTTGATAGCCAATAATGTCCTTTTGTTATCAAGAATGTCCTTTTCTCCACACCAAAGGACTCAAAATGGTATCAGTCCTCACCAAAGGACCCAAAATGCCTCCAACAGTACTCGAGTGCATAGGTCTCATCACCCAAATCAAGAGACACCCATTTCTACCAGGTTTGGTTTCCGTTTAATGATCCATAGCGTGACCGGGGAAATTTTGGCTTCGACAAGGATAAATTGATCTCCATCCATACTACGTAAGTAATGATTTCATAATTAATAGAATCTTTTTTCTGACGCACACATGTAGGAGGACCAAAATATCACCATATCGTACTTATAATAATCCAAGGAAGCTACGTACAAAATTTTGTTCGAAATCTGACCACGGGAAATCCCTGGACGGATCGCTTTCGTAATACGTTTACTCTAAACCTTAATACGCATCCCGTTAGACGTCGTACAGTGCGCACACAACAAGCGATTGCTGGTGTGCAGCTTTATGTTGATGATGATCGGAATGTGTAAATAAGTCATCGTGTTCAACAATTAAACTTGGGTACATCTACTTTTTGGAAAATTTTGCGTAAAGATCTTGACGTGCTTACAAGATTTAACTGAAGCCCCACGATCATCGTTTGCGCCGTACATTTGATGAATGGGCCGAAGGAAACATTGGCTGCGTTCATGCGAACGAATCAAGTTCTCACATTTCTCGAATTCTCCTCCATATGCTTCCCCCTCCGGTAAAAATTGTACGAACAACTGTCATGAAAATCTTCCCCTCCGGATCAGAATACTTCTTAGATCCGGAGAGGAACATTACTGGAAATTACATGGAGAATCACGTGACAGTGCGTTTATCCGGGAATATCCGGACACCCTGTAGAAAAAGTCGAAGAACGTCGACTGAACCACGACGAAGGAAATTGCATATCCACACTCCTTAAAGTGTCTAACTATCTTGTAGACTACAGATTTGGTATAATAAAAAAATGTGTTTAAGGGGTGTTAAGTAATTTAAGCTTATAATTAGTTAAGACATAATGTTCATTTAATCTGGTAATGCGATGTTTATATTTCAATAGTTAGCTGCTGTTTTTAACTCATTCAGGATTTAAGCACTGAAGAGGAAGTACGCTCCTTCCGAAACAATTGTTTCCTACAAACACGAATAAAAAAAAACTCGAAAAGGAAATACCTGGATTATTATTTAAAATTTCTTTAGTAGTACAAGACCGGTAGCGCAGTGTGTTGAGGCATCAGTCTCATGTTTGACTACCGGCGTTTCGGGTTCGAATCCCGTCCACGATGACGTTCGTGGCCATGGATGTGCAGGAGGTGCATGCTGGTAACTGCATTCTCCGAAACCAGTTTATGCCGTCGAAACGTCAACTGGGCCACATGGACCAGTTGACGCGCTATGCCCCATAAGGGGTTAGGGCAATTGAGAGAGAGAAAGAGAGAGAGAGAAAGAGAGAGAGAGAGAGAGAGAGAGAAAGAGGAGAGAGAGAGAGAGAGAGAGAAAGAGAGAGAGAAAGAGAGAGAGAAAGAGAGAGAGAGAAAGAGAGAGAGAGAAAGAGAGAGAGAAGAAAGAGAGAGAGAGAGAAAGAGAGAGAGGGAAAGAGAGAGAGAGAAAGAGAGAGAGAGGAAGAGAGAGAGAGAAAGAGAGAGAGGGAAAGAGAGAGAGAGAGAAAGGAGAGAGAGAGAAAGAGAGAGAGAGAAAGAGAGAGAGAGAGAAAGAGAGAGAGTACAAGAAACAATCGGAAAAAAGTAATCCAAGTGTTTACTATTTACAATACTTATATCCTGAAACATAAAATTTTTATATAAAAACTAATAGCGAAGCGTACACTAGGCTTCGTTCACAAACTGTTGCGTAGGTTGACACTATTGGATGCAGACCAGGCGAAGCGAGCGTTAATGTTTGTGCGATACTGAGGGTCGTGATCCCTTAAGCGCGGAGCGAGCGGAGCCCACAAAAGAGACAGTTGATTCACAATGTAATGGATAGTCACATGCATAACCTTGATTCCGAGTATTTTTTTGCGAGTGGGAAGGCTGTACTAAATTAGCACTAAATATACCAAAATAATTTGGACTGAAAACAACGAAAAATTTTGATTGTCTACCAGCGTAAGACTTAAGCTGGCAGATACTACCGTAACTTTCGAAAAAAAAGAGTCACTAATTTTTTCAAGGTAACTAAATTAGCACTAAATACAATAAGTAGTTTTTGACTGAAAAAAAATTAAAAAAGTATTGGTTGACTGGCAGCTTAAGTTTTAAGCTGGCAGACACTACTGTAACTTTTGAAAAAAAAGTGCAACTATTTTTTATCGCATGTACTAAATTAGCACTAAATATAACGAGCAATTTGTGATTTGAGTGGCTTAAACTGGCAGACACTACCGTAACTTTCACAATGGAAGCCATTTTTTTCGACCATACGAAATTAGCACTAAGTAGGCCCGAATTTAGTACACTTCTTTCAATTATTTTTGCTCTGCCAGTTTAAGGGAGGTACTTTGTTGTCATAGTCATAGTGTAGCTTAAAAAGACTAGGAACTGCACATGACTTAAATAAGTTGAAAATTATGCGGGTACAACGGCGAGTGTCACACACACATGTGTCAAAATCGGCTTAAACCTAGTTGAATACCAGCCAATCTGTCCATGGTGCCACGAAACAGAATTTACCATAGGATGAATACGACGTAGCAATCCGTCGGATACGTTTAATATCCAGATTGCCAGGTCCTATCGAAAACATACATACATATGTACTCGTATAACCGACAATCACTAATGTAACCGCTATCACAAATTATACCCCATAAACCGAAATACAAGATGAATAAGTCTAAAAACGATATGAAAGAAATGCCTTCTTTTAAATGCATCTGCCTTAGAATCGATATAAATCCTGGCCTTTTAAAAAAACAAGTCTGTCTGAAGGCATGTCAAGTCACGAAACAAAAACGTCTTTTCAGTTTAATAAAATCCACGTACCTTCATTAAAACCCTCTTGTAACACAACCCAGTCCTTCTTGCATCTAACTAAGGTAATTGACCGCATACGGGGACCGCTCTTTGATTGTATCTTCTGCGAAATTCATTGCATCTGTTTTTCTGAAAGCGACGTGTGCATTTTCCCTCTTAATTGGTTACCTTTCATTTTATGTCCACCAATTTTCTCTGTATACCTTTTTCTTTGGATCCCCGAAAATGTATGCGAACGTCTTGGACTTAAAAAGATTTACGCAATATCAAAGAATACATGGGGCTCACATCACACTATCATCGATGCAATCTGCAATCTTTTATACATATGGGAGTTTTATCTGGGTACCGAGACTGCCAGTATTCGTACAGTAGGAATGTTACACTCCGGTATTTTTGGACAAAATTTCGTGGCATTTTCTTCTGTACGAGGATTTGTGGAGCGTTTTGACAAGTGTCCAAGTTAAGTTATATGCGGCTTTGGCTTTCTTTATGGGTACAATGACTTGATTCGCGGTTTTTAGTTGAGAAAGTGAAATTATTAGGTAGACACATGCATGTGTAGATATGCACTTTTGAACATGTGATAATGATGTGATTCGTCATCATCATCGCGGCTCGACAGTCCTTGGCCGTCTGTAATGAAGTCATTCGGTAGATACGAATGTTGCTCTGGCGGCACAAAAAAAAATAATCTTTGTTAAGTATACAAAATATGTAACTGAATTGAATCTGAAAATATTTCCTGAATAACAACATTTGCAGAAATGCGACCACAAATTGGATCCTCAAAACGTACCATATAGAAATATTTATATCCCTTTTCACAGTTATCTACAAAACCACATATGTATGAAAATCTAGATTAAATCCCAAAGTAGCACAAGTATCTTATGTTATTTTATTAGTATCCCTCAGAGAACGCTAAACCGCAAAATTTTCTTCATTTACGTACTCATATTTACTTATTCTATTTTCAATATACATACATAATTACTGATAAATTTGTTTCCTGAAAAGTGTTCTGCAAAACATTTTGCATAGTTGAACCGAATTCGGAGAGCAAAAATTGTATCTTCGAGATGTTTACTTCAAATTATCATATAGGTATAAACGTACTAGATTCCCCAGGTAACGAGCGCCAATATTTGATGGTGAGAGGAAATAATTCAAGAAGTTTTGAGACTTGGCACGATTGTTGGTTGGTACCAGTGGTACTACAATACTTTGGCTTCACCCCTATTGCGACATAGCGCGCGAACTATTTTATATTTTCACATAGTATCATTGCATTTACTTTGTACCTGTATGTGACTAATTGAACATTAAGAAGGGACGGAGCATATACGTATATGTATATATACCATACATATACGATGTTTATGTCGGAGGACAGGTTTTTCGAGCCGAGAGCTATGTCACTGTGCAGACTCCTAAGCTCATTATGTTGAGTCGTTCATAAAGAACGACCTGTCATGTGCAACATATCACTAAATCATTAGTCTGTGGTGTGCTCGTCGAACTTGCGCTACATTGGAATTTGTGTGGTAATTCTGGCATTGTCATTTTGGGAATCGTCATCAGAAGATCCACGTTAAAGTTAGTTAAAGAGATTAAAAATATCAGAAAATAAGATAGGATAGTTGGCGTGAAAATTGACCTATAAAATTATTAATGCAATGATATCTTCCAAAAGCAACCCCCGACAAGAAAAATTTTCCGCCAAAAGAGTATGTTCGGTCTTGAATATACGTATTGAATTCCACTTAAAGTCGTTAATTTCAATAAACTCTGTTTACCGGGGAGTTTCGCGAGCTGATGCCAAGTGATTTTGTCTCTTCGCCCCAAATCCAGTTTTAAAAGCAACCCGCTAATGAATGAAATTAACGATTTTCAGAAGGGTTCAACATGTACATTCATAAGTATACCCTTTTGGCAGGATTAGGTTAAGTTAGGTTAGCTTAAAGGGCTGCTGTGCTTACAAAACACATAGGCCGCAGCAGGGTCCGTTGTGCTACCACCGGGGATTGATCGCCTGACCATAAAATAAAATAAATAATTGGCGCAACAGTCCAATTTGAACCACGGCCTCGAGATGAGTTAGCATCATCTCATTTTCTAGATCGTGACGGTTTTTGTGCAGAGGTATGTGATCAGCAATACGCTCAACCGAGTTATTTACCCCATAATGGGTACTCATTTAACAGCTGAGTGGGCTCATAGTCCGACACGTAAATCCCCGGAATCGAACCGGGGCCCAGTGCGTTGAAGGCGAACGTGCTAACCGTTGCGCCATCCGGACTACCTGACCATCCTAATCATTAAACCAGCCAGAACTGTAAATGAAGCGATGGAGCTTGCCAATATCAACACTAGCTAAGTCGTCCAATTCAGCGAAGAAGTGGGCTTCCCGAAAAGCCCTCCTTCTTTTTGACATAGCAGGGCAGGTGCACAAGAGATGAAAAATGCACTCCACCTCGTCACCGCAGCTTCTACAGAAGTCATTGCAGGGGAGGCGAAGTCTCCTGGGGTGCTCACCAATCACGTAATCCACAGTGATGGCTCCCACAGCTGCTCTAATGTGTTGCCTTCTGAGTGACAGCAGTTTAGCTGAACGGCTAGAATCCAAACTGGGCCACTACTGCTTTTATGAAAGACAGTTGTTTTCATTTAACCATCTGGAGTTGGTCTTGATAATCGCTTCGAATTTAATAGCTAGTTTATAAGCATCGACAGGAATGTAAATGTTCCAACGAATTTCTCCAGCCAAGTTTAGTGTACCCTGTCTGGCAAATTCGTCTACTTTGCAGTTACCAGCGAAACCATTGTAGCCCGGAATCCAGCATAAGAAAATGACCAAAAAACTCAACACGCAACATTCCACCGCAGTCCTGAACGTAATCAGGCCCCGTTCGAGAGATTTAATTACAGCCTGGCTGTCTGTAGAAATTGTTATATCTCTAATTGATATTGCGTGACGCCCCAACCAGTTCAGGGCTTCCGTAATCGTCCTAGTCTCTGCCTGGAAAACACTACAGTAAATAGGAATACTTAGGTCAAACCCATCAAAAAAAATTCCAGCGCCTCCTCCTTCGTCCGTTTTAGAGCCATCTGTGTATACTTCAAATCACTTATGCAGCGGAAGCACGTTTCCTTTCCTTCCCATTGACTTCCCATGATGGTATCATGCTGACAAAGTTCTTGTCAATGACATATTTTGGAGCCGTATAGTCAGTCGTTGCCGGAATAATTGGCTTATTAAGAATAACAGCGTGCCCAGAGTTTGAAGTATGCCTCTGGCATGTAGCCGCGGTCATCTGTTCTTCAAAGACATCAAGAAGGAGAGGCTAAGCAGCATGTTAAAGGCCGCAGAAGGAGTAGTCTAAGAGTCCCAATAACAGCGATGCTGGCCAATCTTTACACCTTTCCAGCAAGCAAGGATTAGCCTCTTTACTCAAAGCAGTCTACCAAACAACAACCCCAAACGTAAATATGGGGGCGTAAAACAGCTACATAGAGCCAGTGCAGTATTTTAGATTGAAGGTCCCAGCTTTTACCGATAGCCCTCTTACAGGAGTAGAGTGCGATAGTAGCCTTGTCCACCCTCTCCTGTATATTCGGCCTCCATGATAATTTTTTATGCAAAATGAGTCTTATTTTGTCTTAGTAGCAACCACTAGGCTTGTCTCCTGCAACACAGGACGCTCAAACCGAGGTGTACTATACTTCCTTGTGAAGAGAACAAGCTCATTTTTATTCGGATTAATCAAGAAATTTGCCCGATATGGCGATGGCAATGTCATCCGCATAAACACACACCATTCAGCCCAGCACATTCAGGTCTAAAACCAGTCTATTGAGAGCCAAGTTCCAGAGAGCACTCCACCTTGCGCCTACGTTCGGACGGCGCTCCTAAGCACGTATGTATAACCTTAGATGTTAACATCACGTTAATGAGCCTGCAGAGGGAATCGCCACCTCCCAGACTAGAGAATGCATCCGTGATAGCTCTGTGTTTAACATTGTTGAAGACCCCCTCGCTATTAAGGAAGATAACCATGGTGTATTCTTTATTGCCCAAAATATTTCTCAACATAGCTCACAATAGAGTGTAGAGCTGATTTCCCCTTGAGGTAGGCATGTCGAGAGGTAGACAGGAGGTTCGATGGAATGCTACCACGCAGATTAATGTCTATGAGCCTCTTCACTACCTTAAAGAAAACTGACGATAGGCTGATTGGTCTTAGATCATTGGCGGGATTATATATACGAGTATATCAATCTTTTATGCGGCTAAGAAGTTTTTCTTAAATAAATAACTGGCGCAACAGTCCAATTTGAACCATGGCGTCAACATGAGTTAGCATCATCTCATTTGCTAGATCGTGACGGTATGGTTTTTGCAGAGGTGTGTGATAAGCAACACGCTCAACCGAGTTATTTACCCCATAAATGGGTACTCATTTAAGAGCGGAGTGGGCTCATAGTCCGACACGTAAATACCATGTTTCTTAGAAAACTAACGCATTCAGTAGGAATCGAACCGGGGCCCAGTGCGTTGTAGGCGAACGTGTTAGCCGTTGTGCCATCCGAACTACAAGAAGAAGAAGAAGTTTTTTTTGGTGGGGAATTTTTACAACAGGATTGTTTTTGAGAAATGAAAAGTTACGCAAATAAATACAAAAAACTATAAAAACTCTCCCTATCCCCTCCCCCGAGCAAGCTCACCCCCACTGGCGGGGACTTTGAGCATAATATACTCCTAGTACCATAACCAACAATCGGGACAATTTTCAAAAATCTCTATATTTTTACTCGATTTTCACTCGTCACCTGGCGTAAGAACGTTGACGATATAAACATGCCGAATATTTGTCAGTATCTTAAGTACATACTTAACACAGAGTATAACTTTTTCCGCGAAGAGAAAATAAAACTTGACAAGCCCAAGTTGGAAATTGAGTTTCCACGAAGTTTTGAAGAAAGGAAGATGATGAATTAAAATCTTTCAGGGTCAGGATGCGTACACAGAGTCAGCAAACATTCAAGGAATAATTATCATCGGAAAATCAATACATAACTTCGAAATACAAATGTAATGTGAAAATTGCGCGATAATAAATAGATAATCGGGATAATTGAGACCTAATAGACTTTTCACCGATATAGTATCGTACACAAAGGGAATTCTAATTGTTTCCTAACGTTCAAAGAGTCAGCAGGATGTTCCCACTGCTGAAGCATAAATAGAAAATTACCAATCAACCACTTTAATGGATGACCCCTGTGATTCACCCATTACCGCGTTAAAATCAATACCAAGTACGGCATACATTACGTTTCCCATATAGTATCCTGCTCCGCTAAACAAAAACTATCTAAACAAATCCTCTTTGAATTAACCGGGAGAGCACCTTAATTAAAAAACTTTTACAATGGTCTCAATTTCAGGTCACTTGTGTACTAGTATCGTTGTTTATGCTTGTATAGTGTGAGAGTGTGGAAAATGTCCCAATTGTTGACGCCGAAGCGCCTGTACGAGTATTTGGGGCGCAAGGGAGAACAAAGGACAACATCGAATGAAGTATCAGCGATCCAGAAGGTCCCTTTTGATTCAATACTGCATCTATCCATTCTGGTGTGCCCACTTAATGCACATTATTTTCTCGATTAACTCTATATGTGGTCCGGACGACCATGCCATACTAAATCTCACTTGTATTTGGGGCTCTGGCTACACAACAAAGTTTTACTAATTTAATTTGAAATATCCCGGGGCGGATACTATAGATAGATGCTACAGGCGGCAAAAAAAACTTCGACGATAAAAGTTACGAGCATTGTAGGCGAACGGGAAAAAAGTGTAAACTTCTAGTGGAAGTGGGAAAAAGTATAGCTAGGATATACGGATTGTTCAACTTAAAATAAGTAGTTTAAATCGTCGCAATTGAAGTGTAATGAGAAAAGAAAGCAGTGCTTTTGCGATTTGAGAATGCCAGAGGAAAAAATTAAGTTGCGTTTTTTATTCTTTTACTAGGCGATAATGCTGTTCAGGGAAGTTGGGAGAAAATAGAAAACGAGAACCAACAATTAGATTAGATTAGATTGAGGGCACTTGACCCAGAGGGCCAACAAACACTGCGACCCGGAAGTCTATTGTGCTACACCCTGGAGTCTATGTAGATTAGTGATCTGACTAATTCTCGAAACCAATCATCCCAACAAATCTGCTATATTAGAACCTTAAAAATGCTAAACTATAAAAGTGTACTAAGGTTATATGCAGAATTAACCCAGTCGAGCAAAAATTTCTCCTATTTATACCCTATTGTCGCGCTCGGTGGCCGTGGTCGTTCGGTCACCGCTCTACGATACTAATCTAGAGCTCGGAGTTCGAATCTCGGCGCGATCAAAAACTGCCTGTGGGTGCTAATATAACTCTCACAGTCCTCCGAGCTTGTCAGTATACAGACGGCGCGGATAGGAGGTGCATGCTAGCAACTACACTTCCGAAAAGTAGATATGCTATTGAAACGTCAACAAGGCATAGAAATGCTGGTGATCGAATGTTGTTGCTAGGTTAGTTCCTTTGTTTTCTGCAGTTCTTTATTGAAAAACATGCTAGAGATATTGACGCGCCCACGCCCATGGAGGGGTCAAGACTATTAACTTAGGGCATATTGTTTTTGTAATGACGATAATATGTAACACCTTAAAGGAGGCTCCGGAGGTATAGCAATGTATACATATAAATAATCAGAGTCACCTCCTGATCTGGTTTAGCCATATCTGTTTGTCTGTCCGTTTGCACGATAACTTTTGATAGAAAGAAGCAAAAGACTTTAAACAAATGTTTGTAGGATCTAGTTGGTTGGTATTGATGGACAAGATCCGACCCAAGCAACTCCTACCTCCACTACAAATGAAACTTCAAATAAGCGAAAACTTTCGGTAGAATGAAGCTACCGACTTGAAATTTTGATCAAATGTTTGAAGTTGTATCTAGTTAGTTGCTATTGAAAATAGGCAAAATCCGAACCAAGACACCCCTACCTTTCCTACAAATTAAATCTAAAATAAGCTATAACTTTCGACAAAATGAACTAGTGACTTGAAATTTGGGTCAAATGTTTGTAGTAGGATCTAGCCCGTTGATATTGAAATTACGCAAAATCTCGCCAAAAACCCTTATTTCCCCTACAAATGAAACTTCAAATAAGCGATAACTTTCGCTACAATGATGCAAGCGCCTTGAAAAACTCAACAAATATTTGTAGTGTGGGCTACTTAGCTGATTTTTAGAATGGACAAGACCCTACTGGATGAACGCCAACCTCCCCTTTGAACGTTGGTTCAAATATACATATACAAATGAACGATGAAACTTCTCATTGGATCCACCCACACAGTTCAAACTGACCATATAGGAAACTCACTTTTAATGCATATGGTCGTTGCAAATTGGTACTTTTGGTATCAGCACTAGGTCTGTACAAGTCTAGGGTATATACGCTTCGGACTCCTTGTTTATGCTCATTTCAAATGTAAACCTCATTTCCTTTACGCTAGAAAAAAAAAAGTGGAACTGCAACCTGGGCCTGTTTCGCTCTGTGGTACAGGCTGTACTGTTGTATGAGAGCAGCACATAGAAAGTTTCCGTAAATTTTAACAACAAACTGCAAGTTTCTCATCGAATTTTCAGAACTTTCTGGCCCGAAACAATTTCAAATGAAGAGCTCTGTTAGGGTACGAGTCAAGTATCAATCGACGATTTTTTTTGTGTAATTTAGTTATACGGTCCTAAGTCCTATATTCTGGAATATTACGAATATTCCCGCGGTTTAGACAGTCAAAATGGAATGTAGGCACCACTTATACTGAATCATCTTATTATAAAATATAATAATACTCAGCAAAGTTATAAAAGGCGATTAAAACTGCAGCCCATTAGACCCAGAGGCCACACTTTCTTGTGAATTATAAGCAACTCTACGAAAGGAATAATTAGGAATAAAAAAGGAAACAAATCTCCTCTTCTCTTGCAAGGCAATTTCCTCAATTTCCGATTCGAGATAGTGTCACTTCCGCCCAAAATTTCGGCTTGATCTTCCTAATGAATTTTTGAAGCATAGCCAAGAACCATAAATTCGATTGCATAATGCTCGAATGTCGTATATAGTCTGGTCCTTTTCATTTCGTTAATGACTCTGTCCGAAAAGATTGTGTCCCTTACCAAATTCTTTATTGGGAAAACGAAATGAAGCCATCAGCGTCATCGTTCGTTTACATTCTCGTCCTTTTTACATACATATATGATAATAGCGGGTGGCGGAAAAGCTAGTATAGGTCACCTATTATTTTCCTAATGAAGTATAAGATTTTATGGGCTTGGAATTTTCTTTTTTATTCATTAGATCCATTTGCCGAGTATCGTGGTTCGGGTTTTCTCTTGTTTGTCCGGACGTCCAATATAGATGTTCGTAATGTGTCCACTCTGTTATGTTATTACGGCGACATTATAACACTATTACGATGTGTCCATTTGTTTTAATGGTCTCCCGAGTCTCTGGAATTGGCTTATGATGGACCGTGACAAATCGCTTCACTGCCCAACACAGATATGCATGCGAGTTTCGTTTTAGTGTTTGACGGCAATCATTAGAAAGGATCACTCAGCAAACTTAATCACCTGCCATATGGAAAATGTCCTTCCAAGGTTCCGAGGTGATTGCGCACAGTCATCACATTACACATGAAAGGTGTCTCTAATTTCCGGACTTTTATTTGTCATAAAAACGAGCGCTATTCTATATTAATGCTCCATGACTGGTCGAACTATAATAAAAGCTGGGATGGAAAGAGACTGACCTCGCTTAGGGGGAAAAGGAACATTTAAGCCATTATACTATAGGATGTTAATCTAATCATCTACGTCGTCCTAATACAATATCTCCATGAAAAGTCAATAATTCACTGTGTGACTCCTGTTAGATGTTTACCTTGTTTTCAGGATTTATGATTGAATCGTTTCGAGTTGAGCTCAAGCGTTAAAAAGGACATGGCATAAAGCATTACGTGCCTGGTCTCTCATCGGCCTTGGTAGTCCACCTAGACTGCCTATCGAGCCTACAGCAATAGTACTAGCCTACATAATGAAGAAACTCTCCGAGTGGTTTTAGAGGTAAATCGATTACCGAGTTAATTATGCGGGATTTCCTCGGGTCTAGTGTTGTTCACATGAAGACTGTCGTAATACTGAAAAGGAATTAGCACAGAGATAATGCCATATGTGAAACCGTTAGTTGTGCCACATCTGTAGAAGTGTGCATGTAAAATTCTATTGGATTTGGGATTTTCATCGGCTTACTAGAAAAGTTTTGTCTCATTATCACCGATATCGGATGATTACCAGACCAACTGGTCACAATATAAAATGTTGCGGTGCAGTTTCTGGTATCAGATTTAGGATATTTATTGTGAGTGATACGTCAGGTGGAAAATTGCTATGAATTATGTAGGATGAGAAATGAGAATTTTAGGGATTTTACTTGAAAGTTAGATTGGTCATTTGATACGCGTGAGTACGAAAATGGGCACGACGAACTCAGCTCGGGGCATAGCAATGTTTGCAGAATCTTATTAAGCATGTTATTACCATATCTGACAAAATTCTTATTTCGTCCATTAGTCCAAGAAACGAACCGCACCACTGTAAACCAATTTGACCCAAACGTAACCCTATATTTCAATAGACCCCGCGCTCATGAAAAATTATTTTCTAGCGTGACAGAATACATTTTTTCTATTGAAACGTTGACTACTCTATACGTAATTAAATCTCAACACATACGACCATAACGTAACATTTTCGCGAACAAATTGCGTATTTTGTTATACAGGATGTCCCGCTTCAGATGGTTAATACTTTAATAGTAGATACTAACGTTCTTTTGTGGAAAATTAACATCAAAGAGAGTTAGAGAGTTATATCATTTTTTCGTAAACTGTATCAGAAAGAATCACTTGCCGGACGAAATCAAAATTTCTCACTCTCCCAAGCATTTAATCGGACATTTGACTTCATTTTCTGAGGCGACCGCGCAGTGTGTCTCATGTTTGACTACCGGCGTTTCGGGTTCGAATCCCGTCCACGACGACGTTCGTGGCCATGGATGTGCAGGAGGTGCATGCTGGCAACTGCATTCTCTGAAACCAATTTATGCCGTCGGAACGTCAACTGGGCTACATGGAACAGTTGACGCGCTATGCCCCACAAGGGGTTAGGGCAATTGAGAGAGAGAGAGAGATTTTCTGAAAATATCATACATAAAATTTTATACAAAACAACCACAACTCTGGATACCAGCCGACCTCCAGTTTTAAACCAGACTTTTGACGGCAGAACGGATGAAGTCGTCGGCGACTGCCCTTTCCGGATACTCGTGGGATTCTATGGATAACGCAAAACAAAATAAACCTGAGTGTGATGCAGCTCCAAATGCATCAAACACAGTTTCCTCTGAGCTACCCACTAACTCGTTGCTCGGCGAAGCCTCCAGGTCCGTTGTTGAGACTGTCGATGGACTGGCCGTTAAGCAATACAGCCCCTCTGAGTCGTCCATGGGTTTCTTTAGTCCTGATGACTCGAAACCCTTACGTTCTGACATGAATTCTGATCCCGATGACTCGTATTCGGAGAAATTCGGACTGACGGTCGTAGGTGAACGAGTCGCCTGCATGGGTTTCAACCCAAGTAGCGGCAATACTAAATTAACGACGGCGCAAAGGTGCAAATAAAGGAAGGCTAAGGCTGAGGATCACTCTAGGGAAAAGGCCCGGGAGAGGCCTCTTACGTTCAGGGCCTAAGCAGTCGGTGAAGCGGGTACGCTCTGAGGAGCAATCACCACAGGCTAACCTGGCGAATAAATCCAGGACTCCGGTAAACCGTTGTATAACCGTGTAACAGCGAGTGTTAAGCTGGGGTTCTGCTCAGCTGATGAAAACGCGACCTCCCTAACAACCGAGCAAATGAATTTGGTATAGGAGGTTATTATCGACGTCACGATCAAGAACAGGCCCGATGATCAGGACATTGATTTCGAGGCTTGTGTCCCACGTAGAGGCTGGCTCTTTCTGATCTGAACGAACGCCGTGACAGCTGAATGGAGACGAAGGAGCTTTGGATTTATCAAATCCAAATGCGCGTTCCCCATTTCACTTGTGAAGGATAAGGACTTCCCTCATCCACACGTTATATGTGGCTATTTCCCAGCAGCTCTACGCTGTACAATGAAAGAGTTATTGGATCACTTCACCTTGTCCTGGCAGTGGACGACGCCTCGATGAATCAGTTGCTGGAGCGCAATGGTAAAATTGCACACAGCTTCACGCACGTGCTGATCACATACCTCTGCACAAAAACCGTCACGATCTAGAAAATGAGATGATGCTAACTCATCTCGAGGCCGTGGTTCAAATTGGACTGTTGCGCCAGTTATTTATTTTATTATTCACGCACGTCACGCTCAATCTGGGCAGTGCAAGCATCCAAATGTAGATAATGCACCTTCCTCCGATAAGCGGGATGCGCGCAAATTTGCTCCACCCACCGCAGGCGAACCTAGTCCTAAGGTTGCGGTTGACCCAATTTCAACCAATGTAGGGCCTGTGGACACCGACGGCAGCTTCACATTTATCACAGATGCGAATACACCATCGACCAGCAGCGCATCTAGCACTCAACGCACAACGTTAAGTGCCACAAAACCTGTGCCGCCCGTGGTCAATTTGCGTCAAGGCGGCACCGTCCAATACCGGCTACGACTGCATTTCAATAGCACTGGAACTCAGGGACATCCCACCCGTTACAATTGCATGGATAGATGCCATGCTCCGTGGACGAGATATTCACTCATCTCCAGGCAGTACTTCCATATGCCTGAATGCCATAAAAGGCTGCCCACAAGGTCGCGTTCAGTCACCTTTAAAGTTTGAACAGTTGTATCTCTGAAGTAACGGTAAATTTCGAAACCGAGAAAAAGTCGCTCTAGATGAAATTTTATGTAGTTTCAGGAAGTGATTTCAAATCTAAGGTTAAATGATAAGGAGAGTAAGCTTTGATTTTGTCCGGTAAGACAAGCTTTTTGATACAATTTGCGAAAAAGGCTATAAGGCTGTTAAAGACAAAGTGTCGACGTTGGTACCAATTTTCCACCAATTAACGGTACTATCTACCATTAAAGTATTTACCATCTGAAACGAGACACCCTGTATAGTCCGATTTTCTCGTCTGCTTTCGGGGTTCGTTCCCCTAACCGGTCAGCACATTTCGAAAAAACAAGAATCAGAAAAAAATGGAGGGAGATTTATGTTTATTGGTCAGTCACAGTCATGCTTTTTGATCGTTGTCATAAGGTCATCAGGACATTGCGTTTATATATTTTTTATCCAACTCCCTGGAAATCTTCTTTGCCTCCGCCCCTTCTTTTTTTGACCGTATAGCAAAGTCATGATAGTAATCACCACCTTCACCCGTTCAGACTAGCCTTTCAAACGACATTGACACAGTAGGAACGGGAGACTAAAAATCGTGACTAATGGACGTTAACAATGTTGTGAAAATTTTCGGTGAACGGCTTTCCATTCGGAACGTGTGCATTTCAGCGATATAAATACGCGGATATTTCCTTTTAGGCGATTTCTTTTGTTCGGCCGAATTGATATTTTAGGAATTGGTCGTTCGTGACAAATGACGCTTACGGTGGACTGAATCCAACACAGGATGGGTGACACGGCAATAGGTAGTTTGATTTCGGTGGATGATTTTATCTAGAATGGAATTGAATAAAGCAAGTCCCAGATTTTTTTTTTATCTGCAGTAAACAGTCGAAATTGCGACCTATTATCGTGTGACCGATGGGATTGGATTCGTTTGTAATATGAGTCCTGCGAGGTTTAAAGAGGTGTGTAAAGGTGAGTTTCAAGGATCCGTGCAAAAAACATTCAAGACAAGAGGCCATTCTACAAGAATTAATATAATTTCTACATGCACTGTGTTTGCACGATAAGATAGGATCAAGCCCTACAACCGGTAGGTTTCAATGGAATAAGCCAGATAACAAAATCTAAAGAAAAGAGTATTTATCGAAAAGTCTTTCGATCAACGGAAAGAAATTAGAAATTGATTCCGCACATTTAAGCAAAAAACAAGACATAGAAATGCCAGAGATGTTGACGCGTCCATGCCCCTGGAGGGGCCAAGGCAATTAACATCCCAGTGACGCAGTCTTTCGTTGACAGACAATTCCTCCACTACCCACCTGGTTGTAGCTCAACTCAGGCCACAGTAAGGATCTGGACCGAGAAATTTCGCCGAGGAGCCTTGTCTAGCGAGTTCGTCGGCAGCTTCGTTACCAAGAATGCTCTGATTGCCTGCTAAACAACATAAAGTGACCCGATAGGTGTTGTGAGACACTGAAGGGTTTTAAAACACTCTTTCACTAATTTCGATGAGAACTGATGTGAGGAAAGAGCCTTAATGGCTGCATGGCTGTCAGTGCAGATAGCAATGTTAGCGCCATTGAGTTTCTTGTGCTGAATTTCTCTAACACAGGCCTCAATAACATGTATCTCGGCTTGGAATACGCTAGGCCTATGGCGACTGAGATCCTGGGGTTCGATCCAAAGAATCCAGCACCAACTCCGTGTCCCGTTCTTGACTCATCGGTATTCCACATGGTGTATCTAGGGTCAGAACAGAGATTGCCATTATCCCAATCCAAGCAGGCGGGGATGGAGACCGAGAATATCCTACCAAAACAGAGTTCCGTAGTCATATGTATATAATAATCTGATCTCGAGCAGATCTGCATGCCAGGAATCCACTCCAGAATGCTCATGTGATCCTGATTGTACACATATGCATTGCACGTTGTTAGACGCATTCGAAGAGCGCTTAGAGACGCAGATTCCTGAATAAAAATATGTGCAACAGAGTAGGGCCAAAAATCGCCTCAATAGCTGATTTCGGATATGTACATTTGGATCCTGCCATACTAAGACATGCAAGACGTTGCAGTTTACTACATAGCTGTATGGTGCATCGTTGCTACGTTTTAAGCCACTAGCGCAGCATAAGTAACAACTGGGCGTACAACCATCAAATAAAGCCACTCGGTCATTTTAAGAGTTAGTCCCCAGATTTTGCTAAACATAGCCCACATGATTTGAGTGGCCTTACTAATAACAGTTTCGACCTGAATGCTCCAGTTGAGCCTTCAATCCAGCGTAATACCCAGACTTCGGTGGAGAAGTGGAGTATTGTCCTGCCTAGGCTGACCGAGCTTAGACTAAGATTTTTCCTTCGAGTGAAAGGAACTAGAACGGTTTTATGAGGGTTGACGCTCAGACCAACTTCAGTGCACCAGCGTAGAACTAGGTCGAGTGCCGCGCCCATCACCTCAGTGACAGTCGCGTCAAACTTACCTCTGATTATAGTAGTTCAATCATCAGCATATCCGATAGCATATATAACCATAATCACATAACCTAGCTAGCAACTCGTCTACGACAAGTGACCAGAGAAGTGGGGAAAGAACCCCACCCTGAGGGCAGCCCTTAACAACACGTGCACGATACACGTTATTTGACGGAAGCTTTTATCAAAACAAACAGTGGCAGGGTACATTGTATGAAGAAATTCACATGGAGCTAATGCGAGAATATCGTGTAGTCGAGAAATATGGTTTCTCGTGTACATACCACACATGACACTGCGATTCGAGAAAGCTCCAAAGCAGCCTGTTGTGTGATACTGTAAACAGCTCAAAAGGGTTTTAGGCACACGCACAATCATTTCACACCGGGGACTATTCGTTGGAGCTTCTAACGACGACGGCGCGGCGCCTGTTTGCCGTAGCTTTTCACACTGGAGACTATTCGATAAAACCATTAATGTGGAAAATCGAATAAAAAAAATCTGAGACCAGCTCATCCGAGCAAATATCGTATAGAATAGCATCGTGTGAAAGCAGCCTAGAGGGGGCTCATCTGTAAATCCGAAACAAACCATGAAACTACCACATTGATATTCCTATTAATACACAATATTGGCCTGCTAAGTCCTAAGTCTTAGGTGGCCCTATCGACCATTGTCGTATCATGGCTGTGCCACAATAATCGGTTTGAGCAAAAGGATGGTGAAGCCACTAGCCAATGAATTGTATTTATACACTACATATGTGCATCCCGGGTGCAATTTCAACTTTCCCCGACTGCAGTCATATGTTGGCCGAACGAACAGGATGCAGGCTAACCTCGTTCATAGCTATCCTTCTCCCGGTCTCTTTGAGAGATGGCAGAATCATAATCATATCTCGCGACGAATTAAATGTAAAAAGCTGCTGACTGTAAGTATGCTGTGTATAACATTGAGACAAACGAGAGTACGGAGGTGCTGGAGTCCTGGTGTGTAGCTTTTGTTAATTTCTCATTTCCGTGACGGAAGCATAAGTTTACAACGTTTCCTACAAAAGTACAAAAGCATAAAACAACAACAGAAGATATTTTGTCGCGTAGTTTCCACACAAACAACAACAGTAAAGGATTTGGTAGTGTGTGGAACATTTAAGTGTTTGACGCACAATTTTAATTGGCAGAGTGTATAGGAAAATAGTATTTCTAGCTTTTACAGCGAAAGAAAAGGTTACAATTGAGCCCCTATGGATATGAGTATAACTGAACGGATTATTCCGGCCTATAGACCGGAAATTTTAATTGTTTGTGTCTTTGGCTTTTGGCAAATTGTGACTGCTTCATATCCTTGGCGCTTTTGTGAAGAATTTTGCTTTGAGATGAGTTATGAATATGAAAAATCGTCAAAGGAGATGGTTTTTATTTACTAATTAGATGCATATGTCTGCAATTTAGTTTTGAATATTAAGGCAGCATGGAATAATCCTTCAAATATGTAAATCCTAAGAATGGCTTCGACAATTCAAACATAGATGAAAGTAAATTGTGTTTTTAGTAAAGAAGGTTCCCTCCAATCAATGGCAATTCAATTGCAAAAGATATTTTCGAGATTATCAAGTTCTTGAAATTTCTTCTGACTTTGTGCCGGTATTGATACGAATAGCGATAGGATAACTCCCGGCAACATGAGCGCATTTTCTTTTTGTTAAGATTTCCCTTTCAAACATCCTTCTGTGTCTCTCAAAGAGGATAATTTAATTTCATATGAGTAAATATCTGCATTTCAAATGGATCAATAGTCGAGATGACGAATGTAAATATTTGCAAATGCATATACAGTATGCAAGAATAAACACATGTTCAAGCATGCAATTCAATATTGCTTTGAATCAACGTCTCTCGATATTGAATCTTATTGAAATGTAATCATGACTTTCATTATGCATATTGTGCTCTAGAAACTGCTCTTTCAAATTACGCTCATCCTCTAAATAAAATAATGTATCCAATAAGTGCTTTTTGCTTTGCAATAACATATCGATATACATAAAAAATAAAATACTCAATGTTTGCTTCAGTAAATTCATGAAAATGTTTTATTGGAGAGTTAAGGTACACGGGACGCGTATATGCAATCTCGTGATTTTTTTCCCGAGTCGCGTAAACGCGACTACTGTTCACACGAAAGTCGGGTTTACGCGGAAGAAACGTAAGAAGCGGGTATCGAAGCATATTATGCAGACGCTGAAATGATGCACTAGCCGTTGTGTCTACACGAGTCGTGTTTACGAGCCGACACACGTGTGTGCGAGTTCTGAAATCATAGCTCCAATATACAAATACGGATGAAAAATTGACGCGAAAGAAGTTTAGGGAGATTCATGCTCACGTCGTAAAAGTCGTATTTATCGTAAAATCGTCAACTTCTGTCATTTTCCTGTGGCATGACAGAAGTTTACAACGAATACGACGTTTACGACATTTACGACCCCCTAATGTGTTTGTTGTTCCATTCATGGACTCATAAGCGGCGGATGAATTTATTTATTATTTAGTTATTTAATGAGATCAAATGAGTAATTCTACGTAACATTCTATACGGTCCGAAAATTGTACTTTGAAGAGTCCGCTTCCATAGTCCTAATTGCGGGCGCCCCCTGGAACGGCTAACCAAGCCAACCAAGTTTTGCAAAGAATAATATTTGGTTGAGGCAATTAGATAGCTGTAGCCTGATCGGCTGAGTAACACCTAAGCGTCTCATGTAATTAGGGTGGAATGAATTATAGTACGTAGTCAGACCTGTAACATAGTTGTGTAAACTCTGTCACCTTACGAACCAAGCAGCTGACACTGAGGCCACCCATAGATAGAGTCTATCGATGGGCCGACAGGACAACCCATCCTTGTAAAAAAAAATACTCCATGTCAAGAAGCCCCGGATTAAGGCCGGGCCACATATTTCATGCACCCATCCGATCATACTCCTGTCCGATTTTGCCCCAAGAATCGGTTCGGTGCGTGATCGGAAAGCGGTGAACACACATTTCCGACACATATCCGACTCCACTCAGATTTGCGGCTCTATCTTGATACAATGCTCACTCGCCATTCAAAGCTCAAACCGAAAATGCAATTGAAAGTGCAAAACAGTCCCATACGAAACTGAAACACAAAGAGAAATACACAAATACGCATCGATCGACACATCATGCAGTCGGAAAACGAATAGTCTACACAATCGGAGCATGATCGGATACTGGATCGGAGTCTGGTGGGAGTATGACTGGTCGCGTGTCGGAAATGTGTGAACTAACGCATCTGAAATCCCATGTCATTTCCCTCTCATACACTCGTCCGACTGTATGATCGGAGTATGATCGGATGGGTGCATGAAATATGTGGCCCGGCCTTTGGACGGATCAATAACGACGACCACGCAAACGTTTAACGGATTCCTTCGGATCCTGGAATGTACGCTCCCTGAACAAACCGGGGGCCTTGGAGGCCCTTCTTCAACAAGTCGAGATTTACAAACTGAGCATTACTGCAGTCCAGGAAACAAATTGTATTGGCAGCGAGATAGATGACAAGAATTCGCACACAATTTTCAAAAGACGCAAACCATCGGGTCACAAGTTCAGCAGTCGAAGCAGTGGGTGGAAGCCGATAGTTCAGCGCCAAAAAAAGCGAAGTCGATCGCATCTGCCGGAAAGGTCATGGCCAGAGTGTTTAGGGATGCGAAAGGGAGTCTGTTAATTGATTACCCTGAAAAGGGCAGAACAGTAACAGGCAAATATTGCTCCAAAGTTCTTGACTAGATGGATGCTAAACTTTTCGAGAAGAGGCCTGGCTTGAAGAAGAAAAAAATCATTTTTCACCAGGACAACGCACCTGTACACAAGTGTGCGTTGACGATAGAAAAACTGCGGGATTTGGGGTATGATTTGCTCGACCATCCCCCGTATTCTCCTGATTTGGCACCCTCAGACTTCCATCTGTTCCCAAACTTGAAGAAATTTGTTTCTGGGAAGCGCTTCGCATCTTATGAAGAAGCTGAGAGGGCCGTAGATGAATATTTTCACAGCCTTTCAATACTGATGTTGCAAAAACGCTGGACCAAGTATGTTGAAGTCAAGGGATATTATGTCTCTCTCTCTAATTGCCTTGACCCCTCCAAGGGCATGGACGCGTCGACATCTCTAGCATTTCTATGCCTTGTTGACGTTTCAATAGCATATCTACTTTTCGGAAGTGCAGTTGCTAGCATGCACCTCCTATCCGTGCCGTCTTTATACTGACAAGCTCGGAGCACTGTGAGAGTTATATTAGTACTCACAGGCAGTTTTTGATCACGCCGAGATTTGATCTCCAAGCTCTAGATTAGTATCGTAGAGCGGTGACCGAACGATCACGGCCACCGAGCGCGACCCCCATCGGATATTTTGTATAGGTAGAAAACCAAAATCATTTTTTAACTGAAAATCGTATTCTTTCATTGTCAGGCCGAGAACTTTTCACCTTTCCCTCGTATTTGGCATCTGAATTAATTAGCGAAATGTTTCAAGCCAAAAACCGATTAGCGAATTTTAGCGATATAGTTTTAGCATTAGCGATAGCTGGAATAGGGCCCCTGAACTAAATTGCTTGGAGACTGGTGATGTTAAAACTACACAGACCCGACAATCCATGCAAGTAAAAAAAAATAAGATTAGTCAGCAGCAAACAGTGAAATTGTGACGAGTTATCTATCGCAGTCTCGCACGTTCACCCTAGAAAAAAAAATCATAAAAAAAATCTCGAAGAGGGTATACTCGTATCTGTCTGCAACACGAATCATTCATTACATCAATGACGTAAAGAAAAGTCTAAGATTTTTCGAAATATATTCCACTCAAGCATTTTACTTCTTGTCAAATCAAATTTATTCTCGCAAATCTAACACGGAAAAATCCCGCCCGCCAGTCTTTTCATTAATAAAAATTCTTCTGATAATAAATTTTACGCTAGACGTACTCGCGATATGTGCGTACACAATTTACGGCTGCCACGTGAATCTTTCGTGACTGGCTCGTAAATGACACTAATATGTCAGATAGAATGTTCGAATCGTTAAAAAATCATCAAAGTTCCCAAAAAAAAACGATAATAATCTTTCAACGCGGGACTTTTGTTATTGACGGCCCCTATGCCACTCCATTGACTATGAAGTCAACAAATTTGCAATTTCGAAAATTTCACAAATTTTTTATTAATAAAAATAAAGCTTATTTTTTCATCCGATTTATGCTTTTTTTGTCATAATTTTAGACCGTTTTTGCTTTAATCGCTTAAAGAAATTTCAAATCAATTTAACGCCCTTGCAATTGAAATTAACGGACTTTCGAAATGAATTGCGAAATTATACAATGTTGTTCCAAATTTAGCTACTTTTGCGAATAAATACTTTTTTTTCAGTGTATTAAATGGGGTGATACATTTAAAAAAATATAAAATTTGTGTACCTAAAACCATTTGACAAAAGAAAAATCTTAGATGATGACGATAATGCAACTACAATAGGTAGAGTGAGGTTTCGCCCAAATAGCGTCTGAAGAAATTATTCACATCGCACGACGCGACCTGCGAGTCTCCAGCGAATAAATCGCGTTGGTAAGAAAGAGGCTTTACATCATTCTCACAGCCGCGACGTGGCATGATTTGGAGCGATTCTCATTTCATCATTAATCACTCGCGTTGATGTGGAGTGCGAATTACATTCCAACGAAAAATCACGGATAATAAACTTATATGCAAGTTCGAGTTTTGAGCAGTGACCCACTCAACTCGGTTCTCAAGACTCGAACGTAGATACACGTTTAATAACAGTAATATTTCGTTGGAATATAATTCGCACCCTTGGTGTAGATTACCCTCTATATGTATATGATTAAGGTGGGCGAAATGGTTGGTAGTGCACCTGATCATGCTGCTTCCCCGATGGATCAAGTCAACGCCTGATGGATACGGTAGTTGAAACCTGAACTACGAAAATGACGATATACTATATGTGTCAGCATGTATGCATCTATCAGTACCGAAAATGCAGACTATTACACAAATATCTCCCACCTGTCGAATGAATTTCATGCTCTATTGGCTTCATGACGCTTAGAAATACACCTGATTTCACACACAATAATTTTAATAAACGAGTATCTACATATTTTTGAGATATTAAGTTCATGCAAATAGTGTTGCAATTTATTCGACATGATTGATTTTATCAAAACAGGATGCAGTCATTGATGTGTATTTTATGCATTTAGCCATAAAGGCGAACGGCACAAGGTTACATGTCATTAATTCCGAAATGTATGTATGTGGGCCACCGTATTGTCTGCTTCTGTTACCTGTTATGTGCTATGAATACAGTTTGTTTAGACACAACAGAAACTAATTGTCTACGTTTAGATACAAATATATAGATACATATGCAATCGATCCTGGGTTAAACTTCATAGGTAGCTCCTGCTTGAGCGCCTAGCCCATAGTCAGCACTCAGGTGGAGCTCGCACGATTCCCTCAGGTGCAATTCAAAAGCCCACTGTTTTGCTTTCAACAAAAGCAACCAGCCGCCTCACTACCCTGAAACATATTTGGGTGTTGGCTTTTCTATATGGTGGCTAATCTGAAAACAATGATATTTGGTAACAGCCAGTTTGTATAGGGATATACTGCAGGACTTGAAATAGATGGACACAGTATACAGTTGGTTCTAATTCAATAAGTGACTGAATGGAAGCAATTACCGTTGAATATCTTGCCAGAAGTTTGTCTTAATTGCCTAAATTTTAATGGTATCTGTGTTAGGTCTTTGATTCAAAAACAACTAGCGCATATCCTCCATTAGACAATTTGGGTTATTTTCTGGTAATTTGGCTATGATTTTGAGTATAGTGAGGCGTTTTGTTTCCGCAGTGCATACGGAATCCATTGCAATAAAAGGACGATGAGATGTTGTTTCGGTTCGTCCATATATTTAAGACGTCAAAATACTGCTGGGAGATTTTAATGCGAAAGTTGGGAACGAGAGTTGGCATCGGGGAACCACTGGAGGACACAGCCTCCAGAAGGTCAACGTGTATGCAGTAGGAACCTTGTCGTAAGCCCAACGTGCTTTCCGCACCTACACTTTATAAAAAACCTGAAAACCTCCGACTGCACGCACCGTCAACCAGATTGACTACGTCCTCATGTGCAAGAGATGGGGTTCAAGCGTGATTTATGTACGATCATGCCGAGGAGCAAATTGTGATTCCGACCATCACTTGGTAAAGACAACCTATCGGTTTTGGAAAGAACTAAAAAGTACTATCAAGGAGAGGCTGCAGAGAAGGTCGTCGAACATAAAGCCCGGCGAACACGAAATGACTTCAAGCCATCGAAAATATGATACATATTTGAACGAAAGGTCCTTTGGCGAATTTTCGGAGCTGTTTTGCGACCGAAATGGATGGCGCATCTGGTACAACCATGAGCTATACGAACTGTACGATAAGTTGAAAGTTTCGAGAATCGTCAAACTACAACATCTACAATGGGCAGGACATATAGGTACAATGAATGGACGATGACCGCATGCCTAGGAAAATACTGAATGAACGACGCGTCGACGGGGCAAGGTTGCGAGGAAGACCGAGAGCTCGTTGGAAAGACTCAGTTTATTAGGATACCGAACAACCGCTGGGCGTTCAAAATTGGAGGACGTGGTCACTTGACCGAGATAATTGGAAGACAATGATCCAGACGGCCAGGGCCCAACACCGGGCTGTTGCGCCACGATGGTGATGTATTTAAGATTAATCAATGGGTGATTGACCAATTAGCGTTGCTTCTTTATGTGAGAATTAAAAAGAAGCACTCTTAGCATGTTCGCCGATTAGACCCTGTAATCACCCCAACAAGAGTCCTAAGGTTTCCTTTATAAAACGCCAGCAGCTCCGCAGAACGTTTTGGGATCAAGCCTAGACCAAAGTTGCCTAGAAGATATATGAAGTGCAACTACTTCTCCACCTGGCGTTGGCAGTTCGGGACGCGATTAGGCTAAAAAAAATTTACAGAGCAAGTATTTGGAAAGAGTGTAATCGATCCACGCAGGAAGATATAAGCTGTTAAGAACACATGAGTGATGTATGGCAGCCATCTGTCTAGCAAAAATATCTAAGTGCACCAAACTCAGCAGCACATCAAGAGTAGCCGCCAGTATTGTTCTAAGAGCCCTTAGTGATGGTAACACTCACTATTGTTTGGAATTTCTCAACATATTTAGGTAAACCGTAAAATCGAGAGCAGTCCACGAGGCAATAATTCCATACGAACCCCAAACCTGGGTTGTAGGGCGACCGGTAGCTCAGTGCGTGGAGGCATCAGTCTCATATCTGACTACCGGCGTTTCGAGTTCATATCCCGCCCACGATGACATTCGTGACCATGGATGTTTGTCCTGTCTTGCCCTTGTGGTGTGGGGCTTAATAATAAGCCACAGTATCTTCCGACTTGTCGCAGGTAGGCGACTAAATGGGGGAGCAGGAGGTGAATACTGGCAACTACATTCTCCGAAACTAGTTTATGCCAACGAAACGTCAACTGGGCCACATGGAACAGTAGACGCGCTATGTCCCACAAGGGGTTAGGGAAATTGAGTAAACCCTCGGTTGTAGGCCACAATTCCTCCCTACGGCTTTCCTACAAAAGTACAGCGCAACAGTCACCTTACCTACTCGTTCCTGAATATTGGGTCTCCACTTCAGCTTCCTATCCAGGATGACCCCCAGAAATTTGGCTTTATCGGAGAGAATGAGTCTCGTCCCGTTCAGCAATGATGGTTGAAATATTGGTAACCTATGTTTCCTTGTAAAGAGAACAAGTTGTGTTTTGACCGGATTGACACTAACTTCAGCTTAGGATTAAGAGGGTATTCTGCAAATTATCTCAAGGACATAGGGAAACTTCCCAGAGATGGCGATGATCTTACATCCCACACCCTCCAAGGTCCAAAGGCAGTTTTTTGACCGCCAAATTCCAAACAAAGGGGGATAGAACACCACCCTGTGAAATTCCCTTAATGACACACCTGCGCTCAGATGCTGCACCCAAACAAGTACAGATAAACCCAGATGTTAGTAGTTGGTCCGTCAGCTTGAAGAGTGAACCATTTATGTACATTCAGACCGGAAAGAGAATTGAGGATAGCCGCAAGTACGACATAATTGAAAGCGCCCTCGATGTCCAAAAAGGCAACTGTAAAGAATACACTTTACAGCCAACAGACCTCTCAATGCAACTATCCAGAGACACCCTCTGGATGGAGGCAGCGTCCACTGATCTTCCCTTCTAGTAGGCATATTGTGATGTAGATAGACACTGGAATAGTGGCATGCAGGTGTGTATCAATCAAACGCTCCAAAACCTTTACCAGATTTGAAGATAGGCCAATTGGTCTGAGGTCATACCGACACGCATATGATCTTTTCCCCGGTTTAGGATACATAAATATAAAGATAAAGATAACCTCGGCCACTGGCCATAAACGAGGTATTTGGACCGGTTCCTGAAGGATGGATGTCGGATGGACAAGCAATATCTAAGTGTCACCATACACTGTCGAACTCGAACTCGAGCAGGAACCTAGTACAAGTGGCCCGGTTTTCTTCACACCTATGTGAAGTGTATGTGTGTGTCAGAGGACATTTGCACCAGGTTCGTGCTCGAGTTCGAGTTCGACAGTGTATGGTGACACTAATGCGTGCCGTCAGTCTGTCGGAGTGATGCCGCCAGGTCCAGCTGACGTGAACAGTTCAAGTCTTGATGTAGCCCAAGTAACATAAGTAACGCAAATCCTAGCTCAGAGTCATGGTCTAGCGTCAAATACATCGTAGAAAGAAAGTGCTGAATCTTATTTAAGTGACATTTAATCGGGGCTGTCTGTGGACTGTGGGTTTGAACTTCCTGTTCCGCGAAAAACAACCTAGGAATAGATTAATAATAATAAAACAAAAATTCCTTGAATTTCCTTGAATTCAGCCTGAAATACTTGCGTTAAAATTATACAATTTGGACCATCGATGCGAAATATGTGGACAATCAATAACACAGACAATTCCATAAAAAAAAATGAAAATTGTTCCACTTCTGTTAAATGTCCTCCAAGCTAAGTATTCTCTAAATTTGCCTGCCAATTTCCGCCCAGATTTCAAATCTTCTCACACACTGACGCTATTTGCCAACAGACATAATATTGTATTTCGATCTTGCCTGTACTAAACAATCTACAAAATCATGAAGACATTTTTGTTTAAAAACTGTGTTTTCTTGCCAACAATGCATCATCATAATGGTGCAAGGCGATTTCATTGTATGGGATAGTTGTTTAAAAATAGCATTTTGACCAGCTCAAAATTTCCTCATACTAACGTATACACATTAAAACGTACAGGCCAAATGTTTAGAACGAATAGAAAATTTTCAATTTAATTGTTATTTTTTTTTTTTCGCCGACATAAAATATGAGAATACAATTGAAGTCTGGCCTGTTCATAAAAATTGGATAGACATACCTACATAAGTGTATGGACACCTATGCCATAGACCGAAACAAACATGTGTGTCTGCAAAATGCCAAGAAAAATCCTTTTTGTTGCTCAACGCATCCATGGACCACATTTACAATGAGCCGCAGTATGACATGAAAATGTTAAATATCTATTTTTGTATTGCTCTCGGCATGTCGGATTTTCAATTCTAATGGCGTTTACGTATCTCATTTTTCATTTTCAATGAACGTTCCGCTGACGAAAATAGAAACTTTTTGACAGGCTCCTCGTATTAGTTTTTCACTTGATTGGATGCACCATCGTATTACAATTGGGGAGGCCTTCAACAAAATCCCGGGATGATGTGTCGGTGAGTTTCAATTAGAGTGTAAATAGGAGATCGTGCGAAGGGATGTGATCAGATACGCATATGACGTTTTCCTCGGTATTTCACAGACAATGGTAATTTTGGCAGGGATTCATGATCAAATAGAGAGACCGAGTGGTGAGAAGTGGTCGTAAGGGCGGGTGGTCACTGAAGGTCCAATGAACTGCCACGACGGCATACACTGGCAGATCGGGAGTAACGGGGTGGTTCTAACAAAATCCAGCTGTTGGCCTTCTTTATTGTAATGTACGTTAGCCAGTTAGATAAAATTAAAATACAACTGGAGCAAGCGTGAAAAGACAGGTCTGGTATTTGGCTCGCACTGTAGTACCCAGACGTTATCAGCCCGTGCGTCTTTACCCTCCAATCCTTGGATTTCTAGGCGCTATTTTATGGGAATCTCCTAATCATTGTACATTGTCACAATTTGAGGGGCGGGAGAAGGAAGGCCAAAATTGCCCTTGTTCTCCGCAAAGTGCTTTAATATTTGCAATAACATTGAAAGCATCAGTTACAGGCATGACTAAGCTTAAAATCTCGACAAGACATCATCTCGTTGTTTGCAGAAATCAAATCATTATCAGATTATTATTAACTAAAACTACTACTCCTTCTATGCCATTACTTTTCTATAATGGGAGGATTTTGAGAATGAAAGAATTCATATGGCATGTCCTTTTTTTTAAAGATACCGGCTACTCACCTTTAATGTGGGCACTGCGACCAAAGGAGGTCTATTGTGACAGCCTTTTTTTTAGTTATTCAAGCAAAAGAGCTTCCACCACTCGTACGAAGGCTAGTATGTCTTTCGCAGGAATTTTCCTGATAACAGTAGGGCACGTGGTGAATTGCCCGAAGAATGTATGCCTCACCCGCGCAATCGCCGGGCACAGGCATACGCATAAAATGTGGCATGTGGACTCAACGTCCTCCAAACAAAGATGACACTCCGTCTCGTTAGACAAACCCATCTTGTTTAGATGAAATCTCACCCAGTGGTGGCACGATATGTAGCCTACAAGTAGTCTAAGGTCGGCTCTACTCATGTGAGTGGTATCTACGTAGTTGAAGGGTATTATCAACTCCTTTGATTGCCACAGCCTTGAAAATTTGTCCCAGTATTGCTGTCGTATCCTTTCAGACCAATCCGATATGATTGTCCTAGCTGAAACTAAGCCGAGAAAATTTTATGATGAGCCTTGCCTTGCAGGTTCATCCGCTGCTTCATTTCCCTCAATGCCACGGTGACCTGGCACCCAATACAGAAAAAGTTTGTTGACGGTCGCAGGACATTGAAGAAGTTCACGACACTCTTTCACCAGTTTTGAAGAGAACATATGTGAAGAGAGAGCCTTAACGGCTGCCTGGCTATCTGTACAGATATCAATATGTGCGCCGTGAAGTTTATTTTAATTTTATTTTGACATTTTTCTTCGAAAGTGTTTCCCAGGGCTTTAATGACAATCATCACTTCAAGCATCCAATCCTCTGTTTATTCTCTAAATATGTTTGTCCATACTTACCACCGATTTAGATAAAAGCATTTCAAACGATCTTATAAAAAAGTGACGTACCTGAAAAAAATACAAATAGAAAAATTAGTTGAAAAACTCAAAATTAAATTACTCAAAGTGGAAACAAATTATGTCGCCAATCAGATGTCCAGGAGATCCACGTTCATCCCTCCGGCCGTTAAAAAAGAAAAGTTTAATAATTCACTTAAAATTGAAAGTAGTATATCTGATACATATCCTTCATATTTACGGACAATGACTTTGCTCGTATCCCTGCGAACCATCGCTCATAAGTCGGTCACTTCTTTTCGCGGAGGAGCGCGGAAATCAAAACTATGCGAAGACAATAAATGTATTCGTCTTCTATCAAAAGACGGTAACGAAAAACTTGAGATCCAGCAACGAATCACAGCAGCTAATAAAACATTCTACGCAATCCTGCCCATAATGAAGTCGAAACTAGTCCACAAAAACAACAAGCTGTGCATCTACAAAATATTAATACGATCTGTGCTGCTACATGGATGCAAAACACAAGCTTCGGAAAATTCGACCGATATGTTCGAAAGAAAAATCCTGCGGAAGATACTTATTTGGACCAGTCCAGGGATGCAGACATATGGCGGATCCGATACAACCATGCGTTGTACGAACTGTTTGACGATCTATGCGCCTCGAAATTTTGGCAAATTCCGAAAACTGGAATGGGTTGGCCATGTCAAACGAATGCACGATAACAGAATTCCGAAACGTGTGCTAAAGTGTAAGCCCGAAATAAAACCGACCGCTAAAAGGACCTCGTGTAAAATGGGAGGACTCAACTGACACTATACGTTAGTCAGAAACTCTTCGTGTTAGCACTATTCCGAAAAAAAATGAACCTCTTCATTGTCCTGCACGCCGAATTGAATATTTTGGCGGAATTGGAGAAACTAATGAGTGTCATATCAGCACTCTGTGCGATATTTTGGGACGCTAGGTTGAGATATTGCATATGGGCTGATTTGATGGTATAACTCGCCTTCAGGCTAATAAATAAATCAGAGGGTGAAAACCACAAACCAAAAAACGTAGAAACTCGAATATCATCTAAAAAAAAAAGTATCTAGGTCATCAATTTTTATGGACGAAATCATCCCCACCAACACATTTAAATGAATTCGATTACATTGCATTTCTTCCGCTCTATAAAACTATTTTCCTGCTATCGATATGTAAAAAATAGCCCGAAAAAAAACGGTGGTAAAAACTACTCTCACCCCTAATATTCCAGAAAAAAAAAGACCTGAAATCCTTGCTTAAAAAAAAAAACAATATACAGCATTTTTACCTTCTCAATACAATTGCTGTCCTTTCATGGATTGTTCAGTGTCCAGCCTAGCGGCTGACTTCACACTCTCCCTGAATTTGAGGCTCTTGCTATACACTAGCCATAGGTTCGGATGATGGGGCAAAATCCCTTTTACCGGTTGATAATTCATATTCAAAGCAAAAATAGAAACTGAAACGAATCGAAATTCGCGGATGTACAAATATATTGCATTCTAACGCCTATCAAAACATTCACGAGAAAGGATCCTATTTCGGGAGTCCAATGAAAAGGGTACAAAAAAACGGTCAAGCAAACTACGTAGTTTTCAAGGCTAAAAGTGCAGCCGTATGGGCGAATTGGTATTTGATCAAATTGGGAGGTTGTATGCTGTCGGTAGATTTATTTGCCTTTAGTTCACGTCTCGATAAACCAATAGAGAAGAGTATCTATCTGTGCAAAATGCCTACATTCGACGTTGAAACGAATAGTCACAATCGAAAAAATATGTACATTGTGAAATGGACCATAGATCATTCGAGTAGTTAAATGGGCTCCGGCTTTTTGCCGGTACACATTTCGGAATAATGCTAACGTAGCATGAAAGCTACACAACATCGACCGTTCCTGTCTAATAGGACGTAATGTCATTTCCGACATTTCGTGCCAGAGTGGAGTACTGAAGCCTAAATTCGGTGAAGTCTGTGCAGAGGGTGCTCAAAATGCAAAGAAAGTCAAATATTAAAATATTTAAAAAAAAATCCAATACACATCAACATAAATAAGACAACGAAATCTTCGTATTCTTATGACTTTCAAATTCGAATTAAACGACAAAAAAAATCACAACATTCAACAAACTACCCGGAGGGATTACAAATTCCGCCAACCAACAAAGTTGATTCTCTTAAAACTCTCACTTGCGGCTGATAATATAGCGAAGAATTATTACGTATCGTGTAGGTTGCGACCGTTAACAAGGATTTTGCGGGAAAAAGGGATTTTCCCAAAACACTCGTTTACTCGTCCTTCTATGTGTTCCGCTCCTCCTCTTGTGCCCGTTGCCCGCTAAATACTACTTCATTTTCGCAAACCTACGCCGCGCCGCTGTATGAATCAACCAATGAGCTGATATCGCTCCTGTACTAGCCAAGCTTCGTATGACTCCTACAACTGTCCTCGTAGTCATGAATTGTGAGTTTTCCACACGTATTACTTTTTTTGGCACTCTGTGTGCTACCTCGTCATCCCAACTTCAAGTAGGGAACACTCGTACAAGAGAGGAACTTAACTAAACTTCAAAAAGGACTTCAAGGCCGAGTAGGTACGAACGTAACATGTACCAATTTTTAGCTATTTCAAGGCAATCTGAAGCGGCGTTCGGAATAAGTAAAAGGTGGCACCAGAAAGATTTCATTACGTGTACATATTCCCTTCTATGAATATACCTGTCGTCTTCCGGACTGTCGTGAACTTAGTCTAGCATAGAGACATGTCAAAGAACTACTTGACATTTTCATGCCAAATACGAGTACATAGTACTCCAACATACACCCCTAGTTGTACATGTACTTCGATTTCCAGTTTGCTACCCTGACTTTTCTGCTTGCCTTCACTTTGCCGGGTGCGGAGTCGTTTCACCTATACCTTGATGTCGTGTTGTTGTCCCCAGAAAAAAAAAAGAAAAAACGAGGGCCAAGGAATCCTCCGGAGGAAAAGTTCTTTCAGAACTCCACTACACTTTCTTCCATGAAAATTTAAAGTTTTGTGAGCTCGCGTTTCGTGTCCTGTCCCGAGAAGAAAAAAATCCCTTCATTTCGGGGAACATAACATACATACAATATGCGAAGCAATCGAGGAGGCTGATAAAGCCTGACAGTCCTACAAAAAGCCTTCGCCAAGCACCCATATATGATAGGAAGTTACTTGTGAAAGTGGCTGTCGGTGTTTGCAATTGCGTGACAAGCCGAATTGAAATTTTCAAGTTATGTGCCATCAGACTGCATGGTACAAAATTCAAATAAATGGTATAGACTATATGGAGCTGACTGCAAATATTTCACAATTTCGGGCTAATGCATTGTCTAAATTTGGGTTGAGTTTTGGCCCCTGTTGGGGATAATGGTGTAAGAAGCTAGTCAATTTATGGGCATGAGGGAGAGTTTTGGATTAAGGGTTGGTGGAAACATTACTTTCTATAGCTTTTTAAACAGGACGAGAGGGTTTCACAAGGTTTCTAATATTCACGTATGCAACGAGATCGAGGATGTAAAGTATAAATCTATGAATCCACGATTAAATGGCCTCAGAGGCCGAGGGTCCCATTACCCTGATGGGGCGACCGGTAGCGCAGTGTGTTGAGGCATCAGTCTCATGTTTGACTACCGGCGTTTCGGGTTCGAGTCCCTCCACGACGACGTTCGTGGCCATGGATGTGCAGGAGGTGCATGCTGGCAACTGCATTCTCCGAAACCAGTTTATGCCGTCGAAACGTCAACTGGGCCACATGGAACAGTTGACGCGCTATGCCCCACAAGGGGTTAGAGCATAGATATATGTATATTAAACAGATATGAAATAAGCACAGAGTGGGGGTAAAAATTTGAATATCGAGTTGTGGCTGAAATATCCGCGCCTGCGCAGTGAAACGCGCAGAACACGTATTAATATTTGGCCCAGGGGCCCGAGCAGCGAGGGGCCAAATGCTTCGCAAATGTATAAATTGTGGCTGAGTGGCCGAAGGCGTAACGACATTTACCGAACGTATGGCGACCGCGTGCAAATGGGTAGCAGTGCGCATGCGCGGCTCGGTTCGAAAATAACCTGAAGCACAGAGTGGGGATAGTACTATTACCGATCTGTTCTATTTAAATCTATGGGTTAGAGCAATTGAGAGAGAGAGAACGCGAGGAAATCAGCGCCGTCCGCCAACTATTCCATCCTTATCGCCTCACTTTTTATCATTCCCCATTTTTACCTCCCTTGTTTGTGTTGTTTCCCCCAGGCCTATGATGTTTTGTTAATACGTAAAGGACAGGGGCAACGAGCGGCGAAAGCCCCGCCCACGTCTCCCGAACTGAGCTACAGCAAGCATAGGCCGCTGCTTAGCTCGTTGAGGAGCCTTTTTCTTCGCCAGATGGCACAGCCCGACCTTCACGGTCAATTATGCTACCTTAGGCTCCGTCCCCACGGGCATTTTCGGATGCCCACCAAACCGTCCGTTATAAATTTGATGGTAGGATGGAAGTTCAGACGTGGTTGTGCTCGTGTGTGTGGCGACAGTAAGAGTATGCTCAACGCTCTCAGCTCAGCTGATTTTCTCAGCAGAATTCTGCCGTCTGTATCATTCTATTCTACGTCTGTTACCGTCTCTCAGCATTCATTTGCGGCTTAGTTGGTTCCAAATCCTCTTCCATTGAATGAATTTCCAGAACTCTCTCTATCGTTCGGATAAATGTTTAACCGGAGGATAGGTGACGCTTATCATTTATCGTTGGGATAAATTTTAACCCGACACTGAAAAACCGATCCTACCTTTTGAAAGTATTGTATATATATTTTTTTATGAAAATTTAAATTTTGGATCGTTTATCAAAAGGAGAAGTGGCGTTTACGTTGCTTAGTTTGAATTTAAATGAAGCGACAGTATAAACCATCTAAACAAATTAAAAGGAGATTAAAACTGCGGTTGATATCGGCAAAATATGCTGCTCGTCTTCGCTCGCAAATTATGGTGCCAATTAAACACGAAAAAAGCGCTGAGAATATGGATTAAAAATTGTTATTAAAAAGAATTGCATTGTGTGGAAATAATATTAAAGAAAGATCCTAGAAATTTACAAACATCTCGAAGAAGGGTATGGGGAATTTCGGTAAACCGAGACAAACTAGGTAGAAAAGGTTTCTTTGAGAAACTTAAAAAAAACTGCTCCAAAAATTCGCCGAAGGACCTTACGTTCAAATGTGTTTATCATGTTTACAGAGGCTTGAGTAAGGGTCCACAGTTCGCAGCCGTAGCATAGCACAGATCGCATGATGGTTTTGTATATGCGGAGCTTAGTATTTCTGTACACATGCTTCGATTTCATTCGTGGGAGGACCGAAAAGGAAGTCATATTTGCTAGCTGTATCGTTCGCTTGATTTCGTTGACAGATATATGAAGTTGTCCACGAATTCGATGCTGGAGTCGCCGATGTTGATGTCGTCAACATACGCTAAAAGCGTCGGAGCCAGTCCATCGCTTTGCTTCGGTCCAGTACGTGTTTTGAAGAGATCAGTCAGCCGGTTTTAGATCCTGACTTGTGAGACGGAGTTGGTCAACGTCATCATAGCTAATCTTACTAATTTTACTGGTATGCCAAATTGCAGCATGATGTTGTACAGTACTCCACGCTCGATACTGTCGTATGCTTGCGTCAACGTTGTAGTCCCAGCACTTTTCCAGGATCTGCTTGAAAATGAAAACCTCATCGGTTGTAGATCGGCCAGGTCTGAAACCGTCTTAATATTCGCCGATGATTCGTTCAGAGTACGGCTTTATTCTATTTTCCAGAATGTTCGTCAGCATTTTGTAGGACGTACAGACTAGTGACATGTCTCTGTAATTCTCAAACCACAATTTATCTAAATTTTTGTGGATGGGACAGATGATGCTCATGCGCCAATCTTCTGGGATCACCTCATTTTTCCAGATTCGCAGAAGTAGTTGATGTATTGCATTTAACAGACCCGTTTCAGCAGATTGTAGCAGTTCAGCATGAATCTCGTCTGCACCCGGCGCCTTATTTGGTTTGAGTGCCAGCAAGGCAAGATAAACTTCTTCTATTGGCGGGGGTTGTGTATTGGGGCGATCACATCGTCAACAATTGGGGTTTCTTGTATGGGGAAGTGGGATGCGGGATTAAGAAGCTCTTCAAAATAGAACGTCCATCGTTTGTTGATGCTAGCCATGTCGCTCATGATGTTTCCATCCTTGTATTTACAGAGGCTTGTCTGGTGTTCCTATTAGCTAGGTTGTCATTAATGTTCAGCAACTGCTCGTCAGGCGGGACGTGTGCGTTGATGAGCCAGAGGTTGAAAATCTATTCTTAATGAGAATGGAACACAACCTTTGATTGATACATTTGAAGTCAATAACGTGCGTTTTGAGGGGCTTGTTCACGATGAACGCAACTCCAACCTCCTTGTGTACATGTGGTTTACCGCTTTTAGAAATTGTGTGCGATTTCTTCTCGTTGATCTCGCTGCCCATCCAATTTATGCCTTGGACTGCAGTGAAGTGATGCTCAGTTTGTATTTCTCGACCAGTTGTAGGACGGCCTTGTCGGCCCCCGGTTTGTTTAGGGAGAGTACACGCCAGGATCCGAAAAAAAAAATCGTTAAACGTTTGCGTGGTCGTCGTTGATGATCCGTTCAATGTGAGGCTTTTTTCAAGGTTTTTCGATATGGAGTAGTTTTTACAAGGATGGGTTGTCGGTTCATCGCTAAACCCTATTCAGGGGTGAGCTCGGCGATAGTGCCCTCAAGTGGATCACAACGCGCCAGAGTTCACACAACTATGTTGCAGATCTGACTACGTAATTCGAGCCACCCTAATGACCTGAGACGATTAAATGTAACTCAGCCAGTCAGGCTACAGCTATCATTCCATCCTTCTTTCACAACCATGGCTTGGGACAGGTTTTGGCGGCTCATAAAATATTCTGCAAAAAATTACACATACCTGATTTGATTTAAAAGTCCGATGTATAAAGTTAGTGAATTTTATTTCCCATGAAAAATCAAATGTATCTTATATTCTTATATTTTATTTTATTTTATATTCACATGTAAGGAAGCATATTCAAAACACAAGCTTTCTGACTAAAAAACGAGACAACCAAAGCAACAAAAAATTAGTAATTGAGTAATTTTAGAAATACATCGTTCATCCAGATTGTGATTTGTCGAAGAGAAAAATACAGAAGATTTTTCCACAATTTGTTTATGTTTTTTGGGGTGTGGAATCCGAATTTGAACTTGGCGCTTTAAAAAGGGTACGACATCATCGAGAAAATTTGACGAACCCAATCTCCCCAGCGATGAAGCGTTGCAATTGAAGACATTATCTAGTATGTAATTAGCAATTCAAATCATTGAGTAGAAGAATCGATTTCAATGGAAATATGCAGCCGTCTCGAGATGCGAGGGATTTTTTCTCGATTTAGTCGATCGGTCGAAAATAGCCCAAATTTCAACGCGTTCTAGCATCCAGACCATTCGTCTGACAGAACAAAATATTTCTTTTTGCCGTTTTAGTAGAAATATGTTTGACTCTATTTTTTGCAATAAATCATTTCTTCAAGAAATACACGGTTTCGTGTTATACGAAAAAAAAACTCAAAATGTGAGAATATTTGGCCTTTTCTTGAATATTCTCAATAATGCGCACTTTTTCTTAAATTCGGATTCAGCACCCCAAAAAATATAAACTGAAACTGAGAAAAAACTTTTCACGGATAAGCCATATTTTGAAACGGAACTAAAAAGAAAACAAAGGTTTTATTGTTTTTCTAAGGCGAGATATTTTTTTCGCATCTCGGACATAGGAACTGAAGTTTATATTTTCAAGTTCCTCTCCAGCTGAGTTTTACTGAAGAAAGACACATCTTACATCCAAAAAGGATTTTTACTAATACGAACAAAAGAATCCTATCTTAGGAATCATTTGCTACTTAGATTCGAAGAGAACCTTCGGTACACGGTACAAGAGGTCGAAATTTCGGTACTGTCCCGGAAATTTCAGTACTGTTGGTCATCCTAAGTATACTGTTGCTAAACAGTCAACAAAACCATTTAGCAATGATCCTCATCCAAAGATTAACAGCATAAAACCCAAAACACAAACTGCTTGAGCTGGTTTCATCACCCGATAGACTATTCTCTCAAGGAGCTACTTTAGATCCACGAAACCAGCTCAAGCACTTCGTGTTTTTGGAACATTGCTAAATGATCTTGTTGGCTCTTTAGCAATGGTACACTCCAACTTTATTCTTACTTAATTTACGTAATTAAAGAGCTTGGCGGTATTTCGTCTTTTTCCCTATAAATAACTGTAACAAATCAACGGCCCCCAGACAAAGAAACCCCATTTTAACTAAAAACGACACCGCTTCGTTCATTGACACGATTTTTTTCCGCGAATCTATCCATTTTGATTTTATTTATTTTATTTAATAATCCATTACATACTTTTATTCGCCTCTTAATTTCAAATGTTAACGATGCCATTCATCTTGTTTAAATAAAACCTCAAAAATTTCCACACCATCCACCCCTCGTAATTAAATAATAAAACGGTCACTTTACCAGAAAAACGTATTGCATCGCCTTAATTTCATTTTGGGGATGTGTTAAAATGCGATTTAATTTACAGGTAATAAATAAAATGCATTTATTTTAGCCGCACATTTATTTTTCAGTGCAGTTAATGTGCATGACTCGTCTATGCCATCCACAGGCTGTCTCTTCGGCTTTTGGTTTGCATTATTAACGCATGCAGAGGCAGACTAGAGTAGAGCATGGTACGTGGCTAAACAGAAAAAAAAACTCTTTTATTTCCACATGACACAAAAGTTGACCCCCTTTTTTATCAGTGTGTCCAACACGAATATTTTATTTGACTGCAATACATATTTGTCACTGTAAATTCGCTGGCAGCACACGACCATCACAACACGACAGACACCGGCTGTATTACCATCCCGCAACCAATCAAACAAGGACACCCAACACCGTGATTTCAAAATTGTCTAGTGCATGTCCAAATTTCAATTAAACATGAAAAAGCCCCTAAAGTGTAGTTTAATTTTAATCAAAATTTTAGCAACTAAATGCGGCAGTGAATGGGTTAAATTAGAGATAAGGTGTTCGTGCAAACATATAGTGCCACTGCAAATTAAATAAATATAAAGTGTGAAAGAATCTTGCCAATTCGGGGATGTTGTCGACCATTTCAGCGAAGCAGCCGCAAGGGTGGAGGGATTTGATCCTGCATGAAAGGTAGCAGGCACGACACCTAACCCGACCGAAGTGTACTCGTATGCCGGAGCTTGGAGACTTAAATCGCAACGTACCCAACATGAAATGCTGAAAATTGCACAGCAATTAACTCGAAACGGGTGTCCTTGTGTCTATCTGTATCTGGATAGATACCTCTCTCCCACTCTCCCTAACGCTGACTTTATACACCACTGGAAAACTGGCACACACATACGAAATGTAATGACTTGATGTGGGATCTTGGTTTCATAAAACGTTAGAGGATACAAAAAGGTATCAGTAACGTGTCAGCGCGGTAAAGCGATTTATTAACGTGGAAAAGTCAGAGAATATTATATAGAAAATATGGTCCATAAATGATTCATCAAGATATTCTTGCGAATGGGATTGCTGGCCGTGATAACTGATTGACGTTTGCGATGTTAAATGAAAAAGTATCATGCACTGAATAGTAATAAGCTAGGAGAAGATATTAATCTGATATAAACATTTAGCATTTCAAGTTGACAGCTTGGGAGTGCTATTAGCCTAATAATTTCAGAACCCAGTTCAACTAAGTAGAATATTTTGATTCTGATTAGGCATGCACGCTACGCACTAGGAGATTACAAAGATGTACGTCCATTATGATTACAAAATGAATTTTTCCTAGTGTTGGTAATAGTGAATTTTCACCTGTGCTGTAATGTTTGGGAGTCGCTTGAATTTTATAGAATTTAAATAAAGGAGGCAAATGGTTATCATTTTTGGAAGACTTTTGAGCTGAGCTGGTGCGGCAAGCTATGGTAACCGATTGTCTGTGAAAATGATACAACAACGTGTGATGTGAGTTATAATATTATTTAGAAACCATATAACAGACGAATTTTCTTACCAAGTCAAAATTGTATTTATAACCTACGGACTACTGTATTTATGTATTATAACAATGAGTCAACCACCTCCGAGCCACTTGAATAGGGAAACCTGCCACGATACTAGTTTTCCAGGGCTTTAGTTTAGACAGCAAAACTTAGTACCCGTTACGTAAGGCTACTTTATTGCTCACACCATTTAGGTAAAATGAGAGAACTTTGGTTATGAAGAACTTTAAACTTAATGAAACATAACATTAAGTTAAGTTCTCGTTGGCCGATCTACGATTTTACATCTAGAGAAATATAGATTCAATCCTCGGCACGTCAAATAAAAACTGCCTGTGGGTACTACTAGAACTCCCACAATGCTCTGAGCTTGTCAAAAAAAGACGGCTCGGATAGGAGGTGCATGCTAGCAACTACACCATCCGAAAAAAATATGCTGTGGAAACGTCAACAAGGCACAGCTATGCGAGAGATGCTGACGCGCCCATGCCCATACAAGGCAATTAGCAACTGGTAAAATCCACGTTTTAAATTATACCACTTGAATAAAAGCACTAGTACAACTATGCTTTCACTAGTTTGTTTTAACCCTTAGTGGCGCATAGTGCGTCAACTACGCGCCATTGTACTCGGTTCTGGGGAATGGGACGCATGTTACGTCTTACCCAACAACTCATACTTGTCGGGTACAGATCGACATGATTTCCTAGGTCGGCCTAGAAAATCATGGCATCCGATTTCATGGCATGTCCAGTAATGCAGTTATCACCCTTCCGCAATGTGTGAACTATACATTGCCATTTTCGCCTGCGTATCAGTTCGTCGATTGATATTTGATCGGTACGTCGACTCAGCTCTTCATTTGTTATTGTTTCGGACCTGAAAATTCTTAAAATTCAAAGAAGATAAAAGTTGACGAAAATTTGCAGAGCGAAGCGAGGGTTCATGTCTATGCGAAACTGAGGGTTGTGATCTCTTAAGCCCAGAGCAAGCGGAGACCACAAAAGAGACTGTTTCACAATATAATTATTCATAGTAAATTTTCCAAGCATACGGGCACACAAGAGACTATTGTGAATCAACAGTTTTTTATTTGGGCTCCGCTCGCTACGCGCTTAAGGGATCACAACCCTCAGTATCGGACAAACATGAACGCTCGCTTCGCTTGCTTTGGGTGCAACAGTCTCTCCCATGGGCTCGGGTCGCTACAATCGCTCCGCACTTAAGGGATCACAGCTCTCAGTACTGGACTGAAAGGTGGATATTGTTGTGACTTATTTTTTTTTTATAGTAGAGCCCCTCTTAACTGGCCTCGAATTAACCGGCCTATCCCAAGGATCCATCAGCATATAATTCCCAACCGTTGATTGTTTAACGCGCTTTTACTAGAAAGTTCTTAGAAAGTAATATGTGGGGTGGCGCAACGTTTAGGTGTACAGTATGCTACTGTTGTAGGTTGAAGAACGGAGGCGGGGAGAAAGTTCGCGAGTTTGCTTCCCCCCTTTTTCCTGAGTCTATTTTTCTATGAATCGCTTGTTGATTTTTCGGAGCGTTTCTACGAATTTCGTTGAAGGAAATCTCTGGAAAATTAGGAAAGTTTTTTTCTTGGATTTTTTTTTTCGGATAAGACTTGTAAATAAAAAAAAATGAGTGAGTTAGGCAAACGGAAACGTGTGATAATCTCGATTAACATACGGTTAAAAGTGCTAAAAAGACTTGATAGCGGAGAATGGGTGAAAAAACTTTGTGACGAGTTCAACGTGGGCAAAAGTGTCATCAACGATTGGCAACGAAATAGACGATTGATGTTGACGAGATGCTTTCAAAAATTTGTGTTCGAGAGAATTCTTGGAGTTCGATGCACTAACAAAAAGTCGATTTGTGATATCGTCGACGAAACTCTATGGATATGGTTTGTTCCCTGCCAGTCAAGGGCGGCTTGATCGTTGGAAAAAGCGTCATGGCATTTGTTTCGCTCACATAAGTGGTGAAAAAATGTCTGCAAATGAATCAGTTGCTGATGAATTTAAGACAACATTCATGGAAATGATCCACGGTGATGACCTAGTCCATGAGTAGGTATACTAGGTATACAACATGGACGAAACTGGGCTTAATTTTAAAATGTTATCAGAGAAAATTTCTGCATCAAGTCACGAAGCATCATCCGCGCCAGGTTGAAAAAAAATTAAAGAACGGTCAACCGATGGTGTTTGCTTTTATGCAACTGGAACTCATAAAATCCCTGTTTCTGTGATAGGGAAGTCGACCAAACTACAAGCACTCAAGAGATTGAATACCTTATCTTTTCCAGTGTACTACAGGTCCCAAAAATCAGCATGGATGAACTCTAATTTGTTTGAAGAATGGATCAACTCTGATTTCGTCCTAAAACTGAAGGCGCACTTGAAGAGCAAAAATTTTCCAATTAAAGCAGTTCTTCTCATTGACAATGACAATTTCTTTATTGAAAAGTTATTTTTCAGGTTTTTTTTTACTAAATTATACAAACAAAAATATTCAAAAAACTACTTAAAACATTACTTAAAAAACTATCAAGTTATTATCCCCATTAGTTGTCGCCGAGGGGAGGCCGGTAGATCAGTGGGTTTGAGGTTTCAATCTGATGTCTCATCATACCGGTTTCTCGCGAGTTAGAATCCCGATATGGCCATGGATAATTGTCGCAGAATGCGGCTAAGTGGGAAAGGGGTGTATCTCTCAATTGCCCTAACCTCTTGTGAGGCGTAGTGCGTCAACTGTTCCATGTGGCTCAGTTGACGTTTCGACGGCATAAACTGATTTCGGAGAATGCAGTTGCCAGCATGCACCTCCTGCACATCCATGGCCACGAAAGTCGTCGTGGACGGGATTCGAACCCGAAACGCCGGTATTCAAACATGAAACTGATGCTTCAATTGCGCTACCGGTCGCCGGGGGGGTGTATGCTATCCTTCGAAACCAGCTATACGTAATTTCCACAAGAGCGTATACTTTGTAACTTTTTAATGGACCATTTCTCAAAGAGTGGTGGGGGACTTTTAGTTACCTGCATTCTTCCTCTTTTTCGCATTGTATAAATTTGGTCATTCTAAGTTCAAGTAAGAGAGTGATAAGACGTCAAGTGAAATGAGTGCGATTTACAAAAAACGATTCGAAGCTGTGTTTTTAGTAAGGACCAAAAATGACACCTGCATCGGCCGGAAAGTACCTGAAAGTTTCGACACAGTTTGTGAATAAGTGGATAAAGCGTTTTAAAGATACTGGAAATGTAGACGATCTACCTGGTAGGGGTAAAACCCGAAGCACTTCAAGGCCATCATTGATATTTTTAAGAAAAATCCGTCCGTTACTACCTTAGTGCAAGCAAAGGAAATGTTATCGAAGAAGAATATTTACGTGTCCTTGAATACGATTCGGCGAAGATTACAAGAGGAAAACATCAAAACCAGGTATGCCTTGATGAAACCATTACTTACCGAAAACCAGAAGCGAAGACGTGTAGAGTGGGCTAAGGAAAACATCGATCGTGATTGGGACAACGTGATCTTTACGGATGAATCAAGTTTTGCTGTAAATACGTTCAGGAGACGAGTGTGGTCACAAAAAGGAGAAGCTGTCGTGAACCGAACCGTTAAACACCCTGTGAAGGTCCATGTTTATGGATGCTTTTCTGCACGCGGTTTCGGAAAATTAATAACGTTTACCGGAATTCTTACTGTTGAAAGGATGATCATTTTGTACAAGAAAGGATTATTGAAGTCTGCTAGGATGCTATATGGCAACGACAACACCGATTGGTTTCTACAAGAAGATAACATAGAAGCCGGTTGTGTACACGCTGGAAAGAAGAAAATAAATGATTGGCCTTCGCAATCGCCGGATGCCAATCCTATTGAAAATGTTTGGGGATTAATGAAGCAGAAGCTTCAATGAAAGCAAATAAAAGGAGCAGCACATTTAAGGCGAACGAATCGACAGACTACGCGGAAAAATTGGCCGAAAGTTGTCACCGAAGATGCCAGTCAATAATCAATAGTGACGGCGATTGGACCATTTATTAAATATAATTGCGAAAATGTATTTTGTATTTACTTTCAATAAAAAATAAAATTTCTTACTTGTAACATTTTGTTTTAATTTTGTGAGGTATACGGTCTTGTGGAAATGACTGTATATGCTAACGAAACGTCATCAAAAATAGACACGCTATTCTTCATCGTTTGACGTTGTAATGTTCGGCAGAATGTACAGCCTGAAACTTTCAAATGTAGGTCCGATTCATTCTAACATAACATGACCAGCAATAATAATAGATGGATCCCAGTTTTCGCTAGCGGCGATGTTTACTTCTCCAAAATAGTGCGGGAGTCTATCTGATAGGGTACTAACAAATAAATAAATAAATGTCAAACCATTAAAAAAGCTCAATTCCTTCTCACTTTCATCCCCATTTCTCATCTCTGCGACCGTCTGTTTTTCCTACAGCAAAAACTAACATCTTAAGCACTTTCACACCACAAACGTGCTCAAAAATATAGCAGGCATTTAAAATGTAGAAAAAATATTTTTGTTCCTTCACACCGTCGAGGAAATTCCTTGAATTTCCTATCGTTTTCACCCTAACGGACGACCAACATGACCTGAAGCGACTGGGCGACCGACAACCCTATGCAAAAGTTTTCTTCCCTAAGTCCTCCTTTTACCGATGGTCATTTGAAAAGTTTAGCGATTGAATAAGAGACGCCAAAAAATAAGAAGAAAGGAACAGAAGTGGGTAGAACATTAAAACTTTTCTGGTTTCTTCTTGTGCGTATTGTTTGCGTAATATTTGGGGGAGTGATTTTTTTTCTGTGTTATGTGTTATAACGCAAGGATTTATTAAAATATATTGTTTTTCCGGAGAAAAACAAAACAAAAAATGAAACGAATTGTGGCCTGGGGAACAGAAGGGAAATGAAGTAGAAGCTTTTTTTATTTGAGTAATTGTTTTCCTTAATGGCTTATATGAATGTCATGGGTGGTGGGGATACGTCAAAGGCAGGATATTATTTAACAATTATTTAATGGAATGAAAATTATATGCTGGTTGAACTTAAAGTTGTAAATTTGTCTCGATGGTATGATAAATACGATAACCTAAGATTTGGTACATCTTCTCGCGATACGAACGAATCCAAATTCGTGTATGATCACGAAAAATTCTGGAAGGTAGCGATAGTCGTCGGTAATTGTTTCATGCAAATACACAAAATCGATTTAGTTCTAAGCAAATGTCCTTACGCATTTGTGATGTCATTTATGAGTCACTCAAATGATTTCCATGATTGCCCTTGGGGGGTAACTCGGTCCGTTGAGGAGTCAGTCTGATAAGCCACAACCTTTCCCGACTCGTCGCAGGTATGAAGCTAAACGGGCAGGAGGGTAAATATTGGAATATTGAACCTCCAGGTGACGCGAGGACCGATAAATGACCATTAGGATGGATTTCGGTCATCCTAACTAGGACCTCGCGTCACCTAGAGGCCAAATACTGGGTCCCACCGCTCAAGTCCGGAAACTTTCGAAGACACACGACTTCACACAACTGCTTTATGCCACCGGACTTCAGCAAAAATAAATTTACTGTTAAATCCTTGTCCTATCCTTATAAATTTCCGTTTCATGTAGAGTATTACATCCCATCCCCACTAATTCCCCGTACCTATGTGTATCGTTTTCGCATTGTAAGTAACTAATCCGGTCAGGACGCCCTTTGGGATTACCGAACTTAAGTGTTTACCTTCATTACCCTATCCAGGGTCCCCGCGTGTAATTTTCTGTTTTTTTGTAGTAGACAATGACCTCAAATAATTTTTTTGTCCCATCTACCCGACAGATTTAGTTCATGTCTCTGCTCTGCATGTCGCGTCGACAGAGTCAAGGGAGGACTGTAGAAATAGGTTTGGTTGGTTGGTTCAAGTGGCTGTCCTTCCGCTGCAGGAAAGCACGATTAGCGCTTGGTGCGCCGTTTTGATGCCACCCGCCTCGTAGGAGGAGACAAAAGCTTGGTTATTAAAGTCTATTCATGGTTGTTGTCGGAAAATGTTCTCATAACCATCTCGTCGAATTAGAGAAACGTAGCATCTCCCCAATCGCCTTCGAGGTGATGACGGATATGCTAGCGAAGAATTGTTCGACCAGTTCTTGGTGCCTAGCTTTTAGCACAGGAAGTGGATCAGGGTCTCCTTTTCCGCTTCATCCTTGCAGCTCCGGCAGTGTGCATTGTGTGGAATACCCAGTCTGGCCGTATGCTCTCTCACCGACCAGTGTCCTGTTATAATGGCTCTCCTCAGGAAAGCGTCTGTCCTTCGTAAGTCGTACGAAGCCCATGCCGCTCTAGATCTGACGCACGTCGAAAGCGAGCCCCTTTCTGTCGCTGGCCCGTTTCAGGTAGAGTCTATGGATCACTCTCTTTACAACATTGAGCGATGCGTGGATGACTATTGGATAGGACTCGTGAAGAGCGGAGCCTTGTCTCGCAAGTTCATCCGCTTTTTCGTTCCCCATTATGCTACTGTGTCCAGGAACGCATAGAAGAGAGATGTTGTAAAGCTCCGCCAGTCCGGACAGCACCATGCGGCATTGTCTTACTAATTTGGATGCGATTGACGATAGAGCCTTGATCGCGGCTTGGCTGTCGGTGAAAATGGCGATGTTATCTGTGCTGACAGTAGTGCGCTTTAGTGATCGACACGCTTCTTTTATCGCCAGCATTTCAGCTTGAAACACACTCGCGTGGTCTGGGAGGCGAAAGGATTTTGGTAGGCCGAGATCTTCGGAGAAGATTCCCGCGCCGACCCCACATGCCATTTTTGAGCCATCAGTGAAGATTTTGCATAAGATTTTTGGGTGAAAGTTTGGATTCATTACGCTACCCATCCGGTTCCTAGGTTTCCGGAATGTGGAGTCATCTTACAGGTGTAACGAAGGTCAGTGCCTACATACAAAAGTGGGGAGACGGTCCGTTTTGGCCGAATCGTCTTACTCACGATGCAAAAGCATCTTTTGACGATACACCGTAGACGCTGCCTGTTGGGGGATAGATGGGGATAGGAAATCCCACTCTACATGAATTAGGTTCTCTACATGAATGGGATAAGAATTATAGGAAAAAAGAGCTAACAAAATTGACCGGAGTCTGGAAAGCCCTGTGTGCGTTAAGCGAGGATGGAACCTCAAATGATATCATACTGCGACAGTGGTACCGGTGATGGGACCTCAAGGTGGTATGAGGCCCTAGGGTGACCGAAATCAACTCTAACGGTAAATTGTCAGGCCCCACGTTGGGCGCCATTAATAACGTATGTCTAACTGAGTTAGGCTCTCAATGAGGACGGACACCTAAGTGTCAAAACATCATCAGAAATGACTCGGGCTGGCGCGTGATATTTTATCTTTTCTGTCACGATGACGAGGCAGAGTGGCGTAATACAACCCAGCCCACACTACCGATACTCGTAGCTGCGCTAGTTATCGAGCACGCGTCACCTCTAGTAATTTTTAAGGAGGTTTCGACACTTAGGTGTCACGGCTGGTCTGAACGACCATGCTTCCGTCCTCATTCTGAGCCTAGCTCAATCAGACATACGTTACAATAATCGGAGATGCTTCCTTCTTTGCGTTGCAAACTTCGTGACAAAATTAATATACCCTACCACATTCGTGAAGGGTATAAAAAATAGTAGTTTAGTAGTAGCTATATAATTTGGAAGTTTGGTTGACTTGGTTTGATTCTGCATATCAAATTAGTGTGCATCTGCAGCTTGGCTTGACAACGTGTTATGCATTTTGGTAAGTCACTCGAGTCACTGTCGGTCTGTGGTGTCGGGACAAATACTTTTTTTTATTCTGGAATTCCCTCTTTTAATTTTCTCGAAGCTTGGTTTCGTATAGATAGAAGCACTTTTCAGGTTTTTCATCTAACCATCTGTGTGCAAGACGACCACGAATGTGTGAGAATTCTATTAGCATATATTTTACTTGACAACTCGACCCAGGAGGTCTAGCTGGTGTGAAGCAACTTAGTAACTTACTAGTGGCTATCAAAATGCATGACACGTTGTCAAGATGCAAACGCATACTAAGATGGTGTGCGGATTGAATGGTATTTAATTTCGTAAATTTTTTGTTTTCAATTCAACATTTGTTAAATTAGCTATTCAACTATTTTTTAAATTTAACTGGGAAATTTTGTACGTTGACTTTATCCCATTAAAGTGCTTTTTGCTCCTTTCAATCTGTTATTCCTTCTAAAAAGCAATAGACAAAGTTTTCGCATAATACTGCTGAGCAGTGACTTCACATCCAATAAATCAATCCCCAAGACAGCTTTATTTATAGATACATTATCCTAATGGAAATCCAATTAAACAAAAAATGTATTACAAATTGAATGTTGACATCAATTCTCACCTTGGCCTGTAAACATCCCTGTCGGCTATGTTTATTTATTTTTCATTCACATTTTCCAACAGCACTGTTAGGGATGAATTTAAAGACACCCGGGTAATACCGTCATCACCACCACCATTTTCTTTTACCCTTGGGCAGGCAGCTCGACGCGAAAGCTAACACATTCAATGATACGAAGGATAAAAGGTGTTGTGAGTGTACTCGTACAGTTACTTGTTCGGTGTTACCTACCCCCATCTAATTGCCATAAGCTTACACGAAATACATACTTTCCACGATTTCGTGTATCTTTCAATTTCAGGGACTCATCTTAAAATTAGCAAGAGTCTCGGTGGTGGCAGTAGTAAATTTTATATAAGCCGCCATCAGACGAGCTATTGAATATCTGTTGAAGGTTAAGCTACCGATGTATCTATCGGTGGCGAGACACCCTAAAAAATAAAAAGAATATCTTTTTTTTCGGGGTAATAGTGTACTTCCCAATGTAATGAGAAATTATCTCGTTTGCATGAACTTGGGAGATTAAAGCCGTCGAAAGATTTTGGGAGTTATGGCAGGATGATCCAAGAAGGCAATTTTCTGAACGGGGAGAGTAACGAGCACTAAAATATTAGGTTTAACTTTCTAATTAAAATCCTTGTTAACGCTGGGTGGCCGGGCTCATCGAACCGGGCGAAATGCCGGCAACGATGACGACGATGTTTCAGGAATGAATTTCAATAAAAAGTCCTTAACGATATTCTTTCAGTTGAAATTAAGGGAAATCCGTTCGGATCGGGATGGAAGGAAGTTGTGTTCTCGGCTCGGCTATACTTAGAAGCTCGAATGGAATGGGATGGGATTTTCTCTTGTTTCTTCTTGGAGAAAATCACACTTCAGTATCTTCAGAATTGGTGCGGTGCTGTTTACTTTTCAGTCAAGTGAAAAGTTTCGACATTTTTTTGTGAACGAGCTACTTGTACGCTGAGGCACTTCCATTTGAAGGAACCTAATTATTCTTTCGTGACAAGTTGTTCATTGTAATTAGGCCTGTAAATAGTCAATTAGTCTGGCTCTTCTGCTTTGCTGATTCAATAGAGAATTTCATGTTTTGTCGCTCGTCGATGTGGAAGTTTTTTTTTAAAGGTTGAATGGTGAATTGTGATGAACATCAAATCAAAGAACAATGTACACTTGATTGAATCTCCGAGCAGGGCCATTTAAATTTATGGTTATGTAATTTGTTTGCTGATTGCTGTTGAGAGAGTTGTTAATCATTGAAGAGTGGCGTGAAATATACGTAGGAAATGCACAGGACTCTCCAGGTATCAGATTAAATTTTGATTGTTGAAGCTCAGTTAAAAATTCAAGTAATTAAATTGGGAGTGCGATAATGACTGCAATACGCTATCATAGACATACCAAGTTGGTATGCCCAATGGAAATAGGCTGAACAAAAATTATCAGTTTTCACTTGAAACGCAACTTTACTACTCAATATCAGATTTATTCCCTCAGAAGAAGCCATTAAGTCTGGGGATCATGGAGGCCAGTTGAATGCATAACTCCTCGTAATTATTCGTGTCACGAAAAGTGCTTTTAAAGTATGTATTTTAACTTTAGCAGTATGGCAATTACGTTCCGATATCATTCAATATCAACTCTAACTGCATCATCATTTGAACAAAGATAATCGTAGGTCGAGGGCTAACACCGGGACAACGAAGTGCCGAAACCTTCTCATCAACTGACTAGTCTGACGCGCGCTGGATAACTAGTTCGGCTATCGGTAGTGGAGGGCTGAGTCAACGAAGCCGTCATTTTCAACATCCCTTCTTCGCGTCCATACGATTGCGCAATACAAGGAAGAGAGAAATCAAAGATAAACAAGCAATTGTGGATCTAATCCTCGCTTGAAACGAACGGTAGTACTGTCTGAAGACGTTTGGGACACTGCACACTCCCTCCCCTCCAGAAGGGCTAGGCTGGGGCCTGATGTGGGACGCCAATAAGGATCCGATCCACGCCTCAAATTAACACGGGTGCTCCTGACGGCGTTTGGGGAACCGAGCACTCTCTCCCCTCCACTGGGGTTAGGCAAGGGCTCCACGTTGGGCGCCATTTGTAACAAATACGCCTGAAACTAACACTGCTTGGGTCTGTCCAGACCCTAGATGTATTAAGTGGTTCACCGATGGGTCTAAAACAGAACAGGGTGTTGGTGCAGGTGTGTTTGGACCCAACACCAGGATCGCAATGGGAGTCTCGCTCAGCGTTTTTCAAGCTCAGATCCACGCCATTGAGGTCTGCGCCAGAGTAATCTTGGAAACTGAACTTCGCGGCGCTCATATTGCAATCTACTCAGACAGCCAAGCAGCTATAAAAGCGCTCTCCTCATATAATCATCATCATCATCGTGGCGCGACAGCCCGACGTCGGGCCTTAGCCTCCTCATTTTCTAGATCGTGACGATCTTGTGCAGAGGTGTGTGATCAGCAACACGCTCAACCAAGTTATTTACCCCATAAATGGGTACTCATTTAACAGCTGAGTGGGCTCATAGTCCGACACGTAAATCCCCTTTTTTCATCGAAAACTACCGCATTCAGTAGGAATCGAACCGGGGTCCAGTGCGTAGAAGGCGAACGTGCTAACCGTTGGGCCATCCGGACTACTTTATTCTCCTCATATAAGGTGTCTTCAAAACTGGTGAAGGAGTGTTACGAACTCCTTCAACTGTTGGCAACCAAAAACCGAGTTTTCTTGTGTTCGGTGCCACGCCACCATTGAGGGGAACCAGGCTGCGGATGAACTTGCTAGACAAGGATCTTCCAGTCGTTTTCATGGACCTGTGCCCTACTATGGCTTTGGGCTGGCTTCGGCCAAGCTGCGGATCACAGATTGGTTTGCACTATTGCGTCATCAGCACTGGAATAACCTTCCAGCCAGCGCTACGTCAATCAAATGAGCTTATATTGCCCTGCATTCAAAAGGGTACTACTCAAATGAGCAGAGCCCACCTAAGACTCCTAGTGGGGTACTTATCTGGCCATCACCTTGTCAGATATCACCTGAACAAGATGGGTCTGTCCAGCGAGACTGAATGCCGTCTCTGTCTGGAGGACGTGGAAACGACCAAACACATCTTGTGCAAATGTCTCGCCATCGCGCGTTTTAGAATGTCACTCCTCGGACAGGCTACTATCAGCACTGCAGACTTCAGGTTGATTCCTGCTAAAGACTAACTGCCCTTTATTAGAAAGGTGGACGGTCTTTTGGATTAATGGGCTACGACGCAATAGATCTTTTGTGGTCGTGCCTTCCTGCTGGGACAGTAGCTCCACTATTTTATCTTATCTTAACGCGGCTTGCCCTGATGGCGTTTTGGGCACCGCGAATCCCCTCCTCCTTGTAGTATCCCATGCCATTAGGAGATGAACTGTCCTACTTTTGAAGATGCTTAACCATTCATGTTAAGACGACATTGCAAATTGCAAAGCTTGCGTAAAAAATATTAAAAATAAGTTGTTTGAATAATTATAGAAAATAGAGTGAGCGATCAGCCTACCTCCACCCCCCCCCCCCCCTTTCTTTTTCCCTTGAAAGCGATGGCCAAATTAGACCAATTACAATTCGAATTTGATTGCTCACCCACCGTATTCTCCAAACTTGGCCCCCAGCGACTATTATCTGTTCCGAAACCTCAAGCGGTGGCTCCAGGGTAAGAGATTCAAATCGAATAAGGAAGTCATCGCGGAAACCGAGGCGTATTTCGAAGGCTTGGACGTTTCGTATTACAGAAAGGACATCGAAATGTTCGAATACTCTGTATACCAAGTGTATCGCCCCTGAAGGCAACTATGTTAAGGAATAAATGTAACTTCGCCCCAAAAAAGATGGGCGCCATTTTAGGCGAGTGAGACCTTTTTGCCACATCTTTATAGGGGAGATAGGATCTTGCCCATTCCCAAAATTAACTAACTAGCCCACACCAAAATATTTGACCAAAATTTCAAGTCGCTAGCCCCATTCGATGGAAAGTCACCATATGTTTGAGATATAATTTGTAGGGGAGGTAGGCGTTAGTTGGTCCCGATCATGTCCAATACCAGTCAACTGGATTCTTTTAAAAACATTTGGCCAAAATGTCAACTTGCTAGATTTTTTTTTATCGGGAGCTATCGCCTATTCGAAGTATCATTTGTAGGGGAGGTAGGGGCTCCTTTTGTCGGATCTTGCCTACTTTCAATACCAACTAATTAGATCTTACAACCAACATCCTACCAAATTTTTAACTCGCTAGTGTAATTCTGTCGAAAGTTACCGCAATTAAATGGATATTCCATTTTCTGCAATTTGTAGGGGAGGTAGACGTTCCTTTGGTCTGATTATACCCATTTTACTAAAACTGAACCAGCTTCTCATCTGAAGTTCACATGCCAAAAATCAGGTCTCCACATCAATTGATTCAAGAGGTATAGACAAAAAACGTGAAAAGTAGGACAGTATGGGGCTCTTTGTACGAGAAGTACCGTTAGTTTCCAACTGATTGATCTTATTTTTCCAAGAGAGTTATAGCTTTTCACGTTTATTCAATCGGGAGTTATAGATACCCTTAATTATTATACATATGTAGGGGAGGTAGGCGTTCTCTTGGCCGGATTATGCCCATTTCCAAAGCCAACCAACTAGATCGTACTACATTTGACCAAAATTTCAAGCCTCTATCTTAAAAATAAATAACTGGCGCAACAGTCCAATTTGAACCACGGCCTCGAGATGGGTTAGCATCATCTCATTTTTCTAGATCGTGACGGTTTTTGTGCAGAGGTATGTGATCAGCAACACGCTCAACCGAGTTATTTACCCCATAATGGGTACTTATTTAACAGCTGAGTGGGCTCATAGTCCGACACGTAAATCCCCGGAATCGAACCGGGGCCCAGTGCGTTGAAGGCGAACGTGCTAACCGTTGCGCCATCCGGACTACAAGCCTCTATCTTCATTCTGTCGAAATTTATCATGCGAACGGACAGACAGACGGACAGACAGACAGGAACAATATACTCTACACTTTATAAAATGTAGGGTATAAAAAAAATAAAACAAAGAATACTAATACTTGGAAAAAATCCAATCTATCAATATATTTATTTTTGCAAGATTTTTCTATGTGTTCTGGCACGCAAATCAATTTTCAACCTGATCCATACTGAACGATCAATTTGCATCTGGCAGTAATTCAATTAATTTTCAAATCAAATGCAACAAGATGTGTTAATGTATATTCATTTCCACATTTCATATTCAATCAATTTATTAATTACACGCTCAAATTAGGCGTAAGTGCAGCCCATTAGTATCCGCACCACAAAATATATGATAAATCATCATTTGAGGGGGTGTGTACGAACCATAGATAATTCAGACTCTCCTCAGGGCTGACCGGTAAAAATGACCATCGTCAAATAATTTCGGTTTTGTCGATCGAATGACTCGTTCGAATCACCCTCAATCAACATGATGTCGGTGTAATTATCTGCGAAATCAATCTGAAAATTAAGTAGTTAGACAGAATTAGATACGTTTACCGGTTATGGTAAAAAGAGCGTATACACGGTGTATAACGTATCATAATGAGCTAAATGGACACCTCAAGTGCACCAAGGTTAACTGGAAGTAACTATTCTAGGAGTCTTGTAATAAACCTGTTTAGCTAATACATTGTACATACATATATTTCGTGTATCTGGATAGAAAAGTTATTATTATTGCAAGAGCTTCGTACGCCTGGTTCAATGGATTATTGTTATTAGTCGTAATACAGGTGTATCCGTTGAGTTAAGTTTTTTTTATTGGTTTCAAATAATTTTACCTATAATTGTTTATTGGCATGTTGTCATGGTGACGAGTTGTTGAAAAGTAGTTTTGGGGGTTTTTCAATTAAATTTCGTATAATTAATGTAATATCGCGTGCTTAATTTTCGATTACCAGACAAATCAGCAAGGTTATGCTTCAAGGGTGTTTGTCAAAAGGAACATGAACGTTTTCTTTCCGTGCTAGAGAATTGGATGGATAAGGTGGATTTTTTACGACATAAAGAAGGTCCTTATATAGCGGAGACCGGCTTGAATACTTATTCATTGATTTTTTTTATATACCGTATTTTTTTTTGCCTTCTGGTTATTATAAAAAGAAGTCCTAAAAGACCGAAAAATGTCAGACCTCCAAAAAAAGTGACCCCACACTGGGTACTATAATCTAACTGTGGACGAATCGCTATTAGTCTGGGGAATACAGTCTAAAGAGGTGAACTTACCTTGCAAAAGGTTCAGTAGTTCTAATTTTTTGATCAGTCCCGTAGTTCAGAATCCAAGTCTTTGGCCTCCTCTCCCTTGTGCATTCTCTGTAGCACCCCGAAAGCCGAAGATTTTCCGACCATTTTATAGTTTATTGCACATATGGGTGTATTTTTAATAATGCATCTTAGAGAAAAACGATGTATTAAAAAAATATAGAGTATTAAATTTTACATAACTTTTGCATACAAGGTATTTTTGCAAATCTAAATATTTTCTTAAGAGTTACGCGTTATCAAAGTTGCACATTTCGCCTAAAAATTAATTATGCCGCGACATAGTGGATCGAGCTAGTACATCATACTTCCGAATTTCACCAGTTTTTTTTTTACTTTTTTTCTTTTTATTTGATGTAATGTCAGCTTTTGAAAATATACTTCACTTAACTCAAAAATTTCTGAAATACTTTTTCTATAGCACCGTTTTAGCGATGTTAGGCAAGTAAAATAAAGTTGCGTGGCAAAAATCCACGGCCTTTTCCTTTGACGGCCTGTAGTAGAAATCGACAAACAAAGGACAGGATGTGTGCTAGCAACTTGCACTATCCGAATTTTTTTTCATGCTAATGAAACGTCAACTGTGCCTCGGATAAGGACTGACTCAACGGTTACAACTTTTGACAATCGTACAATGACAAAGATTGAATTCGGGAATGTGTGTAATCTTCTGGACAATGGCTCAGAGGGTCCCCAGCATGCACGATTTCTTCAATTAAAGAGTGCATTTCTGCGGTATAAATTAAACATCTTAGGAGTCAGCGAGATAAAATGGTGGAACAGCAGAGAATTTATCCCTCCAACGGGTAGCACTGTAGTGTTGCACTCCGGTAGAGCTACCGGTAGTGATCGTGAATCAGATGTGGGGCTGAGTATGATGTTTGGCTATAAATAGGCAACGCCTGAAGAGTGTAAGTCCATTGGCGACGAAACCAGTTCGCAGTCAAGAATCAGCTTATAAAGTGACCAAGGAACATGCCTAAATAATGGCCTCTGTTCCACTCAATGCAATTTGTTTGAATGATGTTTGTTAAGTTAGAGAGGTACGCCGAGCTTATAAACGTCCGCCGTCGCATTAACTAGACGATCCGATAATCAAACTGATATTTCATCCGAGTTTGTAATTTATTTTCACCACATATGAGGCGCACCACTTGACATTCGGGTAGACAACTTGACGATTCAGAATTTAACCTAGATGCTACCCTAGAGCGTTTTTCTGCGCAACCGGGGTAGGGACCCTACTCGGTAACGCAAAAAAACACGCCCAATGTTATGCTCCAACTGAACCCGATAATGTCTTGGCGACAGACTCCTTCTACGAACAACTAAACGCAGTATACTTCAGTGCCCGACATATAATAGCCTAAAGGTGGCATTATAATGTTTATGGGGGATCTGAATGCAAAAGTTGGCTCAATAACTACAAGCTCAGACATGTGATGGGGAGACAAGGTCTTGGAGATCATAAGGACAACGCGGTGAAAGATTTGCAGAATTCTGCATCTTTCACAGTCTCTTCATCGGTGGTATTATGTTTGAGCATAATGACCACCACAAAATCATTTGGTCCTCAGTCGATCGACGCAAAGCACAAATCGACCACTTTGCCATTAGTAAAAGTTTCAAGAGTTACCACCTGGGACGTGCGAAATAAGAAGGGTGCCGATACTGGGATGAGAAGAGGCCATTATCTTATGATCGCTAATGTTAGATTGCGCCGTCCTAGCGACGAAAGATCCAAAAGCCGTAAATTCAACGCCGATCGACTAAAAATGACACAAAAAATGCATTCATTGATAGTTCTGATACCATCCTTGGCACAAAACCCGAATTGCCGGAATAAGCCCTGGATGTCCGACGCTTCATGGCAGCGGATTGATGAAAGGAATGAGCTGAAGGTTTGTTTGGCTGCAGCATAAGACGACAATCCAAGCAGCAACGAACTCCTTTACCCTCAGAAAGCTCGAGAAATTCAACATAGTGTGCGACGCGATAAAAGAGATTAAGCGAATTCTCTTCTAGCCTCAGCAGAAAAAGCCGCAAGAAGTAACAACTTAAACGCCGTATCCGGTGTCATCAAGGAGTTTACAGGTGGCCCTAACTCCTGTCAGAATCAGATGATACTAGCATTTGAGAGCTGACGTATACTCGGAGAAGATGGATATTAGCTTATCGTTCCGTCTCCCGGACTTTAGTAGCATTTTTCAGGCGGAAATTACAGTAATATCTGAAGCTCTAGCCTGTTTGGCGCAAAACGTTATATCTGTTAGGAACGTTGTGATCTACACGGATAGCCAACCGGCGATCAAGTCGCTTAGCTCTAGCTTGGTTAAGTCTACTGCAGTATTGGATTGTCGCACCTCCCTTTTAGAGATGGGAAGACTCGTCAACATTTCCTTGTGCTGGGTTCCAGGCCATAGTGGCTATCTTGATAACTGCAGGGCCGACGAATTAGCTCGGGCGGGTTTGATCAACGAGACCAACGGGTTGTTACGTAATACTAGCATGCTTCTAGCTGCTTGTAAACTAGCTATTAAAGATGCGGCATAAAATAGGGCTAGCATAAGGTGGAGCAATGGCAATACCTGTCACGTGGCTAGACAGATGAGGCCCAAACTAGATCCCAAACAATCTAATGCATTGCTAATGCTAAAGAGAAATCATCTAAGAACTGTTATAGGAGTTTTAACCGGGCACTGCTTAGTTATGGAGCAAATCAGGACACTTTGTCTTCAACATAATTATTTCTGCAGGATCTTTGGGAACGAGGAGGAGGAGGAAAGTACGTCTCACCTTCTGTGCACCTGTCCACCTTCTTGGCTCCTACTTTTTCACCAATCTGGATGACCTGAAAGAGGTTAGTGCGGTTCGGCTTCATCGATTCATTGTGAGGTGATTGAGTTGGTCTCCGGTTGGTGTCACAACGGATCCAGTGGTGGTCTATGTGTGGTGTGCTTTTTGTTTCTTAAAGCAGCCCTTTTTAACCTAACCTAACCTAATAACATCAGCATATCTATTTGTGTGAGCGCTTTTTGGCACGTCCCATATAAAAATATGATGAACGGCCATATAGTCCGATGCATGCTATGGGTTTTCCGTTTCGGTTTTCGACTGGACTAACGGCATATTCTGTTGTGTTTAAATCTGAGTTTGTCGCCTAAACAAATAAATAAAATAAATAACTGACACAACAGTCCAATTTTTGGGCCAAAGCCTCGAGATAAGTTAGCATCATCTCATTTAGTAGATCGTGACGATATATTTTGTGCAGAAGTGTGTGATCAGCAACACGCTAAATCGAGTTATCTACCCCAAATGGGTACTCATTTAACAACTGAGTGGGTTCATAGTCCACGTAAATCCCCTTTCTTATCGAAGACTACCGCATTCAGTAGGAATCGAACAGGGGCCCAGCGCATAGAAGACGAACGTGCTAGCCGTTGCGCCATCCGGACTACTAGTTTAGTTTACTAGTTTCTCACCTAAGTCTTTTCTAATTTCGATTCTACAGATATTTCGTTTGGTGTTGGTGCAAGTGCGCGTCAGGACAACACGAACTTTTTGGTAATGAAGTGATGCCTAGGCAAGATGGGTATCACATAGAGGCGGAGGGGGTCATTAGGCGAATGTACTAGACTACTGTTGATGGCATTTCAACTCCTTTAATCAGAAAAACCACACCTTCTTGGACATTAATTGAAATAGAAACCAAACCTAGCAAATATCGTTAATTTTTGAATCGGGACGATGATACCAATCCTCTGGACGTAAGAGACATATAAGGTATAAGAAACACAAAGGACCAAAGCGACATAACGTTCTTGAAGGCAACTCGAAGTCATGTCAAACGAACATTTAATCAAGGATGCGCACCAAAAGAACTATTTATTTGGGGATAACATTTTTCAAAACAAATTATAGACAAGCTGAAAGCACATGGGTCAACATGACATTGCATTTTGGTTATATAAATACATAGAATACTTCGGTATATGTTGAGTTTAAAGTCCACAAATATTTGTTGCCTCGATAAAAGTTGCACTTGCAGTCCGTTTATCTCATAAAATAAATAAATAACTGGCACAACAGTCCAATTTGAACCATGGTCTCGAGATGAGTTAGCATCATCTCATTTTCTAGATCGTGACGGTCTTGTGCAGAGGTGTGTTGATCAGCAACACGCTCAACCGAGTTATTTACTCCATAAATGGGTACTCATTTAACAGCTGAGTGGGCTCATAGTCCGACACGTAAATCCCCTTTTTTTATCGAAAACTACCGCTTTCAGTATGAATCGAACCGGGGCTCAGTGCGTACCGGACTACCCGTTTATCTCATGGACTGGCCAAAGTGAAATACTTTGAGCCCGTTCTCTCGACATCATTTCTTCCTGCTAGGTGTTTTGAATCAGTGTGTATATGGCGCTTTTGGTGCTTATTTGTTTTGAATTATTTGTATCCAGGGTAGCAAGCTGGCTTAATTGGAATTTCAATGTTTAATACAATTCTCTAGAATGTTTAAGCGAAGACAAATAATTTAACTTTTGGGTTCAAAGAATAGGCTTTCCCATTTCAGGTTAGGCATCCCCATCAGATTTGCTCAAAATGACAATACCATATACTCGTATATGATCGTTCATCATAACACATCCGTGCAAAAAATAATCCTTACTTCGTTTTTTCAGCATTGAGCACTCTTGATAGATTGCAAACAAATGCACCTCTGTTCTTTATTCGCTCTGTGGTAGAACATTCAAGTAATAAGGACATGTGAAGTACATATTTCAAAATACACACAATTTCGTGACAGAAAACATATGAGACGTTGAAGAATAAGAAGCCTCAAGATGAAGCCTTCATAAATTACGAATCCTTGCGAAATGCTCGAGGCTGTAATCTTGTCCATATCACACCACATACACTCGAACTAAAGTCGTACCGCACTATATCCATACTTCGCCGACTGCTATTCATATTACAACAAGCGTTTGCACGAGGCGTTTTGTTCTAAGGAGAACAAATGTAAAAAAAGCACTCATGAGGAAGGAAGCAAGGAATGCCATGCATAGATGACAAGAATCCTTATACTCGTATAGGTCGGTCGTCGGTTTTGTATTAAGAAGCGAAACATTGATCGCCCATATATGCACATACCGACCGACCAGAACAACAAACCGACCCTCTATCGTTGGCGGCCTGTGCCAGACGAAAGGCGGCAGGACGATTTCTTGAGCACAGAATCTATTTCGTGGATGAATAGAGATAGGTATGTTCTTGGCAGTATGGAGATTTTCAAATATCCGAGAAAACATACTTGAAAGAAGGAAAATGACAACAACAAAAATAGAAGACAATACCCTAACTAAGGACGCTACCCCACTGTGGGCGGCTGTAACGGGGAAGAGAAAAGCGGATGAACCTCGTATTGGATTATGTGACTAGAATTTATTTGAATAGAAGACGTGCTAGAATACAACAATGACTGAGAAGCGACTCTTCCATTTTTTTCGTCAAATTTCTCCATTTTCCACTAAGAGATTTTTCATCTATTGGAAAATTGCAATGTTTGCCGTTCATGTTCAGATTTAATTTGGTTGGCAAACATGTTGAAAAGAGAAATTAGAAACACAGTTGACTGTGTACATGGAAGCTTTCAATTAGAGCTGCAAATCGTCTTTGTTTCCTGGGCTTTCCATAGAAAACGATTACGATTGATGAATATTTCTCAGAGAAATTCATACTCTTGCGGACGATATGGGCAAAGTATTTTAGGATTGCATTTCGTTGCCTAAGCCCATCTATTTCAGACAATATGACCATTTGATTTAGACCCGACCTATTGGATCAAAATCCAATTACCCATGAGTATCTTGATACAAGGAATCGAATTTCTTCTATTCATTCGTTATCTTTCAAAACACTTCCAGGGAAATTCTAAGCCTACAAAGAGGAGTCAAACAAAAAAGAAAAAAATAATAATAATTCCGCGAAAAACGTCCTCTATGAATGGTCGTCGCTGTTGAATGGCGTTGACAACGAAAGTCTTTACCACGAAGAGACGGCAAAAGAAAAATCAAATGTTCATCATATCATTTTCATTTTTTGCCTCCTCCTTTATTTGCACCAGGAAAAAAATCGGTCGTTTGCGTGTAACATACAAAGCCACCGAAAAAAGGATAAATTTTCCGTCTATGGCTAGTCAGTTAGTTCGTCGCTGAGCTGTTCACATGGCCTCCAAATATTTTGAATCGACTGAATTAGATCTTTACGGTTCGGCTACGATAGACCAAAAAACCAAAAGGATACATACAAAGACCAGCATTGAGGCGAAAGGTTCCAAATCTATTCTCTCCGATTTCTTAAGGTTTTTCCGTCATGTCATTTGAAAGGACTTCAGAGCTTCAATGAAATATTTGACGTAACGAAACCTGAAACGTTGAAAGGCAGAAAGATACCATGAGCCTGATGAGACTTATCACAGGGACCACCAATGACAGAGTCCTTTTACTTAGTCACTTTCTTTTCGACTTTGGCTTTTAATATCGAGAGTTTCATACACCATACTCGAGACGGTTCCGGCGAGGGACACGTGTGGTGTGTGGTGTATGGTGCTTGTTCAGCAAGAGTGCATAAATATAGGAAGAAAGAGTGTGGAGTGGAGCACGGACGAGTAATGAAGATTCAATCGAGCGTAAAGGAAGTCACTTTGGAGAGGTTCAATGAGAAGCTACGTATTGCTGATACAATTTCTTTGGAAAAAATGTCAATACTGATAGGGATTACTTCAGCATGCAACGGACAGACATTGCCAAAGCTTTCGTTTTGTGCGTGATGGACCGTGAGGAAATTATGAAAGTAGGAAGTCAGTATCAGTCGGAATTTGCAATCATGTAGTGCGCTGGGTTGAAATCAAGGATTTCCTTATTGAACTTCCGCAGAATAGCAAGATTTTCACTTGAACTATTACAGCGAGCAGGAATTCGCAAAGCGCTTGACTCACAGAAATTTAACTATTACAAATTGTTAGGTACGTATCGTGTATTATGTATTGTTATGTGTATGCGGCAAAAAGACTAACACATTTTGAAAGACTATAGAAAAATAAGTATGCAATGATGCTCCCAAAGAAATTGAGCCTAACATCCCTCTAGTTCCCGTTAACCCCTTGTGGGGCATTGGGCATTAACCACGCCTACATTCCACCTAGTCCTTTTCATCACCATCGCTTTCAGCTCACTCCACGATTTGCCTATTGAGGCACCCTCTCTCTTAACTGATCTTCGCTAAGTAATACTATGTAGATCGTCGAACACGGCGACTTGCGTTCGTTCCCTGGGGGTTTCAATCGAGGGCCTGTTGAGGAATGTTGTTCAGCCCTTTTCGGAGAGTGTAACCTATCCATTGTCATTTTCGCCTTTTAATGGAAGTGTCTATCCTGTCCTGACAAGTAATAGTACGGAGGTCGTCGTTAGAAATGACCTTCGGCCACCATATGTGTAGGATGCGTCGTAGACACTGGATCACAGAAGTTTGCAATCTAGTTATCTTATTGGTCATCTCCAAGTTGAACAGCCATATAGAAGCGTGCATCAGAGTCACAGGTGCTTTGCGATCATGAGCCGCAGACACATTGAATATCATCTTACATCTACTCACTCCCACTAGATCAACAGATAGAAATAAATGCTTGTAATGAACCATATTATGGTCTGGTAGTGCTGCTCCCACCGGCAGATCGGAGCAGCACCTGATGAGTAGTGATATGTTGGTGGCACGAAACCAGAGGCCGAGGTTCCCATTACACCCGGACCCAGGTGCGACCGCGTGGGCGTCTGATCCGTCCGCCAACCATTCCATCCTTATCAACTATTTTTTTTTTTATTCCCCATTTTTACCTCCCCTGTTTGTGTTGCCTTCCTCAGGCCTATGAATTTTTGTTAATACGTAAAGGACAGGGGCAACGAGCGGCGAAAACCTCGCCCACATCTCCCGAACTGAGCTACAGCAAGCATAGGCCGCTGCTTAGCTCGTTGAGGGGCCTTTTTCTTCGCCAGATGGCACGGCCCGACCTTCACGGTCAATTATGCTACCTTAGGCTTCGTCCCCACGGGCATCTTCGGATGCCCACCCAACCGTCCGTTACATGCTGCATGTAAGACTTAAAGAGTCTATAAGCTGGACTCGCAGACCATTTGGCCACCGCAGCATCCTGAAGTCTGTACCCAGGGAAGTACAATACCTGCTCCCAACAGACTATATTGCCACCGTAGACGACTTCAAGTGACACTTCACAGCTGGCTTCCCAACAAGGGTGGTATGGGACAAAGGAGAAATGATCAGGAAGTACGAATACAAAATCCACACTGATGTCTCAAAAATGGCATGTGGGGTCTGCGCGGGTATCTTTTCCGAAGAACTCGGCCTATCAAAATCTTTTCGCATCCCAGACCACGCGAGTGGGTTTCAAGCTGAAATACTAGGGATTAGGGAGGCATGTCGATCACTAAAGTGCACTGCTGTCACCACAGATAACGTCGCCATTTTCACCGACAGCCAAGCTGCGATCAAGGCTCTATCGTCAATTAAATCTCAGGGGGAAGAAAACAACAAAAACTAATAACAACAAAAATAATAACAAGGTACTTCTAGAAATCCATTCCCATGAAATAATTCCTCAGGTTCAAGTATTGCCAAATGTCACGTTCTCTAACTATAGAAACACAATTATCTGTTTTGACATAGATATGTCTTATGGCACGGGGTCACCCTAAAAATTTGTCCGTCACGCCAGATGTCACGATTTTCATCCGGCTAGCAGAAGTGGAAACAAACCAATTGCAAATGTTTCCAAGTGTCATGAATGTGCTGGAGTGGTGTGTAGAAGGTGCATTCCTTTGCGTATCTATCGACCGTGATGTAGGGTAACAAATACGCATTACACAAACTACAAGCGACTTGTCGTTTGTGTAAAGCGTGTTCGCTACCCTAACCTACCCTATACTCGATAGATATGCAAATAAACGCGCCTAGAGTACATATTTCCAACTAGGGTCTCAGAATTTGTAACGGACGGTTTGGTGGGCACCCGGAGATGCCTGTGGGGACGGAGCCTTAGGTAGCATAATGACCATGAAGGTCGGGCCGTGCCATCTGGCGAAGAAAAAGGCCCCTCAACGAGTTAAGCAGCGCCTATGCTTGCTGTAGCTCAGTTCGAGAGATGTGGGCGGGGTTTTCGCCGCTCGTTGCCCCTGTCCTTTACGTATTAACAAAAATGCATAGGCCTGGGGAAGACAACACAAACAGGGGAGGTAAAAATAGGGAATACAAAAAAAATAGTCGATAAGGATGGAATGGTTAGCGGATGGATCAGACGCCCACGCGGTCGAATCTGGGTCCGGGTGTAATGGGACCCTCGGCCTCTGGTTTCGTACCACCAACAGATCACTACTCATCAGGTGCTGCTTCGATCTGCCGGAGCAAGGAGCAGCACTACCAGACCATAATGCGGTTCATTATAAATTGTCAGCCAGTCAAGTTTAATTTACACGAATGTAATGAGTAAATTCTCATTTGCATCACGACGTTTGAGCTTTTTCTCAAATTGTGCAAACAAATTTCCCCCCATCTCCCTTGAAACCTTGGGCGGAATGATCCGGCTAATGCATACAAGCAAAAGCTTTCAAATTTCATTACTCTCGGTAACGAAATTACGCACACGATGTATGCATAGTTTATATATACCCAGCAAGACATTTGTCTCCGATACCCAGTGGAATCGAAATGTCTTCGATCCTATAGCGGTTCTATTCTTCGGTTTTTCTCCGAAGCTAGAAAAATTCAGTCCGGATGGCTCAGCGGTTAGCACGTTCGCCTTCAACGCACTGGGCCCCGGTTCGATTCCGGGGATTTACGTGTCGGACTATGAGCCCACTCAGCTGTTAAATGAGTACTCATTATGGGGTAAATAACTCGGTTGAGCGTGTTGCTGATCACACACCTCTGCACAAAAACCGTCACGATCTAGAAAATGAGATGATGCTAACTCATCTCGAGGCCGTGGTTCAAATTGGACTGTTGCGCCAGTTATTTATTTATTTTATTTAGAAAAATTCAAATGTTTTGCATTATATATCGACCTTTGTCATCGGTTTGTCTCTGATGTGAAAGGAATCGAAATGTCTTCGATCATACATCGATTCTGGTAATCATGGGCTCATTCAGAGAACACTGAGCAGCTACGCAGCGACATCTCCCCTCCATGTCACACGGTACGGCACCTACCTGTCACAAAATTTTTTTGTGAATACACATCAGTTCCCTTGCCAAATGTCTGACAAACGGCTGTCTGTTTAAATTGTTTGGTTTCGCCGGGTTTCAAATCACTCGCAATAAGGACGTGGTAATAAACGCTACTGGTCACATACAAAGCAGTCGGAAGATCTGTGGCCCTATGTGTTCTCAGAACCTATTTGACACCGTGGAGCTTCAAACGGAGTTAACATGTAACACACACACACTGCAACTCTGACCAATCGCTACAACAGCAATACACGGTTCCTGCGGCAGCCGGTCAAATGCCCAATTAGCCAATACAGCAACGCCAACTCATAATAGAAGTCGTGCCGGTCCCATTGCTAATAACTGAGTACGATGACGCGCATCATTAGTTGTCGCGCTATGCCCCAGGCCCCACTAGGAGCATAACCGCGAACACACAACGAACATACAATTACACAGTTAAAAATCTCGGTATTTTTTTTAAACCTGGTCTTGGACTACCACCATTTTTAATAATTTTAATTCTATAATCTAAACCCTTCCAAAGTTTACTTGTATTTTAAACCAAATTCGTAATAAATTCTAATACAATTCAAAGTTTACTTCCATTTTAAAACAATTTGTAATAAATTCTAATACAATTCAAACCTTTTTGTGTTCTTTTTGTTTTCGCATTATTTTCTAATCTAAGTTTAATTAAAAGGTAAACCCCACAAAGTATATTTTTTGAGTCTCAAGTCTCACTATAACTACTCGCAGTCAGCTCAAAATATTATGCTGCGTGGCCGAGTGGTCTAGGTCGCAACTCTACAACACGGAGTTGACAGGTTCGATGCTGCGTCATGGCGAAAAAAGTTAAAGATTAGCTGGTTAGCCTGCGATGGGCTTAATAAAGGATTTGGAAGTTTAGAAAATTGAAAAAAAAAAATAATGGAGAAAAAACTTAGAGGAGTTAAAAAAACGCAGTAAAATTAATATTTTTTCATAGATTATAATATCTGTAGATTAAATTTTAAACCAACAATTTGATTAAAAAAATAATGCCAGAAAAGTTTAATATTTAAACCAGTGAAGTTTACGGAAGCAATTGTAATACTTTCATTTTATTAAAATCTAATACAATTTTGGTGTCGTCATATATGTAACCCGAATTAGCATTGATAATAGACTAGGATTTTTAACTGTGTAACGAAAATCCCACTCACTTCTAAATTGTAATTTTCCCGTTAAATTCCCAATCGTCCGTGCAAATTCAACCAACGGCCATATGACCCATGCGCCACCTGTTATGCAAATTCACGCTTCAAGCCAAGGGAGCGTGAAAAATTTTCGCTCAGAAGGGAAAGTAGCCGCTCAGCAGCGGATCCATGGGGCGATTGCATTCACCAGCCATTGGGATAGTAGCGTTACCATAGCGCTCAAGAGGGGAAGGAGCGCTCAGGGAGCGATGATGAAATTTGAATTCATTTTAAAGTATCTTTGGCGACGCATGTTGCCATATCATCAAATACGGAATACTATATGTTTAGTTTTTGTTTTCTAGAAGACTGGCATACAGTCCGCCGATAAATAAAAAGTGCCGTGAAATCAATATAAAAATTTTAAACCGACTCAAAATGAATTTTTTCGTGAAAAGTTTCACGTAAATTTTACACGAGATTTCACGACACTTTTATTTTCTGGACGAATCGTATATCAGGCTTAAATAAATCTACACATTTCCACAGTCATCGATCTGAATCCGACCTCAACATCGATTCCACACGGACTACAGTAAACAATTCTACATCGACTACCGGAATCGATTCCGGATCGATTCCTGTCCTCACTTTCGGTATCGGCCATGCCCATACAAATGTCTCCGATGTTTCATCGATAAAGTACTCGATTCCTTAGTAGACAGTCTTCGGTCTAGGATCGATCATGGTTCGATTCTTGTCTGACTGGGTAATAGATATGTTCGACGACGATCTCCGAAGATCTATTTCCCCATGAGCGAGAGTGAGTTTCTCATCAGTGGGTGGTAAATGCAAGCACAAAGCTCTGAAACGTTCGCCTCGTGAGGAAGTAGCATACTTCGCAACATCCCGCATCTATAAATAAAATTAATTTTTGAAAAATGTTGTTTCGTGAGCGATCCAGGGGGAAATAAATTTTTGCCGTTTTATGAAATTGAAAACAAATGAGTTTAATTGAGTGCGTTCAGCCAAACTCGAAAATATGTTTTGTTGCTTTCAACTTCCTTTCAAATTCAGTTGCAGATTGCATGTCAACTTGACAGATGAGAAACGTACCACAATTTTTTTTCGGTACATTTCTGATCTTTTAGGTTCATATGTATCTGAATTGCTGAATTGATTGCTGAATGAAACAAGATGAATTTTAAAAACGCAGCCATTGAAATCATGCACGTCTGCCCCTGATAATACCCAAAAAAACATACGTCGGTCCGTCCACATCTACATATGAATATTTCGGCCTTTAGAATGAAAGTCTTCTACATCTTAGTTCTCAAATCATCTTATCTGCACTGCGTGCAGATACGTCGGTACTTGGTTACCTCTTATGGCTACCGAATGCGTGGAACATGTTCTGTCGAATTATTTCATCCAGTTTAATTAACGATACTGGATCTTGATAAAACCTACGTCGATATCTTCGACAAAACATGTTCCACGCATTCGATAGCCATAAGACATTATCCATGTACCGATGTATCTGGATAAAGTGTAGATACTCGTCATTTCAATTTTCATCCCTTCCGTACACTCGTAGACCACAGACGAGAAATTCGTCACTGTCATCAGAAGTCAAGAAGGAAAATCGATTTACAGAGCAATTAACACGTCATCGATACCATCCTCTATCAAAAGTGCTAGCAGCTTTCCGCTATGCAGCATTTCGCCTCAAATGCAAAACTGGATGTTCTGGACTTTAGCTTGCACTACTACCCACTTTATATATACATGATATATATATATGTGGTATACATATATGGGGTCTGTTGCAAAGGCAACGGGGATGATTCCGACATGCCTTGAGGATAAAATTGCATTTGGTTCTGTCACCTATGCAGCTCGATTGAGCATTTCTCTGGTCACCCAATGTTTCGCACTTTCGAGGAGTTCCTCTGCTGGAGATGACTGTCAATATCTGCACCACACATACGAGTACACACACACAGTAAACGGTAATGAAATTCCATTTGGCATCTGAGCACTGACAGGATATGAATTTCGACATGCCTGTAAGATGGGCTAACTCAATTTTACCAATTTAATCGATCTTACGAATGAATCTGAAATATAGGAAGGAATGTTTGTTGCGTGGAGTTGGTGGAGAGTGGTGTGAACGAGTTTTGATGGAATTTCTATGATTTCATTGGTACGAAAGGATCATCTTTGCGGCAGTTCTTTAAAGTCCTAGTATTCGTTATACGATTACTAAAGCGCCTCTCACATTAATTAATATTGTATCAGAAATGGTTGTTTTAGGCGATAGAAAACATCCCAACATCCCAGTAAGAGTACTGTTGCTGATGTTTTAGCATCGTTAAAAATAGAGATTACATTTCCTTAGGGAAATCTAATAAGAGTGGCAAGGGATATCGGAAATGTCAGAAGTCAAAGTTGGCGGCAGTAACCGTGAAAGTCCGACAGCGTCAGTCGTCCATCGTCAAGATATACTATTTGCCCTAACTCCTAGTGGCGCATAGCGCGTCAACTATTCCCATGTGGATTAATTGACGTTTCGTTAGCATAAACTGGTTTCGGAGGATGCATGTTGCTAGCGTGTACCTCCTGCCCATTTAGCCACACACCAGCGTGAGATGGGGAAAGTTTATGGCTTATTGTTACGTCCCACATTACAGGAGGAAGACGGCACAAATATCCATGGCCCCGACGTGGACGGGATTCGAACCCGTAACTGACTGGTGACATGAGATATCAAACTGACATGACGCGTCAACGCACTAAGATACCGGCCGCCCCGCTGAGCTACCGGCCATCAGAATGTATGATGAGATATAAGCCTGACGCCTCAACGCACTGAGCTATTTTAAGTTATATTAAAACCTGTAAAATACCAGTATCAACATAATAATTCACAAAGCTGTTGAAACTTAAAATTAAGTTATGTTCGAAATACTTTAAAGCCCCCTTTCCAAATTAATACTCCCCAAACCCATCTTTTTCCAAAAAAAAAGTAATTAAATCTCAACTTACCTCATCAACGGATCCTTCGACCGTCTCCTTATCCATTCCCGTACTAAACGCCTCGAACCAAACGCATTGGATTTCTTCGCCAATGCCATCACCCTCTGCACTTCCATCCCCTGTTGTTTCAATGATAGCAACAGGAGGCGGAGAAAGACACTTGCGAAGCACAACGATATTTTCTTCATCGACACTTCGATAATCACCGTGTTGAGTCTGAGCATTTCGTAAGTTTGCGAACGATACAGACGAAATCGTCGACGATGTTGATTCAATACGCGACATGCTAACAAAAATTTTAAACCACGACGAAATCGAATTTCGAGGAAAAATTTCACGCTGTACACGAACAAGAGGATTGCAGGAAGTCACGTAGTTCTGGAAGGAGAGAAGACGAAAAAAAAAGAATAAAATGGAATCTGAGAAGCCCACGGAAATGTATATTGGGGAGCAGTACACGAAAAAAAAAACACAGATATCAATAATATTCTCAATTATCGCTTTGGGTTATCGCAATGATACAGAGATACAGAGATTGGAGACCAACGAAAAAAAAACACAGTCTCCATTATAATTATATTACTTAGGGTTGCACTGGCGATAATTGGGAGTATGTGTTTACAGAAAAATCATGAAGAATCGTTGAATGATGTAATTTTTTTTTTTTTTTTTTTTTAATAATTGACAAAGTTGTTGATATAATATTCAGGGTGGAGGTACATACTGGCAAGCGCATTTTCGAAACTAGTTTATGCCAACGAAACGTCAACTGGGCCACATGGAACAGTTGACGCGCTATGCCCCACAAGGGGTTAGGGCAGTAGGGTGCATTAGTGGAATCTGACGACTGTTGATGACCCTATTCAACGCGAACACTGCCAGACTAAGGCCCTAATCAGATTGAACGCAGAATGCAGCAGCAGCGGCAGAAGCAACAACAAGTAGATCTGTCGCGGTGACACAGCGGCGATGATACAACGACCTGTCATCGCTGCTGTGTCACCGCGACAGATCTACCTGTTGTTGTTGTTGCTGCCACCGATGCTGCTGCCGATGCCGCTGCTGCTGCGTTCAATCTGGTTAGGGTCTAACACCAACATTTGTGATCGCTGGTTTTCCGAGGCAAACAAACTAGATTTCACAGATGAGCCATGTACAAGTTCTAACATAAAAGCACTTAACACTCCACACGTATGCAGAATAATAAATAGGCCGGCTTTAGGCACAATACTGTATCATACCGTCTATTTGTTGACGGTCACGATTCCATCCCCTCCAATTTCCTAAGCGAGTGCACTACAATTAAACCTCTTCCTTACATGTTGTAGCAACGGCTGCTGACGTTGAAGGGGTTGGGCAGCTCCTGGCCATTGCTGATGAACAGGTCGCTCCGGTGCGTAGAACCAGCTGGGTGCTTACATGTTTTCTCTCGGAGTTGCTTCTATGAGAAATGGCCATTCATTTGTCGACTACAAGTAAATGGTAATTCTTTCAGCATTGCCGAGCATAAAAATAAAAAAAGGAAGTTGTGTGTAAAGCTCCCCACTTACTATCGAGTCGAACGACAACCGAACCGATTGTGATCACTGCGCGCAACCAACCACAACCAATAACAACCACCACCGATAACTTAGTTCAGCTTAAGATATGGCAAAAATCTTAGTTGGGGAATAATATAAGTCCAATTTCTTTATTCCCCTCTGGTGTGGGGTCCCCTGTAGTGTACTAATTTGCCTTAACCTCTAGCGGGGCATAGCGCGTCAACTACTGCTGCGCGCCATCGTACTCGATTCCGGGACGCATGTGTTCCCACTACTTACCCAGCGACGTACACTCGTCGACCACTGATCGACGCCATGAATTTCTAGGACGCCTCCTTGCTTGGCCTTCATTAGGAATGGGGTCTAATTTCATGGCATGGGAATAACATACATATATAGGCGCAACTGCTCTCGATTCTCCCCAACCGCGCCGGCATTGAACTCAACCCCGGTCCGTGGATTTGATGCGTTTGCAACAAGACGCATCCAAATGCCACCTCAATAAACTGCAACTGTTGTGACGAGTGATGCCATCTAAGGAGCTGCTCCGGACTGAATCACCACAGACAGTGGAACCCAACTTTCACAGCTGCGCTATGTAGAAACAGAGGACAACATTCATCTTCCTCGACGAACAATCCTAACACATCATGTAATGAACCAACTTTAATGAGCCATATTCAGGTCTGGTAGCGCTGCTTCTACCGGCAGATCGAAGGCAGCACCTGATGAATAGTGATCCGTCGGTGGTACGAAACCAGAGGCCGATGGTCCCATTACACCCGGACCCCGATGCGAGCACGAGCGAACCTGAGCCGTCCGCCAACCATTCCATCTTTATCATCCCATTTTTTTTATCATTCCCCACTTTTGCCTTCCCTGTTTGTGTTGGCTTCCCCAGGCCTATGATTTTTTGTTAATACGTAAAGGACAGGGGCAACAAGCGGCGAAATCCCCGCCCACGTCTCCCGAACTGAGCTACAGCAAGCATAGGCCGTTAGCTCGTTGAGGGGCCTTTTTCCTCGCCAGATGGCACGGCCTGACCTTCATGATCATTATGCTACCTTAAGGTCGCCACCCATTGACGAGCACAACTACGACCAAACTTCCATCGAACCATCAATTTCATAGGGCGTGTGGAAAAAAAATTCCCCCTATTTCCACCGTTCTATGATATTTGATGGTTCGATGGAAGTTTGGTCGTGGTTGTGCTCGTCAATGGGTGGCCACCTTTAGACTCCGTTCCCACGGACATCTTCGGATGCCCACTAACCGTCCGTTACTGGTATCATACCTTCAGTCAATTTTTTTGTGGTAATTTTAAACCGTTCTGCATTTGCCACTTCGAAATTAACAGTAAAACTTGTTCCGATTCCACTGTTCCTATGAAAGGTATTTGAAATAGTGGGCCGATTTCAACTAAATTTAGCAATGTGATTTGGCGGCAAATATGATTGGCCAATAGGAAATTTCGTAATGATATCTTTAGAAACAAAAAAGTTTTTCTCACAAAAACAGACTTTTGGTTCGGTCGTTCCTATGGCAGCCATATTAGCCGCCATACATTATGCGATCCGCCGTCCGATCGCTCGGCCGATGGATCGCCACAAAATATCTGCCAATCTCCACTGCACCATTGCCATCTAAAAATACAGGCCTCCGCTCAGCTGATCGTGTACGTCATTAATTTCTTTGCCAAGGCAGTGACTGCACACGACGATGTCCCCGGCACGACATGTTTACAATTGGAATTGCGTCAGACGGCATTTTAGTCAACTAAAAATACACTTTCTGGACACTTGCAGCAATTTGGTCGAAGCCGCAGCCCCCGGGATCAGTCGCAGAGTATCGTGGAACAGTTCACACCACACTTTCATCGCGCACGTGTTTGTTTTCTCGGATCACTAGATGAAATTCTACTAACAAATAAATACTGAACGCGGAAAACGAAAACTAAGCACGGAACGCACAAAAACCGGGGACTCGCCGCCATCAGTCGCCGACCACTGGATTGTGGATACGATGAAGTCATAGAAGGAAATAATTGCGTAATTTAGCCGTCAAAATCAGCTGAGCGCAGGCCTGTATATCTAGATGGCGCTGGCCAACGCCATCTAGATATACAACAATTGGTCTGACAATCGCCTAGTAGATCCAAAGGATTATGCAAGGGCTTGTTCCCCAAGTTCTGCCTACAAACCCATAGGGCCGATATTGTCTGTAGGTGTTCCGACCAGAGTAATTTCCTGTCTAGAGTAACACCGAGGTATTTGGCGGAATCCGCCAGGAGCACTGGAGAGTTGTACATTGTAGGACATCTTTGTCTGGGATTTTTTTTCTTCGAAAAGGGGACAACAACTACCTTAGCCGGATTGACTCGAAGGCCGTTGTCATTGCACCATTTCTGTACTGTGTTTAATGCCGATTGAAGAATTTCCGTTAGGACTTCTTCAAACTTTCCTCTCAGTTATGACCAGGTCATCGGCATATCCTTGAGTTGAATATCCCATCTTTGTAAGCTTCCACAATAAGCTGTCTACTACGATGCACCACAAGAGAGGAGATAGTACCCCTCCTTGCGGGCATCCTCGAGTGACGTTTGCTGTTAAAGTGCAGTCTCCTATCTCTGTAATGACCTTTCTGGATGATAGCATCCTTTTTATCCATAGTGCCGTCGTTTCATCCGCTCCCTTTGCTCTAAGCGCAGAGTCAATGGAAGAAAAAGATGTGTTGTCAAAAGCCCCTTCGATATCCAAAAAGGCACAAACTGCCGTCTCCTTTACTGCCAGGGTGGACTCAATTTCTCCAACTAAACAGTTTCAGCAGTTTCAGTAGACTTACCTGACTGGTAAGCAAACTGTTTACATTGTAGCGGGAATTTTGTGAGAAGTGTAGACCTGATGTGAGCATCAAGGATTTTCTCCATAGACTTGAGCATAAAGGAGGTCAGGCTGATACTACTTTGCCTTAACCCCTAGCGGGGCATAGCGCGTCAACTACTCCTGCGCGCCATCGTACTCTGTTCTGGGCAATGGGGCGCAACTCCCCAAAAGACTTACCCAGTACCTGACACTCCTTTGCCACAGATCGACGCCATGTGATTCGAGGACCCCCTCTTGGTCGGCCTTGGTTGGAAATGGGGTTCCATTTCATGGCATGCATAGCAATGCAGTTATCACTCTTCCGCAATGTGTGACCTATCCACTGCCATTTTCGCCTGCGTATCAATTCGTCGATTGGCATCTGACCCGTACGCCGACTTAGCTCTTCATTTGATATTGTTTCGGGCCAGAAAATTCTTAAAATTCGACGAAGACATGAGTTGACGAAAACTTGCAGCTTTCTGGTAACTCCTACGGAAACTTTCCATGTACTGCTCCCATACAAAAGCACTGATAGTACCAGGGAGCGAAACAGGCCCAGCTTGGTCTTGATGCTGAGATAACTGCTCTGCCAGATTTTGGACAGCATGCCGTATGCGCGTTTAGCCTGGTTGATACGACGAGCGATGTCCTGCTCCGTACCACCATTTTCGGCAACAATGCTACCCAGGTAGACGAAGTTGTCTACCTTCTCCACAGGCTGCCCATTAATATTGATGGCAATAGGTGTCGGATTTCTTTTTCGCAACGGCGGGCTAAGAACCTTGGTCTTGTTGGTATTAATCTTTAGCCCAACCTTGCTTGCCTCCCTCTCGAGATCCAATGCCATTGCGGACAGATCCATGATTTTGTGGGAGAGTAGGCATATGTCGTCAGCCTAGTCAAGATGTTGTAGATAAGATGTCAAAGTCCATTGAATTCCTCTGTCGAGTCCGGATAGGGCTGCATGCAACACATCGCCGATCACAATGAGGAATAGGATCGGTTAGAGGATGCACCCCTACCGAGCTCCACTGCGAATCTCAAAGTCCCCCGACACCTTACCTTTATGCAGAACGCGACATTTCGCGCCGTCATAGGTTGCCTTAATAATAGCCACAAGCTTCTCAGGGATGCCTCTCCTGCGCAAGGCCGCCCATATAGAATCCCGGTTCACACTATCGAAAGCCTTTTCGAAATCGATGAATAGCAAGTGAAGCGGAGAATCGTATTCAGCGCATTGCTCGATGATGATTCGCAAGGTGTTAATGTGATCGACACAGGAGAATCCGGATCGAAAGCCAGCCTGCTCTTCATCAATTGTGCTTTCTAAGTGAGCCTTTAGTCTTTCCAGGACGATTTTAGCTATTATCTTGGCAACGGCAGGAAGCACACAAATGCCTCTCCAATTATTACAGTCTGTGAGGCTACCCTTCTTTGGAAGTTTGATGATCAAACCTTCCTTCCACTCAGTGGGAAAGGTCTCTGTATTCCACGCTTTATCAACAAGTGGGTGCAGCAAATCGGCAGTTACGCTTGGCGCTGCTTGATAAAGTTCGGCAGGGATGCCGTCAAGTCCGGCGGCCTTTCCTCGTTTTAGTGCAATAATTGCAGTGACTATTTCCTCTTTAGTCGGGGCAGTGGACCGTATACGCACATTTTGATGGTTAGCTAAATTATCTATATGAGGGGGAACTTCACCAGAGGTTACACGGTTCAAGACCGCGGCGAAGTGTTCTTTCCACCGCCTCATTTGATCTTCTTCCAAGATAAGTAGCTTTCCATCACTATCCTTCACCGGATGTTGGCAGGAGTTACGACCACCTGTAAACTCCTTGATGACACCGTATACGGCGTTTAAGTTGTTACTTCTAGCGGCTTCTTCTGCTGACGCTAAAAGAGAATTGGCATAAACTCTTTTATCGCGTCGCACACTACGCTGAACTTCTCGAGCTTTCTGACGGTAAAGGAGTTCGATGCTGCTTCGATTGTCGTCTGATGCTGCAGCCAAACGAACTTTCAGCTCCTTTCTTTCAACAATCCGCTGCCATGAAGCGTCGGACATCCAGGGCTTATTCCGGCAATCCGGGTTTGGGCCAAGGATGGTATTTGCGCTATCAATGTAAGCATTTTTTATGGCATCCCAGTTTTCGTTTATGTCACAATCTGGGTGACTAGTTATCTCAACCGCTTTTTGCGCAAGATGGTCATTATATTGTTGTAAGACAGCTGGATTTTTTAGTCGAGCGGTGTTGAATTTGCGGGGCCTGGATCTTTCGTCGCTGGGGCGGCGCACGGCTGCAATACGCAATCGAACATTAGCGATCATAAGATAATGGTCTCTTCCCATCCCAATATCGGCACCCTTCTTGTTTCGCACGTCCAGGAGGCAACTCTTGAATCTTTTACTAATGGCAAAATGGTCGATCTGATTTTCTGTTCTGCGCCGATCAACGGAGGACCAACTGATTTTGTGGTGGTCCTTATGCTCAAACATAGTACCACCGATGAAGAGACTGTGAAAGTTGCAGAACTCTACAAATCTTTCACCGTTGTCATTACGATCACCAAGACCGTGTCTCCCCATATGATTGGGGTTTGGGACGATTGCCCATTTTTGGGATGAAGACTACTTTAACCGATCTCCAGGAATCTGGGATATAACCTAGAGCAAAGCTACCTCTGAATATACTTAGGAGGTAGGGGATTAGTATATCCTTTCCTTTCCTTTCCATCCGTACTAGACGATTTATATGGGTCAAAAGAGTCAATGGCCCAGTTTACTTTATTGTAAGTGAAGATATTTTTGGCAATACTCCAGTCGGAGCGGGATGCCTCATAGCGCACCCCCATGTCAACCGAGTAGCTGTTATCTTCATCTAGACTGACGCACCCAGGAAAATGGGTCTCAAGAAGCAAATTACCTGTACTCTCGGCATCCTCTGTGATGCTGCCATCTTGTCTCCTTAGGGTGTTGACTTGGTTGGTGCCTTTTTTAGCCAGAACACGATGTAGTCTGGCAGCATTGTTGGTATTATCCACACCTTCGCAGAACCTAACCCAACTGCGTTTCTTGGCACTGCGGACACATTTGTTGTAGAGTGTAAGCGAGGCTCGGTACTGTTCCCACTCACCAGTACGCTTAGCTCTATTGAAAAGTCTTCTAGTACTTGGTTAGGTAATCTAACTTGGCGTGAGATACTGGGGTCTGCCAAAAGTTATATTAAAACATCCAACTTGGAGATGCTAGCCGCGTTCTTTTTACACGGACAAAGGTGCATTCCCATACAAAACAACTGACCGGTCTATGATGGATCAGAGTTGAAAGTGAATTGGTTGAACGTCAACTTCTTTCTCGGCAACTCGCCCTTCGCCCCACGCGGCGATTTATTTGTATAGTGGCTATTTGAGTTGGCTCGTCACTGATCCACGCCGTTCGATTCATTCTGAATCTTTGTACGATTGTCTCAACACTTCTACTCTCTTTCCCTCTGGCTTGAGTGAATAAGGTCAGCTCTAATTGGAAAGAACCACCACCGAAAATCGCAAAGAACCTACCACAAGCAAATTGAAGACGAACAGTTGTTGCACTTTCTGATTTCACTCACAAGAGGACACACTTACTTTCAACTGACGAAGGAGTCGTTGGTAAATCATCTATGCCGATCGCACAGAAAACGGTAGCTAACGTGGTTTTGTGTACAAACTACAAACGCGATATGCACAACAAAGGAGGTTATGTTGCAGCATGTACATATGTACATGTAAACAGAAAATGACTTTTCTCCCAACTCGTCAGCTGACTGTCAACGTCTCTAGGGCGAAACAACAAAAAACACTTCATCGGAGAACTATTCTGAATTTTATTAAATACTTCATCGTTCACAACATTTAAACCTCAAATCTCAATCACACTTTGCTCACAATGCGCTTAGCGTTCAATCTAATTCTGTAGAAAAGATTCTTACGCAGGAGACGAAACATCTCGCAAACTACTTGAGTTTGTTGCCCTGAGCGAGCGGTCGATTTCCTTGCGAAGAAGCACGACCTGGGCCGCCACCACCACCTCCGCGATTCGCAAATGTGTTACGTCCACCGGAGCGACCTCGTTGATTCTGTCCACCGCCGCCACCACCTCCGCGGGGCTTCATCTCCTGTCGATTGCGCGACTTCACCTGAGCGTCCTCCTTCACCATGTCAATGACTTCGTCGGGGATTCGGAGGTACTTTATTGTGCTGCCGCGAATATAGCATTCGGGCATACGCCAAAAACGATCGCCATCCTGTAAGTGACCAAGAATTAGGGGAATTCATTAGAGAAAAGGACAATAAACCTTTGACGTGCAAATCACATCGCGCAAATTTATATTCATCCATGTGTCGCAACTGACCAAGTGGCCGTTATATGTTTCGCCGTTTTTCAACTCCACAAGCTGTCGGGATAGGGAGGTTGTACTTGAATTAATAAAAAGGATACCGGAAAAGGTAGGATTGAGGTTATGCACACTTACCATAGGATGGCTTTGTGCCGTTTTCAGTAGCGATAAAGGCAGCTGAAAGTTGAGAAAGAGGTATAAAAACAACAAACACGTCAAGTACGGGGAAGTATACTACCATTTTCCAACTGTTTCCCGTTAAATTGCACTTTTGCGTACAGCCACCAGTATTCCCAAACAAACAACAAATCGTCTTCGAAACGTAATGTCACTTCGCTGTCATCGAAAACTTAACGAAAGTTTCAAAAGGTTTCGAAGTTACAGTTCAGTGCCGTGCACAATTCGAGCTCGTACATGCATGACGTCATCGTCGTTTTTAAAAAGTCTGCCACCGTCGAGACGGAAAGTACGAGTGCAAAGTATCAGAAGTGAATTTCAGACATTTTACAAGCGAAGTGTAGTTTTCGCGTTAAAAAATATTCAGTTCGTATCGTCGAAAGGCAGGTCCTACATTTGTAAAAGTTTTAAAAGGTAAGTGCGGACGCAATCTTGGGAATTTTCGATGTGAATTTGGGTCAAGTCGGGTCGTGCGTGTTTCGTCTGTTTCCAAAATGGCCGCCGACGATTGTTGAAATTTCTTGCGGAGTTTTCACGATCCGTATGTGCCACGGCCGTTATGCTGGTTGTGAAATTTCGATTTACTGGAATTATCGGTAGCATAACGGGGAAATTATCTGTTCGTAGCTTTTTTTTTTGGGGATTTTTGTTCTATTGTCTGAACTTGGCAGGACAAAATGATTTGACTCTCTCGTCTGCAATTTCAGGTTTCAAATAAATTCGTGAGTTTTTGTCACGTAAGGTAAGTCTAGATTTAGTGTACGAGAATGGGTGACAAAGGTGGAAGCAGTATGGCGGTAGCGCAGCAGCTGACACCGCAACAGCAGCAACAACAGTCGCAGGCGGCGCAACCGCCACAGCAGGCCCAACAGGCGTGGATGTACAACTACTCGCAGGGGGTGTACAACGCAGCGTATCAAGCGCAGTGCGCCCAGTACTACAGCGCATACTACCTCCAGCAATATGCCCAAATGCAGCAGCAGCAACAAGTGAGCCAGACGCAGACTAGTGCAATCCCCGGAACAACGGCGTCGGTGAATGCACCGCCCGGTTTTAGCAATGCCGTTATCCCGAAAAACCAGGTCGGCGTTGAAATGAACGGCCAAGATTCGATGCCGCCCTTGCCCCAAGGTCCGCCACCAAATGGTAATTTTATGCAGCGACCCGGATTCTACCAACAGCAGCAGCAACAACAACAGAACACCAGCACGCCCAAGAATCCGTTTGGCGGCATTCGCTTCAATTTGAATCAGCAGAAGCGTATAACAACTCCCAATCCGCTTATGATGTCGCCCAATATGCAGCAGAGCAATGGGGGTGGCAACATGATGACGCCGCCTCAGGGTGGCATGAATGCTGGCGGAGGCGGTGGTGGAAAGAAAAAGCGCAAGCGTAACAAGAACAAACAGAATCAACAACAACAACAGCAGCAAAATCAGCAACAGCAAAATCAACAACAGCACCAGAACACCAACGGTACCAACATGTTCAACACCAACATCCCTCCCCCGATCATGACGCCCGACCTCTCCAAGCCTCCTCCATCAATTCCCAACTATGACTCCATGACACAGTCCCCACCGCCTTTTGCACAAAACTCCATGCACAACAATCAGCAACAAGCGCAGCAGCGCTCTCCGATGCAACAGCAACCACAACAACAGACGCCGCAACAACAGCAGCAGCCCGCCTTCAAGAAGCCCAACCCCTTCAACAATCCGACCGACACCTGGCCCGAGAGTCTCAACAACTACGTGGCCCGCTGCTATGCCAAATGCGAGACGGACTTGGACAAGGATCAGGTCGATATCTGTCTGAAGGGGAAGATTACGGCCGCGGCGAATAAGGGTGAGTTGTGGACTCGCGACTGGGACAACGAACCGATACCCAGCGTCCATAGCGAACGCAGCGCCCTCGTGCCCAAGCCACCGGTCATCGGTAACCTGGCACAGTATCAGAACACGATGGCGAGCAATGGTATGCGTGGCAAGAAGGGACTGTCGAAGAGTTTGAATGCACGACTGGGCCAGAGGAGCTCGATGCGTCGATCGAAGGACAGTCGATCGAGATCGAGGTAAGTGCTAGCAAAAATTTCAATCTTTAAGTCTGATTTGGAGGGTACTTTTAATCGAGTATAATTTCAGGGGGCACTTGTCACTTGGACAAGCGCCCGATATAGACGTTCTTAGTTAGCTTTGAATAGTACTACCTATTAAAAGTTCACTAAGAACGGACGGTCACGATTGATTCATTGATTCAAATTTCGTTGTTGTTGAACACCACCTGGTAACCGATTCGTCACAGTCAATCAGGAGTTTGCCATTCAAGTCGGTTGTTGTAGTAGCGACGCGCTGATATCCGATGAATGTGTGTGTCATAAAGCCTGGTTGTCCATGTTTTCTTTAATGTCCAGGTGTAGAAACGCAGCTGCTTCAATAGGATTATCCCATAGCGCAGTAGGTGTTAGGCGCGTCGGAGCTGCAGGACAGTTAAATATGTGCTCAACATCATGTGGAGTGAGGCCACAGGCTGGACAGGAGTTCTGTATTTCGTTATCAATGCGGGATAGGTACGAGTTCAGACGTGAGCACCAGCCAGAACGAAGTTGTGCGAGTGTAGTCCTGGTTGCTCTAGGAAGTCGAAGTTCGTCTGAAGATATAGCAGGTGGTTGCGCATTTAGTACCCTGTTTGGTGTCATGTCCGCGATTGAGGATAGCACTTCTTTACTATGCAGTGTTGTGATGGCCGATCTGTAGCTGGTGTTATCGAAGGGGACTCTTTTAAACCTTTGGATCTCCCGCTCGCGATCCCTCATATTACGTCTTACATGACGTGGCGGAGGGCTTCTGTCCATAAGGTTAGAGTTAGGATGGTCACTCCGATAACAGCCAACCAGATACTGCTTCGTTAGAAGTGTGTTGTGGCTTCTTAGCGGCATCATTTTGGTTTCCTGGTGAAGGTAGTCCTGCGACGACATCAGTAGGCAGCCTGTGACAGTTCTGAGAGCTGCATTTTGGCAGGTCTGGACGTTCCTCCATTGAGTGTCACATAAGTTTTCCGACCAGATGGGAGCCGCATAATTGGCCACAGATCTCCCGATAGACTTGTAGGTCGTTAGTAGGGTCTCCTTGTCTTTCCCCCAGGAACTGCCAGCAAGAGCTTTGAGGACTTTGTTCCTGCCTCTCATCTTGTCACAAATGGTTGACGCATGGGCTGAGAAGGTAACCATGCTGTCAAGGGTGACACCGAGGATTTTAGGGTGGTTAATGGTGGGGATAGTTTGACCGTCTACTACAATATCCAGTTGTTATCTCACTTCTTTGGTCCATGTGGTAAATAGAGTAGCGGTAGACTTCGGCGCAGACAGAGTGAAATTTTTGTTGACGAAGAAGGTGTTAAGTTCGTCAAGATACCCATTTATCTGTTCGCACATTTGAGTGATATCGTTGCCGGTTGCTAGAATCGTGCAGTCATCGGCATAACTGACAATTTCGAGTCCGTCAGGTGGCGTAGGGAGTCCTGACATGTAAAGGTTAAACAGGGTGGGAGATAAGACTCCTCCTTGGGGAACACCCTGTTTAATTCGTCTTAGTTTAGATTTCCCGGATCTAAATTCTGTGTAGGACTGTCTGCCGGCAAGATAGTTGGCGATCCGCTTTACAATATGCGACGGAAGCGATGTACCGCATATGTCTGACAGGAGAAACGAGTGGCTGAGAGTGTCAAATGCCTTTGACAAGTCTAATGCCACCAGAATCGTTCGTTGACAAGGACGTGCTTGGTTGAGGCCATTGAGTATTTTCGATGTAATGACATCCAAAGCCGTCGTGGTGCTGTGCATCCTTCTAAAGCCATGTTGGTGGTTGGCCATCTGAGTATGAGTCGCAATTATAGGGAGGAGCAGCGCTTTTAAGATCTTGGCTACAGGAGACAAAAGTGTAATGGGACGGTATGATTCGCCCAGTGTTGGTTTTAGAATAGGGATCACTCTTCCTTTCTTCCAATATTCGGGGATGATAGACGATGAGATGGAGAGATTGATCGTGGCCGTTATGTATTCAATTGCTCTTGTGTCAAGATGTTTGAGCATGACCATCGATATACCGTCTGGTCCAAGTGCTTTGGAACTCTTCGCTCTTTTTATTGCTGCTTCAACTTCCTGAGATGTTAATTGAAGTTGCTGGGCGGTTACGAATGCTCCTAGTAATAATGCGCTTTAGTCTATCAGGAGGTGGATGTTCGATAAACTGTTTGTTCAAGTTGTTGGCGCATTTTGTTGGGTCGTTAACCGTAATGTTGCCAAATTGGATAGCAACATGCCCTTTGTGTTTGGTTGGGTTTGTAAGGGCCCTAACCGTTGACCAGAGCTTATTGACACCCGTTGTCAAGTTGCAATTGTCGAGGTGGGAGTTCCATTTCCTTCTCCTGTGATCTGCTACCTGTTTAAAGATATCAAGGTTTAGTTCCTTGATCCTTGGATCGTCCGGGTTAATGCTGCGTATGCGGTCTCTATCATCTGCCAATCTAGCTGCTGAAGTAGGGAAATTTGGTCGAATTTTGGGTATCCGACCTGCTGGGATGAACTTCATAATCGCTTCTTGGAGTATGTGCCTTACATTTCGTTCAGCCGTGCGCACGTCAGTTGGAGTTGGTAAGGCAGCGAAGGCTGTGTTGGTGTAGGACTTGGACGCCATCCCAATCCGCTTTATTGTGGTTGATGAACGTGCGATGATCAGCAACCTGAGTATTTGATGGTTTGTCCAATTTTATTAGGATTGGCAGATGATCCGAGGATAGTGTCAGGACTGGTTCCCATTGAGCATCATTAATAAGTCCAGTGCTAGCAATTGAGATATCGGGTGAGCTGGAACATGTTCCAGCAATACGAGTAGGAGTATCGTCGTTGAGTGGACAGAAGTCTGATGCGTCAAGTTGTTCGGCTATGGCAACCCCTCTGGCATCGTTGTCGAGGTTAGAGTGCCATAGTTCGTGATGGGCGTTGAAGTCACCAAGTAGCAGACGATATTGGCCAGCTAGCAGTGGTGTGATATTGACATTGTATCCCGAGGGACAACTGGATACAGGTGGGATGTAAACGTTGTAGATTTCAATATCGATGTTACCCGACTGAATGGCAATGGCCTGTACCTCCAAGATGTTGTCGGTGACTGTGACGTCGATTTCACGATATACTACTACTTTGCCTTAACCCCTAGCGGGGTATAGCGCGTCAACTACTCCTGCGCGCCATCGTACTCTGTTCTGGGCAATGGGGCGCAACTCCCCAAAAGACTTACCCAGTACCTGACACTCCTTTGCCACAGATCGACGCCATGTGATTCGAGGACCCCCTCTTGGTCGGCCTTGGTTGGAAATGGGGTTCCATTTCATGGCATGCATAGCAATGCAGTTATCACTCTTCCGCAATGTGTGACCTATCCACTGCCATTTTCGCCTGCGTATCAATTCGTCGATTGGCATCTGACCCGTACGCCGACTTAGCTCTTCATTTGATATTGTTTCGGGCCAGAAAATTTTTAAAATTCGACGAAGACATGAGTTGACGAAAACTTGCAGCTTTCTGGTAACTCCTACGGAAACTTTCCATGTACTGCTCCCATACAAAAGCACTGATAGTACCAGGGAGCGAAACAGACCCAGCTTGGTCTTGATGCTGAGATAACTGCTCTGCCAGATTTTGGACAGCATGCCGTATGCGCGTTTAGCCTGGTTGATACGACGAGCGATGTCCTGCTCCGTACCACCATTTTCGGCAACAATGCTACCCAGGTAGACGAAGTTGTCTACCTTCTCCACAGGCTGCCCATTAATATTGATGGCAATAGGTGTCGGATTTCTTTTTCGCAACGGCGGGCTAAGCACCTTGGTCTTGTTGGTATTAATCTTTAGCCCAACCTTGCTTGCCTCCCTCTCGAGATCTAACGCCATTGCGGACAGATCCATGATTTTGTGGGAGAGTAGGCATATGTCGTCAGCCTAGTCAAGATGTTGTAGATAAGATGTCAAAGTCCATTGAATTCCTCTGTCGAGTCCGGATAGGGCTGCATGCAACACATCGCCGATCACAATGAGGAATAGGATCGGTGAGAGGATGCACCCCTGCCGAACTCCACTGCGAATCTCAAAGTCCCCCGACACCTTACCTTTATGCAGAACGCGACATTTCGCGCCGTCATAGGTTGCCTTAATAATAGCCACAAGCTTCTCGGGGATGCCCCTCCTGCGCAAGGCCGCCCATATAGAATCCCGGTTCACACTATCGAAAGCCTTTTCGAAATCGATGAAAAGCAAGTGAAGCGGAGAATCGTATTCAGCGCATTGCTCGATGATGATTCGCAAGGTGTTAATGTGATCGACACAGGAGAATCCGGATCGAAAGCCAGCCTGCTCTTCATCAATTGTGCTTTCTAAGTGGGCCTTTAGTCTTTCCAGGACGATTTTAGCTATTATCTTGGCAACGGCAGGAAGCACACAAATGCCTCTCCAATTATTACAGTCTGTGAGGCTACCCTTCTTTGGAAGTTTGATGATCAAACCTTCCTTCCACTCAGTGGGAAAGGTCTCTGTATTCCACGCTTTATCAACAAGTGGGTGCAGCAAATCGGCAGTTACGCTTGGCGCTGCTTGATAAAGTTCGGCAGGGATGCCGTCAAGTCCGGCGGCCTTTCCTCGTTTTAGTGCAATAATTGCAGTGACTATTTCCTCTTTAGTCGGGGCAGTGGACCGTATACGCACATTTTGATGGTTAGCTAAATTATCTATATGAGGGGGAACTTCACCAGAGGTTACACGGTTCAAGACCGCGGCGAAGTGTTCTTTCCACCGCCTCATTTGATCTTCTTCCAAGATAAGTAGCTTTCCATCACTATCTTTCACCGGATGTTGGCAGGAGTTACGACCACCTGTAAACTCCTTGATGACACCGTATACGGCGTTTAAGTTGTTACTTCTAGCGGCTTCTTCTGCTGACGCTAAAAGAGAATTGGCATAAACTCTTTTATCGCGTCGCACACTACGCTGAACTTCTCGAGCTTTCTGACGGTAAAGGAGTTCGATGCTGCTTCGATTGTCGTCTGATGCTGCAGCCAAACGAACTTTCAGCTCCTTTCTTTCAACAATCCGCTGCCATGAAGCGTCGGACATCCAGGGCTTATTCCGGCAATCCGGGTTTGGGCCAAGGATGGTATTTGCGCTATCAATGTACGCATTTTTTATGGCATCCCAGTTTTCGTTTATGTCACTATCTGGGTGACTAGTTATCTCAGCCGCTTTTTGCGCAAGATGGTCATTATATTGTTGTAAGACAGCTGGATTTTTTAGTCGAGCGGTGTTGAATTTGCGGGGCCTGGATCTTTCGTCGCTGGGGCGGCGCACGGCTGCAATACGCAATCGAACATTAGCGATCATAAGATAATGGTCTCTTCCCATCCCAATATCGGCACCCTTCTTGTTTCGCACGTCCAGGAGGCAACTCTTGAATCTTTTACTAATGGCAAAATGGTCGATCTGATTTTGTGTTCTGCGCCGATCAACAGAGGACCAACTGATTTTGTGGTGGTCCTTATGCTCAAACATAGTACCACCGATGAAGAGACTGTGAAAGTTGCAGAACTCTACAAATCTTTCACCGTTGTCATTACGATCACCAAGACCGTGTCTCCCCATCACATGTCTGAGCCCATAGTTATCAGCGCCAACTTTCGCATTCAAATCACCCATAACCATTATAATGTCACCTTTAGGTGTTCTGCTCTGAACGGCGTTTAGTTCTTCGTAGAAGGAGTCTTTTGCCAAGACATTGTCGGGTTCAGTAGGGGCATAACATTGTATTATTGAGATGTTCCTCATTTTGGTCCGGAACCTGGCGGTCAGGACCATGTCAGAGACCGGTTCCCAGGATAAGAGACAGTTTCGCGCGGCTCTGGTTAAAAGGAGCCCCACACCTGACTCACGACGACTACCGGTAGCTTTACCGGAATACAACATTACAATGCTGCCCGTTGGAGAGATGAATTCTCCGCTGTTCCACCATCTTATCTCACTAACTCCTAAGATATTTAATTTGTACCTCAGAAATTCACTCTCTAATTGAAGAAATCGTGCGTTCTGGGGACCTTCTGATCCATTTGCCAGGAGAGTACGCACATTCCAGAATCCAATCTTTGTCATTGTACGATAGCTAAAAGTCGTAACCGTTGAGTCAGTCCTTATCCGAGGCATAGTTGACGTTTCGTTAGCATATAAAGATTTCGGATAGTGCAAGTTGCTGGCATACACATCCTGTCCTTTGATTGTCGGTTTTAACGACAGGCCCTCAAAGGGAAAGGCCGTGGTATTTTTTCACGATATGGTACTGATTTATGGATCAGAAATGTTATTCCACCTCCAGCATTTGATACTCTATCCTTCCTGATGACGTTGTAATTGCCATAGGAGTTGAGGGACGAATTGGTGTTAAGCTTTGTCTCCTGTATAGCTCCAATCATGACGCGGTGTCTATCCATGAAGTCCGGTAATTCTGCAATTTTCCGCTGTAACCCATTGCAGTTAAGTTGCACAATTGATATGGTGTTGAGATTCGCAACAGCTGGTGCAGGTGTCAGGTTGTGTTGCAATGGAATTCTGTTGGTAATGTGGTTCACTGGAGTTGAGGGGGAGGGCTGGGAACTTGTGTTCGCACTAACAGGTGGTGTTATGTTAGGTGTTTGTGATGACGTTGATGCTTGCTGCCCTCTGAATCTACATTGGCTCGCAGTGAAGGAAGAGTTCCATTGTCGGTGGTGTTTCAGCCCGGAACAATTTGTCAGGTGACACCAGTTGTTGCAGCAAGTACATCTTACTGTGATAGCGTTGGGGTGCAGCGTTCTATTACAGACGCAGCAGATCCAAGGGCCTGGACCTGGGTTGAGCTCGATTCCGGCGCGTTGAAGAAGTATTGAGAGCAGTAGCGCCGGCATGTGTTGCTCCCAATTTCCAGAAAAAATGAATAGTCAAGTTGTGTGACACACACATAGATCTTCCTTCTTGCATCGAAGGGGTTGTGGCAGCTCTTGGCCGTGTGACGTGGTTGTTCCAGGTAACACGGGTCGCTCCGGTGCGTAGAACCGGCTGCCGCAGGAACGATTCATGTCGGTCGGCCTCATTGCTTTGAGTGCGCTGTTCCTCAAACTCACGCGATGATTTTGTATTCGGATTGTATTGCGGAAACGACGACCAATGGTATCACGTCTCATTGGCGGCATCGCACGCGAGTGATAGAATGGAATCAGACTAGAAACAATAAAAAAATAAATGAAAGCCACCGTGAAACTGATCGTTTATGTAGAATAGCTTAACTCGTTTCGTATATGGATTTATGCTATGAGGACCACGGTCTCATGTCTCATATTAATGGGTGGGACACGTCCGAGAACAACCCACCGTGAATCGATGTTCCTCATTCTCTTCAGCTTATACGAAAATCGAGCTCTTGTTTATTCTGATCTGTACAATAAATCTATTGCCGAACGAATGCCTGCGAAATCAGACTTCAAACTAGTTCTAAAATTTCAAATAACATTTTTTCTACATTCAACCAATTTTTCTTTCCAGATCTCCCATCTCATCCAACGGCAAATACTCGTCTCGTCGTCGAACACGTTCGCACAGCAGCAGCTCAACCAGTCCCCGTCGTAAGAATCGTCGTCGTTCCACGTCGAGCTCGTCTCGAAGTCGCGACGACAATGAAAACGACTTCATTCCCCTCGATACATCTACAGCTGCCGCGACGTCATTCAAAAAATCCAAAAACAACACACAAGCCAAGAACAAAAACAATAAATCGCATCCGAACAATAAAAAGGCCGCTTTCTATGCCCCCTCCATTGGTGGTGCGGTTGAAGGCGATTCGGCGCGTTTACAACAACGTGCCGCTCGTTTCAGCAATCAGAATAGTTCGAAAAAGTCCGTAGTTTCGGTGGCCAGTCCACTAATCAAGAATGCATCGAACAATAAGAAGCGACAAGCACGATTCTACGTTGACGATTCGGCCGTCGATATGAGTTTTGATTTGAGCGATTTTCATATTGTTGGCACCTGCAGGAATTTGGAAAAGTCATTTTTACGTCTCACGAAAGCACCGTCACCGTCTGAAGTGCGACCGGTTGAGGTGTTGGTCTACTCGTTGCAGAATGTCAAAAGTAAATGGGTGGAGAAATGTGACTATCACTATGCATGCGATCAGTTGAAGTCGATAAGACAGGATTTGACGGTAAGTGATGTTTTTTTTTTCAATGAATTGTAAATATGTAGTAAGCATGAATCTGGCTCATTCCGAAACGGTTAGACAATGGCGGGTCTTCCCCCTGTGGTGCGGGGCGTAATAATAAGCAGAGTAGCGGAAAATAGTTCTGATAAATATTGATTTTAGGCACCTAAAAAGTCATGAAAATGGCCAAAATAGGCACGAAAGTAAGTTTAATACCCACAAATAGGCAAGAATTTTTAAAATTCAATTTGAAAAAAACCCCATGGCTGGTTTTTTTTCAATGGGATGTTTGCTTCAATACACATTTTACACAGATCCATGTGAAATTCGTATCGTATCCAACCTAGTGTCATTCTATCGAAAGTTATCGTAATTAAAGGAATATTTAATTTTTTGAAATTTGTAGGTAGGCGTTCCTTTGATCTGATTATGCCCAACTTACTAAACCTCAAGTAGCTTTTCACCTTAGGGTTACATGCCAAAAATCAGGTATCTACGTCAATTGGTTCAAGAGTTATAGACAAAAAACCTGGAAAGTAGGGTAGTACGGGGCTCTTTGTAAGAAAATTACCGTTAGTTTTCAACTGATCGATTTTATTTTTCCAGGAGAGTATAAGATTAGCCTTACGAGCAACCTGCCAAAGCTAGAGCTTTCCACGTTTATTTAATCGGGAGTTATAGATACATTTAATTATTTCATATATGTAGGCGAGGTAGGCGTTCTCTCGGGCTGATCATGCCCATTTTCAATGCCAGCCAACTAGATTATAGTTCCAACACTTCGTCAATTTCCAGGCTCTAGCTTCATTCTATCGAAAGTTATCGTGCGAACGGACAGACAGACAGACATGGCTAAATCGAATCAGGAGGTGACCCTGGTCATTTATATGTATACATTGCTTTGCTCCGGAACCTCCTTAACCCCTAGTCCACACTCATAGACAAGTTCTGCAACTTGTGTCTATAGACAAGGTTCTGTGACTTTTTAGAGACAAATCGGGAACAATTCGAGTGTTCTGCAACTGCATTTACATGTCTATAAGTTGTCTATCGTGTGTCTATGAGTTCCCATCAAGAATGGAAAACTTGAGACATTTTGTGCAACATTTCGTTGTGTTCGCAAGAGCATATAGCGTGCGGTCAGTTATTATGGTTTATTTGTATGGTATTTTTGAAATGTGGCCAACAGGGGAAAATATATCAATTAATTGAGGAATTTCATTTTTCAAATTGTTTGTGGGATGTCACGTCGGCGGATTAGAAAAACCGCAATTAAAAGAAAACAGCATTGGAAGAAAATGCCAACAAAATGGAAAAATCAACAATTTAAAAACACAATTTCATCGAGAAAATAGGAAACTTAAGGATATGCGGAAAAGTGGATCTTCCCCTGTCCAATCACCATGGTTTGCCTATAACCTAATACTGTGTTTGGGGAGCATGTCGCTAATAAATTACGAGCAAGAAGCAGGTCCCATATGGAAATATCGATAGCCCAGAACCATAGTCATGATATTCTGTCAAGGCATGAAATGGGAATGTATCATGAATATACTGGGCAGAATTTCATCCATAAACCGCCGTCGTTTCCTTATTGTGCCTCAAATACCCCAAGCACTTCACAATCTCAAACTTCTTCAACTGATTGTGAAATCTTCAGTCTCCTACCAATGAGAAAAACAATGACACAAGGGGAAACTCAACATGAATTTGAAAATTTTGAATTTTTTTGAACGTTAAACTCACTCATTTATATTTTCTCTCTTTAATTAATGTTTTCACCCAAATTACCATTTTTAAGTTCAAATAATAAAAAAAGTGATAATTGGCAACTGCAAAGTTTTTTAACGAACATATTATGGCTTCACAAACTTCCGAGACAAACAATGATATCCCCTGCTGGGAAACCCTGTACACAAGGCTAGTAAATGAATCACCATTCGCCAGATAACGAAACGTTATTGTCAACCTGAGGGCAGGTGGGATGCTTTCTCTGAATCTTGCATCTTGTTTTGAAATTTTACTTTCAAACATTTGTAGCAATACTTCAAAATCCGTAGCGGTTAATCTTGCAAAATTTTGGAAGCCAAACCCATCTTCCAATTTCAGCTTTTTTAATAGATTAAGTCCAAACATCTACCATCTACAAACAAGGTCCGTTTTCTTCCCTTTTTTTAGCAAAGATGAAGGCTGCACAAGTAGCAATCCCACAGACCGCCATTTCACTTGCCATGTCTCCCAAAAACTAAATTTAGATGTGGACGCGCAACAAAGTCCACAAAAATGTTCCGGATTGTTGGCGAATGTCTAAATACAAAATCCGCGATTTGTCTATAGACAATCGCACGATTTTGTCTATGAGTGTAGACTAGGGGTTAAGGTGTTACGTATTTTCGTCGTGACAAAAACAACAATAAGCTATACTAAAAGTCTAGGGTATAAAAAACTGTGTAACCTATCGTCGTAAATAGTCGTCATTATTGCTTAGTACGACTGTTCTCTGTTTCATCTTGTCTTTTCGTGTGTTTCGATTTATATGAAATTGATTGTATACGTTAAAATATGTAGCAAAAAAGGTTTAATAGATTGAAATAGGCAAGATGAGCAAAATTTGGGAAAATAGGCAAATACCTATTTTCCGCTTCTATGATAATAAGCCACAAAATCTCCCGACTTGCAGGTAGGCGGCTAAATGGGAGCAAGAGATGCACGCTGGTAACGTGCATCGTCCGAAACTAATTTATGACAATGAAACGTCTGCTAAGCCACATGCAATAGTTGACGCGCTATTTTCCACTAAGGGTTAGGGCAAATGAGTAAACGCGATAAAACTGGTACTCTGGCAATTCTTCAATGTACTAAAATTGGCCTACAGCAAGACTTGAATAGAGCTCTGTACGGCTTTACTGTAACATTTCAAAGGTTTTTAGTTTACACAAATTTAATCGTGTGACGTTTTTCAAAGATACGCTGCACTTTAGCGCATGACGTTTAAAAATATTAGGTGTACAACTTTGCTTCCGCCGTTTTCCGACAGACGGCTTTCATCGGTGAGGGCTGGTCAAAATACGTAGTTCAAAAGTGTCACAAAGTGAGTTTGGACGTCTGTGAACGTATCGACATCCCCGCATTAGTAAAAGTTATTCGCATTTTTAATAAGAGTCGCGATTCAAAATGTCTGTTTTCGAGCCAAGTTCTCGTCATTTGCGGGAAGTTTTGATCTTCTGCTTCCATTTGCAAAAAAAAAAAACTGCAGCTACTCAATTGCCCTAGCCATCATCGAATGCTCTCAGATACTTACGGTGAGGTTGCTCTGAGTGGCAGAACATGTCGTGAGTGGTTTCAACGCTTTAAAAGTGGCGATTTCAATGTCGAGGACAAGCATGGTGGTGGGAGAGAAAAAAATTTCATAGACGATGAATTGGAAGCACTGCTCGATGGAGATTCGTGCCAAACGCAACAAGAATTAGCTGAATCACTGAGAGTGACTCAGCAAGCCACGCAATTGATGCGTCATTCTTCAGCATGACAATACTCGGCCACACGTCGCAAAAGTGGTCAAGACATACTTGGAAACCCTGAAATGGGAAATCTTGCCCCACCCGCCGTACTCCCCAGATATCGCTCCTTCCGACTACCATCTGTTTCGTTCCATGGCGCACGGCCTGGCTGATCAGAATTTTCGTTCGTAAGAGGAAGTCGAAAAATGGATCCATCCATGGATCGCGTCGAAAGACGCCTCCTTTTTCCGAGATGGAATCCGAAAATAGTCGGAGAGATGGGCGAAAGTTGTCGCTAGCGATGGACAGTACTTTGAATGATACATCTGTAAGTACTTTTTGACAATTAAGCTTTTAATCCCAGGAAAAAAAACGGCGGACGCAAAGCTGTACCCCCAATAATAAATTAATAATGTTCAGGCAGAAATCCCAAAGCACTACTATTACTTCAAGCCGGGGCCTGAACAGTCGACTGGCCACGCACTTACGGTCTGTTATCGTCCATCCATCGTCAGTCCGGTGCTTATGGCCGAGTTTATGCAAACTGCGGGAACCGTCGCGGTTTACAAATTTACATTGACTTTAAATGCAATCTCGCTCGCTCAACAAACCGCGGCGGCTCCCGCAGTTTCTAAACACGGCCTAAAGTGCCTACCACACGCACAAGCATCACCAATTCACCACACTGTTGCCTGCGCAGGCCAACTTGTACACGGAACACCGTACGTGTAGTTGGCAAAACTATATCCCGCGCAAACCCCATAGCGCGGCTTGCGGACTTTTCCACTTGCTTAAAATTTTGCCTGCGCAAACCAAGCGTACACGTACTTCTCTGCTCGTGTGGTTGGGTGTTCATGCCGCGATCACTGTTCAGTCGGGATCTTTGAATATGTATACAAGGAAGTATACAAAAGCTGGATTAACAATTAATTAGTTTTAAATAAACTGTTTTGTGGCCATAACTTCTAAACTATAAGGAATTTCGCATTTTTTACACCATTTTCACTCCCCTTAAGAACCCCCATCCGGGCTGAGGAGCATCCATCCCCACTATTTTTTTTTTTTTCAAAATTAATTGTTAATTGTAGTAGTCACGATTAACAATTAATTAATTGTTAATTGTGACTTCTGCAATTAACAATTAATTAATTGTGACTATTACAATAATTAACAATTAATTAATTGTGACTATTACAATAATTAACAATTAATTTTGAAAAAAAAATAGTGGGGATGGATGCTCCTCTGCCCGGATGGTTGTTCTTAAGGGGGTGAAAATGGTGTCAAAAATGCGAAATTCCTTACAGTTTAGAAGTTAAGGCCACAAAACAATTAACAATTAGTTTTAAATAAACTGTTTTGTGGCCATAACTTTGTCTATTCAACAGCCATTTTCTTGTCCACTTTGTTCGTTTGCGCCTTGTTCTTTGGAGCGCCTTTTTTTACTAATAAACACTTGAGAAACACGAGCAAATCTTCATCGGGAAACATTGTTACACCGACAAAGGTTTGAAGCAGACTGAGGCTTCATTGCGAAAGATTGTTTTGCTTGAAACAGGCTTGCGCGTGCTTACTTGCGTCGTGTGGTAGCGTCGTCCGTGTTTTTGTGAGGAAAGCCTGCGCAAACAGAACTGTGGTGATACTTGCGCGTGTAGTAGGCACCTAAGAGTGGTTGAAAATTTCTTGGTCTGATGCTTCTCAAACAAAAAATATTCCATTTGACCACCGTGGACTGCAGGCGGCATGCAGTTGAACGCAGACCGCCTGCGGTCCGTGGAAGAAGCAGTGTCGATTTTGAAACGATCTGATTTGATGACAATTTAAATCTGCCACACACACACACTGATAGTTTCAGACAGTCTCCGTCTGAAGGCTGGCTGTAGAAGTGGTGAAATAGGTGCGATTATCTTCAGTTAAGCTTCATGTGAATGGCCGCATTTAGAAATAGCAAAATCAGTTCTAGTACAAATTATCAATTTCCTCTCAATTATCTCTCCTTTTCAGGTCCAAGGTATTCGCGACAAATTCACCGTGGAAGTGTACGAAACGCACGCCCGTATTGCCATGGAGAAAGGTGATCATGAAGAATTCAACCAGTGTCAGACACAATTGAAAATGTTATACTCTGAAATTGGCGGCGAGAATATTCTTGAGTTCACCGCGTACAGAATATTGTACTACATTTTTACTCGCAATACATTGGGTAAGTTTATTGAAAAAAAAAAGATGCGTTTTTTAGAAACTAATGATTCGTTTTTCTCTCTCTTCCCGGCAGACCTTACAACTGTCTTACGTGCACTAACGCCACAACAACGCGAAGATGTCGCCATGAAACATGCCCTTGAAATACGCTCGGCATGGGCACTGGGTAACTATTGTAAATTCTTTAAACTCTATAAAACAGCTCCCCTGATGGCGGGCTACCTTGTTGATTGGTTCATTGAGCGAGAACGAAAGCTGGCATTGAAGAACATTATCAAAGCGTACGTATATCTGAATTTTTGTTTTGTTTTGGTTTTCTTCGCAATTGTAATGAAAAAAATCGTCCGATTTTATCGGAGATCAGATGAAAATTTATTAAAAAAGAATTGAAGGGCTTGCAGCAAGAATTAGTTATCTCCGTGGTTTTTTTTTATCGAAGCAGTCAAGCTTTGACATTTGCTCAAAATTATCTTCAGAAGAAAATGCTGGTAGCTCCATGGGTACTAATAGAACTCTCACAGTGCTCCGAGCTTGTCAGTATAAAGACGCTGCGGATAGGAGGTGCATGCTAGCAACTGCACTTTCGAAAAAGAAGAAATGCTGTCGAAACGTCAACAAAGGCATAGAGATGTTGACGCGCCCATGACCCTGGAGGAGTCAAGGCAATTAACAGCTCCATGGATAGAGAGTTGGTCTTTAATTAGAGAGGGTGGCGGCTTCAAGTCCTGGTTCTAATAATATCGTTTTATCTTGATGACTTTGCCAATAACGGGATGAGTTTGTCGATGATTTTCGTCTAGTATTCCATCAACTACGACCGGATGAATTCGTCTCTGATATTCATGTATCAGCTCATTGTGCGCTTATGTGAATATTTCATCAACTATAGCCGGATGAATTCGGCAATGATATTCATATATCATTCATTGAGCGGCTATGTAACTTTTCATAATATAATTAGAAATTGAATATTTGAGACTAGCCCCACGGCTAGAATAATCATCATGATGGCTTTCTGAAGAAAGCCATCATGATTTTTGTACGGTAATATCTGGTTCCTGTGACTTTACTCCCGTATAGATTAGTGAAACGAGTACTCATTACACAAACGACATGACATTTGTTATTTGTGTAGTGCGTGGTCGTCACGCTAGTTTACACTGAATAAGGTCGCAAAAAAGCACCTTGTGTTGCACTTATTTCTCTTATGAAGGAGACAGTGCAATCCTTCGCACAACTGATATCCGGGGCGCTCTACGCAACACTTGAAACTTCCGCTTCACACCACTCTAAACGTGAGCTATCACACGATCATGCCACTTGAAACTTCCCATTTAAAGCTCGACATACACGACAAGCATTTTGTCGTGGGCATGCATTGAACCACATCAAAGTTAATAGAAAAAATCTGATTTCTACTGTTCTATTGATTTAAATATGGTTCAATGCATGCTCGCGACCAAAGTGCTTGTCCTGTATGCCGAGCTTAAGGCTGCTACTAAAATTGGACGAGTTCCTAAAACCAATCGCAATCATGATTTCGATTTAGTGAGTGGCGGAGATGTAAAGTGTTGTGTATCCGTAGGTTCGTTTTATCTGAACCCGAATCACGCCGAAGGATTTGCATAGGAGGGATTCTGACAACAGAATGACAACCTGCATATTTTCGTTATCCCTGCTGTCTCTTACCAACTGTCTAAAAATAGAAAACGACAAACAGGCCGGTTTCTCCCAATTCTCTTACATCTGTAAAGATGTACATATTTGTTTAGAAATCAGATTTAAAATTATCACAGAAACGCGCACCTTTTTTGGTGTGAAAATGATGCACTTATACCTTCCACGAAAGAAAGACAGTGAAGACTTTCACGCAGGAAATATCTGCGGCGCTCTACACGTCACTTAAACTGAACTTCCCCTTCTCACTCCAAAGAGAGCGATTACAACTTCTATTACCGGTTTCCACGAGAATTACAATCCAAAGGAATTTATTTTCGCGTGGAAATGTCCCACTTCGGTCTGGAGAATTTTTTCTATGTGTACGATTTCGTGTGAAATATGATAGTATCGAGGTAGCGTGCAAACGAAGCTTTTTGAGAGTTTTTGTATGAGATTTTGCACGAAAAACGGTGCTTTGTACCTGTCTTTACACTCGAAATGAGAGCGATAACAGCTGTGATGACAGATTTTCACGCGAAAAAAAAATACGAAGGAATTCTTTTCGTAGTGAAATCGCTCAGGCTTTTGTCATCATGTGCGGCTTCGTTCGAAATATGTTAGTACAGAGGTAGCGAGCGAAACTTTTGATTCTTTTTTTTAGTTCTGGCGGAAAACCGAACTTAGTACTATATGCTTGAATTATAAAGTGACCAAAATGGAGCAAACTCCTTCTTGATGCAAGCCCTTCAATTCCGTAGGAACAGATTATCATTTTTTTTATGGTTTATGGTTTGGTGAGACACAGATGTAGCCTTATGCTTGCAATGCAATCACGTGAGATGTTTATTACGGGAACCGTCGTTACATAGTCTGTGTTATATGGGTTCTGAACTCATCAGGTGTTTCGAAACGGTATAATACAGGAAGTGTAATGGTGATACTGACCACTAATATACTACCGAGGAAATTATTATTATATATGGTGTGGTTTAGGCTGGCCCGAAGTTCAAACAATCAGCTGTAACAAAAATTTAGGATGCATTTGGGTTGCCCGAAATTTCAATCAATCAGGACCTAGAGCATATTTACCTGACCGTTATAATTTGCGTAGTTTTCCAGTTATTACGTTTAATGTTCGGCGAAGTACTCAACGTTCCAATGCTCAAAAAAGGCCTGTTTTCCATCATTGAAAGGGCTGTAACGGCTAGAAATTAGGAAATTATGACAAGATAATGTTAGTAGCAATTCGATCACAAGAGAATAGAGAATTGATTTTTGAAACAGGACAAGTACATTATGCTTGAAAAAATTCGAGAAAATATTATGGGAACATTTTTTTTTAATCAAAAGATTTTAACAATTATTACACCCTTCGTTCTATTTTCACGGAATCAATTTTAAAGCAGAGAATTAGCTGTGATTATCATTTTAATTGAGGGCTCTAGCTAGTGTAATTCTCGAATTATTGGCTGGTTTTTTTTTTGTATAAAGCAGAGTAGAGCAGGATAAGCGGCATAAAAACGCAATAGAGCAGATTAGAGTAGCGAAGACAAAAACAGGGCATGTCTTTGTTGGGAGTGTGTCTTGGTTTAGTTTAGCATTCAAACCTCAACTCAAATTTCAGACGGAAACTTGATATAGATACAATTATTACATATATGTATATACAATCATTTGTATGTTTGTCTGTTTACTATTCCATATAATTACACAAAAGAACATTTTATTGACAGGAAATTAATTTTATGTGCTTCTCAAATTGTAAACTGCCCGAAAACTTCGACAACTGCGCCGTCTGCATTTCAAAACGTAGACTACTTAACAGAGTAGAATTTTTGCAGATCAGCTCAGATCAAATTGTTAGCGTAATTGTGTGGTCCTAACCTGCTCTGCTCTGCATGGTTGTTAAAAAACGCGCCTATTATGTTTTTGGTAACGTCAGATAAGCATTAAAAAGAAATGTTAGTCTGTAACAGCTAAAGGGCTAAGAATTCGAACAATGCACTAGATAGTGCAACTTTTTCGTCCCCTCATATGTGATCTTTGTATTTTGTATGAAATTTAATGGTCTTTAAAAGAAAAATTGCATTCAAATCAACAGTTTTGTTCTGATTTTGATGAAATTCCGAACACTTGACATTTAGTGAACTAGGTACGTCATTGGCCTCGTTTATGCTGTGGAACTATCTTTGAGTATTAACTAATTCGAGCTAACTCATGGCGATATAAACATGTCGCATTAGCTAGTTTTGGAACTAATTTTAGTTCAACTTTCGATGCAGAACTGGACTGAAAAATGAGACTATATGGTGTTGCTGTATTCGCTAATAGTGTTGGTGAAAATTCTATTTTATATGTTATATAAATACCTCATCCTTGCCTGAAACTCTGCATTCGTTTCATCCTTTGATTGTAGCGGTATAAACGCTATTAGGAAGCTACTGCCTCTTGACAAACCAAAGTCACAAACCAACAACTGACATCTTTCATATTTAGTATCTCTTCGTATGGTCGGCATAAACATATCACGAACAAGTACTAGCACTAAAACGGTTTGATTGAATCATCTTTTAGTTCCACTGTATAAACGGGACCATTGTCTATCATAGTTGTCAGATTGTGGGATTTATCCCACGGCGGCGATTTTTGGTCAACCTGTGGGGCATTGGGATTTTTCCCTATTTTGTGTGACAGTTCGAGATTTACGGGGTGATCGATGACAACAATCAGGAATATGGTCACAGTTCACATGCTGTAATTTTGAAAAGAAAATATGAAATTGTGGTAAAACATTAGTTTAGCGGCTTTGCGAAATATGACAAAAAAATGTAGTCTTGAAAATAGATTTAATGGGTCATAAAATACACAAATACATAAGTCAAGGGAGCCTTGATTTTATAACGGGATCTTTGGAAAAGCGCCAAAAGCCGTTATTCTCTTAAAATTGTAGTTTTTTTTACACTTTTTCCTTGAAAATTGGTTTATTGGGGCTTGAAATTAACAAATAAGTCGGGGGAGACTTTACTTTGTAACAGGATCGCTGAAAAAACTGTAGAAACAGTTATTTTGTGAAAATCGTGGATTTTTACTTCTTTTTTTTTTCAAAGTGTATTTATTGCGGCTTGAAACTTACAAACAAGTTGAGAGAGCTTTAACTTTACAACAGGATCATAAAGAAAACTGTAAAAACCGTTATTCTTTAAATATCGTTTTTTTTTTAGATCTGGTTTATCGGGACGTGAAACTTACAAATAAGTTCGGGGTGGGGGGCAACAGTTCGTAACGAAATTTATGCCCGAACCAGATTGAACGGAGAATGCAGCAGCAGCGGCGGCGGCGAACTGTCAAATCAGAAAGCATGCATTTCCCTTACGCGACCTAGATTGAACGCAGCGGCAGCGACAGCCGCGAAAGCAGATCTGCGTATTAGTGTTGTTGCTGGTGTCGCTGCTTCTGCTTCCTGCGTTCAATCTGGTTCCGGCATTATACATAAACCTAAAGCAGAAATGCCCTCTGAAGCCACACTTAAGGAATCTCCGCTTTAGGAACTGCAAATCTCTGTGTGTTGCTTTTAGGTTCTTACCACCTAAACCGGAAATGCGGCTAAAGCTACATACATGAAATTTTGTGGGAGTATGTAGAATTATTATAATTCGCCGGAGAAAGCGATTCGTTGTAATAGACTGACTTTAAGGGGATGTCCCCATAGAGGGGAAATGAAGGTAAAAAAAAAATTTTCATCTGGTATAGGCAAGTGGGGTATCATGAGAAAGGTAACACCGAGTACATTTCATTTCCGGTATTTTCATCAAATTTAAAAAAAGGGGAAAAGAGATAGAGGGGAAAATATGTGATCCGAGTTTGTCCCCCCCCCCCCTCGCATTTCGATACCGTTATACTTAGAAATATGAAAATTTGCAGAAAAGCTGCATTTTACTAGTATAGAAAACCGAAAATCGTAGAATTTTGATATCTCATCAAAAAAGGTTAATAATAGTACATTTATATAGTTGCAGTTAGCATACTCCTGCACGCTTTAAGCACACCCGAGGTCAAAAATATTGATGGCCAATGATAACTAACATCATTGGCAATAATATCTCTAAGTTTCATTACAATCACATAATATTTAATAATAGTACATTCATTGAAAGTTAGGCATTTTGACACTATCCACACAAAAATTACATCTACCGGCCTCATAGGTGTGAGTACTACTTTCATGTTGTTTTTCGTAGTGCGAATTGCAGTTATTTAATTAATCATTTTTGAAAGGGTGAAGATTCGTTGGGGGCGCTGCGTCGTAATTGGCAAACTTTACCGGGTGGAAGGGGGGAGGGGTCCACATAGAGGCGAAATTAAGGTCAATTTTTTTTTATCGACTGTTATAGGCTAGTGAGGTGTCGTGAGAAAGGTAATGTTGAGTACATTCCATTTTTTCGCATTTTCTTGAAATTTGTAGAAAGGGGAATAGTGGGGGAGGAGAAAATATTAGTTCGTAATCCCCCCTCCGTGGCATTTCGAGACTGTTAGAATTATGAAATTTATGTAGTTACAGTTAGCACACCCCTGCATGCCTTAAACACTTTCGAGGTCAAAAGTACTGATGGCCAACGATAACCAACACCTTAGGCAATAATATGTTCTAAGTTTCGTTACAATCACGTAATATGAATTGGCATGTAAAATGTAAGTGGGTAAGACACTTTAATTATGTTTTTTGTTTGTTTTTTTGTCCATCTGAGTGGTATCAAGAAGAGCAAGGAGCCGATATTTATATACCAAAATAAGCGCTTGCTACAAAACCCTCGGATTACGGGCGTAGTCCTCTATATTCCGGTTTCATTTTTATAATCCTATTGTAAAGTCAGGGCTCCCTCAACTTGTTTATAAGTATCAAGTCCCAATAAATCTACTTTTAAGAAAAAATGCAAAAAAAACAACGATATTCATAAAATAACTGTTTTTACCGTTTTTGCAAAAACCCTTTTATAAAGTCAAAGCTCACCCGACCTATTTGTTAATTTCGAGCCCAAATAAACCTATTTTCAAGGAATAAGTGCAAAAAACTGCGATTTTTAAAGAATGCCGGTTTTTGACGTTTATCCAAGGATCCCGTTATAAAGTCAGCCTCCCAACTTATTTGTGAGTTTCAAGACTCAACAAATACATTAAGAAAAATATTTTGTTTGCCCATTTTTCACAAAAGCCGATAAACTAAAGTTTTACCGAAATTATCAACTTGCATTCAAAAACTCGCCGCCTCCTTACATGCATTCGCGACCCCGGGAAACCGACCTTGCTTCTAAACTTAATCTGCAAAAATGATGTTCCAGTGCACAGTAAATCGATTTATGTTATTGTTGTTGTCTCTTGTTTTAAGGTTATTATGTCATACTGGATGCCAAATAACGGTTTATCTCCGAGGTGAGGGATTTTTCACGTGTATGTGGAATATTTAGACAACCTACGTGGAACTAATGCTTGTAGCGGTCTGGCAACTCTGTTGTCTACATGAGATTTTGAAGAAAAAAAAACATCTCCCTATCTTACCTCTTAAAAGTAACCCACAGTTTTGCTAAAAAAAATTTACGCCGATTGGACCTTCAGAGTGAGGGCAAAGTTACTGTATACCCGAGATTTGGGAAAACCGCCTCCATCTCCCTTATATCCCAACTCCCAACACTTTTAGCTGCATTTTTACTCCCGATTTTGATGAAATTCTCGCATTAAACTTTCAGGTCAGGAACGTCACTTCCTTCATGAGATTTGGGAAAATAATCCCATCTCATTTTTCCACCCCTTGAAAGAAATCGTCAGTTTCATTTGCAGTTTTATAGTACGTTTACGCTGGACTTGAAATCGCGGATTTCGAATAGCTGGCTCCGAAATCCCGAAAGTGTTTACGCTGATACTTTTCAGATTTCATTTGACAATTAATAAATTAAATTGGGTTTTTACGTCAATTAATAGTCAAATTTTAACTTTGCTTGACAGTTGACAATTAAATATTTATTTTTAACTGTCACTCGAATATTCACCACGATAGAATTTTAAGCATTACCATGTCAAATCAGGATTTCAATCGTGAGGAGGATTTCATGGTGTCCTTGCTAAGTATCAAGATTTCGTTTGGCAATAAAATGTATGCGAAATCCGTCGAATTTCACGGAGATTTCGCCGAAATCCCATTTTACGAGATTTCGAGTCCAGCGTAAACGTACTATTATTCTGCTCTTGACGAAATATTGAACATTGGGCCTTCGGAAGAAGGGAAACTCCATGTCTACATGAGATTTGGTAAACAACCCCTTCCCCTCTTTATACTCACTTAAGGGATAGAAACGGGATGGATTTTTTTTTTCGAATGAATTCTTTAATTTTATAAAACGGGATGGATTTTTTTTTTTCGAATGAATTCTTTAATTTTATATAAGTAAACAAATTTATTTTGATTGGATTCCCTTATAAGCGGACATTTTTATTAAGCGGACAAATTTCCAAGAACCGCAGATGTCCGCTTAAATGAGAGTATACTGTGTATTCAATATTATTCGATGAATTAATCGTAGATAGAGTTTAAACTTAAAAACACTCCAGGGCCTACTCGATTTCCGCTTTAGGCAATTCGAACTTACGTTTTTCTCTGTGAAACTCGGTTTTCTAAAGCTGCGTTTCCATCGAGCGAACGAACAAACATGACCGAACAAACGAATGATCGTGCGTTCGGTCAGCTGTGGAAATATAGTAATTAAATCGTTTCCACCAGCCGTACGAATGTTTGCTCTAGCTGTGCTCCGAACGAAGATATGGTCACGCTGAACATCATTTGTTCGCACGATGGAAAGGGTGCATTTTTTCACTCGCGTGTTTGAGTTGGTTTCATGGCACCGCGTACAAACAAACCAACGAACGAACAAAAGATTGACCTGGCCCGGTCACCTGAGAATGGCGAGCGAACAAACGAATGTTCATTTGTTTGGACGCTTAGCTGTTTCCACCAACTGAACACGGCGAACGAAGATTCGCGCGGTCGCCGCTCAGAACACGGGCGAACGAACAAGGATTCGTTCGTCTACTATTTCCACCAGCCGAACAAGCACAATTCGTTCGTTCGCCTGTGTTCGCTCGCTCGGTGGAAACGCAGCTTAATACATACACGCTATGTTCGTATTTCCTAAGTTAGAGAACTTCTCTATGGAAGATCCAAGTGAATTTCCATTTTAGGTATTACGGCGTGTATGCACCATAAAACTAGTACGGCACAGAAAAACATAGGCTCGTACTGCCTAAAGCTGAAATTGACTTGAGGTTGCACCCAGGGGGGATTTCCGCTTTCTCTCTGTAAGCGCATTTCAACGCATCTGCAACGTCATATTGTCACTATCCAAACCATAAACACCGAATATATTTAATCATAATTTACAACTAAACGACGAATCCAAACCAAAAACCTCTTTATTTTGACTTAACCCACCGGCACCACCCACTTCCATAAATCATTCTCTTTTCATTTTTCCTATATTATACAAAAATAATTTAACACAATATCTCTTCCACCCTCTTGAATTATTTAGTTATCGTCCAAATATTGGTGTCGAATATGTCGCACGGACATTGGCTTTCGAATCGACAGAGAAATGTTGTGAGTGGCTAGTGCAGTTTAATTTATCGTATGCCGGTACCGAAAGCGAGTTAATCGATTGTAAAAATAGCATGAGTGTATTGCCGAACATTTAAAAATCGCCAGCGGCGGCGAGAGTGTGTGTAAATCCACGTCCTGAGAGAAAATCAAAAGAAAAAAATCCGAATTCCACTCCCCACTTGATAATATGGGCGGGTGTGTCTTTGTATGTTGTGTTTGTGTGATCCAAATAATCGAATTAATAAGCAACGAGTATCGCGCGACTCACGATCGAGATAATCAGCCAACAAAAAGAAAAAGAAATCCAGTCGACAAGCTGTTGTGTCGGTTGCCTTTTATACGATCATCGTCGTTATGTTGTTGCTGCTGCTGCTGCTACTGCGATTCGTGTGGCTGTGATCACTGTGACTTGTTGCGCGCCATTTTGGACGCCGACATAACACATCGGAATATTCTTTATGCCATGCCCTTAAATCAATATGAGGGCCCCCCATTCAATCAAAAATCATGGCTGCGGTCTTATAGTACAAATTATCGTCTAGGCCCCTCTTGCGAAACACAAGTTCTAGTTATTAAGTCGTCGGTTTTAAGATTTTCCCGTTAGATGGGTGGTGGTGTAGATGATCCGACCCCATCTTCGGGATATGCATCTCGTAATTGTTGTTATCATGAACTTTTCACAGAAAATAGCCTTCTACTAAGTAGGAGGCCCAACAATTTAAGAAAATTATGAACTTTTACACTTACCGAGTCTGTGTATTGTAGATAATCGCGTCCTTTATACATATTCATATTTAATTTATTTCCATAAATTTGGAGAGCAATCGCGTCCCTAACGAAGCTCATTTTCGTGAAAAGGGAAATGGGAAAAAGTGTGTTTCTCCCCTCAAAAATGTCTCTCACCCGATTTTCAAGTGAGAAGCAATGAGAGCAACATCAGCGTGATCGCGTGGACTTTCAATGTAAATATGAGAAGAAATGTTTGTTTTTATTTTATATTGCATTAGATATGGGTATAGGGGTCGGCCCTTTTTTATAAAAAAGCCAAATGTGTGGACTCTTAAAATGTTTAATTTTATTTGCTTCCGAGCATAGTGTTGTTAATTTTTGTTCGTCGGCAAATATTTCGTGGCTTGAATGGACTCTCTACGCGCTCGTAATAGAAATTTTAGTTTTAAAATTGATCGGATGTGATTCTCGCAAAACGGGCATGTTTAATAATCAATCGGTGTCGGTCCGGACTTCGTGTTTTTTTTTTTCTATGCGGTAATACGCGGCCAATCGACGAGAGGAAGGAAGATTCAGAACGAGAACGACGACAAAGAAGAGGAGGGAATAGCGTAGAAGATGGAATTGGAAAAGTGAATAAGAAATAATATGAAAGTGGATTGTGCGATGAGGTTTCTTCGACGTAGCATGACACAACGCTCTAAAAGGGATTTTTTACACCGAGAGCGCGTTTTTCAAGTCTCCATGACAATGCGTTAGCCTTTCGAATGTTCAGGGCTAAATGACGAGGTCATCTATAACATCGAGCAGTCGACGGGATGCCGGAGTTACAGGCTCGCGATTGCCCGACACGGAATCGACGAGGGGTCTCTTTTGAATTTCGTGGTTCGACAACCATCATTGCCTTTGGTGCTGCTAGTCAGGAATAATGTTCAAATCTGAACATTCCTCACCATTATCTGTTCGCGGGTTGACGAAGAAGTCTGGCTCTGAACAGACGACAGCTTATGCGAAGCGCTGTACGAATTCTAGGGAGGTGGATGATTCTGTGCTTGTCATCCACGAATTAAAGGTACGATACGAACGACGAGAGGCTTTCAGTGCAATGTATCATAAGCACTCATTCACGCGTGTTGCCCTCACCGGATACAGCGATGTGATAACATGGTGAAAGTTCGATTCTATTTGATTGAGCCTGAATGGCAAGGCTTTGATATTTCAAAGAGGTGTGACCCCATTCTAGTGAAAGACAATAGCATCAGGCGAATAGCAAGTCCCCATGTCAACATGTTCTTAAAGTGATTCATCTCGTGTTGAACATTATAGATCTTCCCATACTTAGAGGCAAAGTAGCAGGCGCACGCCTTAGTGTGTTCTTAATTCAACGTCTGTTTGCCCCGGCATAAAAAAGGAAGAATTACACCCTCACTACACAAGGCACTGGATTTTTTTTATTATTTACCAATTTTTTAGTTTGTTAATTTGATAAATTACTTTTTGTTTTTCGTGTTATTAATTGGAAATCTCTGAAATCAATATCGATGTCAAAAAAGACCTTTCATTAAAAAAGTGCGTTCGTTGCGGCGGCGGATGAATATGATGAAGTGCCTGATTATTACGTGCATAGGTGTACTAGCGAAGGACATTTTTTTTCGTTTAATCACTCCCTAAAAATCTGCTAAAAATGATTTTCGAAATACACAAATCTAATACATACCAGCGCCATTTAAAAAGAAAATCCCAAACCTTAATTGCAACTCACTGAAAAGGTTTCTCCATGGCATTGAGTGTCAGAGAGGAGATCTGACCTGTACTCCTGTGTTGCTCCCCAAATTCAGTCAACATGAAAATGATTCTCCCCAAAAACATTTTAATCTTAAACAAAATCTTCGAATAATAACCAACATATAATTGCACCTGTCTGCGACATTTGTAATGATCAGTCAAATTCAACGATGGGTGTGCTGCTTCTCGGTCCTCTATAAAACAACAATTTTGTCGCTCTAACTAATCCATATACCTATATATCTTTTTCATTTCTATTTTATATGTACCTCTAAACACAAAAAATGCAAACTTTAATAACCCGAATTGTTTAAACCGGCAAAAAACAACAATGCACAAACAAACGGAAATCGAGGAGACGATTCCTTCGCAGACATGAGCGCCAGTTCAAAGTTGCTTGTTGAACGAGAACGAACGATCCAATTGACCTAGTCTGCTCGCTAAAATGGTCAACGTTGTCATCGACGAATATCATCGTGTGTTCCTCTTTATCCTTTCTTCCAAACAACCTAAAACCCTTAATCCTTCCCCAGAAGAAAAATCAGAATCCTATTTTTTTAATTCTACAATAAAACGACAATCCTTTTCATAAAAACAGTTAAATCCTTTCTAAATTATCCTCCACCAAAGTCTGGATGCGACGACGGGATGCTGATTGCTGTGCTGTGATCAAAGTGTACGAGCTGAATGCGAAAAAGTGAAAGCAGGCAGAGAGTGACACGGAGTCTTGAGCTTGAAAGTCCAAAGCTGTGTTTTGTAAAGTTTCATCGTTTTGACTTTTTGTTTGGAAGAGATAAAAGATTAAGTAAATTGGAGACTTTTTTTTGGAAACTCCCTCTCCATTTGATTTTAATTATGTTTTTTTATTTCTCTTTTGTAAATATACGCATAAATATGAAATAAATCGTTAAATAAAGTTAACTAGTATATAATACAGATTTGTTTTTATTTTATATAGTTGGCCTTGGGCAGTTTCAGGTCTACTTTAATGACCAGACGCCGGGGGTATGTTGTGTTTTTATCCTGTTTATATGAAAAAATAGGCGATATGTGCGGTACTCTTTGTGGGGAGAAATCGCATCGGTAATAACGGAAGAGAACGATATGGGCTATTAGCAGAACCCGAAATCAGATCGACCATTTTGCCATTAGTAAAAGATTCAAGAGTTGCCTCCTGGACGTGCGAAACAAGAAGGGTGCCGATATCGGGATGGGAAGAGACCATTATCTTATGATCGCTAATGTTCGATTGCGTATTGCAGCCGTGCGCCGCCCCAGCGACGAAAGCTCCAGGCGCCGCAAATTCAACACCGCGCGATTAAAAAATCCAGCTGTCTTACAACAATACCTAGTCTAGCCATAAATATTGTTACAAGGTTTGGCAACCCTGCAGAAAGAAACCGTTATATTGCATTTCTTAAAAATTGAGCTAATCGCTATAGTACGCTTGTGCTTGATGCATTTGTCATCATTTGAGTTTAATTTTTAGTGTAGTGAACATGGATTGGGGTGACAAAGAAAATAGAATTGCTGTGATTGCACTTCATAAAGTAGGAATGCAACCAAGTGATATTTTTAGGACTCTGCATACCCTTGGTATAAGCCGAATGTTTGTATATCGGGCTATTGAATGATTTAATGATACGTCTGGAGTAAGTGACCGTGAAAGAAGTGGCCGTCCGCGAACTACTCGAACACCTCAAGCGGTTAAAGCCGTGCGCGAGAGAATTCGCCGTAATCCTCTTCGGAAACAAAAAATTTTATCGCGTGAGATGAAAATACCCCAAAGAACAATTTCACGTACCATCAAAAGTGACTTGGGGTTGGGTGCTTATCGTAGATCTACCGGGCATTTACTAACAGATTCGTTAAAAAAAATAGAGTGGAAAAATCAAAACGATTACTTTGCCGGTACGCAAACCAAGAACACCGTAAAATTTTGTTTACGGACGGAAAAATTTTTACTGTCGAAGAAACATTTAATAAACAAAACGATAGGGTTTATGCTCGCAGTGCCAGAGAAGCTTCTCAAGTTGCCCAAAAGGTTCAAAGAGGTCATCATCCAGCCTCAGTAATGGTTTGGTGGGGTGTTAGCTACAACGGGGTGACGAAGTTGCATTTTTGTGAGAAGGGTGTCAACAAGTCTGCCAAAATTTATCAAGAAAGTGTCCTTGAAAGTGTAGTGAAACCTCTCAACACGTCATTATTCAAAAATCAGCCTTGTAGTTTCCAGCAAGATTCTGCACCAGGTCATAAGGCGAAGTCAACCCAAAAATGGCTTGAAGAAAATGTTCCAGATTTTATTAAAGCTGAAGATTGGCCTTCCTCTAGCCCAGACCTGAATCCGCTGGATTACGAATTATGGTCTGTCTTAGAGCAAATGACGTGCTCTAAAAGACATTCTAATATCGAATCCTTAAAGAAGTCTCTTACACATGCAGTCGCCAACTTTCCGATTGAAGTCGTGCGTGCTTCCATAGATAAGTGGCCAGCTCGATTAAAGGCTTGTGTAAAGGCAATCACTTCGAATAACTTGTTGCAATTTCCGTTGTTGACAATGCATTTAATAAATAAACAATGATTTCTTAACATATAACGCCTCTTTTATTGAACAGTGCTTCAAAAAGTTTGTAACAGTATTTATGGCTAGACTAGGTATAATGACCATCTTGCGCAGAAAGCAGCTGAGATAACTAGTCACCCAGATAGTGACATAAACATAAATAGTGGGATGCCATAAAAAATGCGTACATTGATAGCGCAGATACCATCCTTGGAACAAACCCGGATTGCCGGAATAAGCCCTGGATGTCCGACGCTTCATGGCAGCGGATTGTTGAAAGAAAGGAGCTGAAAGTTCGTTTGGCTGCAGCATCAGACGACAATCGAAGCAGCATCGAACTCCTTTACCGTCAGAAAGCTCGAGAAGTTCAGCGTAGTGTGCGACGCGATAAAAGAGTTTATGCGAATTCTCTTTTAGCCTCAGCAGAAGAAGCCGCTAGAAGTAACAACTTAAACGCCGTAAACGGTGTCATCAAGGAGTTTACAGGTGGTCGTAACTCCTGCCAACATCCGGTGAAGGATAGTGATGGAAAGCTACTTATCTTGGAAGATCAAATGAGGCTTTGGAAAGAACACTTCCCCGCAGCGCCAAGCGTAACTGCCGATTTGCTTGTTGATAAAGCGTGGAATACAGAGACCTTTCCCACTGAGTGAAAGGAAGGTTTGATCATCAAACTTCCAAAGAAGGGTAGCCTCACAGACTGTAATAATTGGAGAGGCATTTGTGTGTTTCCTGCTGTTGCCAAGATAATAGCTAAAATCGTCCTGGAAAGACTAAAGGCCCACTTAGAAAGCAGTATCATCCAGGCTAAACGCGCATACGGCATGCTGTCCAAAATCTGGCAGAGCAGTTATCTCAGCATCAAGACCAAGCTGGGCCTGTTTCGCTCCCTGGTACTGTCAGTGCTTTTGTATGGGAGCAGTACATGGAAACTTTCCGTAGGAGTTACCAGAAAGCTGCAAGTGTTCGTCAATTCATCTTCGTCGAATTTTAAGAATTTTCTGGCCCGAAGCAATATCAAATGAAGAACTAAGTCGGCGATGCCAATCGACGAATTGATACGCAGGCGAAAATGGCAGTGGATAGGTCACACATTGCGGAAGAGTGATAACTGCATTGCTTTGCATGGCATGAAATGGAACCCATTTCCAACCAAGGCCGACCAAGAGGGGGTCCCCGAATCACATGGCGTCGATCTGTGGCAAAGGAGTGTCAGGCACTGGGTAAGTCTTTTGGGGAGTTGCGCCCTATTGCCCAGAACAGAGTACGATGGCGCGCAGCAGTATTTGACGCGCTATGCCCCGCTAGGGGTTAAGGCAAAGTAGTTATTAATTTATAACCAGTGTTTGAGATGTCTTAAGGCCGGTTGACATGTTCAAAGTACACTTTGTCAAAGTATGACTTGGCCAGAATATTCACCATTGTGAATTACCACTTTGCCACTTGCAAAAAACGCTGGATTTAGCATTTCTAGGGAACTTGTACCAAAACACATTGTTCAGGCCACCATAAATTGAATAAAAACCACCAACAACTCACTATTTCCCTCCCTAGCAACTTTTTTCTGTTGAACTTGTCGATTTACAATCAATTCTTTGATGGAAAGTTGAGCACCATCCTACTTTGCTTTGATAGGACGCTAGAGACTTCAAAGCACTTTGAAGGGGGTTGACACGTTCAAAGTAACCTCAAAGTAGGTTGTCAACGTACTTTGCCAAAGTGTACTTTGAACGTGTCAACCGGCCCTTAAGGCCGGTTGACATGCTCAAAGTACACTTTGTCAAAGTAAGACTTGGCAAGAATATCCACCATTGTGAATTACCACTTTGCCACTTGCAAAAAACGCTGGCTTTAGTATTTCTAGGGAATTTATACCAAAACACATTGTTCAGACCACCGTAAATTCAATAAAAACCACCAACAACTCACTATTTCCCGCCCCAACTACTTTTTTCTGTGAACTTGTCGATTTACAATCAATTCTTTGATGGAAAGTTGAGCACCATCCTACTTTGCTTTGATAGGACGCTAGAGACTTCAAAGCACTTTGAAGGGGGTTGACACGTTCAAAGTAACCTCAAAGTAGGTTGTCAACGTACTTTGCCAAAGTGTACTTTGAACGTGTCAACCGGCCCTTAAGGCCGGTTGACATGTTCAAAGTACACTTTGTCAAAGTATGACTTGGCCAGAATATTCACCATTGTGAATTACCACTTTGCCACTTGCAAAAAACGCTGGATTTAGCATTTCTAGGGAACTTGTACCAAAACACATTGTTCAGACCACCATAAATTGAATAAAAACCACCAACAACTCACTATTTCCCTCCCCAACAACTTTTTTCTGTGAACTTGTCGATTTACAATCAATTCTTTGATGGAAAGTTGAGCACCATCCTACTTTGCTTTGATGGGACGCAGAGACTTCAAAGTACTTTGAAAGGGGGTTGACACGTTCAAAGTAACCTCAAAGTAGGTTGTCAGCGTACTTTGCCAAAGTGTACTTTGAACGTGTCAACCGGCCCTTAGGGCCGGTTGACACGTTCAAAGTACACTTTGGCAAAGTACGCTGACAACCTACTTTGAGGTTACTTTGAACGTGTCAACCCCCTTTCAAAGTACTTTGAAGTCTCTGCGTCCCATCAAAGCAAAGTAGGATGGTGCTCAACTTTCCATCAAAGAATTGATTGTAAATCGACAAGTTCACAGAAAAAAGTTGTTGGGGTGGGAAATAGTGAGTTGTTGGTGGTTTTTATTCAATTTATGGTGGTCTGAACAATGTGTTTTGGTACAAGTTCCCTAGAAATGCTAAATCCATCGTTTTTTTGCAAGTGGCAAAGTGGTAATTCACAATGGTGAATATTCTGGCCAAGTCATACTTTGATGAATGTACTTTGAGCATGTCAACCGGCCTTTAGGCAAAAATACAATCTAAAGGCCGGTTGACACGCTCAAAGTACACTTTGACAAAGTACGTTGATAAACCAACTATGAGGTTACTTTGAACGTGTCAACCCCCTTTCAAAGTGCTTTGAGGTCTCTAGCGTCCCATCAAAGCAATGAATGGTAAAGGCCGGTTGACACGTTCAAAGTACACTTTGGCAAAGTACGTTGACAACCTACTTTGAGGTTACTTTGAACGTGTCAACCCCCTTTCAAAGTGCTTTGACGTCTTACTATCCTATCAAAGTGTAGTAGGACGATGCTCAACTTTCCATCAAAATTTTGATCAACTTTCCATCAAAATTTTGATGGGAGCGATAAGTTCTGCGAATTGTCATTAGACATTTCTAAAGTGTCAAGTTGTAGTGTCAAGTTAGCCCCTCCAAACAAAAATTGAATTTAACTATTCGTGTACGTGTTTCTTTTGTTTTTTTGGCGAAAAAAGTGTTTTCCTACTTCTACGAGTTATAGGTATGTATGTGTATTTGGATTTCTAAGTTCTTTCGGCGAAGTAAAGCCTAGTTTTCCAAGCTGCGGAACCCCGCTGCGTGCTGCGGAAAATACTGTTTTCCTATTTTCGAAGCTGCAAGATACCGCCGCGTTTTGTGGAACAGGCTGCTTTTGAGCCAGTGTATCCCGCAAAGTGCGGCAGTATCCTCATCATCATCGTCGTGGCGCGACAGCCTGGATCATTGTTGTTTACGAACTCTATGTTGAGGTCCCTCACATTGATGCTCGGTTGTGCAGGTGTCCTTGTCGTCGATTGCATCATTATTTTAGTTTTACCCTTGTTAATACGTAGTCCATCTTCCTTTGCAGCCGTATCGAGCGTATGCAGAAGTTCTTCTGCGTCGGCCAATCTTCGGGACATGATGTTGATGTCGTCGGCGTACGCTGCTAATTGTGTCGACTTGATGAGTAGCGTCTTGCTGTTGTCCATATTCATGGCCCGAATAACGTATTCCAATGCTAGGTTGAAGAGCGTCGGTGCCAGTCCATCGCCCTGTTTCAAAGCAGTGCGTGTTTCAAATATGTAGATCAGTAAGTCTATTATGGATCCTGACTTGTGAGACGGAGTTGGTCATCGTCATCTTAGTCAGTCACACTAATTTGGCCGGTATACCAAATTGCAGCATGATGTTGTACAGTACTCCACGATCGATACTGTCGTATGCCTGCTTGAAATCGACAAAGATTTGGTATACATTTACGTTGTATTCCCAGTACTTCTGGAGTATCAGTTTGACTGAGAAGAGCTGATCGGTTGTGGAGCGATCAGACCTGGTCGCTTTGATATTCGCCAATGATTCGTTCCGCGTACGGTTTTATTCTATTTTCCAGAATTTTCATCAAAATTTTATAGGACGTGCAAACTAGTGAGATGCCCCTGTAATTCTCACACCGCAGTTTATCTCCCTTTTTATTGGACAGATGATGCTTCTGCGCCAATCGTCTAGGATCTTCTCGTCCTCCCATACTCGCAGGAGTAATTGATGTACTCGTATGGCATCAACTAGACTCGTTCCACCGAATTTTAGCAGTTCAGCTGGAATCTCGTCAGCGCCCGGCGCTTTATTTCGTTTTAGCGACCGCAACGCGAGATCAATTTCCTCTACTGTCGGGGATTGAATGGGTGGGCCTAAATCAACAATATCGTCGAGAGCTTCCTGTGTGGGGATGTTAGATGGTCGGTTTAGAAGGTCTTCAAAATAAGACGCCCATCGTTTGTTAATACCATCGGTGTCCCAGTATCTTGCAGCCTGGAAAACAAGGCTGTTCCGCAGCTTGGGAAACGGGGCTTGAAGTTAGTTAGTTTTTCTTAAAGCAGCCAGATTTAAATTTTTTACTTATTAATTTTTTATACCAAAGCAATGGATAAGTATCGAGGCAGGAAATGGTCCGAGCGGGACACAATAAAATTTGTGGAGCTTTATGAGTCCGAGGAAGTACTCTGGAACATTCGCATGCCCGAGTACAAGATAAAAGACGCGAGAGATGCTGCGGCGAACCGCATAATAAAGCATCTGAACATTCCCGGTTTGACAGTCGAAGAAGTTAATAAAAAAATTAATAGTATCCGGACTACTTACAACCAGCAAGTATCAAAAATTAAGAAGTCGATGGGAACAGGCTCGAGTCCGGACGATGTATTTGCGCCAACGGTGGCATGGTTTGACATAGTCGACCGGTTTTTGCCATCCGTCAACAAAATGCGACCAAGCGTGACGAATTTGGTAAGAGCATTCTTGAAATTATGATTGAATTATCGATTCCTAAATAATACATTTAATATGAAACTTGTTGTGGATAACGAACCCAACAATTGCAACCCTCAGTATACGAAATAAGGAATCTCGCTTCGCTCACTCTGTGCTCCACAACCGCAATGCCACTATTAGTGAAGACGTAAACTACAATGTGTTGTCCGGTGAAATAAGAATTTACCGATTTTTTATGGCAAACATATACGTCTCCTGATTTCGTCTTTTTCGGTGACGTCCTTGAACAGGCTGCTACCCAGCTATATGAGGCGAACAAATTCGTTATTGACATTGCCGACCTTGATATTCGGTTGTGCTGGCGTTGTTGTTATGATAGCGATGCTTCGAATACTGCAGTTCTCTTGCATTGACGGGGTTTGGCTGCTCTTGGCCGTGAAAAACGGGTCGTTCCGGTACGACGAACCGACTGCCGTAGGAACGGTTGTGCTCGCGTCTTTCTTGATTGCAGTATTTTGTTTGTTTCCACCTCGTTATTAAGTATTCCAACTTCTTTTACAACCATGTCAATATAATGCAGTAGTTCTTCAGCGGCAAGGAAACACATCTATCAAAAGATCAATTCCATATGCCACATCGTCCAGAACGAGCGAAGCGTTTTTTTTGCTTGCACATACATACATAGCTCAACATCACTAACATATTTCCTTTTATCTGAGTTGAGATTTGCGTCGAAACGGTAGTTCAATACTTGATCTGACTAGCACTAGACCTCAAATTGTCAGATGTATTCAATGTGAGTTTATTTTCAAGTGAGTTGCCTAGTAGTGTGAATCCAATGTTAACAATTGATTACTGTCCGCGTCAACTACCGCTATGGATAAAATTCGATCACTAAAATCATCTGGATTTGAGCTTGAAGAGGGACCTGCGAGATTCTCTCCTCATTAAAGCGAGTCATTGATAATAACAAAAAAAAACAAAAGTAGGCTGACCACTTTGTGGCATTCAGGTAGCTATCACACAATCACCTGTCTAAATACTTTTTCGTCCATACAACAATTTCTATTTCAAATATGCTCAGTTGACAGATGTCTCCATTTCGAGAATGGTGCATCTGTGAATCCACTAAAGGTTCGTCATTATCTACACGGGCAAGTATCTAATCTGCATGTCAATCAGTTGCATTGCGATAAAATGCAACAACAAATTCAATTCGCTTCATATTTTCAGATTTGACGACACAGCCATCCAACAAAAATGAAAATCCCACTAGTCGAATGATAGTTTTGTATCCGCGGAGCTTCGGGTTTCTGTGCACATGCTTCGATTTCATTTTAGGGAGGACCGTTGCTTGATTTGGTCAGTTTCATTGGCGTCTTTTGATTTTGTTTGCTACCCAGGTATGTGAAGTCGTCTACGAATTCGATGCTGAAGTCCCCTACGTTGACGTTCGATTGTGCTGGCGTCCTGGGGCCCTATCATGTAATTCGATTCGAGTCGAAATGCTTTCGAAAGGATGAAAATTATGCCTGTAACTCGAAAACTAGTTTCTCCATTTCAATAATCATCGATTATTCGATACGAAATTGTTCATTTGAAGCAAATCCTCGATGGTTCTTGAAATCGGGAAATTGGTTTCCGAGTTACATGGTGTCATTCTTGTTCATTCAAAAGCAACTCGACTCGAATTACATGATAGCGCCCCTGGTTCTTGCATCATTATTTTTGTTTTGTCCTCGTTAATGTGTAGTCTCAATTTCTTTTGCAGCGGTGTCAAGAGTATGCAGAAGTTCTTGTGCGTCGGTCAGTTTTCGGGACGTGATGTTGATGTCGTATGCGCACGCTATCAATTGTGTCGACTTGATGAGTAGTATTCCGCTGGTGTCCGCATCCATTACCCGAATAGCGTATTCAAGTGATAGGTTGAAAAGCGTCGGCGCCAGTCCATCCACCAGAACGTGTTTCAAAAGGATCAGTCAACTTGCTCTGGATCCTGACCTATGAGACGGACTTGGTAATTATCATCTTTGTTAGTCATCTTAGTTTTGCTCGTATATCAAATTGCATTATGGTGTTGTGCAGTACGCCACGATCGATACTGTCGTATGCTTGCTTAAAGTCGACAAAGACTTGGTACATGTCAACGTTGTATTCCCAGAACTTTTGCAAGATTAGTTTCACCGTAAAAAGCTGATCGATTGTGGAGCGACCAGGTATAAAACCGCCTTGATACTGGCCATGATTCGTTCGGCGTACGGTTTTAATATATTCTGCAGAATTTTCGTCAATATTTTGTAGTACGTACAGACTAGTGTAATTCTCACACAGCAATTTATCTCCCTTGTGTGGATGGTATAGATGATGCTCCTGCGCCAATCGTCTGGGATCATCTGGTCCTCTCAGATTCGCAGAAGTAGTTGGTGTATGGCATTTAATAGACCCGTTCCATCGAATTTTAGCAGCTCAGCTGCAATCTCGTCAGCGCTCGGCGCTTTGTTTGATCTGAGTAACCGCAAGGCGAGACCAACTTCGTCAACTGTCGGAGGTTGTGTAGTGGGGCCATGATGGGTAATAACGCCATCGATTTGAGCTTTTTGTATGGGGACGTTAGATGTTGCATTCAGAAGGTCTTCAAAATAGGACGCTCATCGTTTATTGATGCTATCGGTGTCGCTGATGATGTTTCCATCCTTGTCCTTACAATTAACTACGTTTTCATTAATGTTAAGTAACTGCTCGTCAAAACATTTCGGTTTCTTTCGTCTCATTCTATTCGATATTCGCCGTAGCTCGTCATATTTTTCTTTTTTGGCTTGATGATACCCTTAAGTTTTTCGCAGAACCCGCGTACACCTGTATTGCTGATGTCGCGTAGCATAGGTGATAATTTTTCCTCAAGGGCGACTTTATATGCCTGCGCCGTAGCATCGCTGAAGAGTTTGTCAATTGGTTGATGGTACGTGCGTCTGGCGAAGCATGTGGAGCTTATGATAAGATTGCTACTGCAAGATCCGAATAAATAATCCGTTAAACGTTTGCGTGATCGTCGTTGATGATCCGTATATTAAAAATTTTAATATCTAATATATTTATTTATTAATAGTTTATGTCTTAAAACAATAGATACTCGTATTTATCAATATAAATATATTACCTGTAATTCACATAACTATGTTGCAGGTCTGACTACGTAATCCATTGCACCCTAATAACCTGAGACACTTAGGTGTTACTCAGTAGATCAGGCTTCAGCTATCTGCCTCAACCAAATGTTTTGCTTTGCAAAACATGGTTCGCTTGGTTAGCCGTTCCAGGGGCGCCCGCGAGGAGAACTATGGAAGCGGACTTTTGCTGTGTGGTCGCAATTAAATGCACCTCCACAATGTTAATGCAGAATGGTACGGCTTCAGTACAACGTAATTATAATTTTAAGTTGCCTAAAACTTCCATTCAGGCACCGCTTTAGAATCACACCTTAATTCATGCTTATTGATGAGCCATTTTTTCCAGATTGATCTTTGACCTCATCGTGATGGCAATTGACCAAAATGCAAGTGGATGGCCGACCATAGTAAAAACTTGTTGACAACTGCAGGTAAATTATGTGCAATACCCATCCGGCTGTCAATGTTTCTCAAATAAATTTTCTTCTTCGCTTCTAGGAAAAATATACCATACCCACTAACTTGATCAAGGTTAAGTTAGTTCCAGGAGAACGCATGCCATGTTCGATACCTCGTCTAAATGTGAGGCCAAGGATCCAGCAATGCGAAATGTAATTAGATTTGTAGTTCAATGAAATGCATCATGAAATTCAACTGTACTTAATATAATTCAATGTTTTATTAAAAATATTCAAATGGCCAATAAAAGAAATACATGTTTAAATCGTAATGATAACATTCACATTTTTGTAGTGTGCATTTAGTGTATTGCACGATTTTGCCATGGAACAGCGCCTTCATTTGCAAAATACCGTCGATATTTTTGGCGACGCATTTCTGCAATCATGCTGTAGTTGTTGCTGCCCTGATTCTCAATATCCCGCAAATATGAAGATGTAGGTTCAAGCCTCCACAAACCAGCTGTATCTTCGGTGTCTACGGTACCCACGGGCGCATATTGACGTGGATTCGTTTTAAGAAGCCAGTTATGGAGGGCACATGTGGCTCTGACAATTTTGTCAACTTTATCGGGGCTCAAATAAATTGGTGTGCGATATATACGGAAGCGCATTGACATAATGCCAAATGCATTTTCCACTATCCTCCTAGCACGAGAAAGACGATAGTTAAAAATTTTTTCATCGGTTGTTAAATTCAACCGTCGTGGAAACGGCTTCATGAGGTATTTTTTCAATGGAAAGGCTTCATCTCCAAGTAAGACTCCCCATTCGGGGAAATTAAGAGAGCCTTCTTCCAATTTTTTTTTAAATGGGGAATTCTTAAAAATCGTGCTATCATTCATCCTGCCTTGGCTGCCAACATCAATGTATGTAAAGCAATACCGGCTGTCTACTATTGCCAAGAGGACAGTGCTAAAATAGTTCTTATAGTTGAAGAAGTCGCTACCGCTTTTTTCCGGCTGTTGAATGTTGATGTGCTTGCCGTCTATTGCTCCGCAGCACCCAGGAAAGTTCCATTGATACTTGAACCCCTTTTCAATGGAGAGCCACTCGTTTACAGTTGTCGGAACCTGTAACAAACACAAAAGAATTATTAATAATAACAATAACGTTATTTATTTTGCTTTATTTGCAGACGTTGGATGATAATAATGAGTCGATCGTTGGAGATGCTAATTGTGACATCGAAAATATCGAACCAGATATCACAAGTAATCCAACATCCAAGAAAGCAAAACGTACATCCACACCCTCCCATATTCAAAATGCAATTAAATCGCTCCAAAGTATTAAACAGGATGTCCAGAAGGATGCCGAAGATGAGCACGCACAGTTTGGACGATATGTTGCCTGCACTCTTAGGAAACTTCCAGTTTTGGAAGCTTTACAGAGTCAATCTGAGATTTTTACTCTCCTGTTGGCAAAAAGAACCAAATATGAAGCTAGAAAACAAAGATATGATGCGGTTTACTCGCCCGCCCCGCCTCCGTCCAACATTCAAAATGAGTCGCCGTCACTGGTGGGAAAACAAAAGCGAAACGATCCGTTTAACGAGGTCGATTACGATGATTATTTAGCAGCAGGCCCATCTAACATTTATGGCGAAAAGCAGTCTCAAGAATCACTGGCAGCCAAAAGTGGTCGCCTCGACGTTGAGGAACCATCGTCAGTGATAAGGAAAAACAGGCGGAAAGAGTTAATGAATACAGCAGGGCCATCTAAAATTAGTGGTGGTAGGTGGTCCAACAAAACATCAACGGTTACCAGTCGTGAAAATGAAGTGAGAAGGCAAAGGAATGATCCAGTTTACTCGCCTCACCTTTCAACAGCGCCAGTTTACTCGTCTCTCCTTTCTACGTACCCGTCCGATATTTATAATGACCAGCCGCCAGTTTACTCACCTCCTCTTTCTTCAGCGTACCCATCAGACATTTCTAATGAGGAGCCGCCGTCACTGGTGGGAAAAGAAAGTCGGAAGGAGGTCCATTATACTGATTATTCATCAGTAGGTCCATTTAAAATTTGTGGCGATAAGCAGTTCGACGAATCAGTGGCGGTCAAAATTCATCGCTTAGACGTTGATATTGAGGAGCCATCGTCACTAGTAGTGAAAAACAGGCGAAAGGAGTTGTTAAACACAGCAGGCCCATCTACCACTCATCGCTCTGAATTAAAAGCAAAAAATAATGTTTATTCGTCCGGCCTATCAACGGTCAGCCCAGATATTTTCGCTGAGGATATGTTTGAAGAGTTCATTGAAGAACCTATTAAAACACATACTGATCCTGCCATCCAAAATAAATCAATTCGTATAATTTATGTGCCTTCATCGAATTTACCACCACGTTAGCAGTTGAAATCTACGCCCAATAAAATATGTATATAATGTATATAATTAATAAAAGTATTTATATGTATCTATTTTGAAGCTTACCTTAATGTACGATTCTAATGCCTCGTAAATTGCATCCAGGACTGCTGGCATAAATTTAGAAACGGAGCTCTTTGGAACGCGATAAAAACTCTCCAGGGTCCTAAAGCTATCTCCAGTCGCCAAATAACGCAATGCTATTTGCAATTTCATCCGCGCAGGCAAGGCAGGTCTCATTATTGTGTCCTGCTTTTGGATTTTCCCCGCCACTCTTTCGAGAAGATTGTTGAATTGATTAACATTCAACCGGAGGTGGTTTTTATAAGTATGGACATCCTCGTCTTCAACCTCCTTGAGGAAATTAGTTGATGCGCCAAGCTTCTCTCGTCGAAGAATCCATTTCCGCGTCCACAGTCTTCTTTTCCTGCTTATTTCTTCTTCTCCAATTTTTTCCAGTTCACCGATAAGCATATCGGCAACAATGCCAACCGCGTCACGAATATAGTCGGACATTATTTACCTTATATTCCCTATGTTTCCTTACGTCAAACGCGAAAGTGAAACGTCAGAAAAGACATTTGGCAAAAGTAACCATCAAAGTGTACTTTGAATGTGTCAACTACCTAGCAAAGTACAGACTCGCGTCAAATGCTACTTTGTCAAAGTATACTTTGAACGTGTCACCCGGCCTTAAGTCTTGCAAGTCATGCTCAAAGTAAACTTTGTCAAAGTATGACTTGGCAAGAATGTCCACCATTGCGAATTACCACTTTGCCACTTGCAAAAAACGCTGGATTTAGCATTTCTAGGGAATTTATACCAAAACACATTGTTCAGACCACCGTAAATTGAATAAAAACCACCAACAACTCACTATTTGCCGCCCCAACAACTTTTTTCTGTGAACTTGTCGATTTACAATCAATTCTTTGATGGAAAGTTGAGCACCATCCTACTTTGCTTCGATGGGACGCACCAAAATAACCTCAAAGTAGGTTGTCAACGTACTTTGTCAAAGTGTACTTTGATCGTGTCAACCGGCCTTTAAAGGCCGGTTGACACGTTCAAAGTGCACTTTGGCAAAGTATGACTTGGCCAGAATATCCACCATTGTGAATTACCACTTTGCCACTTGCAAAAAACGCTGGATTTAGCATTTCTAGGGAATTTATACCAAAACACATTGTTCATACCACCGTAAATTGAATAAAAAACACCAACAACTCACTATTTCCCGCCCAACAACTTTTTTCTGTGAACTTGTCGATTTACAGTCAATTCTTTGATGGAAAGTTGAGCACCATCCTACTTTGCTTTGATAGGACGCTAGAGACTTCAAAGCACTTTGAAGGGGGTTGACACGTTCAAAGTAACCTCAAAGTAGGTTGTCAACGTACTTTGCCAAAGTGTACTTTGAACGTGTCAACCGGCCCTAAGGCCGGTTGGCACGTTCTTTGAGGTTACTTTGAACGTGTCAACCCCCTTCAAAGTGCTTTGAAGTCTCTAGCGTCCCATCAAAGCAAAGTAGGATGGTGCTCAACTTTCCATCAAAGAACTGATTGTAAATCGATAAGTTCACAGAAAAAAGTTGTTGGAGCGGGAAGTAGTGAGGTGTTGGTGGTTTTAATTCAATTTGTAGTGGTCTGAATAATGTGTTTTGGTGTGAATTCCCTAGACATGCTAAAACCAGCGTTTTTTGCACGTAGCAAAGTGGTAATTCACAATGGTGGACATTCTTTTCAAGCCATACTTTGCCAAAGTGCACTTTGAACGTGTCAACCGGCCTTAACAACCACTACGTCTCAGGCCTATTTCCTTAGGATCGGAAATTCAAGTCTCATACTGTAACATCTAGGGCACTCCATTGTAATATGGTAGTTATCTTCAGGCACGTTGCTGTGAATGCAATTCGAAGACGGGGTCTTGTTAATTTTATTTACAAAAGCTTTGTTATAACGTTGATTCATAATAAGGCGATTAGCCATTTTAATAATCTTAGGTTTTGTATGCTTAAATTTTATCTTTTTATACCAGCTTTCGTTGTCTACTTTGTCAATAGTTTTATGAAAGAAGCTACCTTTTTCTCTAGATATGAGATCGAAATCTTCTTGCCATTTTCTAAAAATACGTTCCTTAATTATACTCAAGGCTTGATTTAAGGAAAATAATGGGGTGAAAGGAGTTCCATCTAATCTGGCTTCATTAGCCAACCTATCCACTCGTTCATTAAATGTCAGACCCCTGACCCCTGTGGGACCGGATCCATATAATAATCAGTCTATTAATATTAGATGAATGGACGGTGTCCTTGATAAGTTGTAGTGCAACTGATGACTCACAGTCTTTTTTTTAGGATATCACAGGCCACATTACTATATGTGAAGATAGATATGTATTGAAAGTTCTTGTTGGCGGCATATTGTACTGCTTTAAGTATAGCTGTTAGTTCAGCTACTACTACTGAAGTATCTGCAGGTAACTTGAATTTACCAACGGTTTCATCGGATTCAATTATGAACGCCGCACCCACAGAGTTAGTGTCTTTGGGTGCGTCGATAAAAATTGAGATTTCATTTGGTTCCAATACAACCCCCAACAGCGAGCTTAGGTTATCATGTAACAGGTCGTCATCTCTGACTATATTGATATATATTCAGCTGTCCAACTACACCCACGCCGCTAACGCCCAGAGCGCTTTGGGAGCACCCTGTCGAAGTGGCCATATTCCTTGGTCTTGATACCGAGAACGCGGAAATTGATTTTTAATGTGTATAACACACACACACATAAGTATTCAAAACATCGCTACAACAACAACGCTAAAAAGGGAAATCCACCCAAATAATTTAAAATTCGTGGACGAGGTGTGGAACAAGATGCAATTGGCGCACAACAGGTGGTACGGTATGAGGAAAGAGACAAGACGATGAATATCTAGAAGCGATGAGAAAGAAAGACGAGGCAGGCGTACAGTAACAAGCTCACGGCTTCTTCTTCTCCATCCTTCTCCTTTGTCCAAGTAGGGCTTGGTATCCTGATGTCACCCCCGTATTACGGAAGTCCACAGGTGGGGCTCCCTAACTTGAACGGTTGGCTAATCCTTACGGATTGTATCACCACATGTTGGTTTAAATCCACTTATTATTTTCCAATTTAAATGTTTAAAATGGCGACAGCCTTAAATTATTACTTTGTGATTTTACAATTTTTAGTATTATATATCACAGTTTATGTACTGTTATTAATTGTTAAACACTAAGGCTTAATGTTACGGGATGTTACGAACCCATGCCCCGCCTGCAATGGCAAACCTCATGATGTAGACCACATTTTCAGATGCCCAGCTGCACCCACACACCTGACCCCCAGATCGCTGTGGGAGAACCCCGTAGAGGCAGCCCTCCTTTCACTCAACACCGAGGAAGACGAAGAACAACACAACATGTAACACACTCACACAACGAACTTCTGACCATTGCTACAACAACAACAATGCCAAAGTTATTATTTTTATAATTTTATTTTTCACTTTATTTGTAAGTACATTGTGATCGTCAGCTCCTGAACCTTCCATACGATTCTAAACCACGTGAGCCATCCTCCAACACATCCAGTTACGAACGTACGCTAATATGCGCTGATTCGCAGTACAATCACTCCACCATAGGCAATTCGCTAACAAATTTTCAACGAAGGGAAGTGTTAATTAGTTTGCACAAATGGGCATGTAGGCTATTGCGCAGCAAATTAATAACAGCCACTTCACCGTCCTCCCTGGACGCTGGCTAACGGAAGACTGAAGGTCACGGCTACACGAACAAGAGGGAAACGAGAAAAGTAAGAACAGGGGCCATATCATGTAATTCGATGCGAATCGAATTGCTTTCGAAAGGCTAAAAACGATACCAGGGGGACTCATGCTCACGTTGTAAAGTTGTAAACTTCTGTCATTTTACTATGGAGATGACAGAAGTTTACGACGAATACGACGTTTACGACATGTACGACAGGGAGCGTGAATTCCCCTACCATGTAACTCGAAAACGAATGTCTCTATTTCAATAATCGTCGAGTATTCGATACGAAATTCTTTATTTAAACCGAATACTCGAGGATTTTTGAAATTGGGAAATTGGTTTTCAAGTTACCTGGTACCATTTTCATCTTTTCGAAAGCAATTCGAATCGAATTACATGATAGGGCCCCAGGCACGAATAATATTGTTGTATACATGGAGTATGTCATCCTTATGACACACACTGTACTAAGCTGTATCGTAGTCTCGAACCATCGATGACAAGTCACAATTGACCGAGCACTAGCAGAGTCTCGAACTATCTGCGGCCTTCGTTAAATAGACTAACTGATATACGAATCTTCTCGGAAACGCTTGCGGACAAAGGAAGACCCATCTGGATGGATCTGGAGTTGGAGATCGGCTATATAAGGCCGGATCAACGAGAGAAAAAAGTTCAGTATCCGCTCGGAAGCAGAAACGGGATGTTCAGTGATAGTCGGAGAGTTTATTCGGAGTTGAGTCCTTATCCGCTCGGAAACGGAAAGGAGCACAATCGTTATCGAGATCCCCTGGTATCGAATAGTCAGAGCTAGTTTGTCATTGGTTGTTACTTACGCGTGTGTATAGTTCGGTTATTAAATAAAGTGTGTGTTTTTCAATCGAAGTGTTTTCATTATTCAGCATAAAGGCGAACATACACCATCCGGAATTCCGGACAGGCCGTTTATTTCATAAGACGAATGTATTTGGTGTACAACTTTGCTTCCGCCGTTTTCCGACACAGCCGTCTCTCAGAAAACGGCGGAAGCAAAGTTAATACATTCGTCTATTGAAGTAAACGGCCTGTACGGCGGCCCGTCCGGAATTCCGGATGGTGTATGTTCGCCTTAAGAATGTCTTAACGAGTCCGGCTTCGGTCGAAACATTACAATATTGTAGAGCGTAAAAAAGAAGACACTTCGACGAAAGACAAAGTTCTGAACCAAAATATCGAGAGAAACAAGACATTAAGTAAATGGTCAGCTAAAAAAAACGTCTATTCAACTTCGTTAGTCATCTTATTTATTATAAATCTATTTATAAATATTTACAATAAAACTGGACACAACTCCACTTTATCCCTCCTACATGATAACGTCCTGGCGAAACCAATTGCGACTCGCAATAAGCGCGAAATTTGTTTCACCCAACAAAACACTTTCATCCACTGCGGCCAAATTCAAGGACACATTTGTAACTTTTTCCAGACTAGAATTCTGTAGGCATATTTTACAATAATCCTTAAGTAACGTAGAACCATTCAATCTTGTCAAGTGTGGCCCCCGAAATAAACTTTAAACTTTCTGCTCTTAAACTATAGGGCTTAGTATACGATCTAAGTCACACGGGCGGCGGTTGGGCCGAGGCCATCTTAGCGGGTAAAATTTTTTCAACGGCTGCTGCTACTTTGCCCGTGGGTGATAATTTCGATGACACCTCCGTTACAGTTGTTGTCTGCGCGGTTGCGGTGCTCAAAACATCGCCTTCGGTTGCTACAATGGCAACTACGTCTGCGGTCGTCTTCTCCTCGGCAAAGATCCAGCGTTTTTTATTAAGTAAAAATAATAGCATCAACGCGGGTAAATGTAGAAGAGAGAAACGGAAGAGTTTCCGCGATGAGCCACTATCCGAGTTTTTGTAGAATTTCCAAGCTGAAATGGAAAATGCGGATAAGTGGAAAGGGAGACAATGGTCGAAAGGCGAACCGTACCGAGATATAAAAAGTATGCATTCAGCGGCAGTGTTTCCAAAGCGAACCAAACATTCGTAACATCATAGTAAGGGGCAGCAAGCGACAGGGCACCAATGACGCCCGTGTACCTTAAAGCTGTTCTTCGACACAGTGCCGGGTTCGTGACGGCCATCATTCGATAGCCCGCTCGCGAATAGTCCGGCCTCAAATTCCACGATAGTGCATTGAAATGGGGAAATTGCCAAGCGTACAGCAACCCGGCAAGAATCCATGCGCCGGCATCCAAACTGCCAGCGCATCCTGCCCAGCCCATGAGTGGCGGAATGGCACCCACAACTGATCCCACCCATGTGTTCACGATACTAAATCTCTTCATGGGCGTGTAGATTGAAGTGTAGAGGAGGAAATTCGAGAGACCGAGAGCCGCTGTTAGGCCATTCACGCCGAAATAGAGGATCGAGAGTCCCGTTGAGAGGGAGCCAACGGCAAATCCGACTGTGTGCAGTGGCGTCAGGATTCCTTTGACTAGGACTCGATTTTTGGTTCGTGACATTTGGGCGTCGAATGGCACTTCGTGGTACTGATTGACGGCATTCGCTGCCGCCGAGAGGAGACCCGTACCCACGGAACAGAGCAGGAAGGTGGACAGTTCGAATGGAGCCGGCGCGACGGCGTAACCTCCCATCGTTGTAATGACGACAAGTGCTGAAAACAGAATCGATTAGCAAGTGGGAGGAAAATTAAATTATTAAAATGAGGGGTTACCGGTCAACCGCGATTTGGACAGCATCAAGTAATACTTTGACAGGCGTGATAAATCTGGCGATGGTGTTATCATCCATGGCAGTTCGACAAACTTCTTTTTCGTCCTTTTCGCTGTAACTTTTTTCTCATCTTCGGAACCATCGGATCCTGCGGCTGTCGTAACGGCCGCGGGACCAAATCGCTTGGTCACATCAACCGTTGGAGGAGCGCTGATCGGTATGGCCATTGATTGAATAGTTTGCAGGTCGTTTTCATTGCTCTCCTCTTTTCGCGGAGCCGTCTGCGTTGGTACGCGCGTCGTATACTACAAAATCAAAACAATGCAATGCAGTGGCCTAATAACCTCCGCGTGACGGGAAGTGTTTATGTAACCAAAGCCAGGAACTTACCCGGGCAGTGACTAACAGCTGACATCGACCGTGATGATGCGTGACAACATTTAACCACCGACCGCTACAGCGGGTAGCCACGTGAAACATGATAATGGACCCTATACGGGTCTAGCAGAACATTGTCCGTCCAAAAAAACACCACAAATCACGCGAAATTTACGGGAGTTTAGGTGGCAAAACCATGCGCGATTGCATGCTTCGCCACTAGACAGCAAGAGGTAGTACGCGGTTGTCAATGTCAGATTGACAGTGAAGTAGTAGTGCATTGGAAGAACTCTAGTACAAAATTGTCGGTATGTCAAGATTTAGGCATTGTTGTCGAATTGAAAAATTCGGAGAAAAAGGGTGACTGCGCAGAGCAACTATGCATGAAATTATCCCGAAATTTCTGAATCATAAGTCCGAAAACCATCTGTTTAAACAAACGTCAAACGTGCTCCAATCCTACGAGCGCCGGTGGGCTGCAGTAGACTGATTACAGTGCGGATCACGGTGCCTGGTAAAACTCATCTCCTTGAGACATCAACATGTTGGAAACTAGTGCAGGTGATAAAATTCTCATCGTTTGGAGCACCAGCGGTTCTCGCTATGTCGAAGAAATATCGACAAAAGCCAAAGATGCTTCAAACGTGACCGTGTGCCCGGAAAACCTACAACGACTGGAACTAGGTAACTACCAAACAAACGAGAAAAATGGCAATTCATGCCATGCCATAATCTTGGACTGCGTCACTCAACCGTTTATCGCATTTCTTTTCGTCTTTAAGCCAACCATGCACACTCGACCTTCACTAAAGCAGTCGTGGCCGTGTCCGGTGCCGAATACTCCGTGGAATTGCTTGCTAAAGTGTTGAAACTGCTGAAACCCGAAGCTGCCTTGTTTGTGCCCGTTGGATCACAAGACCTGGACAAAGAGTCGATTTTATCGCTCTTGAAGCTGTCGGGGTATGTTAATTTGGAAACGACAGATGAAGCGATCGTGGGAGCCAAACCGAAATATGAAGTAGGAGCTTCTGTGAAGCTGAGCTTCGCGAAACAGTCGTCGGAGAAGAAGGCGGCCGTTTGGAATGTGAACGCCGACGAGGAGGAGGAGACGATCGATCCGGATGAGTTGTTGGACGATGAGGATCGCACTAAACCTGATCCGTCAACGTTGAGAGGTAGGTTTCTGTATCATGTTTGGAAGTTCGGTTGGTAAAATATGAAGAGCTACGGCGAATATCAAATAGAATAATTAGTCGTAACAAACGAAAAATTTTTGACGAGCAGTTGCTGAATATTAATGATAACCTAGCTAATAGAAACACCAGACAAGCGTACAAACTAGTAAATACAATTAAGAAAGGCTATCAACTCAGGGCTAGCCTCTGACAGGACAAGGATGGAAACATCATCGCCGACACTGCTGGCATCAAGAGACGATGGGCCATATTGTAAAGTGGATCGCCAACTATCTTGCCGGCAGACAGTCCTACACAGAATTTAGATCCGGGAAATCTAAACTAAGACGAATTAAACAGGGTGTTCCCCAAGGAGGAGTCTTATCTCCCACTCTGTTTAATCTTTACATGTCAGGACTCCCTACGCCACCTGACGGACTCGAAATTGTCAGTTATGCTGATGACTGCACAATTTTAGCAACCGGCAACGATATCATTCAAATGTGCGAACAGATAAATGGGTATCTCGACGAACTTCGTCAGCAAAAATCTCACTCTGTCTGCGTCGGAGTTTACCGCTACACTGTTTACCACATGGACCAAAGAAGTGAGACAACAACTAGATATTGTAGTAGACGGCCAAACTATCCCCACCATTAACCACCCTAAAATCCTCGGTGTCACCCTTGACAGCATGGCTACCTTCTCAGCCCATGCGTCAACCATTTGTGACAAGATGAGAGGCAGGAACAAATTCCTCAAAGCTCTTGCTGGCAGTTCCTGGGGGAAAGACAAGGAGACCCTACTAACGACTTACCAAGTCTATCGGGAGATCTGTGGCCAATTATGCGGCTCCCATCTGGTCGGAAAACTTATGTAACACTCAGTGGAGGAACGTCCAGACCTGCCAAAATGCAGCTCTCAGAACTGTCACAGGCTGCCTACTGATGTCGTCGCAGGACCACCTTCACCAGGAAACCAGAATGATGTCCCTAAGAAGCTACAACGCACTTCTAACGAAGCAGTATCTGGTTGGCTGTTATCTGAGTGACCATCCTAACTCTAACCTTATGGACAGAAGCCCACCGCCACGTCATGTAAGACGTAATATGAGGGACCGCGAGCGGGAGATCCAAAGGTTTAAAAGAGTCCCCTTCGATAACACTAGCTACAGATCGGCCATCACAACACTGCATAGTGAAGAAGTGCTATCCTCAATCGCGGACATGACACCAAACAGGGTACTAAATGCGCAACCACCTGCTATATCTTCAGACGAACTTCGACTTCCTAGAGCAACCAGGACTTCACTCGCTTAACTTCGTTCTGGCTGGTGCTCACGTCTGAACTCGTACCTATCCCGCATTGATAACGAAATACAGAACTCCTGTCCAGCCTGTGGCCTCACTCCACACGATGTTGAGCACATCTTTAGCTGTCCTGCAGCTCCCACGCGCCTAACACCTACTGCGCTATGGGATAATCCTATTGAAGCAGCTGCGTTTCTACACCTGGACATTGAAGAAAACATGGACAACCAGGCTTTATGACACACACATTCATCGGATATCAGCGCGTCGCTACTACTACAACAACAACAACAACAGACGATGGACGAAGCTTCCTAATACGCATCCCAGGTCCCCAATCTTTGACGATATAATCGATCATAGCCCCAATATACAACCCTCGACAGTAGAAGAAGTTGATCTCGCAGTCATCATCAACGTCGTGGCGCGACAGCTCGACGTTGGGCCTTGGCCACCTGGATCGTTGTCCTCCAATTATCTTGCGTGCCACTATTCCATCGTGCCTTCTCTCCCTTTCTCAGCATGCCTATTGGAAGTGTAGATCGGTGGACACTGCTCTGCACTCATTGGTATCACCTATATTGAGGGGTCTCTGAGTTGCAAGGAGTATACGCTGGTTGCCTTCTTGGACATTGAAGGTGCCTTTAACAACGTCAAACCAGCGGCTATTTCAAATGCTCTATCTAGTGTGGGTGTAGATGGCCCACTCTGTCAGCTTATTAGTCTGATGCTTACATCTAGATTTATTTGCACCAGTTTGGGATCATCACAAGTACGCAGACAGGTGTGTAGGGGAACCCCTTAAGGGGGTGTCCTATCCCCACTTCTTTGGAACTTGGTGATTAACAGGTTGCTCCTGGACTTGGAGGGGCTGGGCTGCAAGGTCGTTGCTTATGCGGACGATATCGCCATTGTTATCTGTAATGAACCAACTGTAACGGACCATATCTGGTAGTGCTGCTCCCACCAGCAGATCGAAGCAGCACCTGATGAGTAGTGATCTGTTGGTACGAAACCAGAGGCCGAGGGACCCATTACATCCGGACCCAGGTGCGACCGTGTGGGTGTCTGATCCGTCTGCCAACCATTCCATCCTTATCGACTATTTTTTTTATTCCCCATTTTTACCTCCCCTGTTTGTCTTGTCTTCCCCGGGCCTATGAATTTTTGTTAATATGTAAAGGACAGGGGCAACGAGCGGCGAAAACCCCGCCCACATCTCCCGAACTGAGCTACAGCAAGCATAGGCCGTTGCTTAGCTCGTTGAGGGGCCTTTTTCTTCAAACCGTCCGTTAGTGTCACCATACACTGTCGATCTCGAACTCGAACCTGGTACAAATTTCCTCTGACACACACACACACACTTCACATAGGTGTGAAGAAAACCGGTCCACTTGTACTAGGTTCGTATTCGAGTTCGACAGTGTATGGTGACACTAACATATCTCGGGAAAGTTTCCCGGGGTTCTTAGTGATATTATGCAGAATGCCCTAAATATTATATCTCAGTGGGCTAGGCAAGTTGGTGTTGGAGTCAATCCGGTTAAAACAGAACTTGTACTCTTCACTAGGAGGAACACTTCACCTTCGCTGTTACCACCATTTCTGGAGGGGACGAGATTGGTCCTTAGCGAAAAAGCCAAATTTTTGGGACTCATATTCGATAAGAAGCTATCTTGGAAGGCAAATATTCAGGAGCGCGTCACTAAAGCAACGATTGCCCTGTACTCTTGTAGGCAGGCTATTGGCCTGAAATGGGGCATGCGACCGAAGGTGGTTTTCTGGTTGTACGTATCGGTCATACGCCCCATATTAATGTATGGGGTAGTTGTATGGTGGACGGCGCTCAAGAAAGCATCATACAGAAATCTGTTGGATAAAGTTCAAAGATTGTCTTGTATTGCTATCACTGGTGCTTTGAAGACCACACCGACCGCTGCTTTTGGTGTACTGCTGAATTCGCTCCCCTTGGACATCCTGGCGATTACGGCTAAGGGAAATAGGGCAGTGGAAAGAGTCTACTAATGGCCACTCGGCGATACTGGGCAATTTGGATATTCCAGAAGGCACGGACTATACCTCTCCGGTATACTCTTTCGACAAAGGGTACAGGAGTCTAATACCTTCGCGGCAGGAGTGGGATACAGATACTCAATTGCCATAACCCCTTGTAGGGCATAGCGCGTCAACTGTTCCATGTGGCCCAGCTGACGTTTCGTTGGCATAAATTGGTTTCGGAGAATGCAGTTGCCAGCATGCACCTCCTGCACATCCATGGCCACGAACGTCGTCGTGGACGGGATTCGAACCCGAAACGCCGGTAGTCTAACATGAGACTGATGCCTCAACCCATTGCGCTACCGGTCGCCCCGGAACGGAAGCGGATGTGGGGGTAGGCGTCTTCTCAGAGAAACTGGACATTCGCTTGTCACTTCGTCTTTCAGCCTTCTGTAGCGTTCTGCAGGCGGAGATCACTGCGATTGCCGAAGCTCTGACTTGGCTGGGTCGTAATATCATATCTGCAAGGAATATTACTATCTACACAGATAGTCAGGTGGCTATTAAGTCCTTGGACGCAAACCTTACTACTTCGGAAACCGTGGCGGTATGTCGCACCGTTCTTAAGGAGCTCGGCAACTTTTTCAACATCACTTTGTGCTGGATTCCGGCTCACAGTGGTTTCAGCGGAAACTGCAAGGCAGACGAGCTGGCTCGGGCAGGTACGGCCATTATGGACATGGGATGTTTCCGCAATGTCAAAATGCCTATAGCAGCATGCAAGAAGCTAATTAAGGCAAACGCAATAAGCCGTGCTAATATCGGTTGGCTAAATGGTAATACCTGCAACGTTACGAGGCAGATTTGGTCGCACTTCAATCCTCACCGCTCCTCAGGGCTGGTGATGCTGGAGAGAAGGCATCTCAGAAAGGTTGTGGGGATCATCACGGGGCATTGCCTGATAGGTGAGCATGCTAGGCGTCTCCGGCTTCCATACAATGGACGAAGAAGAGGAGGAGACAGTACATCACTTCCTGTGCACCTGCCCTGCTCTGGCCGGTAGAAGAGAGGATATTTTAGGATCCCTCTACTTTGTTGACCTTGATGACCTGAAGGACGTAAATGCTGGTCATCTGCATCGCTGCATTGATAGATCCGGGTGGTTTGACGACTAGGCTCACATGGCGTCTTTGCGCCTATGAGGTATCACAACGGACCCAGTGGTGGTCTATGTGTGCTGTGTTTGTGCGCAGCTGCCTCTTTAACCTAACCTAATTATCTCAGCCACGTGACCGCATCTTCCAATTGTAGAAGCCCAGTAGTTGCGCGGCGTCCGCATTTACTGAGCTCTCCCAACGAGCTCTCGGTCGTCTTCGCTCCGTCGACTCGTCGTCCATTCGTTGTACATGCCCTGCTCATTGAAGTTGTTGTAGATTGACGATTTTCGAAACTTTCAGCTCATCGTACAGATTTAAGTTCTGTCCAAACCAGCGCGGTACGCGGTAGCGGTACAGCGGTACAAATTTACATGGCGGTATATGCGAGCTCTCTTGCAAGAGAATTAAAGAACAAATCAACTCAGCCACTGACGACGCAGTCAAACACCAACTTAGAGCTGAATACCGTTCTCTTCAGAAAGGCGTGCAAAGAAGCGTAAGACGGGACAAACGAAACAACATCAATGCATTAGCGGAGAAGGCAGAGGAAGCGGCTTACCGTGGTGACAGTGGAACCCTTTACAAACTTATCAAGCCATTCACTGGCAAATCTTTTACAGCTGAACATCCCGTGAAAGATAAAGACGGGTCTCTACTGGTCACTGATGAAGACCAACTGCGACGGTGGAGAGAGCACTTCATTGAGGTCCTCAACAACACCTTTGGACATTCGAACTCATCTTCACTAGAAGTAGAAAATATTCCGCAAATAGCCAGAGTTGATACCCATCCACCATCTAAACAGGAATTAACTGTGGCTATTAAATCGATGGAAGCGGGTAAATCCCCGGGGATAGATGGAATTCCGGTGGAATTCTTTAAGGCGGATATCAACGCTACTGCGGATATTCTTCTCCCCCTTATCCAAGAGTGTTGGGAAACCGAAACTCTCTCTCACTTTGATCGCGATGTACCGCAGCCGCAACTGAGACATTTACAGAAAAAATGATAGAGATGGTTAAATGCTATATTATGTTACATTATTTGACCCGAAATGTGTAAAGTTTAAAAATGTGCGGGAGAAAGACAGGATTTGGGAGGGCACTAGACACAGACTATGCTACTTTTGACATTTGGACCGCGTCAACACTATCGTGCTCGAACCGCGGTGCTTTGAATGGGCACGCGGTATACTGCTGCCGCTGAGTACCGCATACCCGTTCCTGCGGCAGCCGGTTCTTCGTACCGGAACGACCCGTTTTTCGACGGCCAAGAGCTGCCAAACACCCTCGATGCAAAAAGAACTGTAGTATTTGAAGCATCGCTACCACAACAACAACTGTACCCTATACCGCTATCGCGTACAGCGCTGGTTTGGGGAGACCTTTAGGTTGATTCCAATACACTAAAAGATCCCAAGATTGTAAAAACCCACGATTTTTTTTTATTGTTTTACATTACAGTATGCAGCACAACTGGTAAGCGCAAGGCCTGCAAAGATTGCTCGTGTGGACTCGCTGACGAACTGGCGGCCGAAAATAATGTCAAGACGAAGACGGAAGAACCAAAATCATCATGCGGAAGTGTAAGTTATTCACTCATACATCCACCAAAGCCTTAAAACTCGATTTCTTTTAAAACTATTCTTTTTTTTCTTTCAGTGCTACCTCGGTGACGCCTTCCGTTGTTCCACGTGCCCCTATCTGGGAATGCCCGCCTTCAAGCCTGGCGAAAAGGTGAAATTGACTCTTCAAGATGATATTTAAAGATTTCTTAATGTAGCACGGAGAGTTTAAATGTTTTTTCTTGTTCCACATTTATTTTATAAAAAGATGCTTTAGTAATAAAAATTCAAACTGAAGAGCAAATACTGTTCTTGTACTTATACTTTTTCAAATGATAACCGAAGGTTTATCACTAATCGCTAACCATGTTGTTTTTACAGGAATGGTCTGAATTCAAGTGTGTGTTATACTATTTTGGTAACCGTATCATTTCCGCTGGTATCGAGGTGAATAAACGCGGATCCCACGACGGGGTCTTAACACAGCGCTCTGCTCTATGGAGTACAAATTAGTTCGGTCCGTTTTCAAAAGGTGGCTCTGGCTGTTACGAATATTTAATAGTAACAGCTGATGTCGGTAGTTTCAGAGAGGTTTGACATCTGTCAATATTCAGTTCATATCGCTCCGAGTTTCATAAAAAACCTTCACTGTGTTAAATATGTCCAATTTTGTGTTAACTAAGCAGCATTTGCGGGAGGTTTTAGTTTTTTGTTTTAATTGGAAGAAAAGTGCAGCTGAAGCGCATCGAATGCTTGTGGAAGTTTATGCTGACAATGCTCCAACTGATGAATCATGTCGGGAATGATTTCGACGTTTCAAGAATGGAGATTTCAGCGTTGCAGACAAGCCTCGCTTCGGACAGTCAAAAAAATTCGAAGACAAAGACTTGGAGTCGTTACTCGATGAAGAGCCGAGTCAAACGCAAGAGGAGCTCGCAAAATCATTGGGAGTGACTCAACAAGCAGTTTCTGTACGATTAAAATCCATGGGAATGATTCAAAAGCAAGGCAATTGGGTGCCTTATGAACTGAAACCGAGAGACATTGAAAGGCGATTTTTCACTTGCGACCAGCTGATTCAAAGGCAACGAAAAAAGGGTTTTTTGCATAGAATTGTTACTGGGGATGGAAACTGGATATTCTATGACAGCCCCAAGAAGGAAAAATAGTACGCTATGCCCGGTCGATCGTTGCCATCGACCTCAACATCAACATCAAAGCCGAATATTCATGGTTCGAAGGTCATGTTGTGTATCTGGTGGGACCAGAAGGGTGTTGTGTACTATGAGCTGCTACAACCTGGCGATACCATAACGGGCGATCGGTATAGACTGCAATTGATTCGTTTGAGCCGTGCATTACGAGAAAAACGACCGGAATACAAGCAAAGACATGACAAAGTTATTTTTCTGCATGACAACGCTCGGTCTCATGTCGCAAAAGTCGTGAAAAAATATCTGGAAACGCTCAAGTGGGATATTTTGCCGCACCTGCCGTATTCTCCGGACATTGCTCCTTCTGATTTCTGGTTGTCCCGACAGATGCAACGCTTCTTTCGCAGAAATCGAAAATTGGCTCCTAACTTGGATCACCTCAAAAGACGAGAGATTTTTTCGAGATGGAACTCGAAAACTGCCTGAGAGGTGGGAAAAAGTAGTAGCTAGCGATGGACGATACTATGATTAATCTTTTGATTCTTTTTATTTTGAAATAAATGTACAATATTTTTGACCACAAAAAAAAACGGACCGAATTAATTTGTACTCCCAATAGATGTGTAGGTGCTGCTGGGCTTGAAGATGTTCTCAACATCATGAGTTGCATGCTGGGCAGGTGTTTTGAATGTTATGGTCGATGTAGGATATGTACAAATTGAGATGTGATCATCAGCCTGACCGGAATTGAGCAAGTGTGGTCTTAGTGTCACAACAGACTGTCGAACTGGAACACGAGCCTGGTACAAATGTCCTCTGACACACACACACACATTTCACATAGATGTGAAGAAAACCGGTCCACTTGTACTAGGTTCGTGCTCGAGTTCGAGCTCGGCAGTCTGTGGTGACACTTAGTTGCTCCAGGGAATCTTCTTTCATCCAGCGATAGGGCTGGTGGTTGAGCCGAAAGTACAGGGGGTTTCATCGCTTTCTACGCCTGTAAGAAAACCTTCGGAAAAAGATGGGGCCTTAAGCCAAATATGGTCCTCTGGATGTACACAGCAGTAGTGCGTCCGATTCTCCATATGGGTCGTTAGTTTGGTGGCCAGCACTTGCTAAAGGATATAACATAACAAAACTTGGCAGGGTGCAAAGGACGGCTTGTCTTGGTACTACAGGTGCCATGCGAACTCGCCCGAGAGAAGCGCTAAACGTGATCCTGCACCTTCCGCCAATAGACCTCTTTATTAAACAGCTGGCGGTGGGCAGTGCAGTCAGGCTCAGAGACTCGGGAGCCTGGACTGCCAAGCCGTACGGCCATAGCAACATCCTCAACCAGTTGCCACGAGATGTGGTCAACATAAAAACAGACTTCGTTGTGCCCAAACTGAGGTTTGACAGAAGCTTCTCTGCCAAATTCCCCACCAGGGCTGAATGGAGGGGGGACGCGGTGGTGAAGGACTTTGACATCACGGTTTTCACCGACGGGTCGAAAATAAACCGCGGCGTCGGAGCAGGAATCTTTTCTGAAGTACTGAATATCTCGGAGAGTTATCGCCTCCCGAACTATGCCAGCATTTTCCAGGCGGAAACTCTCGCAATTATGAAGGCGTGTCTCACTCTCAGTGATATACCAGATAACCAAAACATCGCCATTTGCTCAGACAGCCAGGCCGCTATCAAGGCACTGAACTCGGTGAGTACTTCCTCCAAACTGGTCGAGCGGTGTGGAGAAGAGTTATGTAACTCGCCTTGGCAGACGGCTCAATATCACCCTTCTCTGGGTGCCTGGTCATAGAGACATTGAGGGAAACGAAAAAGCCAACGAGCTGGCCAGGAGGGGGGCCGTTTTAGAAAGTTCTCATGCGGAATCTGTTTGTATTCCGCTGAAGACTGTTAAGAGCAAGATCTCCTCTTACTACCTCAATGTTGCGGATTCCAAATGGCGGAATCTGTCCACCTGCGCCGTATCAAGGAAGATTTGGCCCTCCTATGACAGTAGGAAAACATCTGAGCTATTAACCAAGGCCTGTAGGGATGTCGCCAGGCTCACGGCGGTCATTACAGGACATTGGCCTATTGGAGAACATGCAATTAGACTTGGCATCCCTTATAGTCCGCACTGCCGCAGCTGTGAAAATGAGGATGAAAAGGAAACCCTCACTTCCTCTGCGAATGCCCGGCCCTTGCTAGGGCCAGACATCGAGCATTGGGCGAGGCCTTTCTTGTTAACCTGGGGGATGTATCGGGGGTGAAGATCGGGGAGCTGCTATACTTCCTGAACTCCTCCGGTTGGATCTAGGCATCCTTCCATCCCCTGTTAGCCCAACCATCTTATAACCGATTTTGCCGAGGTTTGTGGTTACAAAACGGCGCATTCGCGCTAATTGGGCTCTGGTAAGTTGTGCTTCAGCCACCACTTATACCAACCAACAGGGTTTAGTTTGAGACCCGCTATGGATGAGTACCTCCTACTTATGCAACTTGGACTTCCCTTTCGAGGTCCCTGAGGTTGTGCCTGACATGTCGTGGCGGTAGGGTTTTCTCCATAAGACTGAGATTTGGGTAATCACACCAGTAATTCTCTTTTCAATTCAATAGGTACTGCTTAGCGAGCGGATTATTGTGGCTTCTGTAATGAACGAAAGTTTCATGCGGGACCGGTACGTTTTGTTCGAAATGTTTTTCGCAAAAATATTTGTTTTGGTCTTCCCAAAATATATTTGTGCACTGGTGGCAAAAGGGTAGGTGTATTTGATGAAGTTGCAGTTTGTTGTCCTTTGTTTTTGCATAGGTTAGAAGTTAAGAAGAAGTTCCATTGCTTGTGATGATTTAAACCAGTGCAGTTCCTTAGGCGGCACCATTCGTCCCAGCATTTCCATCTTACTGGGGTAGCATTTGGGTGTAGTATGAGAAAGAGGTCAGTGGGGCGACCGGTAGCGCAATGCGTTGAGGCATCAGTCACATGTTTGACTACCGGCGTTTCGGGTTCGAATCCCGTCCACGACGAAGTTCGCGGCCATGGATGTGCAGGAAGTGCATGCTGGCAACTGCATTCTCCGAAACCAATTTATACCAACGAAACGTCAACTGGGCTACATGGAACAGTTGACGCGCTATGCCCCACAAGGGGTTAGGGCAATTGAGTAGTGACTTTAGCGATAACGCCTGGTAGTTACAGGAGGAAAGTTGCTTCCATGCCCTCTGCTCTTGCCCGGCTTGGCAGGAAGGAGGCGGTCAATTATTGGATCCTACCTCTTCTCGGAGTTGAAGGATCTGGAAAGCGCGAATGTGTTGATATATTCCATCGCTTCATAACTAGCTCAGACTGGTTTAAATAAGTAATAAGATCAAAGGTGATGCATCCCAAAATTTGGGTTCACAACGGACCACCTCAAGGACTATGTGTGCTGTGTTCAGCGGCTAATACACTGGCCAACGGTTGAGCAATAATCGTTCAACCATTTCCCATTTGACAGTTGACGAATAATTGTCCTGTGTATGGCTAAGTTGTTGTGATTGAGCAACCTGTAACGAACGGTTTGGTGGGCATCTAAAGATGTCCGTGGGGACGGAGCCTAAGGTGGCGCAATGACCGTGAAGGTCGGGCCGTGCCATCTGGCGAAGAAAAAGGCCCCTCAACGAGCTAACACAACATTACAATTAAAATATGAGAATGAACTACCCCCCGAAAGGGGCCCAAAAACGCGTTCGCCGGTTTCGACCGCTGGTGCTAAGCGCGTCTCATCAGACGCCTCTGCTTCGCACCAGTGGGAGAGGCGTGACCGGGAACATTCCAAGTCGATTGTTGCATCGCCTTATATTTGGCTACGAACACGACATGGGTGTGAATCCAACCTTGATGCAAATTGCAACTTGCCGGTATGGAATTCTGTTCACTCGTTTGCTCTGACTAAGCACCAGTGGCTACACTACAAAAAAGTTTTTTTTTTTATTGCGGACGACGGCCATCGACACCATACAACGTGTATGGTTCTTAACATGCCGTCGCCCTTATTCGTCCAGACTACAGGGACTACACAATCAAAACTACAATTAAAATATTGAGAATGAACTACCCACTCTGGACGAATAAAGGCGACGGCATGTTAAGAACCATACACGTTGTATGGTGTCGATGGCCATCGTCCGCAACAACAAAAAAAAACTTGTTTGTAATACAACATGTAACACTCACACAACGAACTTCTGACCATTGCTACAACAACAACAACAATGAGCTAAGCAGCGGCCTATGCTTACTGCAGCTCAGTTCGGGAGACGTGGGCGGAGCTTTCGCCGCTCGTTGTGCCTGTCCTTTACGTATTAATAAAAAATCATAGGCTTGGGGAAAACAACACAAACAGGGGAGGTAAAAATGGGGAATAAAAACAAATGAGGCGATAAAGATGGAATGGTTGGCAGACAGCGCACTTGCCCTCGCGCTTGCATCGGGGTCCAGGTGTAATGGGACCCTCGGCCTCTGGTTTCGTACCACCGACAGATAATTACTCATCTGGTGCTGCCATCGATCTGCCGGTGGAAGCAGCACTACCAGACCAGAATATGGTGCATTACAAACCGTTGCGAAATTTAACGTCGCCGGACTAAATTTTCAACAATTGAACACGTTTATGGTGCAGTTGCTCAACATTTCATTTACTTAACCTACCTAACCTAGCCTCCAAACATTAATATGTATACAACAATTTTTTAAATTGAAATCTCACTTTTGTCATAACATTTCCATTAGTCTCTGTCACGGAAAATTTCTTTCCTCCCAGCTCTCATTATCATTTCCTAATGCAACACACATACAACGTGATTTTCTGTTATACCTCAATGCCAGTAAATCAAAACGAATGAACCTCATGAATCTATTTATCAAATAACACGCAAATCAGATAAATCACTCGTTTATGCATGTAACCAGCTCAGTTCTTTTGAATTGAGCCATTCATTGCATAAAGGCAGTGATCCTTATCGATAGATCTATGACAATGTCCAGTTATTTAGATGGTTATCTTTCCAATACAAGCATATGTAAGTCGCGCGTAGGAAAGGACACATGCATTACTGGAACTATTGAGCATGATATCCTTGAGCTTAACTTTTGTCTGTGTGTTTAAAGCGCCCGAATGGTCAATAGTGGACAATGCGAACCCGAGACCCTAAGTTCACTTTTTCCAGTAGTACAGTAGTTTTCGGGCAATTGGGAGTATTCGTCCGTAGTATCAAGATGTGAATTGGAATTGACGTGACAAAGAAAAGGATTATAAAGACAACGGCAACATATGACGATACCTAAGTTTATTAGTTACAGTGAGTATGGTGACACAAATTATTTATCATCTGGATACAAGTAATTCTGTATTAATCGCTGTATTTCGATTTTCAACATGCCTTTGTCTTTTCGTGAAAGCGATTGAATGTCGGGCATTAGACTCAGTAGGAACATGGCGTCGGGATTGGTTTTACATTCACATAATGAATGTGAGAATTGCGCCGAAGATGACGGCTGTGCACTGCTGCTCTCTCCGACAGCAGCAGTCGCATCGGGACATTGTTTTTTTGCGAAGAACTTACTGCTTAAATCCGTCGATTCAATTTCAAACTTTCTCTTCTTGTCGCTTGGAGATGAGGGCCTTTCCAATCTTGCATCTGTTTCATATATCACCTCAGAATTATCATCGATAGCCTGAACATCGGACGCGTTACTAAAATCATCTTCAATATCGTCCATACTTTCGTAAGAAACCACTTCTGTGCTATTGTCAAAGCATTCTGTGTCGTCGTGGCCACTGCCTTCTTCCTTGACCAGCGAGCCAATGTCCCTGAAGCTGCCCCGTCGATGCCAAACGGCACTTTTATCTGTTTCGATCGATTCTGGTCGATCCGGATCGTAAGTCTCAATGTTGGCCACGAAATTTTTACAATTACCACGTGTAATTGAGTTGATTTGCTGGAGGGCTTCTTCAATGTGACTTTCGATGTTGGTGCTTACTTGGCGTTTTCTATAGGGGAAAATAAAGGATATTAAGAAAATCTTTACTTGTGTGGTCTACAGGTCAATGGTTGTCGCTTACTTTCGCAAAAACGGTTGCAGGAACACCATGTTCTGATAATAGATCCATGACGGTTTCACTTTCTTCTTAACTTTAAGTTCATATTCGCGACGAAATGATATTCGCAGGTTCGTCCATTTCGCGAGGCATGCTCCAGCTGAAATAGGAATATGAAAATTTTAAGAAATTCGACGTTTACTAAAATCAAGTGTTGAACATACAAATTATGGAAGCAACCCTGAAATGGTGGAAAAAGACAGAGATTTTCTATTTCAGTTCAACTCCTGCACGCCATCGGGTTTGGCTTTCAGCAATTGCTCCTATCTCTTCTCATAGTGCATCGTTCACTGGTCTGTGCCACGTAGCCGGAAGGTCTCGGTCACAGCTCTATACGATACTTGCATCTAGAGATTACGGGTTCATTTCCCCGTCTCATTAATAAAATAAGAAAAGACTACCTGTGGGTAGGAGAAGTGGGGGAGGCTTCGTACAGGGGACTCCTTCATACATTACTAATATCTCAGAACCTATGCACACTAGAACTATCTCATCTCTTCATGCACGTACATTCCTCATAGGCTGCCATTTATTGGATAATTCCTGTTTCGCAAAAATTATTATTCGATTAGAGAGAACTTTCACAAAACTCGAGAAATTTCCGCTTTAGGATCTGCAAATCCCCCCGCATGGGTTCTAGGTTCTTACCACCTAAAGTGGAAATGAACTACCTAAATCGGAAATCCCACAAATAAGGAATTTTAAAAATTCTCCCTGAATGCAATAGAAATAGAGAGAATTCTCCTAATATTTGCGAAACAGGAATGTTCCGTTAATTCGATTTACTAAGTAAGGTGGTTGTTGTTGTAGTGGCGCTTCAAGCTCAGATAAAAATGTGTGTCGAAAATTGTGACTATCCATGTTAGTATCCTCTTTGTCCAGGTGGAGAAAAGCAGCTGCCTCGATGGGGTTCTCCCCATCCCTGACAGCGTCAGAACTGGCTCCCATTGTACATCGTTGATGAGTCCGGAGCTGGCAATCAAGATATCGGGCGAGCTGGAACAGGTTCCAGCAATACGAGTGGGCGTGTCGTCATTGAGTGGACATAAGTCTGATGCATCAAGTTGTTCAGCTATAGTAACCCCTCTGGCATCGTTGTCAAGGTTAGAGTGCCAGAATTCGTGATGAGCAATGACGTCACCAAGTAGGAAACAGCGGACGAGTTGGCCAGGGGAGCATCTGCAACCCCACTCGTCGGTCCGGAGCCATACTGTGGAATTCCCTTGTGTGGTGTAAGACGGCACATCAGGGAATGGGAACACTCAGTAACCATCGCGCACTGGGATAATACCCCTGGTCTTAGACAGGCCAAGCTGTTTATAGCTGGCCACTCACGCAACCGTACCCACGAACTGCTGAGACTACGCAGAAACCGGGTTAGAATTATTTGTGGGCTCCTTACGGGTCACTTTACCCTGAGGGGTCATCTGCATAGAATGGGAATTGTCTCTGACCCAAGCTGTCGCTTCTGTGAGAGCGAAGATGAGACTTCCCAGCACATTCTCTGTGACTGTGATGCACTTCATCTCCGCCGCTTGAAGTGCTTCGGCGATGCATTCTCTGAAACGGAAACGATTGCCTCACTAACACTCGAACAGCTGAGCAATTTCTCGGTACGGTACTGAGTGGTGGATTAAAATTAAAAGCATTTCCACCACCAGTATTGGACCCTCTATCCTTCCTGATGATGTTGTAGTTGCTATAGGAGTTGGGGGACGAGTTGGTGTTGAGTTTCGTCTCCTGAATGGTTGTGTTGCAATGGAATCCTGTTGGAGATGCTGTTTACTAGAGTCATGGGGGACAGCTGGGAACTCGTTTGTGTATTAGTTGATGGTGGTAAGCTAGTTGTTGTTGTTGTAGCAATGGTCAGAATTCGATGTGTTTGTTTGTTACATGCCTACGGTTTCGTCTTCATCCCCGGTGTTGAGGGATAGAAAGTTAGCTGCCTCTATTGGGTTCTCCCACAGCGATCTAGGAGTCAGGTGAGTGGGCGCAGCTGGGCAGTGAAAGATATGGTTTACGTCGTGAGGGGTTCCGTTACAAGCAGGACAGATGTTTGAGACGTCCTGGTCTATGCGAGATAGGTTCAGTCGCGAACACCAGCCTGACCGAAGTTGGGCGAGTGTTGTTCTCGTAGCTCTCAGAAGTCTTTCCTCTTCCTGAGATATCGTTGGTGGTATGGACGAGAGCACTGGATTCGAACCTAAGCTTACTATTGACTTATTGACCTCTTCTCGATGTATTGCTGCGATGGCCGACCTATGTGCGTTACTATCAAATGGTTCCCTTTTGTACCTCTGGACGTCTCCTCAAGGTCCCTCAGGTGGCGCCTGACATGTCTGGGCGGCGGCGTCTTGTCCATGAGGTTGAAATTAGGGTGATCACTACGATAGCAGCCCACCAGGTATTGCTTGGCAAGAAGCTGGTTGTGATCTCTTAAAGGCATCATCCTGGTTTCCTGATGTAGATGGTCCTGGGGTGACATCAGGAGACAGCCTGTAACAGTGCGGAGAGCGGCGTTTTTGCACGTTTGAATCTTCTTCCATTGCGTGTCATAGAGATTCTGCGACCACACAGGAGCCGCATAGTTGGCCACTGATCTTCCGACCGCTTTGTACGTGATCAGTAGAGTTTCTTTGTCTTTGCCCCAGGTGCTACCGGCCAGGGCTTTGAGGATCTTATTCCTACTACACATCCTATCGCATACAGTTGAGGCATGGGGTGATGATGTGGCCATGCTATCTAGCGTAACTCCTTGGATTTTAGGATGGTTTATGGTAGGAATAGGATGATTCCCGATCGAGATATCAAGCTGCATCTTGACCTCCTTCGTCCAGGTGGTGAATAGGGTTGCCGAGGATTTGGGCGCTGAGACGGTCAGGTTCTTGTTTATGAAGAACGAGTTTAGTCGTTCAAGATAACCGTTGATGTTTCTGCACATAACTGCTATGTCCTTCCCTGTTGTTAGAATGGAGCAGTGGTCAGTGTAGGAGATAATATCGATCCCTTCAGGTGGTGTTGGGAGTCCTGAGAGGTATAGATTGAACAAGGTAGGAGAACTCCTCCTTGAGGTACCCCTTGTTTAATCTTCCTAAGCTTTGATTTGCTGTTCCTGAATTCTGTATAGGATTGCCTGCCAGCGAGATAATTGGCAATCCATTTCACTACTTGCGACGGAAGCAATGGATGGTTGATGTCAGACAGAAGCGCTGAATGGCTGACAGTGTCGAAGGCCTTCGACAGGTCAAGCGCCACCAATATTGTTCTGTCACAAGGACGAGCCTGGTTGAGACCATTATGGATGCGGGATGTAATGGCACCCAGGGCCGTGGTCGTACTGTGCATGCTTCGGAAGCCATGTTGGTGATCAGCGAGCTGGATGTGCGCTGTAAGAACAGGGTGGATTAGTGTTTCAAGCGTTTTGGCAACTGGTGACAGTAAAGTTATTGGACCCTTCAATGCAAGAAGGAAAGTGTGATAAGCAAGTCATTTGTGTTGATGTTGATGATTGTTGTCCTCTGTTTCTGCATAGACTAGCAGTAAAGGAAAAATTCCATTGCCTGTGATAATTCAGCCCAAAGCAATTTCTCAGATGGCATTAGGGTCCAGCGGTTTATTGCAGACGCAGCAGATCCAAGTTGTAGGACCTGGGTTGAGCTCAATTCCGGCGCATTGGAGGAGAATTGATAGAAGTTGCGCCGCCATGTGTTGCTCCCAATTCCCAGGAAAAACGATGGGTAGTCAGAGTGTGTGCCACACACACGTCTCTTCCTTCTTGTGTCGAAGGGGTTTGTGGCAGCTCTTGGCCGTAGTAAAACGGATCTCTTCGGTGCGTAGAACCGGTTGCCGCAGGAACGACTAAGTAAGGTGTTAACTGTTGTTGTTGTAGTAGCAACGCCTTCAAGTAAAAATATGTGTGTGTGAGATATTTGTCAGAGGTGGCTTCCTCTCCCACAGTGTCGAGGCCAAGAGACAGGTACGAGTTAAGACGGGGGGAGAAATGGTGGGTGGCCGACCTTGAAGAACAATACAATGTTGGACTTTAGTTCCGCAATCGATTTTTGGACCTCCTCGCGCTGTAAGGTGGTTAAAGCAATTCTATAGGCGGCTTCGTCAAATGACTCCCTTTCAAATCTCTAGACATCTATCTCGAGATCCCTCAGGCCGTGTCCGATGTTACGCCGAAGCGGTGTTTTGTCCATGAGTTGATGGTTGGGATGGTCACTTCGGTATTGCTTCGCGAGGACGGTGTTTTGGCTCCTCATAGGTAGCATGTTGGTCTCTTGGTGGAGGTGATCCTGAGATGACATCAAGTAACAGCCTGTCACTGTGCGTAAAGCAGAATTTTGGCACGACAGTATGTGCTTCCAGAGTGTATGTCACTCAGGTTCTGAGATCAGGTACGTGCTGCGTAATTGGCCACCGATCTTCCAACGGCTTTGTACGCTACCAGTAGGGTTTCTTTATCCATTCCCCCACGAGCTTCCAGCAAGCGCTTTGAGAACCTTATTGCGCGCTCTTATTTAAACGCATATTGTGAAAGCATGGGCAGATGATAGTGCCATACTATCCAAGGTAAGACCAAGGTTTTTCGGATGATTGACGATGGGGATTGGGTTGGTCTCTTGCTGATATGTTCAGTTGTTGTCTCACTTCCTTGGTCCAAGATGTGAACAATGTGGCAGATGATTTCGGCGCTGAGATTAAAAAGGTTTTGCTGGTGAAAAAGGCGTGAGTACGTCGAGGTAGCTGTTGATCATGGCAAACATCAATGGAATGTCGTTACCAGATGCTAAGATTGAACAATCATCCGCATAGGTGATGAGTTGGAGTCCTTCTGGTGGTGTGAGGAGTCCTGATAGGTAGATGTTGAACAGAGTACCATGTACGAAAGCACCCCGTCAGTGGAGCGCTTTCGTACGATTTACGCCCTTTGAAAAATCAATAATATCTTCAAAACAGTCATTATCTTTGATCAAGTATCGTATCATTTACATAGAACACCACTTCAATTATAAAATGAGCCATATTCCAATTATTAAAACGTGTTCTTTAAAAAGTGGTTAATATAAAAGTTGTACGAAGCCTCCCCAACTTCCCATACTGTTAGAACTTCACATCGTACCATAAGTTTGTTTGTAAAAGACGACTGTACGTATAGGTGTATGCTAGCAACGCTACCGACACGTCATCAAGACATTGCTGGAAATGTTGATGCGCCCATGGGTTAACGCAATTAGTAAAGGCCGCCATAGACGATCCGGAATTTCTCTCCGGAAAAACTGATCAGGCCTGGACTTGAAGAATTCCGGATCGTGTATGTGCATCGCGCTCGGTGGCGGTGGCCGTTCGGTCGTCGCCCTACGATACTAATCTAGAGCTCGGAGTTCTCGGCGCGACTAACAACTGCCTGCGGGCACTAATAGAACTCTCACAGTGCTCCGAGCTTGTCAGTATAAAAAAGGCGCAGATAGGAGGCGCATGCTAGTAACTGCACATCCGGAAAGTAGATAGCAATTAACATGTGGAAATTTGGCCGGTTGAAGCGACCGCATGCACAATTGAAAATCAATCCGGAAAAACTGACCGGATGAAACCAATCATCATGCCATTTGGAGCATTCGCTCTGAAAAGTTAGTTTTCAAAAGCCATTCAACCGGATGGGCGTTCGCCTTCCATCAACATTAAAAAATCCACATATTCAATTATTCATATACGAGTATCTTATATCTGAAATAACGTACGTACACACCATCTATAAGTACGTCCAGTGAATCGAATTTTATTTTATTGTGCATCCGGCCGCCTTGAGGCCAAATTTCGACATATACGATCTGGAATTCCTCAAGGCCAGGCCTGATCAGCTTTTCCGGGAAGGAATCCCGGATCGTCTGTGGTGAAGCCCATATTCAGGCAATCCGAAAGGCCATCCCTGACCAGTTTTTCCGGACAAAAATTCCGGATCGTCTATGACGGGCATAAGTGATGTTTTAATTTATTCAGGAATATTTTAGCTATTATCTTGGCAACCGCAGGAGGCACGCAATTCTCCTTCTATTACAGTATTTCATTTCCTCTTCGGCAACTAATGCCGATAAAAGGAAACGCCTCAGCTCATGTTAACCCCGTATTTTATTATGGTATCCACTTACGCCTCTTTGCCAAACGTATGTCGATTTCCCGCCATAAGTTCTCCACGTACGGACGACAAAAATAATTTTTATCCGATGGATTGTATATTACTTCGCACTCTTTGACAATGTCGATTAATTGAAAAACTTCTGTGGCCGTCCATCGTTTCAAATCGCCCGAAACATCGGCCGACTGGTTAACGGACATCTTCACCAATCGTACTACCGGAAATAAATGCAAAAAAAAAACGAATTTGTTTTCCTTTCAAATCGCTTCAAACAAAAATTTGGTTTGTTTCATTTGTTCGGACGTCACACAAAACACGGATGGTCCGATGACAACTTGAATGGAAGATGAAGCAGTGGCTGCGTTCGAGTTGTGAACCGTCTTAACACTGTTTTGAAACTGTTTCAAGTTTTTTTTTTCGGAGAACGCTTTTATGAAACCATGAACAGGAGAGGCTAATTTGAATTTTTTTCCGATCAATTACCACTATTAGAGGTTTCTAGGAGTTTTCTTTGTTTTGACCACAGTTCACTATTCACAAGTTGTGTCATTCCGTATGTAAATTGCGTAAAGTCGCGTCTTGTCTTTGTTCTTGTTTGTTGATAAAAGTCTGGGGTCGCTCGTTATTTTGTTTATTTTTTTTTTCTGGAAATGTTCATCAAAAGGTAAATATGTCCTTATTTAAAGGTTGGAATCGGATTATCATCTATCAGCTGTCAGTTGATATCAATTCATCAAAAAGAACTCGAAATTTTGTTGTTCAGCAGACAAACGATTTGGTGAATTTATGAAACAAATCGGAAACATGATTAATTTTCAGAACGCAACCGTTAAATCTAGTACGTGATTTTTATAGCGGCTCTCAAAGTGTTATAAATGCACTTGGCTTGTTACATTTCCAATTGAGTGTTTTGGTTCGTATCTTAGCTAATAGTGGGTTTTAATTTGAGTGAATTTCTCACAAGGAGTTTGGAGTTGCATTCATAAGTGAGCAAGGAGCTCAAGCCGCACGTTATTTACTTCAAACCTATTAATGAAAGGTTGTGTGTGATTCGCATTAAAACTCGTTTTTTCAACCTCTGTCTCATCAACTTGCACGCCGTGACTGAAGTTAAGGAAGATGCAGTAAAAGTCGAATTTGATGCCCGCCTGGAAACACTGCTTGACTCACTTCCAATAAACGACGTTAAAATACTGCTGGGGAACATTATGGATTTGGTTTTAATGGGAGAATTCTCTCTATTGCATTTAGAGAGAATCCTTAGGTAGGTCCTAAAGCGGAAATTTCTTGAGTTTTGTGAAAATTCTCTCAAATGAAATAGAAAGATTTATCCAATTAATGCCCAATCCATAATGTTCCCTGCTGGGAGATTTTAATGCGAAAGGTGAAAACAAAAGTTGGCATCGGGGAACCATTGGAGGACATAGCCTCCATAAGGAATGCAATGATAACGGTCAACGGTTAATCGACTTCGTCTGCAGTAGGAATCTTATCGTAAGTTCCACATGTTTTCCGACGCAGTCACAAACAGACTTGGAAATTGTAATGGACGGTTTGGCGGGCATCCGAAGAACGCACATAGCGTCAACCAAATTGACCACGTTCTCATTTGCAAAAGGTGGGCGTCCAGTGTATTGGATATCCGATCATGTGGAGCAAACTGCAATTCAGACCATCACTTGGTGAAGACAACCTATCGGTGTAGACTTTCTTCAATGCACCAATCGAGAATCAGCCCACCCACAATCTTGCGGTTGGCAAACTCTTGAGCGATGCTACGGTGCAGGCATATACAGTCGCCCTTGAGGAAAAACTATCGCATATTGTAATGGACGGTTTGGTGGGCATCCGAAGATGCCCGTGAGGACGAAGCCCAAGGTAGCATATTGATCGTGAAGGTCGGGCCGTACCATCTGGCGAAGAAAAAGGCCCCCCAGCGAGCTAAACAGCGGCCTATGTTTACTGTAGCTCAGTTCGGGAGAAGTGGGCGCGGTTTTCGCCGCTCGTTGCCCCTGTCCTTTGTTAATTGCCTTGACCCCTCCAGGGGCATGGGCGCGTCGCGTCAGCATCTCTAGCATTTCTATGCCTTGTTGACGTTTCTATAGCATATCCACTTTTCGGAAGAGCAGTTGCAAGCACGTACCTCCTATCCGCGTCGTCTTTATACTGAGAAGCTCGGAGCACTGTGAGAGTTCTATTAGCTCATAGGCAGTTTTTGATCGCGCCGAGATTCGAACTCCGAGCTCTAGGTTAGTATCGTACATTAGTACTGCGGCGCACGAAACTAACGAAATCAAGCAAACGGATGCAGCTAGCAAATAGTACTTTCTTCTCGATCCGATCAATAATGAAATCGAAGCATGTGCACAGAAACACGTTGCTTTGCGTCTACAAAACCATCATACGACCAATGCTATGATATGGCTGCGGACTCTAAAGTCAGCCTCCGAAAACATGCTAGACACATTCGAACGGAAAGTCCTTCGGCGAATTTTCGGAGCAGTTTACGACCGAGATGGATGGTGCATCCAGTATAACCATGAACTGTATGATGAGTTGGAAGTTTCGAAAGTCGTCAAACCACAACGGATTCTTGTTGTTGTTGTAGCAATGGTCAGAATTCGGTGTGTTAGTAAGTTACATGCCTACAGTTCGTCGTCATCCCCGGTGCCGAGGGATAGAAAATTAGCTTCTCCCACAGCGATCTGGGAGTCAGGTGCGTGGGTGCAGCTGGGCAATGAAAGATGTGGTCCACGTCCTGTGGGGCTTTATTACAAGCAGGACAGATGTTTGAGACGTCCTGGTCAATGCGGGATAGGTAGGAGTTCAGTCGTGAACACCAGCCTGACCGAAGTTGGGCAAGTGCCGTTCTCGTTGCTCTCGAAAGTCTTTCCTCTTCCGGAGATATCATTGGTGGTATGGAAAAGAGAACTGGATTCGGACCTAAACCTGCAATTGACTGAAGAACCTCCTCCTGATGTATCGCTGCCATGGCTGACCTGTGTGCGCCGCCATCAAAGGGTATCCTTTTGTACCTCTGGACATCCCTTTCTAGGTCCCTCAAGTCGCGCCTAATATGTCTGGGTCGCGGCGTCTTGTCCATGAGGTTGGAGTTTGGGTGATCACTTCGGTAGCAACCCACCAGGTATTGCTTGGCAAGAAGCTGGTTGTGGTCCCATAAAGGCATCATCCTGGTTTCCTGATGTAGATGGTTCTGGGGTGACATCAGGAGACAGGCAGAAACAGTACGGAGAACTTCATTTTGGCACGCTTGAACATGGAATTGGATGTGGGATGTAATGGGATCCAAGGCCGTGGCCGTACTGTGCATGCTTCGGAAGCCGAGCTGGTGATCCGCTAGTTGGATGTGGACCGCAAGAACCGGGTGGATTAGTGCTTCAAGCGTGGTGACAAGAGAGTTATTGGACGATAGGATTCACCGAGTGTCGCTTTCTTCCCAGGTTTTAGTATTGGGATGACTCCCCCCTTTTTCCAGATTTCAGGAACGATCAGCGAGAAGACGGATAGATTGAAAGTAGACGTGAGATAGTTGACAGCTGGCAGATCGAGATGTTTGAGCATAGTCATGGGTGCTCCATTTTGACCTCCAGTGTTCGGCTGCTTGTCTATGGATCTCGCAGTTCATCTCGTGGATTCTGGGGTCGTCCGGATTTACGCTCCTGATGCAGTCTCTCTTGTCTGCCAATCTGGCGGCAGTGGTTTTAAAGTTGGGCCGAATTATCGGAACCGGCCTGCAGGAATGAACTTCGCAGCCGCTTTGTTCAGGACTTTCCTTATGTTGGATTCGACTGTACGAACGTCGGTTCGCGTTGGCAGAGCAAGGAATGGTGAATAATGGTATTGCACGGAATGGTGAATAATGAAGGCAAGCCCTCCTCCAGCTTTGGTCAACCAGTCTTTCCCAACAATAGCGTAGTTGCCATGCGTGTTGAGGGACGAGTTGGAGTGCAGTTTCGTCTCCTGTATAGCTCCAACTTAGATGCGATGTCTGTCCATGAATGATGTGAATTCAGCGATTTTGTTCTACAATCCATTGCAATTGAGTTGAACGAGTGAGAGCGTATTGAAGATGGCAATTGGTGGTGCAGGCGTAAGATTATGTTGAGAGATTCTATTGGAATTGTTAGCAGCAGTCACCGGAGATGGCTGTAAGCCTATCTGAGTGCTCGATGGTGTTGGATGCTGAGGCGTGTTTGACGAGGTTATTGCTTATAGTCCTCTTTTCCAACCCTGACTGGCAGTAAAGGAGAAATTCCAGTGCCTGTGATGGTTGAGTTCAGAGCAGTATCTTAGGTGGCTCAACTGACAACAGCAATTGCATCTCACCGTGGTCGCGTTTGGGTGCAGCACCACTCTATCACATACGCAGCAGATCTACGGACCAGGGTTTCTCTCAATGCCGGCACGGAGAAGTAGCACTGAGAGCAGTTGCGCCGAGATGTATTGCTCCCAGTGAACATAAGAAAAGACGAAACGAGGCATGTAACATACAAACACAATTTCCTTCTTCCATAAAAGGGTTTTGGCAGCTCTTGACCGTTGTGAAACGGGTCGCTCCGGTGCGTAGAACCGGCTGCCGCAGGAATGACGTCTTCAATGGGCCGGGCTTGTAAAACGAATGGACGATGTTCGCATGCCTAGACAAGTAATGAACGAACGAAGAGTCAACTGAGCGAGAAGACCGAGAGCTCGCCGGGAGAGCTCAATATATGCTGAAGCCGAGGAACGACTGGGCTTCCGTGACCGAGATAATTGGAGGACAGCGATCCAGGCGGCTAGAGAACAACGTCGGGCTGTAGCGCCACGATGATGATGGTCAGCCTAATCCTAGCAGCTATCATCATCGCCACAAACTGCTAGCTGCCCAGATTCGCCATAGCAACTAACAGCGATGGGTCATTGTCTGTAGCGGCCATTATACACGATCCGAATATTTAAACAACCCTTAAGTTCGCCACACATGATCGCACACAAACCATGAATTCATAAAACATGCCGAAAGAAACTCTCCCCATTTCCACTGTTCTATGAAACTGATGTTTCGATGGAAGTTCGGTTGTGGCCATGATACAAGGAAGACAAGATATGGCCTTGCGCATATGCCGGCTCTCTGAATACCTACGTCAATCGCTCGTTCAATTGTATGAATATTTAGTTTTCGGCTTTTATCTCTGTAACTATTAATCCTAGTAAAAAACTTTCTGAGACGAAATTGAAGATCACAAAAATATACATAAGAAGGCCTGGACTACTTTTTTCTTTCTTAAATAGTTTTCCAGATAATCTCATTCAATTCATTCATTCGCACGAAATTGAAAAAAAAATATATCAAGCAGAGCGAGCACAAGAGCATTGCATTGCAATACTCACGACACTATCGCTTGTTGAGGGTGTAGCACGCGCACGGTGCAGCGGTCTCTGCTTGATATGTATGTTATTTGAGAAGCAAATTTGTTTCCTTTTTTGTTTATGTCGCAATAACTATCTCTCTGCAGAGCAGAGCCCACACAAGAGACCGCGGCACCGTGCGCATCCTGCACTGTCCACGTGCTTCTTCCTCAACAAGCAAAGCGATACTGTCCGACCATGATACAAGGAATTTTGTATTTTTCTGCGCATCACGCTAATGACGTAGGTATTCAGAGAGCCGGCATGCGCAATTCCATATCTTGTATTCCTTGTATCATGAACCACCACTCTCTCAAGTGTATACGAGCCATTGACGTGATGCGCCGAAAAATACCAAAATGAAATGCGGGAAAGCCATATCTTGTCTTCGTTGCATCATGGGTTGTGGTTGTGCACGATCACGTGTGGTGGCCATAAAACAAAAATTTAGTTTACTTTGTTTATTTCAGATATTTGGAAGCTGCACCAATGCATCCCCAGAATGACGGTGTGGATGGAAACATTTTGTTTTGTTTGTTCAGTTCGCTTGGGTGTTATAACAGTTTGTGTACTGACAATCGTAAGCTTATTTTCAAAATAAAGTGACTCTGACACATATATGGAAATTGCTGCAAAAAATATCCTTACAATCTTTTCAGCTTCAATGTCTATTCCCTCTTCTCTTCCTGATAATCACTGGCACTCCGTTCTTACAAAAAACAGTTTTCGAACCAATCCAAGCCAGTGCTGAGCTAAAGGAACAGTTAATATTGAATTGGATTTTAAGGACATTTGAAAAAAGTAACGTGTTAATATTGTTAGTGAAAATTGTTTCAATATTTTCCTTTTTCTTAACTAGATCCCGCCAGATTTGGAATATTTAACATGGTTACCTTGGTTTCATGTATAGCGGTCAGTCTTTTAGCTATTATTGGAGCCATTAGGGTAAAAATTGCCGGAAAACAGACGTCAAAGATATTTTGGTTTAATAAAACTGTTTCTCCATTTTAGCTAAACAAGTGGCTTTTAATTCCTTTCATTGTCGTCGAATTTCTCAGATTTATAGTTTTATTGACATCGCATATTATTTTGATGGTTTTACTGAAGAAGAAATTAAATTTGGGACTTTTGATAGCAGCTACAGTAACCGGTGTGTTTATTCTGTGTAAGTAAGGACATTCAACTAAAAAGAAATTATGATATGAAAAAAAGGACTATTATCGCATTGATTCTCTTTCCAGTATTCATCGGTTACATGTGGGCAACGGTTGTGGCATTTTTCCAAATCCTTCAACTAATCGAGAGCGATAGATATAAGGCTCTTTATGGCGAAGATCCGTTCCGCTCCGTTAATAACAATAGTGACCTTCGTGCATTGCCCAATGCCGCAGTTTCATATCGCGGCATTGAAAAGGTTCGAATGTACAGGACGCCGAATTTCGAGCAAATTACACCACTGAAAGATGAGAAACATTCCAGCAACAATAAAAGTAAATTACCGTGGATCGCGTCAAAAGACAAAAATGTAATTACGACCATACAAATAAATGAGCCCGACATTGAATTGGCCGTACGGGAATTTCGTAATTGGTACGGACATGAATTGCCGACCTTTCGAAAATCGAATCTCATCAGGTTCTACTGAAAGGCCTGAGTCCCGCCGGGGGCATTTATGTACAAGACGACGTTTTGGATCTGGAAAAAAATCCCGAGAACAGAATCGAGTCGCAGACGAAGAACAGAAATTACTGAAAAATGCCAATTGCAAATGAGACGACGACCATGTCGGGGACAGACCAACACTACATGCAAATTTTTGTTGCACGAAATTTGAATGTCGTGTATTACCATTTTTAATTAATGCCGGGATATGCTTATTTTTCGATTCGATGGGACATAATGGCGACAACTCGCCCTTGTTTGGGCGTATTTTTTAAATAACTTTAGTAGAGCATTTTTAGGTATTTCGTTTTAATTAATGAATTTTGTCTGTAGGAAGGAACATTCCTGTAATTAATACATTAAAAGTTCTTGTCACTAAATAAAAGTGATACATTTTTGTAGTTTTTGAAATTCAATTTAAGCACTGTAAAATTGGCGAAATTTTTTTTTCACGAAATAGAATATTTTACATGGAATTCTTTTTAATCTGAATTAAGATGATATTTATCATCATCGTAGCGCTACAACCCGACGACAGGCTTTGGCCGCCTGGATCATTGTCCTCCAATTATCTCGGTCAAGTGACTGCATCCCACAATTCTATAGGCTCAGCAGTTGTTCGGCGTCGACGAGCTCTCGGTCTTTCTCGCAGCTGTAATGAACCACCTGAAACGAACCATATTATGGTCTGGTAGTGCTGCTCCCACCAGCAGATCGAAGCAGCACCTGATGAGTAGTGATCTGTTGGTGGTACGAAACCAGAGGCCGAGGGTCCCATTACACTCGGACCCAGGTGCGACCGTGTGGGCGTCTGAACCATCCGTCAACCATTCCATTCTTATCGACTATTTTTTGTTATACCCCATTTTTACCTCCCCTGTTTGAGTAGTCTTCCCCAGGCCTATGAATTTTTGTTAATACGTAAAGGACAGGGGCAACGAGCGGCGAAAACCCCGCCCACATCTCCCGACCTGAGCTACAGCAAGCATAGGCCGCTGCTAAGCTCGTTGAGGGGCCTTTTTCTTCGCCAGATGGCACGGCCCGACGTTCACGCTCAATTAAGCTACCTTAGGCTCCGTCCCCATGGGCATCTTCGGATGCCCACCAAACCGTCCGTTACACAGCCTTGCCCTTGCGTTGTCCGCTTAATATTTTCTTAGGCATAGGTCATCATCCATTCGTTGTACATGCACTGCCCATTGTAGACGTTGTAGTTTGACTATTCTCGAGACTGTCAACTCATCGTACAGTTCATACAGCTCATGGTTGTACCGGATGCGACATCCATTTCAGTCGCAAACTGCTCCGAAAATTCGCCGAAGGACCTTTCGTCCGAATGTGTTTAACATGTTATCGGAGGCTTGAGTTAGGTTCCAGGGGGTCTCAATCTTTCTGCCGTCGCGACCCCCTAAGAGAGAAAAAAATCGCTCGCGTCAGTTTCTCCTCCCCCAGGCATAGATTTAAAATCCCGAAAAAGTGGTGTTAACATTTTTGTTTTGGATTTCGTTATGGTCTCTGATTCTGTCTCAGATAATTTTTTGCCGAGTAAGGCGTGTTGGAAATAATTTAAAAATAAAATTTTTTTTTTTCGTTACTTTTTTTTTTTTTGAGATTCCGTTCACTTCCGATTTGTATTTTTCGGGACTCTTAGTGTAATTCCTCCGAACTCTTTTAAAAAATGGAAGAAAAAAGCTTCCGTAATTAGTTCGAGTAGACCTTTCAATTTGATTGGACGTTCGCAACGGCTCGGCGCGGCGTCGCGTCTCTACAAAGGTTCAGAATCGAAAACTAGCTGGACAAAAATAATAAATCTTGCAATAGTCCACAGAAAATAACCAAATTTTGGGGATTTATGTTTTGGGGTTCGTATATAACGAAAATTATGTTAAAAATATGTTGTATACTCTAGACCTAAAAATATATGGGGTAAAAGTCTCTTTGTCGTCTCGATCTTTAATTTTTGATAGAATAAAAGTAGCGAATTTCATCAGTAGGATTAAGTTAGCGGATTTTGAAAATGGACATGATTCACCCAACGTGTAACTTCTATATGAAGATTGATTATTTTACTGTGAACTTCCTGATAATTTTCGTACGAGTAAAGTACATAATTGAGTTTGAATCAGGGCAATATGACAATTTAATGGGTCTAAAGTACTAAAGCGATCATACTTTAATACCCTAGATCTTATATAAATTGTTTTTGTCACGACGAAAATATAACGCTTATACGGAGGTTGCCTTTTATATTTCGGGATTGGACAACCTTAGTGTTGCAATCTGGCAACTGACAGCTCTATCGTAAAGTTTGACATTTTTGAGGTTATACGTACTCAGAACGTTTTGACATACGAGCGCTATTTGTGTTTTTTACAGTAACTTAAAAGATTAATCTCGGCCAAATAATGGAATTCAATCGTGAACATTTTCGTGCGATTATTTTTTACAACTTTCGACGTGGATTAACTCAGCAACAGTGCATGGATGAGCTGAATTCAATTTTTGGCGATGAAGCTCCATCAAGGACCAGTGTTTATCGATGGTATGGTGAATTCAATCGAGGTCGTAGTTCACTCCAAGACGAATTTCGTGAGGGTCGTCCAAAATCAGTTGTTGTTCCGGAAACCATTGATGCTGTGCGCGAACTGATATTGTAAGATCGTTATGTGACCTATCGTGAGATTGAGACAACCTTAGGCATTCGTGGGACCAGCATACATTCAATATTGCATGAACATTTGACTGTCAAAAAAATTTGTTCGCGTTGGATCCCACACAATTTGTCAATCGCTCAAAAAAAGGCTCGTGTCGATTGGTCGAAAGAAATGCTCAAAAAATACGATCGCGGTGCTTCGAAACACGTCTATGACATCGTGACAGGTGATGAATCGTGGATTTACGCGTATGAGCCCGAAAGTAAACAGCAGTCGACTGTATGGGTGTTTCAAGATGAGCCAAACCCAACAAAAGTTGTTCGCGCACGAAGCACTTCCAAGCAAATGGTCGCCTGTTTTTTCGGAAAAACTGGACATGTCGCAACCGTACCACTAGAACAACGCAGAACAGTCAATTCTGAGTGGTACACAACCATTTGTTTGCCAGTTGTCTTCCAAGAAATCAGGAAAACCAACCGCCGAAGACGGATCACTCTTCACCACGACAATGCGAGCTCTAACACATCAGCTCAAACAACTGCAGTTTCGAGCACTCAAAACATAGATTTGATGGGTCATCCGCCGTATAGTTCTGACTTGGCACCGAATTACTTCTTTTTATTCCCGTACGTAAAAAACAAACTGAGAGGTCAACGTTTTTCAACACCTGAAGAAGCGGTTGCTGCGTTCAGAATGCATGTTTTGGAGACACCTCAATCAGAGTGGCAAAAGTGCTTTGACAATTGGTTCAAACGCATGCAAAAGTGTATAGATCTTCATGGGGAATATTTTGAAAAACAATAAAGCGATTTTCAATGATTAATATTTGTTTTTGTTCTCTTATCCCGAAATATAAAAGGCAGCCCTCGTATGGGGTCTACCATTAAGAACGTCCTAACTTGAAATTGAATAAAACAAAAAGTATTATTTTAGGTCAAATTTTAATCGGAAACCTTTATTCGATGGATAACTTTATGCCATTTAAGATTTAAACAAAATATCGTTCAAATGTCCGCCTCGACTAATCTTGCACTGTGCCACCCTCTCCTTCCAACTTTCGATCACTCTGCGACACGTTTCGGCTGGTATGCCCGCGATGACATCGCGGATGTTGGCTTCCAGGTCATGCAAAGGCGACTCATGAGCGACACGTGGATTTTCAGCACTCCAATACCGGCAATTTTGCTTATTCACAAAGCCATTAAGCCAAAAATGAGCCTCTTCTGAGAAGATTATTTTTCGATGAAAATCAGGATCGGCTTCCATCTCTTCCAAGGCCCAATCCACAAACTCCCGACGCAAGCGATGGTCATTGGGCTTGAGTTCTTGTGCCAATACCATCTTATATGGGTGTAGACGCAAATCATTACGTAAAATACGCCAGGTTGTTCATGCGAGACAGTCCGAGTTCGGAAGAACGGCGAGAAACGGATAAATTGTGGTTCACTTCAACACTTGCCTTAACGGCTGCGATATTTTCTTCACTGCGCGCATTTCGTACACGGGTTCGAGGCCTCTGGTCGTGAAGAGTAAATTCCGATTCAAACTTATCCACTAAATGGTGTATAGCTCGGTCGTTAGGTGCGGAATGGCGACCATGCTTGATGCGATAAGCCCTTTGAGTTTTGACAATGGAACACGAATTTTGATAATAAGTTTGAACAATTTCCAAACGTTGTGGGAGCGTGAACCTATTCATGGTTAAACGGCAGACCTTACTGAAAACAAATGACGTGAAATATCAAATATTGATAAACAAATATGGCCACAGGGCGATATCAAAGCTCGGACTTCCCTATTGGTAGACCCTATATTTAAATGAAGGGTTATCTCCTCATTCGATTTAGCCATGTATGTCTGTCTCTTTGCCCGTCTGTCCGATCGCACGGTAACTTTCGATAGAATGAAGCTAGACTAGAAGCTTGAAATTTTGGTCAAACATTCGTAGTAGACATAGTTGGTTGGTATTGAAAATGGGCATGTTAAGGGGCGAAGGCAACACCTACCTCCCCTACATATGTAAAATAATAAAATTTATCTAAAAGTTCAGATTAAATAGACTTGAAACGCTTTGGTCGACAGGGTAATTTTAAAATTTCTTGCAAAAGTAAGATCGATCAGTGGGAGACTAAAGGTGGACACACATTTCCGTTCAAAATCCAATTTTTCTCTGGTCAAATGCAACATTTCCCAGTCGAATTCATATCGCGGCTGGGGAAAATTTACCCCAGTATTCGACCGAGGAAAATTTTGATTTTGGGCAACTGTACTTTTCTTAAGAAGAGCCCCGTATTACTCTACTTTTCAGGTGTTGTGTCTATACCTCTTGAATAAATATGACGTAGACACCTGATTCTTGGCATGTACACTTTGGATGAGAAGTTGCTTCAGTTTTAGTTTTAGCTGCGCATAATCCGACCAAAAGAACGCCTACTCCCCCACAAATGTAAAAATAAAACCGGAATATAGAGGGCTACGCCCGCAATTCGAGGGTTTTGTAGCACGCGCTTATTTTGGTATCTAAATATTGGCCCCCTGCTCTTCTTGGTACCACTCAGCTGAATAAAAACACCATAATTAAATGTCTTACCCATGATATAGTATCTTACATGCCAATTCACAAAAAGACTGCATCTATCACCTCTCAAAGTAATAGTTTTAATACGAGAAGCTGTAGATAGATATGTATGTATACGAGATAAACTGTCCTACTCGTCGAGATGCTTAACCATTCATGTTAAGACGACATTGCAAATTGCAAACTTGTGTAACGGCTTCGAAATTCAGGGCGGTTGGGACAAATTACGGTCTAATATTTTTTCCTCCTCCACTGTTCGACAAATCTCAAGAAAATACCAAAAATGGAATGTACTCAACATTGCCTTTCTCACGACACCCCACTTGGCTATACCAGTGGATAAAAAAAAATGACCTTAATTTCGCCTCTATGTGGACCCCCCCCCCTCTTAAAGTTGGCCAATTACAACACAACGCTTTCTCCAGCAAATTATAGCATTTCTACACATTCTCGCCGAATTATGTGTGCAACTTCAGCCGTTCGTAAGATATTCTATGAACAGACGGACAGACAGGTATTTGACCGATTTTGTAAGATTTAAGACACAAAACCCTAAAAAAATTAATTGTGTGAATAGTTATTATTAGGATCACCATCTTCACTTCAAAGTTGGCTCATTAAATAACTGCAATTCGCACTACGAAAAACAACATGCAAGTAGTACACGCATATCTATGCGTGAGGCCGGTAGGTGTATTTTTTGTATGGATAGTGTCAAAATGCATAACTTTAAGTCAATGTACTATTATTAAATATCATGTTATTGTAATGAAACTTAGAGATATTATTGCCTATGATGTTGGTTATCATTAGCCATCAATATTTTTGACCTAGGGTATGCTTGAGCGGTGCAGGGGTGTGCTAACTGCAACTATGGAAATGTACTATTATTAACCTTTTTGGATGAGATTTAAAAATTCTATTATTTTCGGTTTTCTACGCTAGTAAAATGCCGCTTTTCTGTAAGTTTTCATATGTCTAGCTATAACGGTCTCGAAATGCAAGGGGGGGGGGGGGGACAAACTCGGACCACGTATTTTCCCCTCTCCCTCTTTTCTCCTTTCTTCAAATTTGAAAAAAATTCCAAAAATGGAGTGTACTTGACGGTACTTTTCTTACGATACTCCACTTGCCTATACCAAACGAAAAAAAAACTCGACCTTCATTTCCCCTCTATGGGGACCCCCCCTTAAAGTTGACCTATTACGACGCATCGCTTTCTCCAGAGAATTATAGTATTTCTACATATTTCAACCAAATTTCATGCATGTAGCTTCAGCGGTTCGTGAGATATTTCATGGACAGACAGACAGACGGACAGACGGACGCATGACCGATTTCATAAGGGTTTTGTTTTTATACAAAACCCTAAAAAATGAAATATTCCTTTAACTACGATAACTTTCGATAGAATGCAGCTAACGAGTTGAACATTTGGTCGGATGTTGGTAGTAAGATCTAGTTAGTTGGTATTGTAAATTGACAAGATCTGGCCATAGAAACCCCTACCTCCCCTGCAAATGATATTTATAATATGAGATAACTTTCGACAGAAGGAAGCTAGTCACTTGAAATTTTGTAAAAGTGTCCAGTTGGTAGGTATGATTGGATCAAAGGAACGCATACCTCCCCTGCAAATGTTATCTCAAATATATGATAATTTTCAATAAAATGTCCAATGAAATTTTGGTTAAATGCTTGCAGTGTAAGTTAGTTAGTTGCCTGAGACAGGCCAGGCCTTTCATCTCGGGCTACTCGCGTACTCGTACCTTAGAATTGCTACGGCTGAGCAAAAACAGAGTCAGAATGATTTGTAGAATTTTAACGAGGCACTCGTGTCTGAGGGGTCACCTTAAAACCATGCGTATTGTACAAGATGCTAGCTGCCGCTTCTGCGAGGCTGATGATGAGACTTCAGAGCACATCCTTTGTGAGTGCGAAGGACTTGCGGAACGACGCACGGACTGCTTCGGCATAACATTTCCTTTGGCCGAGGACATCCCCTCTATCAAACCTGGCCAGATTAGTCAATTTATCGAGAAAAGTCGGCTAAATCATATGATCTAGTCTTTTCGATAAAATGGGCTTCAGCACAATAGACCCATGGTCGCAGTGCTTGTGGTTTCAACATGATCCACGGGCCTCCCTCCCAATCTAATCTAATCTAGTTGATTTTTGAAATGGGCAAGATCCTATCTCGCCTATTGGAAACGCCTCAACATCTTAGGTGCTTACAGGTTTCAAGAGCTAGCATAGATGGCAAGTGTCGTCTTGTTGAATCAGCTAATTCAATTGTGGTCCTCTGGCAGCTATAATTCGCCAGCGGAGGGTGGTAAATGGGCCCAATCGGAGGCCTAATGTGAGCTGTTCTAGCGGCAACCCTCTTACCTAACCTAATGCGATCATATTGTTAAATACGATTCCAACATGTTCGAAAGCGTTTACGCGCTGAAAATACGCGTAACATGTAAACCCGATTGGTATTTATGTATGAGATGCGTCGTCTAAAAACATATGAGCTGTTGTGTATTCGTTTGCTGTTTGGACGGAATGGGTATCTAAGAATAAAGTGGAGTGGGTCATTGCAAGTCTAAGTCAAAAATGACTCAAACTCGCTCTCCACTACCACACAAAAATAATCAGCTTAAAGCCAATTCATCCTCCTGTCACTTGGTTTCGTCCACACCATGGATTCACTCTTCAGGAGCTGCCTTAATCCATGGTGGAAGCAGTTCGACCAAGCCAGGGGTTTGTATTGTGTCGTGTAATGCACACTCTATAAGGTGTTAGCATTCCACTCAGGGACGTATTCCGATTTAGGTCGGAATACAAACCCCAGGCTTGGTCGAGCTGCTTCCCCCATGGATTAACGCAGCTCCTGAAGAGTGAATCCATGGTGTGCACGAAACCAAGTGACAGGAGAATGAATTGGTTTTAAGCTGATTATTTTTGTGTGGTAGTGGAGAGCGAGTTTGTGTCATTTTTTACTTAGACTTGCAATAACCCACCCCACTTTATTCTTAAAAACATGAAAATGCGCTTATGCGTGAATAAACACAGTGACTTTTCATTGGAATGGGTATCGTAGATTTGATGCACCTGACGATCAGTTAACACTATCATTCCTTGAGAGATAGTTGTCAAATTTCAAAGTGACATTATCCATAGCGACTGGCTTTTAATAGAACATTAATAAAAATATCGGATCTGAAATTCTATAGGCTTTCAATCTTTCACTTCACAATCTCTGCGTCAACTGAATTCCCTTTATTGTCCTACAAAATGATATCATGTCGTGCACGACTAGAAAACCGTTTTTACTTTCTCCTCCTTTAAAACGGTTTGACTATCAGACCGCCACGATACGACTACTACAAAAAGCTGCTGACGGTACATATGTAATAAAACGTAACGTATTTTTATTGTTCTCTAATTTTTCATGGTTACTAAAAGTTGAACTGTTCGGCAGCTGGGCTGACTGAATATAAGGCTGTTTGGTCTGTCTCTCTAAGCAAGCGAGCTAGAAATGAAATCTCTAAATACGATTATCAGCCATACGGGCATTGGTAACATGTCGTTCTGACGATATCGTTATTAATACGAAAGTCACGTTTTCTACATTATGACTACACCTTCAGCACATGTAGACACAAATACTCGAATAAGCAGAGCACCGAACTAGCGGAGTTTGGCAAAATGATTTCCATTACGGGTGGGTATGGATATACGAGTACACCACTTACAATCAGCTATAGGTTAATCGACCGCGACCGATTCAAGATATCTATACCCGTAATCATCTTAACGGGCCGGAAATCCGAACCTTCAGATGCGCTTTCCACAAATCTGCTGGATTTCGTGTAATATAGCTACAAAGAAGCCGAACGGAGCGGCTGCTAAAATTCATGTTTTGGAAAAAGTTACATGTGATCATTGGGCCGAATCGAAAAGATCCAGAAAATACTTTGGAGACACTGTACATACTCGTACACATATTGGCCGCAAGTTGAAATCATCGTTCCCTTAACAAACAGATCGTTAGCTTCCGTTTATTGTTTATGTGGCTTGTAAAACGTGACCCGTGACTATTTGAAATCGATCATATGCGATGATCATGAGTTTGTACGAAACTAAGGGAATGTGTAAAGAAGATGGAAATCGATGACAAGTTTATCCTTTGGCAGGAGAAGTTCAAGTCCAACTTTAAATTTAATCAGAGTAATAATTAATAGATTTCCTTATATGCAGCTGAACATTTTTTGGGCCGAATTGGGAAGAATTTAATATGCGTCTTTTCGACGAAGGACAAGGAAATTAAGTTGAAAATGTATTCAATGGATCCGACTCTTATTTCTCTTTTTCTGAAATTCCGAGAACATGAAATTACTTGCCATGTATTTGCCTCTTCGACGACTTCTTTCTGGGTCGATTCCAAATCAGGTGAATAAAGGCTTAGCTATTGCCTATTGAGTACTTAGCATGATTCCATTCATACTGAAGCGACGACGAAAAATTCAATCAGAAATTGAAACCGTCACAAAACCTTGTTTGATCATAGCTTTGAAAATTGACTCGGCGCTATCATCATCGATTCCACACGGTTGCCGAATGAGAATTTATCGAGTCGTTTCATGGGATTTATAGACATCGTCCAGATCGTCATTGTTGTTCCCAGAAGAATTACCTTAAACTTTTACTTGGTGGATGGTATTCGATGCAATACATCTGTCGAGTGTATGGAGTATCTACTTTTCTGAATACACTCAGAGATGCATGTCATTTGCTGCAGTTCAGATATGCGACGTTTTCATACATGGAAATAGAACGAAATCGTCACGAATTATACGGTATGGTGGAGAGAAAATGAAGGGGTTTTAACTTATGTTATGGGCTAGTGGTTAAAATTGGTTCTAAGCAAAAAGGATTGACCTACATAGTTACAGTTGAAAATATTGTTTTTAAATTCATATGTACGTACGTATATGCGAAATACGCACTATTTTTGTAACAATAAGGCAGGTTACTGGCTTGAGTCTTTTGTTTTCATATGGTCGTGCTTAATTTGCCAAGTTTTAGAGGAATTTGCAATTCAACAAGGAACATTGACATTTGACTACACAAACCGTGCACACTGGAATCTAAATGAATCTATGCCAAAGATGTCTGTGATTTGCTGAATGATGACTAGGTTTTGACATATATGCTTCGTTTTTTGTCAGTACCTGGATCGCAATCGAACAATCTAAAGGTTCATGTTCCTCGGGGCGATCCATGCGACGACAGCGCAGCTATCCCAGCTCAGCGATCAGCGCTGAGCACTATTTGTGTGTATTGTCTATGGAGCTGTGTTCCTCCAAACGACTGCGACTACGCTCGTGAGCGAGGATCGCATGCCTCCGTCAGTTGCATCGCAGGGGGTAGGATATCGTCGCCATCATATTTGGGAGTCGCAATCGCTGTCGTGCATGTCGTTTGGCTGATTCGGCCGTTGGGCATGTCGAGAAAATTGAATCTTTTGACGATAGCTTGTGCGTGCGCGGGGTCGGCTGCTTGGGGGGTACTTGCGTTGTACATAGAAGGCGAGTCGCTGTCGTATATGTCCTGGACGTAATGATATTATTGTTTGCGCATGTGCAGGGTCGCGGGAATTTGATTGTACATGGCCGGGAAGTCGCAATCGCTGTCGTGCATGTCGTTTGATTGAGTTGGTCGTTGTCCATGGCGAGAAAAATTTGTTTTGACGATTACTTGTGCATGAGCGGTGTCGGCTGTTTGTGGCGTACTTGTGTTGTATATGGAAGGTGAGTTGCTGTCGTATATGCTGTGGACTTGAGTTGCACATAGCAGAGAAGTCGCGACCGCTGGTGAACATCTCTGCTGACTGAGGTGGATGGTATACGAACCAAGAAAAATGCTTGTGGATGCCCAGAGTCGGTTAAATTAATTAAGATAGTGAATAAGTTAATTGACAATCGAATCAGCATACAAATGACTGGCATCTGGCGTGAACAGTACGTTTTACATACGCATATATTTTATCTACATTGCGAATTCGTAATCCACGCATAGACAAGTCGCGGTCGCTTCGAGGAACACACCGCGTGCGCGATCGTCGATGAGCTTTCGTCGGATAGCTATCGTCGCATGGATCGCCCCGAGGAACATGTACCTTAAGACTTCGGAAAATGTTCCCTGGTTGAAATTTTTAACATCTTTGAGTCGTCGGTACTTTTTGTCTGACAAATCCTGTTGGCAGACTGGAAGTTCAGTGCGTTGAGGCGTCAGTACGACGTCTCATTATAATGTTTTTCGCAGGTTCGAATCCCGTAGTGTCCATGAATGTTTGATGTTTGATGATGAGTATAAGCCAAAACCATTCCCGACTTATCGCAGAATGCGGCTAAATGGGTAAGAGGTGTATGCCATCAAAATTAATCGAGTTAAACAAGTTTTATGCCAACGAAACGACAACTAAACTGCTAAGGAGTAGTTAACAAGTTTGTGCTGTAGTAGAAGTGGATCGTGTTCACAACTCTCCCTTGAAGGTGTTGCTTTATCCTGGTCGTTAAGATGATATTCAGCTGAGAGAAAGCATCAAAAAGTGGTTGTTCATTGTGGCGCACACACGTCAACGATCATTGACTATAGTTTAAAGTTTTGCTAAATCTGGGGGGCAAAAACTCCTCTTCCATAGTCCTCCGCGTGGGCGCCCCCTGGAACGGCAGTGGTCACTGACCATTGCCAACCAACGTCAAGCCGCCAGTGATTTGAGGGCCTGTCGTTAAAACCGACAATCAAAGGACAGGATGTGTATGCCAGCAACTTGCACTATCCGAAATCTTTATATGCTAACGAAACGTCAACTATGCCTCGGATAAGGACTGACTCAACGGTTACGACTTTTGGCTATCGTACAATGACAAAGATTGGATTCTGGAATGTGCGTACTCTCCTGGACAATGGATCAGAAGGTCCCCAGAACGCACGATTTCTTCAATTAGAGAGTGAATTTCTGAGGTACAAATTAAATATCTTAGAAGTTAGTGAGATAAGATGGTGGAACAGCGGAGAATTCATCTCTCCAACGGGCAGCACTGTAATGTTGTACTCCGGTAAAGCTACCGGTAGTCGTCGTGAGTCAGGTGTGGGGCTCCTTTTAACCAGAGCCGCGCGAAACTGTCTCTTATCCTGGGAACCGGTCTCTGACAGGGTCTTGACCGCCAGGTTCCGGACCAAAATGAGGAACATCTCAATAATACAATGTTATGCCCCTACTGAACCCGACAATGTCTTGGCAAAAGACTCCTTCTACGAAGAACTAAACGCCGTTCAGAGCAGAACACCTAAAGGTGACATTATAATGGTTATGGGTGATTTGAATGCGAAAGTTGGCGCCGATAACTATGGGCTCAGACATGTGATGGGGAGACACGGTCTTGGTGATCGTAATGACAACGGTGAAAGATTTGTAGAGTTCTGCAACTTTCACAGTCTCTTCATCGGTGGTACTATGTTTGAGCATAAGGACCACCACAAAATCAGTTGGTCCTCTGTTGATCGGCGCAGAACACAAAATCAGATCGACCATTTTGCCATTAGTAAAAGATTCAAGAGTTGCCTCCTGGACGTGCGAAACAAGAAGGGTGCCGATATTGGGATGGGAAGAGACCATTATCTTATGATCGCTAATGTTCGATTGCGTATTGCAGCCGTGCGCCGCCCCAGCGACGAAAGATCCAGGCCCCGCAAATTCAACACCGCTCGACTAAAAAATCCAGCTGTCTTACAACAATATAATGACCATCTTGCGCAAAAAGCGGCTGAGATAACTAGTCACCCAGATAGTGACATAAACGAAAACTGGGATGCCATAAAAAATGCGTACATTGATAGCGCAAATACCATCCTTGGCCCAAACCCGGATTGCCGGAATAAGCCCTGGATGTCCGACGCATCATGGCAGCGGATTGTTGAAAGAAAGGAGCTGAAAGTTCGTTTGGCTGCAGCATCAGACGACAATCGAAGCAGCAACGAACTCCTTTACCGTCAGAAAGCTCGAGAAGTTCAGCGTAGTGTGCGACGCGATAAAAGAGTTTATGCCAATTCTCTTTTAGCGTCAGCAGAAGAAGCCGCTAGAAGTAACAACTTAAACGCCGTATACGGTGTCATCAAGGAGTTTACAGGTGGTCGTAACTCCTGCCAACATCCGGTGAAAGATAGTGATGGAAAGCTACTTATCTTGGAAGAAGATCAAATGAGGCGGTGGAAAGAACACTTCGCCGCGGTCTTGAACCGTGTAACCTCTGGTGAAGTTCCCCCTCATATAGATAATTTAGCTAGCCATCAAAATGTGCGTATACGGTCCACTGCCCCGACTAAAGAGGAAATAGTCACTGCAATTATTGCACTAAAACGAGGAAAGGCCGCCGGACTTGACGGCATCCCTGCCGAACTTTATCAAGCAGCGCCAAGCGTAACTGCCGATTTGCTGCACCCACTTGTTGATAAAGCGTGGAATACAGAGACCTTTCCCACTGAGTGGAAGGAAGGTTTGATCATCAAACTTCCAAAGAAGGGTAGCCTCACAGACTGTAATAATTGGAGAGGCATTTGTGTGCTTCCTGCCGTTGCCAAGATAATAGCTAAAATCGTCCTGGAAAGACTAAAGGCCCACTTAGAAAGCACAATTGATGAAGAGCAGGCTGGCTTTCGATCCGGATTCTCCTGTGTCGATCACATTAACACCTTGCGAATCATCATCGAGCAATGCGCTGAATACGATTCTCCGCTTCACTTGCTTTTCATCGATTTCGAAAAGGCTTTCGATAGTGTGAACCGGGATTCTATATGGGCGGCCTTGCGCAGGAGAGGCATCCCTGAGAAGCTTGTGGCTATTATTAAGGCAACCTATGACGGCGCGAAATGTCGCGTTCTGCATAAAGGTAAGGTGTCGGGGGACTTTGAGATTCGCAGTGGAGTTCGGCAGGGGTGCATCCTCTCACCGATCCTATTCCTCATTGTGATCGGCGATGTGTTGCATGCAGCCCTATCCGGACTCGACAGAGGAATTCAATGGACTTTGACATCTTATCTACAACATCTTGACTACGCTGACGACATATGCCTACTCTCCCACAAAATCATGGATCTGTCCGCAATGGCGTTAGATCTCGAGAGGGAGGCAAGCAAGGTTGGTCCAAAGATTAATACCAACAAGACCAAGGTTCTTAGCCCGCCGTTGCGAAAAAGAAATCCGACACCTATTGCCATCAATATTAATGGGCAGCCTGTGGAGAAGGTGGACAACTTCGTCTACCTGGGTAGCATTGTTGCCGAAAATGGTGGTACGGAGCAGGACATCGCTCGTCGTATCAACCAGGCTAAACGCGCATACGGCATGCTGTCCAAAATCTGGCAGAGCAGTTATCTCAGCATCAAGACCAAGCTGGGCCTGTTTCGCTCCCTGGTACTATCAGTGCTTTTGTATGGGAGCAGTACATGGAAAGTTTCCGTAGGAGTTACCAGAAAGCTGCAAGTTTTCGTCAACTCATGTCTTCGTCGAATCTTAAGAATTTTCTGGCCCGAAACAATATCAAATGAAGAGCTAAGTCGGCGTACGGGGCAGATGCCAATCGACGAATTGATACGCAGGCGAAAATGGCAGTGGATAGGTCACACATTGCGGAAGAGTGATAACTGCATTGCTATGCATGCCATGAAATGGAACCCCATTTCCAACCAAGGCCGACCAAGAGGGGGTCCTCGAATCACATGGCGTCGATCTGTGGCAATGGAGTGTCAGGTACTGGGTAAGTCTTTTGGGGAGTTGCGCCCCATTGCCCAGAACAGAGTACGATGGCGCGCAGGAGTAGTTGACGCGCTATGCCCCGCTAGGGGTTAAGGCAAAGTAGTATATTGCTTGTCCTAATCTAATAGAGATGTTTTGAATTGTTTGAATTGTTGTCCATCGTTCTTGCATTAGTTGTATATAAAAAGAATAGGTTTTTACCTTATACTACAAGCTACACAGTGCCATAGCAAGCTCTCCTGGCTCCCGAAGAAAATATGAAAATATGCCCCCTCTCCTCCTTCGTTTACCACACACGTTCCGAAATAAATTTTGAGATAAAAACGAAACTTCTAGCTGTTATATTACCGAGATAGAGCTATTAAGGCTATAATCGCTAAACGGACATTTTTGAATTTTTCCCCACTACCACAGTCAAAATAGGCTGAATTAAAAAATATTGTAACGTGAAATCAAATTACTTTAAACTTTTGTTTTCTGGGTGTTTTATTTCGAGCATCCGGTTCAAAGATCTGTGAGCTATGCAAGTGATAAAGTGTAATATTTCTCCTATGCCTAAAAAAATGCCTAACTTTTTTCTAATCATGGATGATGAAGGGTGTTTCAAGTTAGTTTCAGGATTTCATCGATCAGTAACATGCACTGTAAAGGAGGAATTCCTATGTGACGACTAGAGACGTATGTCTAGACGCGTATGACTAGAGTCCCATGTCAAAATGTACAGAGTTTAAAGCCGTACGTCTCTAGTAGTAGCACAGGAATTTATCCTTAAAGGTGCTAAGCAGGCGACGATCAAAAAGATACATACAAATAGTGCTTCGTGATCTATAGCTTGATCACTAATCGCGAACAATATGCGACGATCTTGTCTAGCAAAACGCACTTTAAAAAATCAGATTACTTCTGTTGAGTAAACTCTTCTTATAATCGGTTCAGCAATGATTGTAAATAAAATCTTTGGTGCATTGAACTTACATAGCTACCCGTTTTCAAGGAAATCCTTTTTGTGAATATTAAACTTGAAAATCCCCAGTAAAAACAACTATACTCATCAGCTTGATTGTACACCTTTCAACTTTCCAACTCATACACTGAATACACCATGGTCATATAGTAATTGTTGCTAATCAATAAACAAGTAGTTGTTGAGCCCCGGGAAGATCAATGGATAGTCTTGCAATTCAGGTTCAGCTTGTGTCCACATATTCACCTTGCCATGCTGGACCAAAAGAGCCGGAGAAAAGCGTTAATGACTCCTGAACACTTCCTGTCATGTTATGTCGCGCTATTCTTGGCACTTGGCACAGACCACAACTGCATCATGCATGCGTGATGCAGGTGATGACTGGATTTTATAGTGCTTAGCGCGGATTCGCGTATCACTCCTTCTATCTGCAATATCCAAGTTCCACCAAGACCACTGTGGGCCTACTACTGCTTAAATTCGCGCGACCCTAATAGTGTACCTGGAAGTGAAATTGCATAAATTGTGCTACTCATCGTAAATTGCCATCAATCTTGGGCCAATTATTTATCAAAAAAAGTACCGTGGAGAAAACTCGCTCAAGCTGCATTGAGATAAGCTGCCTCCGTACAGCTGGATTTCAGGTTGTCTCGTCACTAAACAAAAATACATATTCAATCGTAGCTCGCGGGGTGAGTAGAGGGTCATAATTTTACGCTACAACACCGAAACCTGCAGCCATCTATTGGCAAAATATGCACTAATGCAACATGTTCTGCAAAACGTATGTATCATACACGGCTCGTGTGTGTTGCATTTATAAGAGACTAAAGAAAAATGCTAATGTTGAGGAGCCACCAGCACCATCAGCGGTAACAGCAATCTGAACGTGAAGATTGAACATTGGCTTAGGTCGGCTGGTAACCGCAACCTATTTGACTTCAAGAAGCAGATCGTCAACAAGGTACCCAGCCTTGTTGCCTGTCGGCTTTGTCTAACCGTCATAAAACGATAATTTTATGGCTTAGCACAGTGGATGATGTCTTGGCACTCGTGGTTGTAAGCCATTTTTGCATGAAGGTCTGCGTGACTCACCTTATAGTGGATGGAACGGCGAAATTGTCGAGTAATCGAGCGAATTGACGCTTTTGAAATTTTTTAATGCACTTGTGTGTCGCAACGATTGTACTGTGGTTCGTGGGTCTACAGTCTTTGGTGGGAAAAAAATTAAAAATTTAGTTCAGTACGAGTATATCGGATGTCCTGCTTTAGGAAGATCATACTTCTAGGGAAGATTGTAAACTTTATTTGTGGGAGATCTCTCTCAATTGCCCTAACCCCTTGTGGGGCATAGCGCGTCAACTGTTACATGTGGCCCAGTTAACGTTTCTACGGCATAAACTGGTTTCGGCGAATGCAGTTGCCAGCATGCAACTCGTCGTCGTGGACGGGATTCGAACCCGAAACGCCGGTAGTCAAACATGAGACTGATGCCTCAACACACTGCGCTACCGGTTGCCCCAATTTGTGGGAGATCGCCATAAGTAAAATTGCTCTATCTTCAACCGTTACGGAGTAATCACACGTTTTGTTTTCGTGGGATCACAACGTGAAATTTGGGCTTCGTCGCAAATGCGCAGATAAGGCGCTAAAAAAAAATTCAATGAAAATTATTGTCACTGACTTAATTTACTAACCTTCAGACCTCTAAAACCAAATTTTTATAATGGAATATCTTCCAGTACTATTTTAATAATAATTCGAAGCAAACAACTTCTGATTTCACAAAAAGAGCAATGTTCATCGGCATTTTAGGTCCGCTCCATGCAACTATATTTTCATTTTGATCCAATTTTTTTCAATTTATCTATGATTTGCTTTAAAAAATGATGCCCCCAAAGAATGCAATCATTTGGTGCGCATCCTAATGTAAATTTGCCTTTTACATGGCTTTGAGTTGCCTTCGAGGCTAAGTTTGGTTTCTGTTTCAATCCATGCCTTGGAAGGTTCAATTTTTCTGACCAAACGATTCAAAAAACCTTCATGAGTAGCTGTGGTTTCCTTTGTAGTACCCCCATCCTCCCTATAGAGTGGTCTTTCCTTTTTGATTCAGTTTAACAAGGCAGTCCTGGCTTTGTGTTCTTCTTTTGTGGTTTAGCCACGTATTTAAGGCCTCCATAAAGGCTCCGAATTGCCGGCATTGGGAGCCTTTTCGGTGACCTGACGAAGCGCGGACAAGCCCTGGATACCTTTTCGTTTGCCAGGATTGCCCTTTTAAATGACTTTAAAAATTATTTTTACACGTTATGGCATTTTTCTATTATGTGCTCAGCAGCTTTCAGATTTTATGAGTGAATTACGGCAAGGAATGCAGTGTTGCCTCTCTGCAGGATTCTCTGTAACCTGTTGATCATCGCAATTATAGGGAAACGTAGTATTTTTTTCATCATCATCAGTACTTCAACGCATTGACCTTAACCATATCAAACCGATTCAAAAGATACCTGTTTTGCCTAGGTTGTACGTCATGCTCACGAAGGTCCTCTTTATTCTGACAAAAGGACTCAAAATGCTTTCAATAACACTCCACTGTATTGACTATATTTACAATCTATTTCTGCACAAAGTGTACGCACGTATTTCATTGATGGAAAATCACAAAAAAAAAAGAAGAAAACGATCTGTGACGCGAGTCTCCATCTGCAGCACTAAAACAGAATGGTGTAATTTTTACGTAATATTTTCTATTGAGTACATTGCCCTAGCAATACATTTGTTTACGCAGCTCGCTCGCTTTTAAATACCACATATGGTCGCTTACATATGTACTGGAACTTGTATACATGCAGTCGATATATCCACAGATCGATATTTTAACATATGTAGACATTTATTATTTACCGAACGTGCTGAGTTGCAGAAACAGACAGCGACTGATATAGCGAGGTGCAGGCATAGTATGTAATATTCATGTCCACATGTGACCAGTGCAAGTGCATTGCACTTCACAAACTACACTGTTGCTAATTGTACTCGAACTATAATAAGGTGCAAAAAAGTTGAGCCGACGGGATAGGAAAGAAATTGATATTTCCGGTCAATTGACATGGGAGATAGTTGTAATGAGATGGTGACGCATGGCATCGGGTAATTGCAGCCTAATTGGTAGAATTAAATTCAATTTTATATAAGTCAACAGCCCTCGACAGTAGTGTACGCAGGGCTGATTAAAGTCTAATTTAAGGAGCAGGCAAGACAAATTTCCAATCCTTTTTTTTTAAACATCACCATCATCGTGGCGCAATAGCCCGACGTCAGGCCCTGAATCATCGTCCTCCAATTATCTCGATCAAGTAACCATGTCCTCCAATTTTGGACGCCCAGTAGTTGTTCGGCGTTCTTATATACTGAGTTTTTCCAATGAGCTCACGGTCTTCCTCGCAGCCTTGCTCCGTCGACACGTCGTCCATTGAATATTTTCTTGGACGATGACTGTATCGTCCATTCGTTGTATATGTCCTGCCCATTGTAGACCTTCTAGTTTGACGATTCTCGAAACTTCCAGCTCATCGTACAATTCGAACCGCACATGGTTGTACCGGATGCACCATCTATTGCGGACGCAAGCTGATCCGAAAATTCGCCGAAATGTGTTTATCATGTTTTCGGAGGCTTGAGTATGGGTCCAGGTTTCGCAGCCAAAGCAGAGCACAGGTCGTAGGATGGTTTTGTATATGCGGAGCTTAGTATTTCTGTGCACATGCTTCGATTTAATTATTGGGAGGATTGTGGAGAAAGTCTTATTTGCTAGCTGTATCAGTCGCTTTATTTCGTCAGTTTCATTGGCGTCCTTTGACAGGTTATTTCTTACTTATACTTATAAAGTCGTTTACGAATTCGTTGCTGAGATCCCCGAAGTCGATGTTCGGTTGTTCTGGCGTCTGGGTTCTTGATTGCATTGCTTTTATTTTATCCTGGTTAATGCGTAGTCTAACTTCACTTGCAATCGTATCAAGATTACTTAGAAATTCTTCTGCGGCGGTATGGACATATGATGGCGTCAGAGTACGCTATCAACTGTGTCGACAGTAGTGTGCCACTGTCCGCATTCATCACCCGAACGGCGTGCTCAAGTGCCAGGTAGAAGGGCGTTGGAGCCAGTCCATCTATTTGCGTCAGTCCAGTCAGTGTTTCAAAGAGATCAGTCAGAGTCAGCCTGTTTTGGATCCTGACCTGTGAGACGGAGTTGGTTATCGTCAACTTTGCTAATTGTGCTAATTTTGGTGTTATACCAAATTGTAGCATGATGTTATACAGTACACCACGATCAACACTGTCGTGTGCTTGCTTAAAACAAGCAAAGATTTGATACACGTCAAGGCTGAACTCCCAGCACTTTTCTAGGAAAAAATTTTTCTTAGTTTTAGTTCGTTACAGTGTCTGTAAGCTTCAATTTTTGCATCAAGTAATTATTGACATTCTTCGTTGAACTAGTCATTAGACGCTTGCCGGGCTTTATGTTCCACGACTTTCTCTGCGGCCTCCTTCATAGAACTTTTTAGTTCTTCCCAAAACGCGTGTCCCCCTATGTTGCCGATGTTGTGTAGCATAGGTGTCAGTTTTTTTCAAGGGCGGCTGTATATGCCTGCACCGTAGCATCGTTCGACAATTTGCCAACCGCACAGATCTTGGGATGGCTGATTCTTGATTGGTGCTTCGAAGAGATCCTACACCGATAGGTTGTCTTTACAAAGTGATGCTTGGAATCGCAATTTGCTCCTCGCCATGATCATGCATCTATCATCTGTGAAACTCATCTGTTGCATATGAGGACGTGGTTAATCTGGATGACCGTGCGTGTATCCGAAGATTTCCCGGATTCTTTAATGATGCGTCGGTGCGGAAAGTATGTTGAACTTTCGAGAAGATTCCTACTGTATGCGAAGTCTATTAGTCGTTGACCGTTGTCGTCATTGCACTCCTCGTGAAGTGTGTGCCATCCTGTGGTTCCCCGAAGCTAACTGTCGTTCCTATCTTTTGCATTGAAATCTCTAATCAGTTGTAATGATCCACCTGTCATGAACCATATTTTGTTCTGGTAGTGCTTCTTCCACCGGCAGATCGAAGGTAGTATCTAATTAGCACTAATCTGTCGGTGATACGAAACCAGAGGCCGAAGGTACCATTACATTTGGACCCCGATGCGAGGGCGTTTCCGCAGTCCGCCAACCATTTCATCCTTGTCGTCCTATTTTTTTTATTATTCAACATTTTTACTGCCCATCTTTTTGGTATGTTCCCCATAACACATAAATGACAGGGGCAACAAGCGGCGAAAACCCTGCCCACGTTTTCCGAACTGAGCTACAGCAAGGATAGGCAGCTGCTTAGCTCGTTGTTTCTTCGCCAGATGGCACAGCCCGACGTTCACGATCATTATGCTACCTCAGGCTTCGTCTCCACGGGTATCATTGGATGAACACCAAACCGTCCGTATTTGGCGCCCAACGCGGGTCCATTTCTGATAAAGAACAGGACATAAAAGGACCTTATCGAGTTTTTTAGTCCTTTCATCGATTGACATCCCCACAAGTACATTAAGGCTACTTGCTCTAAGTCTTAGGACTTGGCCACTATACTTCACGTATTTCCCCTTCAAGTAGCTGTTCTTTCCTTTGTAGCACCCCCATTCCTCTTATAGAGCAGTTTTTCCTTTTAGAGTCAGTTTAACATGGCAGCACTGCCTTTGTGTTCGTCTTTTGTGATTAAGCCACATACTTAAGGCCTCCATGAAGGCTCAGAATTGCCGGCACTGGGAGCCTCTTCGGCGAAAGGACGAAGCGCGGAGGAACCCTGGATACCTTTTCGTTTGCCAGAATTCATAGGCCTGGAGAAAACAACACAAACAGGGGAAGCAAATATGCGATTGCCAGCAATGAGCGGTGTTTTTCTACTCTGAGGCGTTTGAAAAACTGGATGAGGAATGCAACAGGAAAAGATCGCGTGAACCGTCTTGCCCTGCTGAGTATCAACAGAGATATTTATATCTCAGCTGAAGAAGTAATCAATTGATATGATAAAAAAAAACGAAAATTTAATTTATAATTACAATATCTACACCTATTTCTAATAAATTGTCGGTCTATTTCTTATTTTTTTTTAAATATAGGTAAATGGTTGTACCTATATTTAAAATTTATAAATTTATCATTCTAGGTACTAATCATTCTTGTACTAGTGTATCATTACTGAAATTTTCATATTATTTTCAGAATTCTTTCTATGTTCTGCAAAATATACACCTTATGAACATAAAGTTTGATCAAAAACCTTTGAGGCAAACTTGACTTTTATTTGACAAAACTTTGTTCATACAGTTAGATCAGGGAATTTCACTCATAAGTATTTTATATAGCCTCCACCAAAAGTTTTTCCTTTTAGAGTCAGTTTAACAAGGCAGCCCTGGCTTTGTGTTCGTCTTTTGTGATTAAGCCACATACTTAAGGCCTCCATGAAGGCTCAGAATTGCCGGCACTGGGAGCCTCTTCGGCGGAAGGACGAAGCGCGGAGGAGCCCTGGATACCTTTCCGATAGCCAGGATTACCCTTGTAGTCTTTACGTTTTACAAAAATTCATAGGCCTGGAGAAAACAACACAAACAGGGGAAGCAAATATGCGACTGCCGGCAATGAGCGGAGTTTTTCTACTCTGAGGCGTTTGAAAAACTGTATGAGGAGTGCAACAGAAAAAGATCCAAATTTATGTAAACTCTGACGATGGACTTGGCTCGAAATATATTGTTTTGATGGAATAACAAAGAAAATTGCGATTTTCATTCAAAAAACAAAGTGAAGGCCATAAAACAATTAGCGCTTAGGACTTTTGTTGGGGTCAGTACAGGGTATCTCCTGATCGGTGAATATGTTATTAGACTTGGGCTTCCACACTGTGACTTTTGTAGGAGCTGTTGGGATGAGGAGAAGTGTTCTTCTCATCTACTATGTAAATGTCATGCCCTGGCTGTAAGAAGAAGGAATACCCTGAAGTCCTTCTATTTTAACGATCTGAACAACCTTAAGGATGTTAGCATCGGCCAGCTAAAACGTTTTATCAACAGCTCTGGCTGATTCAATGAATAGAAACGACTCGGGTTGTGGAGTCTATAGTGCTCTATGTGAGCTCTGTGTCACACGGCAGTCCCTTTAACCTGACTACGTCTTTCTCGCATGATGATTGTTCATTAATGCATGGTTTTTCAATAAAAGGTTTTAAATTTCGGTTATTTTTCTTGGACTATTCAAAATTTACGAACCTCACAAATTCCAACTTTGAATGGTCACCTAATGATCCAACTCGTTTGCATTTTTTTGGGATAAAAAAAGAGATAAAAAGTCGAAAATAAATTAAGAATGCATGTGCTGATCAGGACGACATGTTCAACATTGTGGATACGGCTTTGAATTTGCTTGTTTTGTTCGGTTGTTATGGCAAAATGAAAAATGACAGTGCACTGGAATGAATTCGACTGCCATGCTACAGGTCTCCTGCCTAAATGGTTTATTCGAAAAAGACGAAAACATGTAATTACTACCCAGAACATTCTACAGGGTTCGTAAATGTTAATGATGTTGATATGAAATTACATTTGATCACGTTATGCAATAAATGGATTGCATTTTGAGCGTGGTGTGTATTAATTTTAGTATAATCGGGTGTCGTGAAAATGTTGGTCTTTTTAATCCTCCCCTACGTGATTAGCACTCGCAAATTGAAAACTGATTACGTTCAAAACCTGCTCAGTAAGTTGAAGATCGATATGGTTCATTAAAATGATTTAAGATACGCAAACACTTATAACCATCCCAGATGATTATTCACAGCACACGTAGTGTAGTGTACAAATGAATCGTCCCTAGACGGAGGTTATCTTGAACACCATTTAGATCAAAAATTATGCAATTTGTACTAGTCTTAGATTTTGGAACGCCTCTTCGGGACTGAGTTTAACGCGCTTCACAACGATATTCTAAGTCAGTTTGCGGTACGCTGATTTAATATATGTATGTTTTCAGAAGAAGAGATTATCCCCCGGAAACAATGCACCAGATGCTGGCCTCGAGTGCCAGGCTCAACAGTTGCACTGCAGAGCCACTTGGCCATAAAATTCAATTAAAAGTACTCGCTTCATCGATAACTGCAGAAATTCATTTAGTTTGCGTTGTGCAAAATATACTCTCCTTGGTCGGTGGGTGGAACCACCAATTTATATCTTCGATTCTTGGGACTTTGCATCGGGGCTTTGGTGGTTGATGCAGTCCGTTGCAATTGAGGAATTTTGCGTTTAGAGTGGTCGTGGCTGCTGGCCAAGCAATGGTTTGAAGAAATTCGCTAGGAATGTATGCGCATTCAGGACCTCTTAGAATGGTTCATTAGATTTTAATTAATAGCCCGGCCGTATGTTTTTAATTTGTTGCGGATGTGAGTGGTTGAAGAGTTGTCGGCAAGGATGACGGGATGCTTTAAATCAATTTTAGTTTAGACGCCAGAATATAAGAAGAAATTTACTCAGTTAAGAGCCAATCAAATGGAAATTGTTAGGACAGCTGAAAGATTTCAACTGGAACATAAAATTTTCAAGAGAATAATCTGCATGCACTTATTGGCATCCAAAGCCATTCAAATGACGGACACTGTCCTTTTCAAGTAAACATATGTGTACAGTCCTGCCTTAAAAGTGCATTGAAATGTGCACATAATAAAATTTATGGTAAACGTTTCAAGCATAATTTCAGGGTAAATGGAAGTGTACATAGATTTCAAACGAAAGACTTTAGCCAGGAACTTTATTTTATGAGACGTTAAGTTTAATTATACTGTTAAAGGTGTTTACTTTTCTGGCTATTTCGTGAAGGATGCAATAGCAGAAGACTTGATTTATTTATTATTACTTCTGCTAGTTTCATTGTGTACCCGAGTTTGGTGGGAATCATTCAATTAATTTTAACACTCTGTTCTTCACGTTTGTGATATTCACTATTAAACCTTTGAAATAAATACGTTTGTAAAATTAATTTGATCAGCTAGATTTTTGACTTGTTATTTCTCTTGATCTCAATAGAAGGTCGAATGTCCATGTAAGTAAATACAACGAAATGGACAAGCATCTCTATTCGGATGATTGTGAGCAGTCCTTTGAGAATTTTCGCATCAATACTTTATGTTACGTTGTCAATAGCTACTTTAATCCAAAAACTAACAAGCGAACATTATTCTTCCTCCAATAATTGGTGTCATATTTTTTCCCGATGTCTTCTTTGCACACTTCTAGTTAAGCTTTGAGCCTCCGCCTCCGTAATAAATCATTTCCTGAACGGAAATAAAATAAGAAAAAATTAAAAAATCATAAAAAATGAGAAACAACATAAATATGAAAAGTCCAGTGCTTGGATTTGAATCTGTCCATATGTATATAGAAGACAGCAGTGAATTGTAATCCAATGGAAAATTTTTCATTATTATTATTGAAACTATCATCTTCCGCCGCCACCAATATAAATGTCAGATGGAATAAATCTTAATTTTCGAAAGAAAGAGTAATGATTCGAATATGTTTGTTTGAATTAAAAATGAAAAAGTGCATCAATATTCTTTGAATTTGATACATTGGCACGTTAAAGATGAGTGCAATCCAGTCCGCGGGCGCAATGAAAGACTTCAGAAAAGAAAGAAAGGAAAAAATACGATTTTCTTAGGGTGTATAAGCGCTGAAGTGGGTTCTTTTGGATCAAATCTTTACCAAGTATCTCATATGGCCCACCAGATGGGTAAGAAGGCCCCAGCTTGTAATAATAAGTATCTCATTTTCATTCGCCCTAACCCCTAGTGCGGCAAAACACGTCAACTATTTCATGTGGTTTAGCTGACGTCATAAACCATTTTCGGACTATGCACGTCGCTAGCAAAGACGTTCTGCTCCCATTCAGCCGCCCGTACCACAGGGGGAAGACAGTACAAACATCCATGGCCTCGAACGCTGCGGACGGGACTTGAACCGTAACTACCGTAGTCAGAGATGAGATTGGTGCTTCTACGCACTGAGCTACCAGTCGCCCCATAGTACTTCATGTTTACTTACATTTGTGTTGCGGCGCCCGATGAGTCGATGCCTCTTATCGGCGGACAAAACGCGTGACTTTTGTGACCTTTAGGGACCTTAAAAATAATAGAAGACCCACGATTCATCTAAAGTTGATAACATATATTTTACTTTTACTCGAAAAGTAATTACTTCAGTTGTCAGTTGAAAATCTACACTACCAAGCCAAATAATTCATAGAAAGAAACGGCAATAGAACGCTTACGCGTCAAACTCACTAAACTGGAGAAAAATTTCCCGTGAAGGGAAAAAGAGCTCTACAGTTAAACTACTACAAAGGCAAAAAAAATAGAGGAAGAAAAAAGATTACCATCCAGTCAGGATAAATCCCTTCGGCTGTGAGCCGTGCAACAGATATCGTAGTGGTTCCGCTCGAATTTTCATAGAGCATAATGTGGTTGAAGCCCAGGGAGAATGGGCGTATCTCAATAAAGGAGGAGAGGGGGTGCCCGTAAGCACGAACGCTATCAGCTTTAGCGTTGGTGTTTACGGGCGGTATGAACTTAGCATATCGCTGTTTTATCACGATACTGAACAACCTCTCTAAGAGCTACTACCACTTACCTGAGTACCCGCTCGCTATGGGGGACACATACCCAATGGTGCCAAAGAAAAAAAAATGAAAATCCTACCAACTTGTTCCGGAAAATAGTAAAAATCGTACTTCCCTCTATTAATTGACTTCTAGCTAAGAGACCTCGTTTCGCTCACAATTGTTTGGTCATATTGGAGACATTTACCACGCCTTTGGGTTTGGGTTTACCATCATTCATCTCAACAACCTCGGAAACTATAGTTTTGACACTAATCGTGGTAATTTTTTCACGGCTCCCCTAATCCCTCGCCTACTCACCGCCAAGTGGGAGAGGGGTGCGGTCACTGGGGCCAAATCAAAAAATTAAAACGCTACAGACTATTCTGGAGCCGAGCGGATATTTCTATTAAAATTTCCAAGGAAATCGTCCGGTTTGGCTACGACTGACGGACAATCATACAGAAATAAATATATAGATTAATATCCCGAGTTGAGTCTTCGTAATTCAACTTAAATACATTCCATACAACACAATACATTGCAGTAGGGTCGGCAACTTTTTAGAATAGTGGGCCACTTTCAAAAGAAATATATTTAGGCGGCCGCACAGTAAAAAAAATGCATATGTGTCAGTGCAAGAAAGCAGATAAACCACAGCAACCGAGCGTACAATTCCAGTTCAGTTCCAAAAAATATGAAAATTGTAAATTTAGACGTTACGGAAGAGTCGGCACGGCAGACATTGTTGAATGTGCCAATAAATAACCGCAGGCAAGTCATTTAAAACGCTTCCCTTCGGTGCCAATAGCAGTTTCAGCTTCTCATGAGATTTAAAAAAAGCCCTAAGACAAAATTTTATGATTTCTAAAAATACGATTTAAGATTTTCTATTCCTGTTTCACAAATTAAATATACTTCTAAAAAATTGAGGAAAATGGAGAGCATAGGAGAGTTGAAAAGGATATTGTGCTGGCTTTAAAAATCAAAATACATTCAAAATTGCGTAGCAATCTTACGGGTAAAAGTGGAAAACGAAAAAATTTTCGCGCTCGGTGGTCGTGGTTGTTCGGTCACCGCTCAACGATACTAATCTAGAGCTCGGAGTGCAGCTCGGAGTTTAAATTTCCGATCGATCAAGAACTGCCTGCGGGTATGACATAGAACTTTCACAGTACTCCGAGCTTGGTAGTATAAAGACGGCCCGGATAGAAGCTGTATGCTAGCAACTGCACTTGCGAAAAGTAGATCTGCTACCGAAACGTCAACAAAGCGTAGAAATGCGAGAGATGTTGACGCGCCCATGCCTCTGGAGGGGTCAAGGCAATTAACATTAACAAAAAATCGTAAAAATCGTATTCTCGACTTTTCAAAATCGTAAAATTTGTTCTAGGACTCTAACAAAATCGTAAAATCTTATTTGAAGTTGAAAATCGCAAAAAATACGATAAATGGTACTATTTTACATCGCCGCACATACCTGACAGGTTCCAGCAGTTCCAGTTCCGGAAACAAAAAACAACCCGTCGCTCTCTACTGGTCCGTGTGCATTTCTCCAATCCATAAGACCTCCAATATAAATGAGAAAATGCTGCCTAATATTTGGATGCTCCTAAGGTTCGGTAGCTACGTGAAAATTGCGTGCCGAGGGCAACCACTTCAGGCTTCAGAAGTCAAATCGCGCATAGATACACGGGATCACTTCACTCGCACTTTTAAGGGTTTGGCGGCCAAAGAGTTTGTTTAACCAACTAAATTTTTGCAGTCAATAAAATTGTGTAGCCACAATCAGCCTTAACGTCAAAAACTTTCTTGCAAAACCTTTCAAAACGAAACTTGAAACAAAAAAATTCAATATGGTAAAGGGAAAAAACGGGTTTCCCGAAATAAATCCGTTCTCGATAATTTAGGAAGAAAAATAAAAAAGGAAAGAAACCGAATCTTTAAGCTACAAAAGGGGAAAAAAGTGCGGTTTTCATTCCGGGGGCGTTATTGGCCCATTTTTCCTTTTTGATGAAAACGGCGCGCCAACAACCGTCAACGGCGATCGCTACAGGGCCATGATATCGGAGTATTTTTGAAACCAGCTCGACGCTATGGACTTGGACGATATGTGGTTCTAACAGGACGGCACAACGTGCCATACTGCGTACGACACAATGGAATTATTGAAGACCAAGTTCGGTGGGCGAGTAATCTCAGGTAACGGTCCTCGCGAATGACCGCCTAGTTCGTGCGATTTAACCCCTTCGGACTTTTTTCTTTAGAGTTACATTAAATCGCTGGTCTATGGCAATAAGCCAGCAACGTTAGAAGAGCTGCAGGCCAACATCGAACACGAAATTTCTGGTATTTCGGCCGAATTGTGTGCTCGAGTCATGGAAAATTGGGTGCACCGTATTCACTCGTGTCGGCGCTTCGGCGGCGGACATTTGAGCAATATCGTATTCCATAATTAATGACATCGATTGTACTTTCATTTGAAATAAAAATCATTTCTATAATTAATCCACAAGTCTTTTAATTGAAATAACAAAATGCTCCGCTTTTAATGACAAACCCTATGAAACAGCTTACCGAGATATAGCTATTAGGGCAAAAATCGGTAATCAGGTATTTTGATTTTTTGCTCATAACTACTCTGAAAATGGGTCGACTTGAAAAATATTGGCCATGTTAGACTTGGAATCAAATTATCTTCAACATTTACATATAAGTTTTCCATTTGGAGCATCCGTTTTATAAATACCGTATATTATCTTGAAAAGTGATAAAGTGTGATTTTCCCCGGAAGCCCCGAAAATCGTCGTTTTTGACTATCGACTTTGACTATACTACTAAATTTTGAGCGTGCATTGGAATCCAATGCTCTTTATTCTACTACTACAATTTTTATCGATCCGAGGCACCGTTTAGAAGTTATAAGGATAATATTAAGAAAAAGGGCAATTGCTGGCAATTTCTCGGATTTTCGCCCACCAAAAAATAAGTTCACTTTCTCCGACCGTGCAAACTGAGTTTCCATGTAGTAAGTATTGATAGAAGGGATAAAAATTATTTACGGATCTTTCCCTAATTTTTATTAAAAATCTCCCAAATTGGCTTAATTTTACTGGCCAATTTTATTTTGTATGAAAATTGAAAAATTTTGACTTTGTCTTGCGAAATTGTATAACATAACGTAGCTGTATTTTCTTCCGGTAATTACATAAATCTATGTTTTATTGTGAACAATTTGTGACGCTTTATTAAATCCTTTTTTTGATAATGTGAAAAGAAAAGATCTCACTTGAAAATAAACCAGATTCGCCTACCAACAAAAATTAGGGATGTAAAACTTTTAGGTGCTCCCCACATTGAACTATTTCCAAATTGAGTCGGTTGTGAGCCACAATTGAACATTTAAGATGTGATTTGATTGATTTGATGATTTTTAAGTACTCTGTGAACACTTTATTTGCATTATACCTATAGTATTCAACTTAAATCAATCCACGTTCAGCTTTTAGCATGATAGAACCTCAAAGTCGATTGTGTTGTGTAGTTCTTTTTTTTTTAATGTGAGCTAATGGATCATAATGCATGCAATATAATAAACTAATGTGCGTGCCACCTTAAGCTATAACAGATCCACTAAAATCTTAATAAGATAGATTGACTTGAAATTTATCTTGGCAAAAATCTTATGTTTGCGAACACTCAACTAAGTTCTTGCATGTGCATACTATAGCGATACATGACGGAGGAGCATCATCGCCGGGAAAATAAATAAGCAAGCCAGAAATATACATATTGGCATTAAATGAGAAGAGCTTGCAAGATACGGCTAAGTAAAGATATCCCAGAATTGTATTGTTGCTGCTGTTGGGCGACAGATTCCATTTCAACCATTAATCAAAGATTTTAATTCTGTTTTCAGTTTCTAGGTGAATGGGGAAAAGAAGACAAGGCTCAATGGAGGTGTGATTAAAATAACACCAAAATAAGCTTATTAGAAATGAAGTCCATACAAGAATTGTTGTTATTGGGGGTTGTATGTTGTATGCATTAGGATGATGACAGTGCTTTCCCTCTTAAAATTTGGGGTTTATTCGAAGTCTCATCACAGACAGTCAGTGAAAGTATAATATTTTTTGATAAATTTCTAAAAAAATACTTTATTTATTACTCCACATCTCTTCGCTTCTAGAGGCTTGCGTCTGGCCTCTACAGTTGCCGTGCCGTGTCCAATTATTATAATACATATCTTTGAGCTACAATTAAAGAAACGTAACTGATTTTCCAGTGATGTGTAAAATTTTCATTTCGGGTTAGAAAATTTCGAAGTCCAAACCAATTCGCAATAATGTTCGGAGCAAAAGTACAAATCACTGAATTAATTTAACTGTAAAGTGTAATGAGCCAAATTATCGTCTGGTAGTGCTGCTCCCACCGGCAGATCGAAGCAGCACTTGATGAGCAGTGATCTGTTGGTGGTACGAAACCAGAGGCCGAGGGTCCCATTACATCCGGACCCAGGTGCGACCGTGTGGGCGTCTAATCCGTCCGCCAACCATTCCATCCTTATCAACTATTTTTTTTATTCCCCATTTTTACCTCCCCTGTTTGTGTTATCTTCCCCAAGCATATGAATTTTTGTTAATACGTAAAGGACAGGGGCAATGAGCGGCGAAAACCCCGCCCACATCTCCCGAGCTGAGCTACAGCAAGCATATGCCGCTGCTTAGCTCGTTGAGGGGCCTTTTTCTTCACCAGATTGCACGGCCCGACCTTCACGGTCATTATGCTACCTAAGGCTCTGTCCCCACGGGCATCTTCGGATGCCCATCAAACCGTCCGTTACACACTCAGCGTGATCAAAGAGAAAACACAATAGGCGCGTTCTTTTGCAGCTATCCAGGTCAAGGGTGGTTAATCTGATCTTTTGAGCAAAAAACGATATATCTGACCAGTGACGTAGCTAGGATTTTGTTACGGAGGGGGTACATACCTTTAATAATAGAAGTGTTGTAATCCCACATATTCGATTAATTTTTTGCGCCTTATCTAGTGTTGTTTAGGTTATGACTATGCAATTTTTTTTCCTTAGGTTGTATGTCGCTCGTAGTAATGTAACCGAACCTAAAACTACCGTTGAGCAACAAGTAAAAAAAGTATCGTCTTCCCCATAGACCCCACGGAGCTATGTAGTTTTATGTACTATTATAATTTACGGGATGAAGTTTGATTAACTAGCTGCCACTTGGACGCGCGGATCTGCACCTCTCCTCCTTCTTGCGGAGCTGTTTATGGATGTCGCACAGCTTCTCAGTTTCGATCTAATTGAAGTCTATGTTCCACAACACTTCCCAGGCTCAATACACCTCCAAGTTCCTCCTCCAGATCACCACGTTTCCGCGTAAATAGCTGAAAAGCCAATGATCCAGGGCGCCAGCTACTCCTGGACATTCCGGATAATCCTGTGAGTCCAACTTAAACCTGTGGAGATTAAGATATTGTCTATAGTCTCCATTTTTAGTAAAGAACTGTGTCAGGCCGTGCTATCGTTTCATCCACAGCTCGATTTGCAGAACTCGATCCTTTCCCCGTTTCTATGTCCTTCCAAAACTTTGAAAATATACATACTTCGTTCACTAGGATTTCTATTGGGATCATTTCGTCGAAGACGTAACCGGAATGATCCTAACAGTAACAGACATTCTAGTGGGTGGACGAATCAAAGTGTCTGTACGAAGGCTAACGTTTCAAGCCGTCGCTACAACAACATAATCCTGCATTCCTCCTGCATAATCCTGTGTGATTAGGCTACACTATATAGCTTTTCACCTATGGTGCAGAGATTTTAACGCCAAAATGGGTATTTCATAATGTGTCAGCAAAATCAACTTCTTTTAAAAATCAACCTCAGAATTAATTCATTGTTGCTGCAGGTTTGAGATATCATTTGAATGCCTTATGACTAGCAAAGAAGATACACTTTGAGTTAATATCGTCAACGGAATATTACTTTTAAAATTTCAAGATGTTCAGATTAAGGATACGTGACAGAAATCGGGGCTAGATGCGCCGTTAGGTAGCATAGCTCATCACAGTCTTCATCATTTGACGAATTCCATCCTCAACAGTGAATGCTCGAAGAAATCGGGTTACTGAGTTTCTGAAAGCTTGCAGTGAAGAAAGGCTGCTCAGAAAAACAGTCTCCAGCATTAAACATGGTCGAAACCCTTGGTAAATCTCTCTGTAGAGTATAGCCCCACAGCACACTTTTTAGTTCGCACACAGTTAAAAATCCTGGTCTATTATCAATGCTAATTGGGGTTACATATATGACGACACCAAAATTGTATTAGATTTTAATAAAATGAAAGTATTACAATTGCTTCCGTAAACTTCACTGGTTTAAATATTAAACTTTTCTGGCATTATTTTTTTAATCAAATTGTTGGTTTAAAATTTAATCTACAGATATTATAATCTATGAAAAAATATTAATTTTACTGCGTTTTTTTAACTCGTCTAAGTTTTTTCTCCATTATTTTTTTTTTTTCAATTTTCTAAACTTCCAAATCCTTTATTAAGCCCATCGCAGGTTAGCCAGCTAATCTTTAACTTTTTTCGCCATGGCGCAGCATCGAACCTGTGAACTCCGTGTTGTAGAGTTGCGACCTAGACCACTCGGCCACGCAGCATAATATTTTGAGCTGACTGCGAGTAGTTATAGTGAGACTTGAGACTCAAAAAATATACTTTGTGGGGTTTACCTTTTAATTAAACTTAGATTAGAAACTAATGCGAAAACAAAAAGAACACAAAAAGGTTTGAATTGTATTAGAGTTTATTACAAATTGGTTTAAAATAGAAGTAAACTTTGAATTGTATTAGAATTTATTACAAATTTGGTTTAAAATAGAAGTAAACTTTGAAAGGGTTTAGATTATAGAATTAAAATTATTAAAAATGGTGGTAGTCCAAGACCAGGTTTAAAAAAAATACCGAGATTTTTAACTGTACAGAAAAAACTAAATAGTTTAGTCAGAAAAATAGAACACACGGTGCTTTATGAGACGGCGCACACAGCAAACTAAACTATTTGGTAATCGCTGTGTGTGCGGTCTCATAATAGATCGTGTGTTCTATTTTCCTGACTAAACTATTTAGTTTTTCTGCGAACTAAAAAGTCTGCCGTGGGCACGAGTGCTTAAGATATCGTAAAATACACTTTGACAACAGAAGCGACACTCAAGATCTTTTCTTAGTGGTTAGCTTACAGGCCACGTTTTAAAGAGTGACACTGCTCACAAAAGGATATTCATATTGGGTCGCCAGGCAAATCGCCATACTACGAAATTAACTGGCTGATGAACAAGCCAGGCCAGGATAACCACGAACACATTTTTCTGTGGTTCGGAGCCCTTTCATGGGATCCCGCTATGTATCAGTAAAAAACGCTTCAAAGATTGAGAGTTCACTGAGGCCACCGGCCATTGAGACAATCTCTAAGGCAGACTAACCTCATCAATAGGATCGAGCTCAGATCGACACGCTTAGTATGTTTATAAGACTTACGGATTTAGCACAATTGACTATTTAGACTGTTTGCTTACGGACCTCACTGCCCCAAAAAGCGACTAAATCAAGAAACTGTTTTTTTTTCTATTGCTGAAAAAATGCACCAGCTGATCATCATCTATGGGAAAATTGGAAACTGGACTAACTTACTGAATAAAAAATTTCCTTTATAGAAGTCTTGTGGGTGCATTCTTCAGTATTGTTTTATTATAACCACAACATTTTGGGAGGCTTCCGGACCCCCTGGACCCCTCCCCTGGTTACGTCACTGGACATGGTAGTGGACAGTAGCTGTCTCTTCAGCGAGGATGATGATGAGATGTCATTGGATATTCTCTGTTAATGTGTGGTAGGGTATGTGTTGGTATTGGTTTCACCGAAACTCTCTGCTGACCTTATTGATCCAAAAAATGAATAAATTGCCAAACTATTTCTTTCTGTTGCTGAAAAAAATGCAGCTGCTTATCATGACCATTGTGAAGGGTTGAAAAATTTCTAAATGAATGCCTGGCACAATACCTAGACTAATTCACTGATTAAAAGCATGTACTTTTTAAGATACTTGTGGGTAAATCCTTCAATATTGTTGTATTTTTATTCAGAATCACAAAATTTCGGGATTGGTCCAGACCCCCTGGACCCCTTCCCTGGCTACGTCACTGTATATGATTCATACAGGGTAAAAGCATGTATTTGACATGAAATGAATTTTGTCTCAGATAAAGTTTGAATTTTAAGTGGTGGCATAATTCCGCTCTTTGAAAAATATTAAAAACAAACTTAATTCTATTACATCAAGAGCACTGAACCTATCAAATGCAACTGTGATAGAAGAAACTAATTGATTCCGAGTAGTTTCCTAATATTTCGTCAAAAATCACTTTTCCAATTGGAAAAAATGTGGAATTCGATTGAATGGAATTGAGGTGAAACAAGGTGAAAACAGAGTGGAACGAAGGAACTTCTTCTAGCAACCGCTAACCTATACAGGTTAGCAAAGCAAAAGAACGCACCTAAAGTTAATCATTGTTATATACATACATATATACGTACATTAACCAACAAAATGTTCACTTTTGGTGAGTGTAGTATCTACGAATTTACGTCCGTTTAATTATTTGTAGTGGACCTTTATATAGTATTTGTCTTGGGTATTTAATAAGAGTTCGAAGTATGTACTGTATTAAAATAGATGTACTGAAAGATATTTTATAATCGATGAATGAAAAACTCGTAGAGGTATTAGTTTTTTTCTGGTTGCGTAATATATCCAACTTCTAGAGTAGCACTTGGTTCTAAATCGACCACACCTTGTGCGATTTGCAAATAATATTTTTTTTTGTACACCCGCCCGATGTAATTAATGATTGTTCAGTGCAAACATCGTTTGTCAACGTTTGCATGAGAATTAAGATAAATATCATTTTTGCATTCAATTGAATTTTATCACTGCAATTTATCAGTTTAATTGAATTCTATGTATGCCGACTTTGAAGACGACCTCGTCTATGAGCATGTCAGACACGCTTGTGCGGTGGCCGCAGCACTGCTGTAATAAAGTCATCATAATCCTTTGAATAATGGTGTGCCACATTGATGAAGCGACCATGCAGGACAGTAGTTGAAACATGTTTTCGCCGTGAATAAGATTTGTGCTGGTCACGCGAGAACATGTTTTCATCTCAGTCCCTTCAGATATCAGATAAACACTAATTCGGACTGATTTGATGACTTACCTCCTTGCCATTAAATGACAAGATTTAAAAATTTATTTGTAAAAAAAAAAAAAATTTACATAAAATATATGAATCCCACTTGCCTCCTTCGCATCTTCACAATACTCTTGATTGTATTCTTGTTGGCGGTGCGGGTGTCAGAATGCATTTGTTCACTGTCTGTTTGACCAATGCAACCGTCCACATTTCAGACAATCTGCCAAATTGCAAATAAGTTGTTTGTTAAAATGCTGATTATCTTGAAACTGAAAAAAATGCAGGAGATGTGATTGTCCACTCTACTTTTTGATTAAGCGGCACCGGCATATTTTATAAGCCATTGCAGACAGCCAGCATACTTTGATAATATTTGCTTCTACAGAAGACTGGTTAATCTGATGGTCGAAGGATATCTGCATCCGTATAAATAGATTTTTTATTAAGGCCCTTTTTGTGGCATTTTTGCTTCAATAAACACTAATTAAGTGTCAAAATAAAAATTTGTTGCGATTTGCATGCTCGGCTGGAATCTGTCTCAACGGCAGAAAATGTATTGTTGAATTTCATGTCATGAGCTGAGCGGTCTGTTTAGAGTTAACGAAAATATCCTCAGGGGGTTGTTTGTCAAGTTTTGTTAAAGAATAATTCGTTAAGGATTGTGTGATGTACCCTATTTTTGATTAGTTATGTTGTGAGAACGGATCCTGTCTCGTTTGTAATGAACCACATGTAATGAACCATATTATGGTCTGGTAGTGCTGCTCCCACCGGCAGATCGAAGCAGCACCTGATAAGTAGTGATCTGTTGGTGGTACGAAACCAGAATCCGAGGATCCCATCACACCCGGACCCAGGTGCGACCGCGTGGGCGTCTGATCCGTCTGCCAACCATTCCATCCTTATCGGCTATTTTTTTTATTCCCTATTTTTACCTCCCCTGTTTGTGTTGTCTTCCCCAGACCTATGAATTTTTGTTAATACGTAAAGGACAGGGGCAACGAGCGGCGAAAACCCCGCCCACATCTCCCGAACTGCGCTACAGCAAGCATAGACCGCTGCTTAGCTCATTGAGGGGCCTTTTTCTTCGCCAGATGACACAGCCCGACCTTCACGGTTACCATGCATCCTTAGGCTCCGTCCCCATGGGTTTCTTCGGATGCCCACCAGACGGTCCGTTACACGTTCCTGAGCATTTTGTGGCTAATTCTAAAGTGACATACATACACTGCGGGCCACATGAATAGGAATAACTGCTAAGAGATTTGTTTTACTCAAAATGTGCAAGTGCTTTAGTTCAGAGAGCAAAAGAAAACAAGTTTCCGTTATGAAAGGTTATTTTATTGCTCACACTTTTCAAGAAAAATTAGTAAGCTCTGATTAGTAACTGCTATGTTTCGTCGGTAGTCCGGATGGGGCAACGGTTAGAATGTTCGACTTCTATGCACTGGGCCCTGGTTCGATTCCTACTGAATGCAGTAGTTTTCGTTAAAAAAGAGAATTTGCGTGCCGGACTCAGATGGTACCCATTTGGGGTAAATAACTTGGTCGAGCGTGTGAATCAGCAAAACCTCTGAGCAAAACACACCGAAGCTATCTAGTAAATGGGATAATGCTAACTCATCTCGAGGTCTTGGTCCAAAATTGGACTGTTGCGCCAGATATTTTTAAGTTTTAAGTTTCGTCAATAGTAATTATGTAATATAATAAATAATAAATTCCACGTTGAAAATTAGGCCAATAGTAAAATGGCTAGTAATACTGTTAAAAGGAAACAAATGGAATATATTTATACCCTAGACTTATAATAAAATAAAACACGTTAAAGGAGGCTCCGGAGGTATAGCAATGTATATAAAATATATATAAATGATCAGGGTCACCTCCTAATTCGATTTTGCAAGTTTGTCCGTCCGTTTGACTGCCTGTCTGTCCGTCCGTGTGCCCGTTCGCACGATAACTTTCGATAGAATGAAGCTAGAGCCTTGAAATTTCGGTCAAATGTTGGTAGTATGATCTAGTTGATATTGAAATTGAGCATGATCCGGCCAAGAGAACGCCTACCTCCCCTACATATGTAGAATAATTAAATGTATCAGTAACTCGCGATTAAATAAACGTAAAAAGCTCTAGCTTTGGTAGATGGCTCCAAAAGGTCAGTTTATATTTTCCTGGGAAAATTAAATAGATCAGTTGGAAACTAACGGTACTTTTCTTACAAAGAGCCCCGTGCTACCCTACTTTTCATGTTTTTTGTCTATAACTCTTGAACCAATTGATGTAGACACCTGATTTTTGGCATATAGCCTTCAGATAAGAAGTTACTTTAGTTTTGGTAAAATGGGCATAATTTTAGTTCAGGCTCAATCCATATCTTAGCTTATACACATTTTGTGCTATAAAGTGTGTGTGTGACATTTCCCTTACCGGTTCATCTCGTATTATACAGTGCGTGCCGTCTAATGTGTCAATATACTTTATTTGAATTATTTATATTTATTCAATCGATTGACCTTTTGTCACTTTTATCATGTCCGTAATTAGCCTAAATGATTGCTCTTTCTGCGACAAAGTCTTGAAGCCCGGTGATGATTACTTTTCCTCTGCATTTTGTAAGAGAAGTGAACATTCTGACTGCGCTGGACTAACGAGGTCCCAAACATTATCGTTACGGTCTACTGTAAAACAGCAACTTTTTGTGTGCACGACATGCACTGAAAAGGATAGGATGATCACGTCGTTGAATAATGTTTTTACTGAGCTTAAGTCGGAAATTGCCGAGCTCAGAAATGAAATAACTGTATTAAAATCCTCTGAAGCTGCTTCAACGAATATGGAGGAAATAATTTCTGAACTTGAAGATCGTCGGAAAAGATCATCTAATATTATTATTCATGGCATCGTAGAAGGAACCCCAGAAGCGGATCACGACAAGACAATGGAGATAATAAACACTATGGCACCAATCATGAGCGCTCAAGCTAAAGATATTAAGGCTTTTCGTATTGGGAAGCCCAACGCAAATAAACCAAGACCAATAAAAGTAATTACTTCTAACTCATCCGTGGCATTTGATATCATCAAGGGCAAAAAAGATCACGCTGCGAAACAATATTTGCGCGCGAATAGTTATAATGTTGTTTCTGACCTGACCTTTCGACAACGTGAACATCTGAACTCCTTAAGATCTCAACTTAATGAAATTAAAAAAAATGACCCCGATGCGACAATTAAATACCACAATAGTGTCCCTCGCATAATTCATGGCCGTTCCTCAAAAAACTAGAACTTAATATATATTATCAAAACATGCGTGGTATTCGTACTAAATTACATGACTTACGACTTGCACTATCAACAATTTCTTATGATATCATTATTTTTACGGAAACGTGGTTAAACAATAAATTTTATTCTTCTGAACTCGGCTTAAGTAACTATAATATTTATCGATGTGATCGTAATAAGTTAACTTCTAATAAACTAAATGGCGGCGGCGTTCTCATCGCAGTTAATAAATTACTAAAATCTACTTTGCTTAAATGTAAATATAATAATGTGGAACAGCTGATTGTGTGCATTCAAACTAAACCGGTTCGTACAATTGTCTCGACTGTCTACCTTCCACCGGACGCATCGCCCGATCTCTACCAATTTCATGCAGAAGAAATATGTAACATTTCGGAAGCTTTTCCCACAGTGAATTTTATTGTAACTGGTGACTTCAATTTAAGTAATGTTAATTGGACTTCGAAATCTTGGTCTGTTAATAATATTTTAATAATTCTAAAAGCTCCGAAATAATTGATGCTTTTTCCCTTTTAAACTTTACTCAATTTAATCTAATTAAAAATGTAACCAATAGTCTACTTGATTTAGTTTTTTCGAATTTAGATAATGTTAATGTTTTACAAGCTACACATCCTATTTTACCTATTGATTTATATCATCCTGCGTTAGAGATTATTGTAAATTTACATATTTTAAATGCTAAAGTAAATAGAAGATCTTCTAATTTTCTGAATTTTAAAAATGCCGATTACTTAAATATTAATGATGCCTTACGTTCAATTGACTGGTCTGAGCTAGAAAATCTACCATTAGATGATGCTGTGTCTTTATTTTATAATGTTTTAAATAATCTAATTATTTTATACGTTCCTAGTACTCGCTTAAATTGTGACAATTTTCCCAATTGGTTCTCTAGTGATTTGAAAAAATTAATTCAAAAAAAGAAATGTGTTCATTTAAATTATAAAGCAACGGGTAATTTAAATTATTATACGGAATTCTCCATGCTTAGATCAAAATGTAAACAGCTATCTAAACTTGATTTCCAACGCTACATTTCCAAGCTTGAATCTCAGGTTCCTACTAATATGAAGTATTTTTGGCGACACATTAATTCTCGCAAAACAGATGGCGACTTGCCTGATACCATGCATCTTAATGGTGTAAGGACCTCAGACAGCTCAATAATTGCTAATTTATTTGCTGAAAATTTTTCAAAGGTATACAGCACTGATAATACTTCGTATGAGCCTCCCTTACTCAATAATGCTTTTAGCTTATCCAGTCTTTCAATTAACCTGGATTCTCTTATAGAAAAACTGTTTACGCTAGACATTTCTAAAAGTGCGGGACCTGATGGCATTCCTCCGATTTTGTTAAAAAAATGTGTCGAGAATGTTGTACACCCACTTCATGTCCTTTTTAATAAATCTCTAGCTTCTGGACACTTTCCATCCATATGGAAAGTAAGCTATGTTCTACCGATTTATAAATCCGGTGACAGAGCTGATATAAGAAATTATCGTCCAATTAGCATTTTGTCTTGCATCCCGAAACTTTTTGAAAGTATTGTAACGGATATGATAACTCCTTTAGTACGACCTTTGATTATACCTAACCAACATGGGTTTTGTGCTGGAAAGTCCACTGCTACTAATTTAATCGTATACGAAAATTATATTTATAAGTCATTTGCCAACTTCTCACAAATCCACTCTATATACACAGATTTGAAAAAGGCCTTTGATAAAATTAATTTCGATATTTTGCTAAGAAAACTACGGAATTTCGGTTTCTTCGGGTCTTTTTTTAAATTGGATAAATGACTATATTAGAAATTGCTCATCAATTGTTAATGTTAATAATAATTACTCGGAACCATTTTGTCCAACATCAGGTGTTCCGCAAGGCTCCCACATAGGTCCCTTATTATTTTTGATTTTTATCAATGATATAGTTAACATTTTCCAGAATGTTGAATTTTTGCTTTTTGCAGATGACTGCAAAATCTTTAAAAAAATAACCTGTAACGATGACATCCTAATTCTGCAATCTAATTTAAATAACTTCTTCAACTATTGTACCTGGAATAATTTAGAGATTAACCTATCAAAATGTCAATTCATTGTATTTAATCGAAGTAGAACTTATTTTCATTACACTTATTCCATCGATAATGTCCCGCTTACGCAAGTTAACTCAATTAATGACCTTGGAGTACTCTTTGACTCAACTTTAAATTTCCGTGAACATATTATGGATATTTCCGAACAAGCCCGTCGAATGCTAGGTTTTATAAGTAGAAATTCTTCCGAGTTCCATAACATACATGCACTTAAATCATTATATTTTTCACTGGTCAGGAGTAAATTAGAGTACCTGTCTGTTGTATGGAATCCATTTTATAAATCTCACAGCAATACTATTGAAAAAGTTCAGCACAAATTTCTAAGATATATGGCATATAAAATGCATATCCCATTTGAGAATATTAATTACTCTTGTATTCAGTCAACTTTAAATATTAACACCCTTGAAGCTAGAAGAAGTTATTATGATGCAATTTTTGTATTTAATTTAGTTAATGGTATAATCGATGCCACTGACATACTTCAAGAAATCCCTTTTAAAGTTCCAACTAGAAACACAAGGCATCATGAACTTTTTTGTCTACATACATTCCGAACTAACTAACTAACTAACTAATGAGTCAAACTCGCCTATGGAAAGATTGAAAGCTATTGGAAATCTGGTTTCTAATCATTTGGACTTATTCAATTCGAATAAAGTTATATTGAAAAAATTCTTACTAGATTTATTTGAGTGATTTTCTTTTAATTTTGTTTTCTAGTAATTTAAGCGTTTACTTTGAATTTTTAATATTGAATTGTTACTTAATAATAATAATAGTTATTTATAATATGTTTACCTAGTATATTCACTATAAGACAGCCATTTTTTTTTATGTTTTTATATATAAAGGACACTTGTCCGTTTACTGATAAATAAATAAATAATCAGACCAAAGGAACGTCTGCCTCTCATACAAACTTCAAAAAATGAAATAATTCTTGAACTACAATAACTTTCGACAGAATGAAGCTAGAGACTTGAAACTTTGTTTGGATGTTTGTAGCATGATCTACAATAATTGGTTGGTGGCAATGATGTGCCAGATGCAACCCAAGGAACCCCTATCTCCCCTACAAATGAAACGGCAAATAAGCGATAACTTTCGATAAAGTGAAGTCACTTTAACTTTCGGTCAAATGTTTGTACATTGATCTTGTTGGTTGTTATTAAAAATGCAAAAATCCGCAAGATTCGACAAAAGGAACCTTTACCTTCCCTACAAGTAAGACTTCAAATAAGCAATAACTTTTGATAGATTTGAAGCCTACCCGTTCTATGGTCTGCGATACACGGTTGAGATGCAATACTAGCCTCGATTAGGAAAATGATAGCTACTACTAGTACCTACCTCCTCTGCAGCCATCATCACCAATCATGTATAAAGCACGGTGCTATCGAATTCTGAGGAGGACTTTGATAATGGAGCCGAAGGTTGAAGCACAAAATCGCTAAAGTTCGCTAGCGCCACCAGACTAATGGTACATTAAGGAGAGTGCTGTAATCCTGGTCTGAAATATTAGGGAGGAATATTTCCCAAGCCATTCTCCAAGTATTACTACATTATAGAAGATTAAAATACCAATGTAAATTCCGTCGTGAAAAGTTACTTGTCGGACTATGAGCCCACTCAGCTGTTAAATGAGCACCCATTTATGGGGTAAATAACTCGGTTGAGCGTGTTGCTGATCACACACCTCTGCACAAGGCATACCGTCAAGATCTGGAAAATGGGATGATGCTAACTCTCTCTAGGCCATAGCTCAAATTGGACCAGCACCAGCTATTTATTTTATTTAATGTATTTAATCCTTCTAAATCGAATGAGAGCAAGCTCAACTCGTTATGGTCATCGGTTCAAAAAATATTGATTTTTGTCCGCTTTAAAATATTGTGCATTTGACCGAATCCCAAAAATCAGTTATAATAATAACTCGAAAAGCCAACAAGAACTTAGGATAATTCGAGAATTTCATTGAAGAACTCAACCCCTGATTTACCCTCCAAATTAGTGAATTGAAGAACTAAATTATTTAGGCTGTCAAATATATGTATAAATTAGATACGCAATGCATGCACTTATTTATTTTCTCTGTTTATTTGAAATATTCTATTTCTTCTTATCATATTCAGTGATGTGCTTTCGTTAAATCATGGAGGTTTCGGATTCCTTGTTCGGGACCCACATCACTTGCATATTTGAACTCGTGCGGAGCCGAGCAAACAAATTAAGTCTATACAAACCATTGTAGATTAAATACATGATAAATTTCGAAGTTCATTTAGCCATAAGACATCTGAAACCTTTCTTTCATGTAAATGCTGGTACACATCATCATCATCATCCGCATCACCATCAATCCTGGTATACCTCATCTCATCAAAACAATTGCGGGTGTAGACTGAAAAGTACTTATGTTAGATCTTATCCGTAATCTGAAGACTATTAGCTCTTATCATACTCTTATGTACACGTAGGTACGCCAATGATCTGCATGTAATAGATAAGAGCCCTATAGAAACCCAAATATGTAAGATAATTAGATATGCCACTTGAATGAAATAATAGAAGATGCGCTGTTCCAACTGAAAAGGGCAAGGCTATGAACGAACGTGCTTTTATTTAAAATTGGAGCTAAGGACGGTGTGATGCATTCCGAAATGAATGTCGTATGCATCAAATTTCAATTGCACGGGATGGGATGTAACCGGCTTAGATTAGAGTACTAAATGGTAATCAGGGAAGGACGTGATTTTTCTGTTAATTTTTTCTATGTAGGAAATTGGTCATAGTTAAAAAGACTAATAATAAAAAAATCTAGTTTTTTATTTTGACCACTTTAAAAAAATGTATTTTACTTTGACAAAGTTTTTCAAATTCAACATATTATTTCAAAAATTGCTACAAGGGAAAAGCAACTTACTAGCTATTACGAATTTACGACTTGTTAATCAACTGTACATTAATTAAAAATATTTCTTTTTTTGCCAAAATATCCTTTGATACGCAATTGCGTAGAAAACGCGCTACAATCGAATCTCAATTCAATTCCTTGGAGTTAACTATACTTCGAGTTCTCAAAATACGAGATATCGAGATCAGGTATAATGAAACTTCGACTTATCGATGTTGTAATGTATGAGAATTCAAAATAATGGAGGGATTGTGATAAATGTTTCTCCTAATTTGTGTAATTGAAACTTGTTTTGCGAACCTATATTTTCGGTTCGCGACCACATTTGGGGTGTGTGTTCATTTTCAGATTCCATTTTTGCATTAAAACAAATGACTAATGACTTAAACTATCTACTTAAATCATTATCAACTATCAAATCCAATAAAGCTACATTTTCCCTGAGAACTTGAACATCGATTCAATCCTTATTACAATATTTCTCATCTTCTGTACAGTTCATGACTTCTTAGGTTACCTCATCGGGCACACAACAATTTCTTTTTGTACCTTAACCGTGCAATTGAATTGCGTGATGCGCCAAAACGACACCATCGCCGTCGCCGTCGCCACCGCCAACATATAATTCCGAATGACACACTCAGCACCAAATGCGATCTAAACTTTGTTGTCGGAGATCAGTTCAATACAATTTCCAGTGAAGTCAAATCTTACACAATAGTGCTACAACACGTTGCAGACTTCTTTTTCCGAAGTGCGCTCAGATGGCACCAATCCCAAGTATCGGAATCACAGTCAACCAATATTCAGTAATGATTTTGGAATTCACATAGATCGAATTTATGCAGAGTGTGGGAATTTTGTGATATACCGAGTATGTTTATGCGATAGTTGTCGGGATGTCTGATGTATGTTGTGTGTTGGGTCATCGTGATCTTTTCACCTTAATGGCAATGGTTGTTGTTGCGATGCAATTGCCGGGATCATCATTATTTGATGAACTATTATTGGCGTATTTATTGATATTGTTGGAGACGTGAGAGAAAGCTTCAGGAAATCAATTTCATAAATATTGTTTGTTAGCTCGTTTAATAGTATCTATATATATTTTTTTTCAATAAGATGTAAAAATGTAAAATTATGACAGTTATTTTTTGTGTTTGAGTCACCATCAAGCTGTTTTCTTGCAAATTTCGCTTCGTTTTTCCCCCAGGAAAATTTGGGAGAACATCTTGTGTTCCAGATCTAGATCATCGAGCTGAGAAATTAAAGCCCATCGATTTGAACCACTAGGTTTCATAATTCAATAAAGGACGTACTTTAATGAGTAAATAAAACAAGGAAAGGCTCAAATCAGGTGCCGTAATAAAATTTCAGAATATAGTCAAGAACATAACTTCAAAGTACAAGACCCCTCCATATAACGATGGACAGCCTGTTCACTTTTTGTATGGCACTTGCGCTATTTGTGCTTTTCATTAGAAATGTGCATAAAATATCGCAACGGTTACAAGAAACGGTTGTCTTATAAAAAATGAAACAACCGATTCAGATAAATTGATACATATAACGGTTTTACCTCATCTTATACTTCTCATGAAATATAGTTTGTAAATTATACGAAGTAACAAAAAAAATTCACACCATTAAGACATTCGTAGCGTATTTTTCGTAGCAAAATAACATCTTGCACAAAAAAATATTGTACATAGTTGAAAGACAAAGCCCTCAGAAAAAATTGGCTTCGATTAACCTTGAAAATTTAATATTTTTGGATTTATGACGACACGCAACTTAGTTTAGAATTCAATACTTGACAAATTTTAATAACTTGCTCATACCAGTAATAAAATTTAATTCCACATGTGACTAATAAAAAATATTACTACTACTCAGTTGCCCTAGCCCCTTATGGGGCATATCGTGTCAACTGTTCCATGTGGCCCACCCAATTGACGTTTCGTTGGCATAAACTGGTTTCGGAGAATGCAGTTGCCAGCATGCACCTCCTGCACATTCATGGCCACGATTATGTTTTCTCTTGCCATTCGAGTTATGGTTTGAGGGTAAACTAAACACTAGACACACACCGAACCAAGGAAACACTCGACTTTCCCTTAAATCCATTTGCAGCCCTCTCCTGTATCGCTTCTTTGCTGTTATTTTGCTCAGTTATCATATTAGCCGTGTTTCTTTGTGAACAGATGACAATTGAAATAAACCGGTTACTGGCTTAACTCTTTCGTTTTTAAAAAGAATAAATTTTTTCGAAGTAAACTCTGCATTTTTATGATTTGCAGTACTGATTATGTATAGTATTTGTCTGGAATATTATTGTATTTGAAGGGTTTTCCTTCCGTTGAGGGCACTTGAACTTTAAATTAAAATGAAACCGGAATATAGAGGGCTACGCCCGCAATCCGAGGGTTTTGTAGCAAGCGCTTATTTTGGAATATAAATATCGCCTCCTTGCTTTTCTTGATACCACTCAGATGGATAAAAAAAAACATAATTAAAATGTCTTACCACCTTACATTTTACAAGCCAATTCATATTACGTAGAACATATTATTGCCTAAGGTGTTGGTTTTCGTTGGTCATCAGTACTTTTGACCTCGAACGTGTTTAAGGCATGCAGGGGTGTGCTAACTGTAAATATAAAAATAAACTATAAATATAATTGATCTTTTCTGAGAAGATATGCAAATTCCATTATTTTCCTTTTTATTTGCTATTCGGAACCCACCTTTTTTCAAGTTTTCATAACTCTAAGTTCTAAGTATAACGGTACATTTCGGCAAGGGGAGTGGGGGAACGAACTAATATTTTCTCTATTTTCTCCTCCCCCACTGTTCCCCTTTCTACAAATTTCAAGAAAATGCGAAAAAATGGAATGTACTCAACATTATCTTCCTCACGACACCTCACTTGCCTATGCCAGTCGAAAAAAAATTTGACCTTAATTTCGCCTCTATGTGGACGTTAAATTTTCGATGAATCGACAGTATAAATCGAGTTCGATATCATTGCCATGGCAATTGGTTATCTTGACTTTTATGGCAGCAGCCGTCTGCGGGTTATTCTCAAATGTGTGTGATGTGATTTAAAGTAGCCAAAAAAGAAAAGTCTATGGGCGTTAAATGACATGCTGTCGGTGGGCAGTTGGCGTCGTCCAAACGCGAGACAGTCCTGTCGTCAATTTTTTTGCGCAGAAAATCCATTGCTGCATGCGCTGTGTGACAACTTGCGCCGTATTGTTGAAATCACTTTTTGTTGAGAATCATATTATAAACCACAAAAAAATTGTGCCTGTTACCGGTGGCAGTTATGGCGTCACCAGTTCCATTTTGGCAGAAGTACGGGCAAATAATGGGCTAAGTAGCCGTGATGTCGCATCAAGAGAAGTAGGGGCTCAATCTCCAGAGCATTAATAAAAACTACCTGTGGGTACTATAAGAACTCCCACAGCGCTTCAAGCTTGTCAGTAAAAGACGACTCGGAGAGGAGGTGAGTGCGAAAAACTGCGCTTTCCGAAATTTATATGCCTTCCAAATGCCAATTAAGCGTAGATATGCAAGAGATGGTGACATGCCCATTTCCCTGGAAGGGCCAAGGCAATTAATACACACGGGCCAATGACTCCATCGGACAAAAATCCAAATAAACCGAGACCTTTTTTTGATACATTTGCAACTGATGGGTCTCACATCGACTGATGGCGAAATTTCGCTTGTTGACATAGCCATTTATCTGAAATAGGCCTCGCCGCTAAAGATGATTTTTTGTCCGAAATAGGAGCTCACTTTCATGACCGCTATACACTGGCAAAGTACGAGCGCCCCTATGGAAAAACCCTATATAAGAATCATAAGCAGAAGTTACTTGCTTAAATCTTTCGGTTCAGGGAGGAAAAAATATTGGAACATTTTTGAGCAAAATTCACTAGTCTTATTTGGTGATTTTTTAATTAATTTGATGATTTGTAGTACTTATTTTGTTCTCACATGGGACTGCTCCTTACAACGACTGTTGGTTTATTTTCAATGCTAGTGCCCGTATCCACGAACACCAAAACACACTTGAATACCGTATACTTCTTAATCTTCATTTCAAATGCCATAAAAGATCGCACCTGACGGCATTACTAACAGCCCACTCTACGCACTAACAAAAACACACTTACTTCCGTATTCCAGAAACCATCTCCACAGGCTCCTCATAATCCCATAATGTTCGCAATATGCACAAGGAAAAATTACCTGACCTTCACATCGCTTCCTACAATCTTCTCCTTCTCATTCATCTTGACCACACCACACGTATCAACATTAACATAAATTTCCCCCATATTAGCGGTTAACGGTTTCTCGAATAGAAAACAGCTGTATAGCTTCGCACACAATGATCCTCAAGTTGCTGGGCAAGAAAGCCACATTCGTCGCGGTCGCGTCGTCGTCCATAAACAAATTAGTTTCGTAAATAAATAAATTTCATTACCATTGAATATCACTTTTCAATGGTTCACTTCCTTGTCGTTGTCATTTCAATATTCATCGTTCGGGGAGAATCAAGTGGTTTGCAAGTCCTAGGCAGGTCTGCTGGAAGCCACAGGCTTGTTTTACGACATATCGGTCTACTGTTCATTTTCGGTGTATCCTATGGGTGAAATTCAGAGCCATTTGGCTAGAGTTTGACTTGTGGGAAACTAGTAGATAGTTGCTATGGTTTTAGTACTACGGAAAGCGCCAAGGTTAGCACGTTCGCCTTGCACTGGACTACTGCTAAATGTGGACCCATTTGTAATTATTATTGTAAATAATTCGGCTTAGGATGTTGCTGATCACACACTTCCAAGTACACCGTCATGATCTAGCCTAGATGATCTAGTAGCTTAAATGGCGTTGACTCAACTCGAGGCCTTAGTACATTAATTGGACTGATGCGGGATTCTTATCCCTTTTTTTATTTAGTACAGTTTCAATTTCAACTGAATTGACTTGTAAAGGGAGAGAATTCTTATCCCTAAGAGAATATTCTTAGGCGTATCATCTATAAAAAAAAGTCTGGCTATTGAAACACCTGGAGTGGAAAGGTATTGTAATCTGCTAATAAGCTCCGGAAACTGATCCTTGGTGGGTTGCAAATTTCTCGTTGTGACTAAGAAATCTAACAATTGTGGAATACTCGTATTCTCTCCTATTTCAGTTTAAGTACTTAATTATCAAATTCTCATTTTTACAGATCCAAAATTTAGCTGGAATCGTCCATCATAACATTTATTTTTCCAAAATTGTTTAATTCAATCCTTATATTTAATCTAACTGATCATATGTTTTTCCTACTGGTTAGTTCACTTTCCCACACAAAACTTCCACTATTGGAACATTGGCCCGAAAAGGAAGACGACTCGCAGGCAATCTTTCCGCATACTTCAATTAGCATGCACACACGTTGCATTACCATAAAATACAAATTGAATAGATTGTTACTGATCAAACTATGAAATTGAAATTTCAGAATGGCAGGGAGCAGAATAGATCAGTCTTCCCCGAGGTCTGAGAATTCGCAGATGCGTAAGAACTAGAGGACAGACGAACATTGACCATATAAAAAATTGAATAGTGCTCTTGAGTTGAGATTTGATTGGTGAACGATCGTTGAACAAGAAGCTCAGGATTGATGATGATAAAAACTTGCAGCAGTTCGACGGTCGATTGCCTTAAACGAAATTGAAACAATGTAATTGACCGCATTGAAACGTGCTGATTTAATTCCGCACTGGATGTTGTTTGGTGAAGTTTAAAACATGAAAGAAGGAAGTAGAAAATAAATGGTGGCATGGAGGCTTAGATTCAGTTGAGATTTCATTGCTAAGTTTCTCACACAATACACTTCCTGAATCAAGGCGATAGATGAATACAATTCATTAGTTTAAGAATCACTAAGAGGATTTAAAATTTAGAATATCCAGAACCCCCATCAAGTGGCTAATTAAGTCAATGGGACAAAAAACGATGTTCATCGGCACTTTATTTTGACTTTAATTTTGATCCATTTCAATAAGTAATTTCTTTGGTACTCATCTTTGTGTAACTCTTCCTTTGACATGACTTTGAGTTACCGTCGACGTCATTATAACCTTACAATTCTTTTATTCCGTTAAGTCGTTTATATCCTTTATGTCTCTTATGTCCACACGATTGTGTCATCATTCCGATACAGAAATTACCGATATTTGCTAGGATTGGTTTTTATTTCACTTCATACCCATCTTTTCATGACCAAGAGATCAAAGTGCCAGAAAACGTAGTCTACTACTAATTTGCCTCAACCCCTAGTGAGGCATAGTGCGTCAACCACACCTTCGCGCCATCTTACTGTTATTATTCTGGGCAATGGGGCGCAACTCCCCAAACGATTTACCCTGCGTCTTACACTATTTTGCCATAGATCGACGTTATGTGATTCTAGGACTCCCCCTTGGTCGGCCATAACTGCTTTGTCAGATTTTGGACAACATACCGTGTGCGCATTTAGCCTGGTTGATACGACGGGCGATGACCTGTTCCGTACCTTCATTTTTGGCAGACGAAGTTGTCCACCTTCTATACAGCCTGTCCATTAATATTGATGGCAGAAGGTGTACGATTTATCTTTAGCAACGGCGGGCTAAGAATCTTGGTCTTGTTATTAATCTTTAGTCCAACCGAGCTTGCTTCCCTTTCAAGATTTAACGCATATGCGGACAGATCCATGATTTTGTGGGAGAGTAGGCATATGTCGTCAGCGTAGTCAAGATTTTGGAGATAAATGTTAAAGTCAATTGAATTCCTCTGTCTGTCCAGATAGGGCTGCATGCAACACATCGGAGATCACTATGAGGAATAGGATCGGTGAGAGAATGCGCCCATCCCCAGATCCACTGCGAATCTCAAAGTCCTCCCCCCCCGACACCTTACCCTTATGCAGAACGTTGCCTTAACAACACTCACAAGTTGCTCAGGGATGCCTCTTCTGCCCAAGACCGCCCATATATAATCCCAGTTCATACTATCGAAAGCCTTCTGGAAATCGATGAAAAGCAAGTGGAGCAGAGAATCGTACTCAGCGCATTGCTCGATGATGATTCGCAAGGTGTTAATGTGATCCACACAGGAGAATCCGAATCAAAAACCAGCCTGCTTTTTATCAACTGTGCTTTCTAAGTGGGTCTTTAGTCTTTCCTGGACGATTTTAGCTACGACAGGAAGCACACAAATTACTCTCCAATTATTACAGTCCGGTAGGCTTCCCTTCATCGTTCTTTATCAGGCCAGCCATGTTGAGGTGGATCGTCAACCTTACGTGGATAGTGTGTATATAATTTCAGTTCGATTCCAGATATCCGCACTAATTCTTTTCAGTGGCTGCACTGTTATTATAAATCTGCGACCGTTTTTAGCCGTGAACCAACGGTGCGCCTGTCGGTCGTCTGTCATTTGATATTGACCGATTTTATGCGTTCTTTTTTACGAAACCCTAAGAACTAAGCAAACGATTGAACCCCCTATTCAAAGAATAATGGCTGCGATTGCCAATCATCATGTTAATTTTCAGGAACTACTTGAATGAAAAATGGCAGACCATCAGATGTGCATTAGCATTATGCATACGATAATAGCTCGTTTACACTCTTGCAAAGTAGGAGGATGGCCGTGGCACGAGAGTGTAAACATGTTGCTTACCCAGTCCTCGTGGTTGCTCGCCTCGCCTCGTCCGTCTTCGCTCTGGAGCCGCGATTTTGATCCCGAGTCAAAGGGACGCGAGGCGCGACCACGCGCTCCATGTTCACACTCCCTTGCTTCCTCGCGATTTCTCAGTTTTTTATCAGTGCGCACAACGAAACATCAGTGTGTATTTCTCCTGGGGAGTTTCCAGAAAGTACACGTGACTCGTATTCGGGTGAGACTGTGAACGCGCACCTCACCCAAGCTCCTTTCCTCGGGCATCGTCGCCGAGTATGCTCGCCTCGTCCACTCCGCGAGCGTGTAAACCGACCATAACACGCAATAGGTTCTAGACTTCACACGTGATGTAAGTTCCTTGTCATCGTATTGTGCATCTACTGTTCGTTGATTTAAAAAGAAATCTTAAACACCCCATGAAAGTAACATCCAAATGATTTTAGAAACAACAGCTAATTTACTAGCACGGATGCTGAAGAATTACCAAATTTCAGAGCATCGCCCTAAAAGTCTTCTCATAAATGTACGTAATCTATCTTTTATGGGCTTCCCTTTTCTCCATTCCCGAGCTACATACTCCAATCTGAAACTATGAAGAATTGAAATACTTTGTAGCCATCAATCGATCCAACAGATGCTTCGACTTCAATTATCGGTATCTTTGTTCTGGTCAGATCTTCAAAAAATCGTTGAAGATAAAAAAAAAGGAACTATACACGAATGGTAATTATATGGCGGGTGTATCTATTTTTGGGAGGAAAGCCTTTTGTATCGAAACTATGAACACTTTTACGGATGATCGACACCGTACCGAACAGTTGTAATCGAAAGTGCTCATTTGTTGGAGGAGTCTAGAATAAATAGATTCTTGAGTTGTTGTGCGCGCTACATCAATGAAAAGAATCTTCGGTTTTTTTTTGTGATTAATCGAAATTAAATATTCTTTTTTCCATTTTTGGGGGTCTTCTGGACTGAGAGCAAAATAACTTTCAGTTTTGTGGAGTGGAATCAATAGGGCGCCAGTAATGCGTTGCATTGTGCCCTTCCCAACTCAATCTAATGCGGAAGGCTACACGAATTCTCATTAATTTTGATTGTGGGAAGTAACGATTTTTCTTTTGATCGGAAAATGATTGATAATAAGTTCTTCATGACGGATCGAATGATGTGATTTTTTTTCAAGCTTGTTCAGTTTTTCGTCGTCTAGAACATTCTGCTTTAGGAATAAATATTCATACGAGTAGGACAAGGCATAAAGTACGTGTAACCATAGTGCAGTCAACTTCCACGGTAGACAACATTGCGCCATAGTCATACAAATATGGTGGTTGATCCTTATACGGTTAGGACATTACATCTGACTAACTTGCTCCGATGAGCCTTCCGTTCCCAATTGAACGTTTGAAGTGTATCAGAAAGTAATAAAAAAATAATTCAAGGCATTTGCCCCATTAGCTTAATTCCGTGAATAACAAAGTAGAGAATTCTCAAGAAACATTCAAGTCCCATACCAATCCGAGCTAGACAAGTTGTTCCTTTATAATGCTGATGCCATGGTACTGGACTCCTTTCATGGTTATATTATGAATATGGATGTGTGTAGCGGACTGCATCTCAGGTGCAATAGATATGAGACGATCACCAGTCATATGGTACACAAAGAATCGGAATTAAATATTCCATAGTAATGAAGCTTCTCCATTTCGTTCCATAAATTGTTACAAATCTTGCAACGTGCTCGGATTTTCAATCAGCCTTAGATGCAAGACTACGCTATGGTGACATCATTGAACCATGACTGTGGAGTATTCCCCGTGCTACTTATGGTTAAATCCGTTTTCTTGCTGCGTTTTAAAGAAGAGTGTAGAGAGCTCTAGTTTTCATTATATAGGTATAGTATAGTCAACTTTTGAAGTGACCCGCCTGATGTATGTATGTACCTTCAGTTTTTACTGACAATTGCTTTGTGACCCACACAGTCCCCAGATTTGAAGCCCACAGAGCACGTGTGGGATAAGGTAAAGAGATGAATGAGATGTCAGGAAGTTGACTTTTAAGAGGTACAGAGGTCATTCACGAAGAATGGGATGACATGCCTTGCGACGCTGTTAGCAACGATGTTGTTCATTGCGAGTAACAGGTGCACTAGGCACTCCTCTGCATCCTATCATCCTTCGATCATGACCCTCTGAAGCTCTTGAAAATTACAAAGGCCAACTTCCTGAGATATAATCTGCGCCTCCTTACTTTATCCCACACGTGTTCTCCTGGACTTAAGTTGGGTATCTGCGTAAATCACTCTGTACGAGCAAAGCAATTTTCAGTAAGTACAGACGGTATATACGATAGGTTACTTCAAAAGTTGACTAGTATATTCGTTGGAAAAACGTAGTGGTCTTAATTCAGGAGACATGATATGCCAAAATCAGTTGGTATGTGCTCTAAATACTTAGTTTGAGCGTTGAAGAGTGTTTTTAGTTTCAGAATACGGGATCGCAAATGATTTTCTGATCTGAAGCTTCAACAGCTGATTCATAGGAATTTAAAAAATCATTTCCTAGCTGTAGCCTCAATAATTGAATGAGTTGTATCCGCGTCATTGCTACTCTATTTCCCACTTGACTTTCATATGCCCCTGACATTTGTTTTTAAGCGAGACGCACAGGTCCATGGTGGTGCACGCGGGATACGTATAAGCACGCATGGTAGTTGAGCGGATTTGTATTGCAAGGGTCCAAGGTTCAACACTTGGCAGAGAGGCTCTCAACTTTTAGCATTGAATAATGTTTTTAGAATTGAATAATGCTTAAAGATGTTGGTCGAAGCCAAATGGTTTTACAAGTTGGTGCTTCAATAAATTATGCAACGAACCAATTCTAACACATGAGTGTCAATTTTGAATTTGTGTGTTTTTAACAAATGTATTTGACTACGATTTATTTCGAATCGTATACATTTCTGAAAATTCGTACAGGTTCACAGGCATTTAAGGGTTTGAATTGGCCAAAACCGGTGTAACAAAACCTAGCGCTACAACTGAAATTTCAGGAGGTTGAAAGTCATCTGATTGGTGAAGCTGGTTTTAGCGGGAAACAAATTTGTAGGAATGGAGAAAATGTGACAAGGGAATGGGTGGAAAAGGGGGGTGTCAAAATGAGCGGAGAAAATGGAGGTGGCCGTTTTGGTTGGTCTGGCGTGAAAGAAGTGTCATCGAGCGAGCACAATTAATTGCTCCATTCGCTGTGTTATGCAAACCCCATGCAGTTTTTGTTTATTTGTGTGCAACAAGTGCTGGTGACTTCAATTTTATGGAGACGGGCGTAGAAAAGCGTCTGAAAAGTTCGAGAAATTACCCTTATGAGTAACACGCAATAGGAAATTTTCCTTTAATCTTCTTTCGAGTGAGCGGAAAAATCTCTGGACTGCTTGATTCACCAATCATCAGGAGTCGCAGCAGCCACGCAAACAAGTTCGGTTTCGTTTCCATTCATAAGGTGCATTTAGATTTAGTGAAATTACTCGCGAATCTGATGCGCAAGGTAAAACAGCGTGAAGTGTGAACGTGCTCCTCACTTACCCAGTCAGATTAACTACGGACAAATTTCGGTTGATTTTCCTCGCGCAAAACTTTCGCGAGTGGTTTCGCTAAATCTTAACGCACCCATGCAGTGGAAAAATTCCCCTGCACCCGAAATTCAAGATTTTCCATTCGACGTTTAATTTCTCCATTCACCAGCAGCAGAGCCCCAGACCCCGCCGCAGATGCCATAATGGAAAAGTGCGTGTGAAACTTCTTGACCCCAGCAGTGATTGTCTCCATATAGTACTAAGATAAACGTGTGCAAAGGAAAAAAACGAAATCCAAGGGAAATCAGAAAGTTAATTTAAGGTGTTTTGTCCCCTGAATCGGTTAGCGGAATCTTGGTGATAGTGTCAAAAGTTGACGGCACACATCGGGATGAGAGGTGTTGTGGCGACATTGTCAATAATATTTTACGTAGATACAACAAGAACAGTCTTGTAACAGCACTGAACATCGGTTTCTCCATTAGCTTGTATCCGTCACCGCATGAGTTCATTTTGTTCATTGGTTGTTTTTTGTTTATGCTAAAAAATTTGTTCCTTTTTTAGTCAAAATGTTCCTTTAATCCTGCTTCGCGATGGCTATCGGGACTGCCAGGTAAGTTTTTATGTACTATTGTTTTGCTATTTTTATCTTGATTATCGGAGTTAACTTTATTCCTGTATTAACGGTTTTCTCAAAGCATTGTCTATTTGTTTAAGTTCTTTCTTAACAAATTATTTCTAATGTTTAATTAATGTTTATAGTGAAGTCATCGAAATTTTTCCTTTTCCTTTAAGGAGAAAACCCCACACCCGCTTCAGGGTGGTTAAGGAGATGAGCTAAGTACTAACCTTCTTTCTATTGTCGGCCATGGGGGTCTCAATGTCGGGCTTCTCCTTTTTTCAGCGGTTCAAGAAGGTCATCTAGACTCCGGCGCATACAAAGTTGGCACCTGAGCTAGCTGACATCACACTTTCTCTTTTCCCCCTAATTTTATCCCGATGTCGTTTTATCGCTCCATAAGGCACGAAAATCCCTTTAATATGTGTGGGCAGGGGCAGTGAACGGAAAAAACCTCGCCCAACTTACCAAATCTGAGCTACAGCATGCTCATGCCGCTGCATAGCTCACTGAAGGAGCCTCTACTTTAACAGCGGCCAAATTTGACAACTGTCACAGTCGGACCTTTACGGCCACTTGAGCTCCGTCTCCAATGGCACCTTCGGGTGTCTCCATCGTCCGTTACAATTAGGTCATGGGAAGTTAAAAAGTGGGGAATTCGAGTATATATTTTCGAGCCGAAGCTCCGCTGGGGGTGACATCATCATCATCATCATCGTGTCGCGACAGCCCGACGTCGGGCCTTGGCCGCCTGGATCATTGTCCTCCAATTATCTCGGTCACGTGACCGTGTCCTCCAATTTTGGGAGCCCAGCAACTGCGCGGCGTCCACACCTACTGAGCTCTCCCAACGAGATCTCGGTCGTCCTCGCAGTCTCGCTCCGTCGACTCGTTCTGCATTCATTACTCTCTTAGGCATGCGATCATCGTCCATTCTTTGTACATGCCCTGCCCATTGAAGTCGTTGTAGTTTGACGATTTTCGAGACTTGCAGCTCATCGTACATTTCATACAACTCATGGTTGTACCGGATGCGCCATCCATCTCGATCGCAAACAGCCCCGAAAATTCGCCGTAGAACCTTACGTTCGAAAGTGTCTAGCATGTTTTCGGAGGCTTGAGTTAGGGTGCATGCTTCGCAGCCATAGCATAGCACTGGTCGTATAATGGTTTTGTACACGCGGAGCTTCGTGTTTCTGTGCACATGTTTCGATTTCATTATGGGGAGAACCGAGAAAAAAGTCTTATTAGCTAACTGTATCCGTCGCTTGATTTCGTCAGTTTCGTTGGCGTCCCTTGACAGGTTGCAACCCAGGTAGATGAAGTTGTTCACGAACTCGATGTTGAGGTCCCCCACGTTGATGCTCGGTTGTGCAGGTGTCCTTGTCACCGATTGCATCATTATTTTAGTTGGTGACATCATCGGTGAAAATATTATTAGAACTATCATTTCACACATGCGTTGTAACCATTGATGATAATACAAGTCATATGCTCAGCTGTTTCTTCATTGCCGAAGCAAAGAATGGTTTGAAATTTTGGTATAATCGCCCATCAATCCGGCGATGGACTTTATTCCGTCTAAAACATCCCACAATATTTGACCTGCACAACCCATTACCCAGCTAATTTCCTTCCACCCGGCAATCTTACTTTAACCAGCAACTTTGATTTTCTATGTAAATTTCCCACTTATTTCGTTCGATAATAATCTCTCAATTAAATCAATTTCATATGATATTAATTAGCTTTTGATCATGTTACTGATTCCCCCGGATACTGAAACTTGCATGACAATAGCGCAAGAAAATTATCTTTGTACAGAAATTACCATTTAAATTGCGGCACGGAACAATTAAGACGTAAGACAACAAGTGTGGCGAGACTAGTGAACTTGCATGGAAGCTACCACGGGGACACTGTATAAGCAATCTCTTGAGGTATAGCGGTGGCCATTTAAAGGAAGACACACACACTCACCAGAGGGTATTCTATCATTTTTGCAGTATCAACTAGCGTTGGTCCATGTGAAACTGTGGCATTCGTTATACCTCGATCTACATAATTGCCTATGTCTGGATCGTCTATCCATAGTCACAAGAGCCCTGGACGTAGGCAAGCGGAACTGATCTCGTTGTCATGGCAGTCGGGCACAGGTTCCATTTGAAAATGTATCTTCGGGACCCTGTGCGAAGGCTTGTGGTCCGTGTTAAATGTGTTGTCGAAGACAAGACACGATAACAAATGTAAATATTGAATGGATCTTTGCAGCATCTAAATATCTGCACCATGAATGCTAATATTTGCACCTTTCAAATGGAGTCTCAACATTAACACTGTGGGGCTAATGTCAATTAAATTAATGTTTCAGGGATATTTGTAGTCAGTGTTGTATTTGAACATGTGTCTGACTGAACAGAGTTTGCATAAGAATAGAATCTTACAGCTTACAGTCTAGGTTTGTTGTTTAGATATTCTTGAAAAATTATAAAATATGAACCAGTTGAAACATGGGCTCCGAGTTGCTTGTTTGCTAGTGATCTATTGTTCAAAGTATTAATATAATTCAGCAAAAGTCAGTATCATCATCAACAGCAGTGGCGTTGATGGCTTTTAGTGGAGGGAGGATATATTTCGTCGGCGCTTCATTTGTTAATAGCAGGATCAGGATCTCACCCCTTCATTTTTTGAGTGCAGAGTTGACTTAACGGATCGACCTATCACAACTGTCCTTTTTGGAAAAAATCGAGTAGATATCAAACTATTGAAGCTGATGACATGTCATCATTTTTCAATATAAATTTGAAGCACCCATGAAGACCTAGTAGCTGTTGAAATATCCGATGTGTGTCAGTAACAAAGTCATTAGGAGGTTTGTGATGACATTTTTAATGACTGATGCTTAAATAATGTTGATTAGTTTGAGAGGTTAAGTTTACGAAGGGATACACCAGGAGCACGTCAAACTGGGCGGGAGTTGAGCATTTCTTGTCGTTGATCTATAGAAAAATTTAAATCGTAAGATACGGTTTCGTGCAAAGATTCCAGTTTTCTTGTCTCATGACTAACGGTACCACGCACCTGTTTGGTTGTCTAGAGCCCGTTTTCTCAATATCTGGTTAAATCTGCGAGCTAGCTATTCGGGACACTAAACTAAACCTGAGCGTATGCAACACTCAAAATATGATGGTGCAGTAGAATATCAGCTAATGCATTAGAAAATCAGCTTAATTTTTGGGGGAATTCTACCGCCTGTTCTATTCTACGTCTGCACCGTCTCTCAGCATCAATTTGCCGCTGAGTTGGCTTTAAATCCTCTTCCATCGACTGAATTTCCAGAACTCTGTTAATGACAGTTTATGTTTAATTGTCTCATTTGAATGTGCAAACGTAAACAGATCTAGCTGTCAAAATCTCAGCAACCCGTATCACCTGTTTGGGATTATCGTCCGATAAATTTTTAACTAGACGATGGATGCCGTTTAGCTTTTATCTTTAGGTTAAACTTTAACCAGACATTGGGAAAACGGCCCTTTTTCAGTTCATTGACTAGGTAAAACCACACTATGCTGCATTTGACGTCGATTAGTTTCAAGCTTTCCCGACTATGTATTTCCACTGTAAATTTCCACTAATGTAGTACAAAAAAGAATTGAGCTAATTTTAAGTAAGTTTATATAGGTAGTAACCTTAAAGTAGATGAAGGTAGCCTGAAGGTAAGGTTTAAATAGATAGTTTTTTTTTGTTTCTTGAGAGAGACTAACGGTGCTAACTAACAAATTCAATTTTCCATTTCGGTTTCATCGTCAGTTAAAATCAAACCGACCCCTCATTAGGCGCCAACTGTATTCACGCATTGCGACCATTTTTAGCTGACCTAGTGTCAAAATAAAAGCCTATCTACCTTTAAGGTAGCTTCCGCTAAAGTCTAAAAATATTTCGGTTTTTATACCTTGTGATTAACGGAACCGCGAGCCTAATCGATTGCACATGTTTCGTTTTCATTGACTGGACAGAAAACCCACTGACCCCATATTGGGCGCCGAATGTTTTCGGTTAATTTCTGCTGTAAATTTTCGCTAAGTTGGGAAAAAAAAAACCTTAAGGTAGCTGTACATCAGTCATCTGGTTACTGTCATTATGGTCATGGATGAATGGCTGAAAATTAATCACATGACGAAGAAAATCTGGTGAAATAAATTATTATCTACTGTGTATCGGATTGATGACGATCGCCTGATGACGAATGACCGACGACAGTGGTTGTGTTGTCTTCCCCCCTGTGGTGTGAAGCGTAACAGTAAGCCTCCATCTTTCCCCACCTGCAACAGGTAGGCGGCTAAGTGGGAAGGAGGTACTTGCTAGCGAAATGCATCGCCCGAAACCAGTTTATGCAAACGAAACGTCAACTGAACCACAAGGGAATAGTTGACGCGCAATGCTTCACTAGGGAGGGGTTAGGACAAATAGTAGTAGTACGATTTTCAATAATTTCTTCATTAATGTTGGTTATCGTTATGAGTTCATTTAGTTTTGTCTAGATCTGGGGCAGTTTTATTTTCTCAAAATCCCGTAACACCCTACCTTCGCCACTGTCCAGCAGACACATACTTCATCATTCATATTTAGAAATTGTTTCACTGACTTTATCTCAGTTTTCGAAACTGTATTTCTATGATATAAATGTCTACAAACCGATTACAATAAATCATTTTTATAGAATCCAATTTAAAAAATGAAATTCATTTACGAATCTATAACGGGACTCTGCTCTGTTCTAAGTATGTGAGCGTCGCAAGATCGTGCCATTTCTATTAAACTTATTCGTAGCAATAACCATGTTCAGTATACCCTCCAGGATAATTAAAATGTCAATTTCACACTACTGATCGCAGTCATTTTGTGGGCGATCTTTAAATAAGTCGATTAAAGTGACATGGCTAAAGCTAAAGACATGTAACCCTCGGTGCAAGCCGTACACCATGTTTCTGACATAAATATTAGTTTTACCGAAGGCATACTGAAATCAAATTAAATTTGAACTACAAACCTGTCGATATGATGTTAAAAGTGACTTCCTGGTCAGGGCGATGTAAGGTATTGTCATCATACTTAAATACTTAAATGTATTTAAGTATGTTGATGATACCTTTTGAAAAAATGCTTAGGTTTAGTTTTAGGAGTAGATTGGTCGCAAAACGAAGGCTACTGCTGCATGTTGTATTTCAAAATTCTGTCTCTTCGTCATCTGCCCATGATCAGGTGTTCCGAAAGGTTTATTCTTGGTCCTCTACTTTTAACTTTGTATAAATGATCTGCCTCCTTTACTTATGTGTCTCTCCTTACTATATACTATTTAAAATCAGTCTTCCCCACATTCTTCATTCTGAACCTATTACCAACCTTAACTTGTTGCGATGTCTATTCAGGGAAAATGGATTTACTTGACAAATGTTTCCTCTACAAAATATTTAGTGGTTAATTGGGGTCTGCGCTTTGACGAGATATGGCTCCCTTTTCGATCCTCCAACGGCTTTCCTGTCTGTTTACAAGAACTTGCCACTTTCTCCAAGATTGAAGATTGGATTGGTACTATAATATAATCACATCGGTTTTTTTTATTAAAAAATTTGGTATAAAATACGATATGGTCCGCAGAAGGGAGGCATCCTTTTTTACATGTTTGTTGGATTAATTCATTTTTCTATTGGCCAATTGTGAAAACTTTTTTTTATTTGCGTTGGTTATCCGGTGACTATGGTGTGAGTTGAATTTGAAAAATTGAGTAGTCTTGGTAAGCGATAGATAGATCTCGGATTCTCGTTCGTATGACCGGGCAGAACGCTGAAGCTTCGCCTTATTAGGAAGGTTGTCGCCCAATTTTTTTTGACGATCATAGCACCTCACAATCCACGGCAGCATTAGGCTCAGCTGCTATTACTAATTTCCCTTAACGCCTTATGGGGCATAGCGCGTCAACTGAAAACTATATTTACGCCGAGTTGTTCACTTGCGCCTGGCTATTCACGCCACAAATGTGATCGCGGTAGAGTTAGCAGGTGAATGCGGCTACGTGGACAAGCACCACGGTAAAAAGAGATGCTTCTAGCTTTTCATTTTCTATCGCGATGGACGAGAAATAAAATTAATTTCGCAATCGATGAACGCGCTACTTGAAGAATTCGCTCCCACAGGACAAGACTTATTTTCTTTTTTCTCGACTTTAATTTTTTTTTTCGTATTTCTCATTTTCCTTATTTGCATTTTTTGTATTTTTCATTTAATATTTTCATTTCCACATTATCGATTATCGAAAATTTCTACATTTTCCATATAACTTAAGTACATATTTTCCATAAGCAATCTTCATATTTTCCCTTTTCCTGATTTTCCATATACATATAACTACTGCGTCTTCTCCATGATGACCAGAAACCTTGAACCGCAAAGTAACCAATTTACTTAATGGGGTATACCAAACCTCAAAGAATGCTTAGCACTGGCCAGCGATGTTGCCTTTTCTTTGAATAAAATTAGTAAAGCGGTTCGACTAGAGTCCAATCTGTGAAAATGAATTTGTGCAGCATTGCTTGTTGCACCTTGCCTGGAGAGCTCGTCCGATCTACAGTTGTCAGCCAAACCACTGTAACCCGGAATCCAACATAATAAATTCTAAACAAAATCGCACTTATCTCCGTAAGCATTGAGCAACATTCCTCCCACCATCTTTTATGTAAGCAGACCCCAAAAAGCTTGGCTGTAGATGAGAATCGTAATGGCTGCGTTCCTAAAACGGAAGCGCTTAGTAATCGCTGAGCAGCGAATTGTGATTATTTTCTGTTTCAGAAACGAAATGCTGTCTTATTTGTCAAATGCAATGTTCATCCAGCGGGGTAGGAGAGTATCACACGATTCAAGCGCACTATCATTGGTTTCCGCGGTGGACCCAACTCGCCATCGATTCCACAATCCACAAATACGCGCTGAACCAGAAAAGGCCAAAGAAATATATGCTGACCAGCAATCGAAAAAAAATTCAACCTTAATTTCGCGTCTATGGGGACCCCCCTTAAAGTTGACCTATTATAACCCATCGCTTTCTCCAGAGAATTATAGTACTTCTACATATTTCCACCAAATTTCATGCATGTAGCTTCGGCGGCTCGTGAGATATTTCATGGAAAGACTGACAAACAGACAGACAGACGGACGCATGACCGATTTCATAAGGGTTCTGTTTTTTTTACAAAACCCAAAAAATAACTGTCTGTCGTCCTTTTTAAGATAACAACCACACGACTTGCCAGATCTCCTTTCAGGTGTGTTTAACATATGGGGGTAGGGAGCAAAAACTGTCAAGTCCGATTTATGAAGGAATGAATACAAATTCATGAAAATATGTTTACACCAGTTCCAATTATTATATATTATAATAAAAAAGTTTCGTTTGGACCTCATAATGTGAACTAAAATAATCTTGGTAAACAATATCCGTATCTTGATTTTAATTTAACATTGGTTACATTAAATTTGTTGCTGAATCGAAGTCTTTATACATGGCAAGCCTTTAAATGCGCCGCCTGCATAATGAATATCTTTCCACACATCGTACTAGTTAATACATACTAACTTTTCCCTTTCAACTTTGCTTTCTTTACTTTTTTATTTTTTTTTTAATTTCATTTAGATTTGAAGCACATCCATCCATAGCGGCTGCTGGCTGGTTGCTTCAATAGATACACGGACAAAGAATGAAGATTATTGGCCTTTAGCTAGAACCTTTCTGTCAAGCATTGAAAAAATAATAGAACATTGGCTAGCCCAACCGTGAGCTGTACTTGCATAGAGGCACACACGATAGTGCACTGCTTACTGCATTATCAGGGCTCGGTATCTATTTTTAGTTTGCTAGATTTTCTATCTCTTCATCATAATAATGAAAATGCATTTTCAAATTTAACTTGTCTCTGGTATCTAATTTTAGTTTAATTAGACGCATTTAAGATAGCTGGGAATTGAAGACGGACGACGATAAAATATGGTTCTGTACAGATTAAAAAAAAAAACAAAGAGTAATCTCCAATCCTTGGTGTGTGCTTAGAATAGAACATCTTCGGATCTTTTTTTTTTTTGGTGCGTTTTCAAGAAGACAGGGAAAACTACTTTCGGTTGCATTCATGTCGTTTTAATGATTGTGGTCGCGGTTCTGACTGCGGCAAGGGCATATTCAAGCCTTTAAAAAATTTTACTCTCTTATTATGATTTTTTCAAATTAATAGATACACAAACGAACAGATGAAATGTATTTTTTCGATGTTAGTGAACTAAGAAAGAAAAATGATGATTGAAGAACACAACCACGATTAGCTATAGGATGCATTTTCAAGAGAAAAGTGACCCGGGTGTAGGTGATGATGGTGGGAAACCGGTTAATTTTCATCAACGAAAATAATTATGGAGTTTCTGTGAGATTCTGTTGCATTTCAAAATGCATAGAAAACAGATACAACTGAAAAATCAGTGGATGAATACAGTAAAATGTTAATGAGACTATTAAGATTTAATTGTAAACGTCAAAGACTTGATTTAATATTAGAAACGGTTTGATTTAATTATTTATTTATTTTCTTATTGTAATAGAAAAAAAACGCAAAGATAGGGAAGAATGAAGGCGAGAGTTCAGTGGGAATATATGGTATTGGCGAAAAAAATGCAAGAGGAAGCAGAAGGATATAGTTCACAGAACCTACTCTTTATGAATAGTTTCTTCAATGGTCCATTGGGTGATAAATGGACATGGCAAGCTCTAAGTGGAGTGAATCAAAATGAAATTGACTTTATAATTACAAAAAGGAAAAAGGGTATCATGTAAATGAAAGTAATTCGCAATGTTGACATAGGAATTGATAATAGACCAGTAAGAGCTAAAGTGAATCATAAAATAAAATCAGTAAATAAATCAAACTTCCAGCCAAAATACTAACTGATCACGGATATGGGATGAAGCTGGAAGAACGATTGAATAAATCGTACTTCACTGACAACGTAACTCAAACGCCCTCGCATGCCATGCGAGATGTTCACCAAGCCTTTGGGGAAAAAATTAAGAGCGAAGAAGCTAATTGTAGAAAACTACCGGCACGAATAACAATTTTGACGCCTAGAATGAGTCGGCTTAAACACTCAGCAAATAAAACTGAATACACCAAGCTATGTGAAACAATAAGCAAAATGATAAACGAGTTAATCCAGGGCGAAAAACTAAGAACTGTGGAAAAGGCCAAAAAAGAGTGAAATTGAGAACTAAAGAGCAAACAAAGATCCAACTCGCTTCCTTGATTGATCAGAATGGAAAGTAAATAAACGACCTTGACGAGATACTAATATAAGTTGAAAACTTTTACAGAAAACTATACAATGACAGTGACGGACCAGTAGCCATGATCACAAACACCCTTGAAGAAGATTCAGAAAAGGAAACACTGGCGGACGAGGTACGTGAAGCGTTAAGTCCATTAAGGATGGAAAAACAAGGGGTCTGGACTGTCTCACTATTGAAATGTTTAAAGCTGGCGGCGACGCTATTATTCAATACCTCAAGAAAATATACGATGGCTGCTTTTCAAAAGTGAAATCCCAGAAGAAGGGAGGTGCACCACTCCCTGCTGATAATGTTATCCAAGAAGGGAAATAACTAAGAACTTGTGCTCTACAAAATCTTTGCAAAAATCATACATAAAAGAATACACAACAAGGTAAAGGCCGATATCAGCAAAAATCAAGCAGGCTTTCGAAGGGGCTACTTGACACAAGATCATATCTTTGTGATAAATCAAATAATACGGAGGGCAAAAGAATATAATTTAATGGTGTGCTTATTATTCCTAGATTTTGAAACAGCTTTTGATGGAATAAAGTTTGAAGCAATTTAGAGAAGTCTTTCAAGAAGGAATGTAAGCCTATCTATCTTGAGATTATTGCTCAAAATATACATGAACGCCAAGGCTTTGTATAATCTGGGGGAAAGGTGCGCGGAGATCCCAATAAAACATGGTGTCCCAAAAGGAGATTCTCTATAACCGGATGTATTCAAAGCCGTCCAACAAAACCTGCTAAATGAGAAGAATTGGGAAGAATACGGGTTGAATATTGAATATTGACGGAAAACAACTCAGCGATCTTGAGTTCGCTGATGATACCACCATAATAGCGAAAAACTATATATAGGTATATAGAAACTTGCTTACCAGAACTTTTGAAAAATTTACTAGAATAAAAATAATAAGGGGGTCTGCGGCGATACTTCTTACATCACAATTTTGCTCCAGCTCATACCGCTCAATGACAAGAAAGTTTATTGTGTTTTCTGGCATTAAAAAAATATCCCAGAACCATATTCCCCACACCTAGCACCGAGTAATTTCCGGTTAATTCCAAAAATGGAGAAAAGTTTGAGGAGAAAATTATTTATAGCTTATGCCGTCGGTGGCCGTGTTCGTTCGGTCACTGCTCTACGGTCTAGAGAATGGAGGTTTGATCTTCGGTCCGAACAAAAACTGCCTACGGGTACTTATAGAACTCACACTGCGCCCGAGCTTGTCAGTATAGAGGGCAGCGCCGGGACGGATATGAGGTGCGTGCTAGCAACAGCACTCCGAAAATTAAATATGCTATTGAAACGTCAACAAGACAATGACGTGCCAGGACATCATAAATGCAATAAATCTTGAAATTAGAAACTGCAAAAAGTGGGATTTCAGGAGTGCCTGGAAAAATGGATTTGGAAAAGTGTATAGGGAAATTAATAGAATTTATGTTGAAAATATAAAAAGTAATGAAGGTTAAAGGTCGATTCGCACACGACCGTAACGCGACAGTGACGTAACCGGCCCGTGATTTCACCGGCAATGATTTATGTTCACACAGGAAGTTGATTCACACACGACCGTAACGAAACAGTGCTGTGATTCCATCGACGAGGCCGACAATATCCTTCTAGGCATTTTGAAGGTGTCTATTCACATCTGCCCAACGCTTGACCTTGCCCGTACAAACAACACTCTTACCGTAACCATACCGTAATTTTCATATTTTTTTCCGACGATATTTTAATATTTTCACGGCGTAATTTTTTCAAACTTTGTATTGCGTAATACCTAGTACCCACTGCGACTTTTTAATAGATTCTTCTGCGTCTCGCCAGAATCTCGCCTGCTTCGGTTCACTGCAATATGCAGAAAATACATATAAAATTCTCGTCGATGAGTCGAGGCAGGCGAGATTCTGGGGAGACGTAAAAGAATATATTCAAAAAATCGCAGTGCGTACTAGGCATAAGGAGCGCAGAGATTTGGCGGCGTTAATTCGCAACTAAAATGATGCGATTTAATAGGTTCCTAATTATTTACAAAAATAAAGGATTTACAAAAAAAAATGGTTTGTCCATTCAAGGTTATATTTTCCATCAACCTGTACCCATGTATTAACTGATTTCAGAAACTGGTATTGCTCATGTAACTACTCGTACGTATGCGCACATGCCTATCAAAGATACAAGTAACCTTTTGTTCAAATCGCATGTACGAATACGTGTCATCCAAATAGATAAATGAACAAACTGTCGCAAATGCAGCAACAGTCTTTCGTTTACACACTGCATCACAAGCTTTCGTATAAGGAGCATTTAATGTTTGACCATCAGATACTCAGCATATGCAAGAGTGCAACAGAAGTTTACTCGTACAAGTTGGTCTATCAAGAACTTGATGGAAACGAGCCTGGGGTTTCTAAAAATCTGTACACAACCTATTTGGGCATTTGACCATGTTTGGAAGGGTTGATGGAATGTTCTGATGTTGTACTGTTGAATCATGAAATGGTTCAAAAATTTCTACGATGACATCAGAATTTATTTTCACATTCGATGCAGAAGGAAGATTGTAAGCACGTATGCGTACATTGCTATCCGTGCATTATGTTTGTTAGGTACAGGGTTAAAAGAATAGATTGAATGGCTTGTGAATGCCGTAATCAAAACAAACAGGGCTGAGTTCATGCGAGGGATTACAGAATACCCTAGGAAATGAAGCAAAGTCGAGTAAATAAATTCAATAAGTTTTGAAACGATTGTTGGTGGGTAACAGGAGTATAACTTACTAAAAATTTCCACCAGTAGTGTTGAGCCCGCACGGGGGGAGATTAAAAATCATAAAAAAAATCTTGAATAGTTTTCGATGTAATCTTATTTGAAGAACATCAAATAACGGGTGAAATATTAGTCTCACGAAGAAATTGACCGTGGCGCGGCAGCCCGACGTCGGGCGTTGGCCGCCTGGATAGTTGTCTTCCAATTATCTCGGTCACGTGATCGCGTTCTCCAATCGTGGAAGCCCAGTAGTTGCGGCGTCCGCGTATAACGAGCTCTCGGTCGTCCTCGAAGTCTCGCTCCGTCGACTCATTGTCCGTTCATTACACTCTTTCGCATGCGATCATCGTGCATTCGTTGTACAAGTGGTTAACGCCCGGGAATAGATGGAATTCCGGTGGAACTTCTTAAGGTGGACATCAACGCTACTGCGGATAGTCTTTTCCCTCTTACCCAAGAGTTTTGGGAAACCGAAACTCTCCCTAATGAATGCAAGGGCGTCATTTTAAAGATCGCGAAAAAGGTAACATAAAGGATTGTAAATCAAAGAAGACGCAGCTTTCCCAAACTACAAATTTTATTTATACTATATATTTATATTTCGGGAGCGACTTACCCCCTTCTTCAATACAAAAGCTACTAAACATAATAGCAAGATACAGATCATGATATACGTTACAAATTACTTTACTTTTAAGTGCGGGTAGATGAAGTCAAACACTCATTTTATCGCATCTCCTATCCGCTTATGGACCTTTTCTACCTGCTCTTTTACAATTCTTCGCAGCTAATTTAATTAATTTTGAAGGGCAGTTTCCTTGATCCGTATTCAATATTCGTCTCGTGTTTTCTCGCATGATCTCCAAGCTCTCCCAGGGGTCCAACGTGTTTGTCCGGCTCGTATATCGCAATAATTCCTGGTTTTCGCGCTGAACTATGTGTCCTTCTTCGATGATATGAGCCACTACTACTACTCGAGTTTCAATGGGTCCTTCACGCTGCCTAGTATATTCCTCAGGGTGGTGTTCCTGCTCGATTCAACTACCTGTAAATTAAAATTCTTTAATAAGTTTTTAATTTGATGAAACAGGTGTAGTTAGGGATACTTATACGCCTCGGAATGTTTTCCAAGGGCTGCGTGAACAGCGTCGTATACTTTAACCTGTTTTTCTGTTGGGTTTTCCTCCTGATCAGTTTCTCGATGTCATAAGAATCGTATCCATTTTTGATAGCGGTGTCAATAAAATTCGCGCTATCAAAAACGGATACGATTCTCATGACATCGAGAAACTGATCAGGATCACTTCGAAAAGAGCTGGAAAACTTTGCTAAACAATAGATTGGAGCCCATAGGGAATCGATACAGTTCGCCGCGTAGGCCAACCTAGAAACACCTGGAGAAGATCAGTTGAGGTCGAAGGTAACTTAATAGGCAAATCGTGGAGCCAGTTGAAGGCGATGGTGGCGAAAAGGACAAGGTGCAAATTCGGCGTGATTAACGTCTTATGCCCCACAAGGGGCTAAAAGGAACCAGAGAGAGAGAGAGATGAATGATCAGAGCTTTCAGTGAAACTAACAGGGCTACTATATAGTACTGCTTGTTTTATTGTGATCGAAGTTATTCAAACATTTCGTTGCAATAAAAGCCTTCTCTTGGAAATAACAACCTATTGGTTCTAATAACCATTACCTAGTTACTAAACTCGATTCATGATAACTAACAACCATTCGAGTCAAGGTAAATCGAAAAATTTCTTCTGCATATCTTTTCAATTTCAAATGCATAAATCAAAAATCGAGTAAGAGTTTTTCCCTAACACCAAATCCTACTTTTGCGCCCAACCAAACATAACATTAAAAAGCGGTCGAAAATGATCACGTTAAAAAGATTCTCTGTCGTCCGTGTTGATGTAACCGGATGGACGGGATACTATTCGTATCTGGGCAAATGATGATATGTCTATGATGGTCGCAAGCAGGATTCGTAAATATCTTTTTCGGAAATATCGTTATAATCGGGCGCAGAAAGTATCTTTGCGGTAATTCAGTATGATGTTGAGTGGTTCATGGTATAGACCAACTCGAGTACTACATCTATCTTCTTAAAAACCGGACAGATCACTCAGTGGAAGATTGTAGCGACTATGGCAAAGCATTGGCAATTCAAATAGATTTTCATCGTTTTTCCGGAATCATCTGAAATCTAGCTCATACAGATTTCCTTTCATATTCAACTTCACTCTGTTTAAGTATGCATTTTATACTTGATTCCAGTTTGTGTCATTGACACAGATTGAAATTAGAGTTTGGATTCATGCGTGTGCTGTGATGGTCAGCCGATTAAGGTCTTAGCCCGTCAATCATGACCAGTCCTTTAGAATCTGAACATCTGAACAGCTTTTGTTGCAATTGCATGCACTCCCTAGATGGGACTATTTACGTTGTGGATACAAAGTACCTACAGTACACCTATAAGCGGATATGACTGATATGATGGTGAACATTAGGTCTGAGCCACGATTTTTCCATGGAAACGATGAGATAAACGACTGGGCAAGTGGTCATAATTTGCCACAATTAGCGCTTGTGTGACACACACATGTAGTGGTCATTCTTCAAGAAGACAATCCGCCAGTTGATTAAGTCCTGCAATTGTAAGAGATTTGGATGGGGTTGCCAATTGGTGTCTTTTCGATGTGAGTCGCGCATCGGCGGTCACTACTTCTCTGTCTGCGATTAATGTGGATAACAGCTTAGATGTTTAAAGTGTATTCCAGTTGATGTCCTTGATCTTACCCACAGCAACACTTCCACCACCATAATAACCCCTGGACGATTCGCGATTCTGAAGACACAGAACACTGACCAGAAAATCTTTTCGTGTCTCCGCCTGGTCTCGAGGGCAGCTCATTACGAAAAAGTGCATCCTAAAGAAGCTGCAATTTAGCCATGAAAGAATGAGACGTCATTAGACATATTGGTGAAATTATTTCTTACAAAATGACATCATACACAGCGAACAGCAATTTACTTTGTCTTAGGCACGATGTCGGAGTTCTTTCAGGGGTCTTCAGAGGTCTTCGTTCTGTCGCGTCTTACAAAAGCATCCAACACAAGGAGTAGGAAGATTCTTTGGGATCTGGTGCAATCTGAGTTGGCAGACACACGATGATGATGTTGATGGCAACGAGAAAGACGATAGGGCTGGGGGTTCAATGAAGTTATTAAAAAAACGGTCTTGACGACTCTGCCAAGAGTTATGTAGATTGCATGATTGAAACTTGGAAACTGAGCGTATAATTGTTTTAATGGATCCCATTCAACGGATAATTGGATATAATTGACAATGTGCGTGGATAAACATGGAAGGCAAAAGATTTTAATCGAAAAAGATAATCGCAATAATCGTTTACAGGATGTACTACAAATAGTTTGAAAGTGGGAAACGGAAAGAGGAGGTGTATATACTTGGCCAGGGTCTGATTGTTTTTGAATATATACTACTACTTTGCCTTAACCACTAGTGGGGCATAGCGCGTCAACTACTCCTGCGCGTCATCGTACTCTGTTCTGGGCAGTGGGGCGCCACTCCCCAAAAGACTTACACAGTGCCTGACACTCCTTTGCCCCAGATCGACGCCATGTGATTCGAGGACCCCCTCTTGGTCGGCCTTGGTTCGAAATGGGGTTCCATTTCATGGCATGCAAAGCAATGTATTAGTTATCACTCTTCCCCAATGTGTGACGTATCCACTGCCATTTTTGCCTGCGTATCAATTCGTCGATTGGCATCTGACCCGCACGCCGACTTAGCTCTTCATTTGATATTGTTTCGGGCCAGAATATTCTTAAAATTCGACGAAGACATGAGTTGACGAAAACTTGCAGCTTTCTGGTAACCCTTACGGAAACTTTCCGATAGTGCAAGTTGCTGGCAAACACATCCTGTCTTTTGTTTGTCGGTTTCTACGACTAGCAGTCAAAGGGAAAGGCCGTGGTATTGTTATTACGTCCCACACCACAGAGGGAATATTTATCTCAACCAAATCATCGCATCGCCATTACTGGCGACTATGGAAGAAAATGTTTGCCCCACTATGCCATGAACGTGGGACAATTTCTCAACAAATGTCAAATAACTGACTACTACTCAATTGCCCTAACCCCTTGTGGGGCATAGCGCGTCAACTGTTCCATGTGGCCCAGTTAACGTTTCGTTGGCATAAATTGGTTTCAGAGAATGCAGTTGCCAGCATGCACCTCCTGCACATCCATGGCCACAAACGTCGTCGTGAACGGGATACGAACCCGAAACGCCGGTAGTCAAACATGAGACTGATGCCTCAACACACTGCTTTATATGCATTTCCAAGGAGGGTAGATGGCCTGCATTGAGGTGTCATTCTGAAGTCTGATCATGCTGATTCCGTGGGTTTAATTCCCACCATGGCAATTGTAGATTGTGTTGTCTTTCCCATTAGATATGGGGACAGACTTCCTCGACTTGTCAGGGAATAAAAAATAAAAATAAAAAAATTAAATATATAACTTCTATGCTATGTAATGCTGCATATGATTCATGTTGCTAGCATACAAAAACCAGTTCAGTGCTAGTGAAAAACTTCTTAGGAATAGTTGAGGCGGTGCAATGTCGGTCGGTATTAAGGCAAATTATAGTATGTATATACCTAGTAGCACAACTGTTAGCTGACAGTTCGTCCGTTAATCTTTAATTTTGCTTCCTTCGAGCATTTTATGTACGACTTCCACCCGTAAGCTCGCAGTCGTTTCACAGCAACGAGTCCTTTTTATCGGAATCTTTGGGTTGTAGATTTGCTTCTAAGCTTTTGTGGGACATACCGTAATTCTTTAATTTTCAAAGCACATGCTCTGGCATGCTAAATATTAATTTCAGAGATATTAGAGTTACCTTATTTGTCGTAGGATTCCAAGAGGCAAGCTGCCTTTATCGGAGTTTTTCAAGTGAAATTGTTGCCGATTCCGATGTATAAAATCCTAATGATTGTGGTCTTGTTTTTACCGTGATATGGATATTGGTTTCGGTTTTATGAAGCTGGCTAGGCGAACTGAATATAGCAATGAAATAAAACTGCAAATGGAGTAGAGTGGTCTTTGCCGTTCCGCCTTCCGTTGTTTGCTATCGGACTAACAACATTGGGGATGTACTGCGATCTGCGAAAACTTTCCCGCGAAAGTATCATTACTGCCATCGTAGCCTAATCGACCGAATTAATTCTTCTTTACAAATGATGGCAAGCAATTGTCGGACATAAATTTCCAACACAATCAATTGAATTTCGGTGGAAATGAAAGTTAAGAGACCCAAATGCAAATATTCCACTGGTCTTATTCACAATACAGTGTCTTAGGGCTCATCTCTCATGTCAGTCCATTATTACTGCAACGCGATAAATCGTTTGTAACCTGAAAACTTAACCCCAAATCCAAGTGTCGACTGTTAACCTTTGGATTTCCTTACGAGCTCCAGAAGAGATCTGTATCGTCATGTCGCACCACACGTATACGTACATCTACGCTCTACGGTTTCGGACCCTTCACCGAGCTCCACTGAATCTTTCACCAACGAGAATATATTCTTATCGCAACGAGATAATTTTTGTTCTGCATATTGTCGCGGAGTTTGGGCTGTGGTACTGTAACGCTGGCTGTAATTTACTGGAGGTTGTTCCCCATGCGGTTCCAGGTTGTTAGTTAGTCTGGCAGATTATGGCCGATGGTGCAAGAAAAGTAAATTGGCATAGGCTCCCTTTCACCACGGGTGCCCGCGAGGAGTACAGGAACAAAACCATTTTTCCTGCTTGCAACTTGGTACAATGGACCGCGCGACATAATATCACATACAAGTTCATATGGTAAGCGCGCTAATGAACCTGCACACCGGTGTGATAAAACCTTTTGGACGTAACTACGGAACGACGAAAATTTCCGTAGAAAGACTCATGGGTTAGGCTGGTTGGCGTCTTATTGGAGTTTTTGCGAAAGTTTTGAGTACGATGGTGTTGCCGATATTGTGGCTTGTTTATTTCTGATTTCACAATCGTTTGTGCAGAAACTGCGAGGATGAAGATTCGGTGGAAAGCAATCCTCAACTTCTCTTCTTCTGCTCTGCCTTACCTAAAGCGCAAAGGGATTTTTTAAGTCTTTTAACTTTATGAAAAAAATAAAACCAAAAAAAATTTTTCTCTCCAAGTTTTAATAATCTGTGGGTTTGTTATAGCCCGAACCATGGTTCTACATTGCCACGCCGAGCTCCAGTTTACTAAAACTTGAAATAAAGTCGGTAGGTCAGAATAAATGTCGAGCTGAGTCCGAATGACACAACAGAGCGATAAATTCATCGGCACTTTAGTCCCATCCCATGCAAATGCATTTCATATTAATTCATTTACTTTCATGTTGTCTATGATTTGCATTCAAAACAGTTGTCCCTATAAAAGTAATACTTTAGGTGTGCATCCTTATGTATATGTGCTTTCGACATGAGTTTTAATTGTATTCGAGGACATTCTGTAATTCGGTCCTTAACGTTTATTCATTCATTCGTTCCTTTATATCCTATATGTCCCTTACATACAGAGTATGAGTATCATCACCCTGATCCAGAAATTACCAATATTTACTAGGTTTGGTTTTTGTTTAAATTTATGCCCAATAAGGTGTTCTTCTTCTGACCAAAGGACTAAAATTACCATTAGGAGTAACTTTGTACCTTTGTCTCTTTCCTGCCTTGTCAAAAATATCCTTTTTCTTCTCAACAGACTCCAAATGCTATCAAAATCTGATAAATGCATTCGCCTCAGCACCCCAGTCCGGGAAGTGGATTGCTCCATCTTTTCCCATCGCAGTAGTAAACACGATTTCGGGGTGAATCTTATTTATACTCAAGAGTCTCCTAGTCTACTTGATCCTTTTTAACAAAGGCGAACAGGTCACCAACATGCCTACAACATACTCTGGGCAGAGTTTGCCGACTTGATGATTGATGGAGTTCGAGATTTACCGAAAACCTACTGCCACCCAGCGAACGATACGAAATTATATCTCGTGCCACAAGTTCTCACAAAAAATGGTAGCATACGACAGCATGGTTCACCGACTGGTCAAACACCCTTTAACAAAAGCGGGATACGCGAAAGAACGTGACTTTAAAGTAGATAGCGCTTTAAAGAATGAGTATAATGCTCGCGACATTGAGAAGTTGATCAGGAAGAAAACCATGCGGGAAAATTGATCTATGCACACAACGTCGTTCAACCAAGCGACAGAGGAATTGGCCAGACGTATCAGCATCCCCACATCACACTTTTTACTAAAATCAAAATTTGTTTGTCTTCTTTCAATTTACAGGTTGTGGGGTCGACACAAATGCATCCCTCAGGACAACACGGAGCAGCTTGACAGACCTGTTGAAATTCGACGAGAAAAACGGGATACAATGGATCAATTGCGAGAACTGCAGCAAAAGTTACATCGAACAAACGAAACGAATAATCACGACCAGATTCAACGAACACAACCGGGAGACCGAAAATTCCAAATGAAATGCGAATTGAACAATTCGAACGTCCGTCGCCGCTCACATAATTGAAGATGGACATACCGTGAGCCGTGAAAATTTGAAGATAGTTCGATACATCAACGATATACACCTTGCTTTCGAAAAAATTCGAATTTTGGGGCATTTTGGAGGAGGCAGAGGGATGAAGAGAAAGTTTTACCCTTTACTCCCCGAACCCTATTTGGGTTCCCTAAGTACTATACCTTAGCTTTGGGTTTTGGGTACCATGAGCCCTATATTCCAAAGTCATAGTTTCGATAAGACACTTCTCCACTTCAGGGGAACCGGTAACTCTATTTCACTTAACCCGCCCGAGTATCACAATTCCCAACAAAATGCAAAAGGCCGCCTTTTTATTTATTGACAAACGGCGAGGTGTCTTGTAGCTTGCATTCCGGAATGTACACATATCAGACACATATGTTCGGGCTAACAATGATGACACTCTTTGCGATTACCGTTACCCAATTATCTTTACAAAATTTTACCAGCCATCCAATGACCACATTCTAGTTGAATGTTTTAGCGAACATATAATTGTTTAAGACGTGTGTGTGTGCATGTAAAAGCACAAAGAACCCATCGGGAGTTCTATAAAACCCAGCCCGCTATATGCACGAGTAGATGCTGCAACATAGGTGTCAGTACCCAATAGTGTGGGCAACCAGGCGAATGATTGCTTCATTGCAAAAGAAACATTGCATCACTGTTGCAATGTGCCTTATCCACACCTTGCAACTTGCATACGGTACTTAAGTACCATTAGCATAGAGAATTTTAATTAAATCATTAGTAGTGGTTATGTAGAATCACTTATTGGATAGGTGTGTGCTCCCCAGTAATGGGGAACATGGTTGTAATGCAATTCCAAAGTGCGGCAATGTTCTTCGACATGATTGGTGGAATAGGAAGTTATTACAGGAATGGGTGAAATGTGGGTCAATTTTAAGGACGGCGAAATTGTCGAAGGTTTATAAGATTTGAATTAACAGTTTTATCTGATATACTATACACATTCGTATTATAGGTAGATTGCACATGTTTGTTTGCCGTAACACCTAGTGGGGCATTACTCAGTTGCCTTAACTCCTTGTGGGGCGTAGTGCGTCAACTATTCCATGTGGCCCAGTTGACGTTTCGTTGGCGTAAGTTAGTTTCGGAAAATCTATTTGCAGGCATGCACCTCCTGTTCCCCCATTTGACCGCCTACCTCCGACAAGTCGGGAGAGGATGTGGTTTATTATTACGCTCCGCACCACAGGGAGAAGACAACGCAAACCATGGCCACGACTCCCCCACTCACGGCGATTTGACACTGGTCTCTTTATTACATTTCAAGAATAAAGTGGAGTGGATTATTGCGAGTCTAAGTTCAAATGACTCAACCACGTTATGCACTATCCCACGAAAATAATAAGCTAGAAGCCAATTAACCCTGTCACATGGTTTCGTCCACACCATGAATTTTACTCAACAGGAGATACCTTAATCCAGGGGAAGCAGCTCGACCAAGCCAGGTTCGAGTTCTGATCTAAATCAGAATACGTCGCAGATTGCAATGCTTAAACTATACAGGGTGTCCTACGTTAGATGGGCAAACTGATAGGGGTTATACCACACTTAATTTGAGGAATAATGGCACTAATTAAATTTGCATATCTTTAACCCTTACCAAGATATAACTGCTTTTGTGATTGTAGTCAAAAACCGTAACCTGCCCCACAAAATGAAAATTTCCCACTTCCTCAATCACCGAACCTGTGATTTGGCATCACTTTTTAAAACTACATAGCATTTCATATAAAAGAATTTTTTTCCGATTGCGAAAATCACCGTTATTTCAAAGATACAACTATCCAAATTTTGAAGAAATTTCAAAATCTGTTTTTCATTGAAAATTCAAACGAAAATTTTTGTAACGGTACTTTGAAGTGGCATATCTGCAAATTTGTCAAAACTTACCATAATATATTGGCTTTCCAACGGTTTTTTTTTTTGGATTTAAAAATTTTAAAATAATTCGCACTGAAGGTAAAAAAAGACATGGTCTTCAGATGAAACAAATTTGATTCGACCTTTGCTTAACAGGCAAGAAAACGTGAAGAATTTGCCATTTGGACATAAGCTAGGAAAATAGTTTTACGCTTGAGCAATAAGATGATTGAGCTAGTTTGATAATGTTTATTTATTCGTAAATATGACAGCAATCTTAACCGTTAAAATATAATATTTTAAATTTTTTTGCGAACAGCTATAGCAACTAATCGCAGGTAGTTACTTCAAAACCAATTGTTTGTTAAATCGCCTTTGTGAATAAGTTTAGGTAATAACTTTACAAACTTAAAAAAAAATCTTTTAATTTCAGCCCTCCCTTTTAGTACAATTATTTACGAAAACACTATAGCGATGCAGAACCAATTTTCCGATATGAAGTACGCCGATATGGTGTTCGTTTATGGAATTGCTCGAGGAAACGTGCTTGAAGCAGTTCGGGAATACAGTCGGCGGTTTTCACGGCGAAAACTTCCGAATAGACGCACCTTTGAACTATCGTTTCGTATTTTGGAACATTCCTGTTTCGCGAAAATTGGCAGAATTCTCTCTATTAAATTAGGGAGAATTTTCACAAAACTCAGGAAATTTCCGCTTTAGGACCGACTAATCCCCCCGGATGGGTTCTAGGTTCTTACCAACTAAAGCGGAAATGGACTACCTAAAAATGCGAAAATGCCGGAAATTAAGGAATTAAAAAATTCTCCCTAATTTAATAGAGAGAATTCTGCCAATTTTTGCGAAACAGGAATGTTCCCGTATTTTTAGGGAGACAGAGGGTCGGACACGGAACCATAATTCTAGAGAAAGCATTCGTCGTATAGGAGTAAAAGAGAGGAAGCGATTCTTAATCTATTCAACGAGGATCCAAGATTAAGTTCACGAAGAGCCGGACTTTAGCCGAATACTCTCCAAATAATAGCACAACGAACCCTTCAATCAGATAACCATTATCCGTACCATCTGACGCAAGTTCAAGTGTTGCTGTCTATACAAATTTTTAGAGACGGATCACTTTCAGTCACTGGTTTCTCGAACAAATCTTGGCAGATCGGAAGTTCTCAAGCAGAATTTTATGGACTGATGAAGCAACGTTTACGCGAAGGGCGGTATTCAATACGAACAATAACCATATCTGGGCTCACACGAACCCCAACAAAATTCGGCAGTCTCGATTCCAAACGAATTTAGAATAAACGTTTGGATGGATTTACTGAGCGATCAACTTATTAGTGTTTTTCTCCTTTCGCAACGGAAATTCAAGTGGACTCCTTCAATTACTTCAAAACGAAGTAGCCAATACTGGACGATATGCCAATACTCCAAAGAAGCCACATTTGTTGGCAGATGGATGGGTGTCCATCGCCCAACGCCAGAATTATTAAGGAATTTTTAGATAGTGAATTTTCCGTGGTCGCATGACCTCTGCGAAGTCCCGACTTAACCCAAAGATTTTTATTTACGGGGTAAATTGAAGAATGATGTCTACAGCGTACCTATTGCCTCTCGCGAACAGCTGTTACAAAGAATTCATGTAGCTTGCACTGAAATGAGCGACAACCGGGAAGAAATTGTTCGGGCGGTTTCGTCTGTTGCAAGGAGATATCGGATGTGCCAGGAGGTGGCCAATTTCAACAACACCAAAATTACACCATCTATCGTAATTTTTTTATTTTGTACAAGTGTTGTTATTTAAAAAAAAAACTTCGTAAATGATGAAAATATCATTTCACTGTTAAGTCGTAGTTCAGTATTTTTTTTATCTGAAGACCGTGTTTCTTACTTTCAATGCGAATTATATTAAAATTTTCAAATCCAAATGTATCAGAAAAATAATGCTGTTGAAAAGCCAACACATTAGGGCAAGTTTTGTCAAATTTGCAGATATGCCACTTCAGAGTACCGTTACAAAAATTTCATTTGCATTTTCAATGAAAAACAGATTTTGAAATTACTTCCAAGTTTGGATAGTTGTACCTTTGAAGTAACGGTGATTTTCACAATCGAAAAAAAAAAGAGTTGTTTCATATAAAATAGTATGTAGTTTTAGAAATTGATGATGTTGAATTACAGGTTCGGTGATCGGAAGTGGCAAATTATGATTTTGTGTGGCAGGTCATGGTTTTTGACGACAATCACTAAACCAGTTATTCTTTCTTTCTGTTAAAGATATGCGAATTTAATATACAGGGTGCCAGGAGATTGCCAAATAAACGTAATGCCACGTGATTCTATATACTATTCCATTAAGAAATATTAAGTAACACTTTTTCGTGTTCTTAACCCTTTAGCTGCCACAGACATTTACAGTTTTCTTAAAAATTCGCCGCCACGCCTGACAATAAATTCAGTATCTTGCAAAATACGCTAACTAGAATATTGAAATAAAGTGATTAACACAGCCAATATGTAGTTCTAAAATTCTCAATTTGTTTGATACAAATTAGACAAATGCTGTAATTATTAAACATTTTTAACTTTAAAATTTTTGTTTTGCTCTAAAAAAATATTTTATCATCTTTTTCTTTTGGTAGAACAAAATGGTGAATAAACGCACTGAACGGACATAAACAGCTTTAATGAAAAGCATGTACGTATTTTCCTCGCTTCGCTAAAATCTCTGCTCTTATCATTCCTCACAGATCCGACATAACCCCATCCGTAGTTTGGGCGTTTAGCATTCTCTCGAGTTATTGAACAATGTTGCACCAAATTTCATTGCCATCTAGAAGCGATTATCCACCCTATGCATCTTTCTACTCCAATTTCGCCGAAGTGTATCAACAGCAACAATGTAACAAATACAAAAATTTTACGATGACCTCAGCAAGGTGACCTTTTGTCTGCTTCAGCCAATATTCTGTCCAATACATAACACTATCTTAGGCTTGGACCTCTTGGACCATATCACGTTACGGTTACGGTTCATTACAATGAAAATCAATTAAAATACCATGTGTGTCAAAGAGGTCTTCCTCTGACCAGAGGGACCATAATGGTTTAGTTCCAGTTCAGTTGTTGCTAAAAACACTGGCCGCACCCCGTGTCGTTTGTATTGGCATTACCTAGTAGCGGAACGTCGCAGTCCATTTCGCCTAAATGTGGTGACAACTGACAACTGAAACCGAACTACATGATAGGGATAGGGAGTGAGAGGGAAATCTTCGGAACTCTTTTGTAGGCTATCTTTTTATCTGTTTTCGATTTGTGGGTATGTATTTTTGATGCAAAACAAAAAAATAAGTAAACATGAATTCAAATGGGAAATGAAATGCAAATGAAAGAACGTTGAACGTTGATGATGATGGCGGCGATAATGATGAAACGGCTGACAGTGATTTTTTGAAAGGGTCTTCAAAAGATTTCATCCGTCAATTTCATGGCCATTTAGATTTCATTTTAATGGATTGTAATCCTTGACTCGAGCATCATATTAGTGACAAATAAGAATAAAAAAGCATTATGCACAGATTTTTTTTAATCCTATAAGAAACCTACATACATATTAAGACTTTTCATAATTTAGTATATCCTACTCCTGGTGCAACCGCTACAGTATGGTTGTGGGTGGAGCTCACTGATGGTGAAAATTTTAAGTATACTTTTAGTTCTAATTGCAATAATGTGCACCTTATATAAATACTCGCTGAAACCACAATTAATTTTAAATAAAGTTATAATTAATCATTAACTTACATAAGATAATTCAGATATGAGTAAAATTATTATCATGTCAATAGAATTGGCACGCTTTGGATTAAGGGTTAAATTCTGATCATAACCAACCACCCTCATAATTCTCTTTGCTTAAAAAGATTTCCATGAAACTAATTGTCCATTCTAAACAGTAAAATCCTTCGAACCGACTTGAAAAAAAGGAAAAATCGGTTGTTTTTCAACGACATATCTGCATATTATTAGTCTGACATTCAAAATTTGTCAGGCTTCTGTCTTAAAACATTTCGCGATTATCTTTAGCTGTCATCAATCGTCTGGGACGCAGATTTGTCAATCAAAAACTGCACGGTTCAGATGCAATAAATACAAAGAGAGCCAAAGACGAAATTGGGAACTATTTTTTAGTCTTTGATATATTTTTGTTGTTTAGTTTGGTTCGTTGGAGCATTTAATTGAATGTTATTGTGGACACTACTCAGGCACATGCCACACAAATTGGGGGCTTAATTTGTTAACCTTGTCTGGATCTGGATTAGCAGTGAATACGTCGCAATTGGTTTTCGAAATGTCTTATAAAAAATATCAGACAAACTTTAATAAAGGAAAATCTAATTTGATATTTGGTTTGACTTGGTTTCATTCAGCATAACATACCAGTGTGAGTGTGGAGCTTAAAATTCAGCTTGACAGCTCATCATGCAATGAAAATGTTCGCGTCCATCAGTGAGATAAATTTCCCAAGCTCATAAATCCCCTTTTTAGGGTTTTGTATAAAAACAAAACCCTTATGAAATCGGTCATGCGTCCGTCTGTCCGTCTGTCCGTCTGTCTGTCTGTCTGTCTGTCCATGAAATATCTCACAAACCGCTGAAGCTACATGCATAAAATTTGGTTGAAATATGTAGAAATACTATAATTCTCTGGAGAAAGCGATGCGTCGTAATAGGCCAACTTTAAGGGGGGGTCCCCATAGAGGGGGAATGAAGGTCGAAATTTTTTTTTCGTTTGGTATAGGCAAGTGGGGTATCGTAAGAAAGGTACCGTCGAGTACATTCCATTTTTGGAATTTTTTTCAAATTTGAAGAAAGGAGAAAAGAGGGAGAGGGGAAAATATGTGGTCCGAGTTTTCCCCCCCCCCCCCCCTTGCATTTCGAGGCCGTTATAGCTAGACATATGAAAATTTACAGAAAAGCGGCATTTTACTAGCATAGAAAACTAAAAATAATAGAATTTTTAAATTTCATCCAAAAAGGTTAATAATAGTACATTTCTATAGTTGCAGTTAGCACACCCCTGCACCCCTCAAGCACACCTGAGGTCAAAAATATTGATGGCTAATGATAACCAACATCATAGGCAATAATATCTCTAAGTTTCATTACAATGACATGATATTTAATAATAGTACATTGACTTAAAGTTATGCATTTTGACACTATCCATACAAAAAATACACCTACCGGCCTCACGCATAGATATGCGTGTACTACTTGCATGTTGTTTTTCGTAGTGCGAATTGCAGTTATTTAATAAACCAACTTTGGAAGGGTGAAGATTGGTGATTGATGATCCTAACAATAACTATTCACACAATTAATTTTTTTAGGGTTTTGTGTCTTAAATCTTACAAAATCGGTCAAATACCTGTCTGTCCGTCTGTTCATAGAATATCTTACGAACGGCTGAAGCTGCACACATAATTCAGCGAGAATGTGTAGAAATGCTATAATTTGCTGGAGAAAGCGTTGTGTTGTAATTGGGCAACTTTAAGAGGGGGGGGGGGTCCACATAGAGGCGAAATTAAGGTCAATTTTTTTTTATCCACTGGTATAGCCAAGTGGGGTGTCGTGAGAAAGGTAATGTTGAGTACATTCCATTTTTGGCATTTGCTTGAGATTTGTAGAAAGGGGAACAGTGGAGGAGGAAAAAATATTAGACCGTAATTTGTCCCAGCCGCCCTGAATTTCGAAGCCATTACACAAGTTTGCAATTTTCAATGTCCTCTTAACATGAATGGTTAAGCATCTCGAAGAGTAGGACAGTTTATCTCGTATACATACATATCTATCTACAGCTTCTCGTATTAAAACTATTACTTTGAGAGGTGACAGATGCAGTCTTTTTGTGAATTGGCATGTAAGATACTATATCATGGGTAAGACATTTAATTATGGTGTTTTTATTCAGCTGAGTGGTACCAAGAAGAGCAGAGAGTCAATATTTAGATACCAAAATAAGCGCGTACTACAAAACCCTCGAATTGCGGGCGTAGCCCTCTATATTCCGGTTTCATTTTAACATGAATATGTTTTTTGACTGAGGGTCTGAATATAAAAAAAAACGATGCAGTGGGATGGAAGTCGGTAAATTTGAAGCGGGGGGTGGAGAAATTGGAATTAGAAACATCGCGACCTGATTACGATCTGTGTGGTAAATTAAAAAAAAAATCGGGTTCATTTACAAATTCATGGAAAATAAAAATATCGGGTGGGATAATTAACATCAGTTGTTAGTACTAGGTGCAAAAAACTGCAGAGCTACATATGTACTTGTTTATCGACGTTTGAGAGATTTTTAAATACATAAAATTTTAACTGTTTCTTTAATTTTTCTATAAGTATTTATTTCCAGATTCAACTTATGGTAAGCTCCATCAACTAGATTAATTTCGCGTAGCTAAATTTTTGCATCTACGAGAACTTCTTGCTGGTATATAGCTGTGACTTTTTAACTGTCCTGTGGATTTTGCCGAAACTCCACCGGAACCTATTCCTCACTTACATCCGTCAATTGGACAATTTTCGCTCAACTAGATTTTCAGTTATATAGTTATTTTACTTAGATAATGTTGCCGATATATAGCAGTAAATTTTGAATTTTTTGCTGGATTTTGCTGAAATTGAAAAGGAAGTTCCGCCCAGTTAGCTTGTATTATAGAGTTGCTTATTTTTTTAAATTTTGCCGTTACATAACTGTAACTTTTCAACCGATTAATGAATTGAGTTTCAATAAGTGGCTATTCCTTCCTCCTTCCAGATTCGCGGAAGTAGTTGATGAATGACATTTAATGGGCCCGTTTCACCGAATTTCAGCAGTTCAGCTGGAATCTCGACTGCGCCTCGCGCGTTATTTAGTGTGAGTGACTTCAGAGCGAGATCAGCTTCTTCTACTGTCGGGGTTTGTGTATTGGGGCCATGATCGATCATATCGTCATCGATTGGGGCTTCTTGTATGCGAACGTTAGATGTAGGATTAAGAAGCTCTTCAAAATTGGACACTCATCGCTTGCTTATGCTATCGGTGTTGTTGATGATGTTTCCATCCTTGCCCTTACAGAAGCTAGTCCTGGACTGATAACTATTCTTAATCATGTTTACTTGTTTGTACGCGTGTATACTAATATATAATACTGCTCGTTAGAGAATTTCCCTTTCTTACGTCTAATTATTCTATTTGACAACCGCCGTAGCTCATCATATTTTTCTCTCTTGACTCTAATTGGACGTTGGAAATATTGTCCGTAAGCTTCGTTCTTCACATCTACCGATTTCTGACATTTTTGTACAACCGTCCATTTCGCGCTAGTCTTTATGCCCCAAGACTTTCTTTGCGGTTTCGTTGATAGTACGTTTTAATTCTGCCCAAAACCCGTATTCGCCAGTGTTGCCGATGTTACGTAGCAAAGGCGTCAATATTTCCGCCAGGCCGGTTGTGCATGCTTGAGCCGCGCCGTAGCCCCACTGAAGAGTTTGTCAATCGCAAAGATTTTAGGAGGACCAACTCTCGATTTGTGCACTGAAGAGATCCTACACCGATAGATTTCTTAACCTAGTGACGGTCAGAATCTTGCTTCTCGGCATGATCGGGCATCCATCACACTTGATGCTCATCTCCTGCGAATGAGGACGTGGTCAATTTGGTTGACGGTGCATGTATCCGGAGACTTCCTGGTTTCCTTATGGATGCGTTCGTACGGAAAGCATGTTGAGCTTACGACAAGATTTCTACTGCATGCAAAGTCGATTTGTCGTTGACCCCTATCATTGCATTCGTCGTGGAGGCTATGTCCTACTGTTGTTCACCTATGCCAACTCTCGTTCCTAGCTTTCGCATTGAAATCTCCCAGCAGCATTTTGACTTCGTTTTGTTGGAAACGAGTCGAAAAATGTCTCTACGCGGTCGTAAAACTCATCTTTCACTACTTCTTCCTCCACTTCAGTGGGAGCGTCCACGTTGATGAGCCAAAGGTTGAAAAATCGAGTCTGAGCGCAAGTCGCACACAACCTTTCACTGATGGGTTTGAAGTTAATAACGCATGGTTTGAGGTGTGTGTTCGCGATGAATCCTACTCCAAACTCGTTGGTTCGAGATGGTTTACCACTTTTGGAAATTGTGTGCGGTCTCGCTGCCTTTGTTTCCTGGACTGTGGCGATGCTCTGTTTGTATTTCTCGACCTGTTGTAGGAGAGCCTTCACGGCCCCAGTTTCTTCAGGGAGCGTGCATTCCAGGATACGAAAGTAAAATCCGCAAAATGTTTGTTTGGTCGTCTTTGTTGATTCGTCCACTTCGAGGCTTTTTTTTTTAGATTTCCAAACATAGAGTAATTTTTACAAGGATAGGTTGTCGGCCCATGGCTTAACCCTGTTCGGAGACTGCTGCTTAATGTGGTTCATAACGTGCCAGATTTAACACAGCCATGTTGCAGGTCTGACTACGTGATTCATGCCACCCTAATGACTTAGACGCTTAGATGTAATTCAGTCAATCCGTCTACAGCTATCTTTCCCTCATCCTTTCACAACAATGGCTTGGGACAAGCTTCGGCGAAGTTATCATAAAACTGTATCGCCCCAAATTCAACTTTGATGCCAATGAAATTTATACAGATGTTAACAAAAACAGGAAGGACCTAAACATGTAATCTCATTCAGTAAAACGTAACACTCATTTCCATTCAGACCCTATTCCAGGTCGTGTCGTCATCGCAATTTTCTTTACAAAATCGCGTCGACGACAACACAATCGTCTTGGATGAGGTCATGTAGGAAATGCAATGATGCACTTCTGCCGCCCTATGATCCCGCTGTAGAGTTCCTTCTTTCCCGTCGTTCGCTAAGGAGCAAGTGTTTTCCACGAAACATCAATGCGGAAAGTAAAAGTGCACGAAAATTAAAGCAGCCGATCACATTATTTTGTCGTAAGGAAAGATGTAGCTGTACTCGTAGTATGATCTAAGGTTTTGCCTGATGCACCCATCATAATGTAGCGAAGATGAAGAATTCCATGAAGAAGTTGTGAGACTGATAGTGATGATGACGACAATATGATGTTGCTCGCTGGGTTGGTGATCACGTTGATGATGGTGTGATGGCAGAGGTAACGATCAAATGATCAATGACTTTCCTTTTTCCGATGACATTTTCACATTATTATGCAATCTGGTGCTGCATTGCATCTTGGTGCATATGTGAATTGCATACATTCTGACGTTTTAGTGGACGGAGTTATGCATGAGTTTCCTCAATCTGCTTTATGTGTGATATGCTTCATGTAAGTTACAAGCACGGATCTAAGTTGTGTATATTGTAACATATTCAAGTTTCTCCCTTCATATTTGGCAACGACACTTTTTTGAAATCGGATAATAATGCCACTCCATTAACCCTATGGCATTTACCTCGACTGATATGCGGTGTGCATTCTGGTGGCAAACTACTATAGATACGAATCTCAATTAAAATTCATAATTATCCATAAAGTGTTGAAATTCTTAACATCGCCAATGGATGAATGCATCTGAATAAATCGCTTCACTACTATATGGTTGCTCTTTCCTCTCTCCCAGTGGGGCTGTTTTCCGCATCTTTTACCGCTTCTAGCCCAGGCGTGACTTTGATCATAAACCGATGATAGGCCAAATGGGTCTGCGCTGTATATTCACATAAACTTTACGCTCGGTTTTCCGAGTCCAGGAAAAAACCTCCTTAATCAGAGTACGGTCATAGGTTCGAAAAGTCTATCCATCCGTATCAGTGCGAGATGAATGCATGCAGATAAACGTGTGTAATAGTTCTGAAATATATATGTGGCGTGATCGCCAAAGAGCAACCATTCATCATCATTCATGTCAGCATTGAATCCATCATCGTAGTCATCAGCATTACCGCCAACATCATCAGTCAAAGGTGCTTCGTACATACATTGATGCGGTTTCGAGTGTGCAAATTTAAATTAAAAGGGGTCAAATGGGGTCTAAGGAATTTATAGTCGTGGCATTGAGACTGGTGAGGTCTAAAGGCTTCGGAGCTCAGAGACCAAGGTCATGCAATCTGTCGAATCTTCGACAAATTATTATTATGATATATGGAATCGATTTCTGGCGGAATCTCTTTGAAATCGAAAGATATATCAGACAAGATATAATGACAATAATTTGGATTTAGACAACTAGTGCAAAATATTATTTTATTTTGGAAGAAAATTAAGACGATTAATATTAGCTTCTGAAGTTTAATCGGTATGCGTATCACATCTAAATCCGAATACATACTCTCGCACTAGTTTTCAGTTCTTATAAAAAGACGCTTATTTGTTGGATAAGATTCAAAACAGAAACCAATTGTTATAGAATTTTTCCGAGTTAACCCCTTAATTATAAAATGAAAATGATGATGAGGATTCAATCTACATAGTACTGTATGTATGTTGTCTGATGCCTATTCTTAAACTAAGTGATAATTTATGCATTATAAAGATAGTAAACGACTCTCAATTAGCGTTAGCCTTGGAAATTGATGCGATCTTTGCACCGCCACATCCGTTAATTATCCTGTTTATAATCAAAAATATTAATCAACTTTTTTATGGTCAGTGGTCTAGTGTCTTCCAGTCTTACTCCTTATAACATTATCACGAGTTGTTGACGAATCCAATTAAGTACATACTCGATTTGATGAAACTATTTAAAGAGAACTACCCTCTTTTCCACTAACTACTACGAATCACATATCAAACATTTGTCCACCATCATTATGTGGACGTTCAAAATGAATAGCATCATTCATTCAGCCATTTTTTTGCCTTTTCGTTTCATATTTGGCTTGTTGCAGCTCGCCGACTAGATATTCATCAACGTCTTTATGCAGGCACTCCACCTTCTTCTTCTTCCCATCATCCGCGCTGGTTGTTTTTGAATACGTAAACTTGTTAACTGAAAATTATAGCGTCGGTTTGCTAAAACCATGTCATGCTTGCTTGTAGAGATGACGGCAAATGTAGGGTTTGCTCTAGTGCGCGCAGTTGAGTGTAATACAATCAATTGAAAGGCTTTTCCGAAGATTTTTAATTAAAAAATTTTTGATACAGAGCTCGCACTGCGTACAGATTCAGGATCAGATAAAAGATGAACGAGATTATATGCTATATGTTGCCATTATCATGCATGCCTGATCTTAACTAGGCACTAGTGTTCTAAGTGCATCTGAAGCTGAATCGATTATTACGCTGCCTGTTTTGCATACAAATGCTTCAAATCAATGCACTGCACTTCGTCTATTTTCACATCTGAGAGCAAAGGATAGATTGGTTAACGTTAGTTAGTGCCTCTCGTTTTTATCCGGGATAGAGGGTGGACGAGTAGCTTCTGTGTCGTTAGTTAAGTTTAGGTGAGGCCCATCGTGCATCGAGTCACATTTGAACCCTCAACGACCTTCCCCATGACAATTAAACACCGAAACAACGTGACAGAGCTGTAAAACATTGTGTACCCGTAAACAAAAAAGGGTGGCAGTATCTTAGCTCTAATTATGCCGAAGCACCTTACGTCATCATCATCGTGGTGCGACAGCCCGATGTCGGCCGCATTGGCTGCTTGGATCATTGTCCTCCAATTATCTCGGCCACCTGACCGCGTCCACCAATTTTGGAAGACCAGTAGCTGCTCGACGTCCGCATATACTGAGCTCTCCCAACGAGATCTCGGTCGTCTTGGTAGTCTCGCTCCGTCGACTCGTTCTGCGTTCATTACTCTCTTTGGCATGCGATCATCGTACATTCGTTGTACATGCCCTGCCCATTGAAGTCGTTGTAGTTTGACGATTTTTGAAACTTTCAGCTCATCGTACAGTTCACACAACTCATGGTTGTACCATCCATCTCGATCGCAAACAGCCCCGAAAATACGCTGCAGAACCTTACGTTCAAATGTATCTAGCATGTTTCCGGAGGCTTGAGTTAGGGTCCATGCTTCGCACCCATAGCCTAGCACTGGTCGTATGATGGTTTTGTACACGCGGAGCTTCGTGTTTCTGGGCACATGCTTCGAATTCATTATAGGGAATTAGCTAACTGTATCCGTCGCTTGATTTCGTCAGTTCCGTTGGCGTCCCTTGACAAGTTACAACCCAGGCATATATAGCTCGTTCACGAGCTCGATGTTGAGGTTTCCCACCTTCATGTCCGATTGTGCAGGTGCCCTTGTCCCGGATCGCATCATTATTTTAGTTTTACACTCGTTGATACGTGGTCCAACTTCTTTTTCAGCGGTATCGAGCGGATGCAGAAGTTCTTCTGCGTCGGCCAATCTTCGGGACATCATGTTGATGTGACTCGGTGAGTAGCGTCTTGCTGATGTCTATATTCATAGCCCGAATAGCGTGATTGAAGAGCGTCGGTGCCAGTTCATCGCCCTGCTTCAGACCAGTGCGTGTTTCAAATATGTAGATCAGTTAGTCTATTATGGATCTTTACCTGTAAGACGCAGTTGGTCATTATCATATTTGTCAGTCGCACTTATTTTGCTGGTATACCAAATTGCAGCACGATGTTGTACAGTACACCATGATCGATACTGTCGAATGCCTACTTGAAATCAACAAAAATTTAGTACGCATCAACGTTGTATTCCCAGCACTTCTGAAGTATCACTTTGACCGTAAGCTAATCGGTTGTGGAGCGACCAGGTCGGAAACCGCTTTGATATTCGCCAATGATTCGTTCTGCGTATGGCTTTATTCTATTTTCCAGAATTTTACCATTATTTTATAGGGCGTACAGACTAGCGATATGCCCCTGTAATTCTAACAACCCAGCTTATCTCTCCTTTTGTGAATTGGACAGATGATGCTTCTGCGCCAATCGTTAGGGATTAGGCTAATTTTTTCCAGCTTATTTTTTTTTACTGTACTGTACTTCGTTGTCGGAATTTTAAGGGAATTACGTTTGCTGGGTTGGTGATCAACAAGGAATTAATCCGTATTCTTATGCCTTCGGTAGGGAAGGGCTGGCTGAAGGAAAGCAGGACACTAAACTAAAGATAGATTTTTACAGGAACAGACATTTCAAGGCGGGCCATCCTGTGTAGGTTAGGTTAAAAGGGTTGCTTAAGCACACTTAGACTACCACTGGGTCCGTTGTGATACCCCAGGGCTCAGCAACTGAGACTAACTCACTCGTTAAATCAGCCTGAGCTCAGAATGAAGCGATGTAGCCATTTATGTACCTTTTTCAGGTCATCCAGATCGAAGAAGAAGTAAGAACCAAGGAGGTCTTTCCTAAAACTCGCTAGGGCCGGACAGGTACACAGGAGATGAGACGTACTTTCCTCCTCTTGCTCGTCCCAACAGCTCCTGCAAAAATTATTATATGGAAGACGAAGTCTCCTGGCATGCTCCCCAATTAGGCAATGTCCAGTTAGCACACCGACGACAGTTCTTAGATTATTTCTGTTTAGCATTAGCAACCCAGAAGAACGTTTGGGATCCAGTTTGGGCCACATCTGTCTAGCAACATGATATGTACTGCCATTGCTCCATCAGATGCAGGCCCTATCATACGCCTCATCTTTGATTGCCAGTTTATAAGCAGCCAACGGCATCCTGGTGCCACGTAACGGCCCGCTAATCTCATTGGTCGAACCTGCTCGAGCCAGTTCGTCGGCCTTGCAGTTACCAACATAGCCACTATGCCCTTCCCTTCCCATCTCTATTAGGGAGTTTCGACAATCCAGTATTGCCTTCGTATTTACCAAGACAGAGCTAAGCGATTTAATCGCCAGTTGGCTATCCGTGTAGATAATAATGTCCCTACCAGATATATCGTTTTGCGACAACCAGGCTAGAGCTTCAGATATTGCCGTAACTTCCGCCTGAAAAACACTACTAATGTTCGGGAGTCGGAACGAAAAGTCAATATTCAATCTTCCGAGTATACGCCAGCCCCCACTCCTTCGTCAGTCTTAGAACCATCAGTGAAAATGGTAATGGCAGCTGATTCCTAAAAAGCGTTTACGGGCCAATCATTCCTAGAGGGAATCAGGCCTGTAAAGCCCATTTCGAACAAGTAGTTCGGGGAGGTATAGTCCGTCTTCTCATCTCGTGATCAATATAGCCGAGTGACCTGTGGATGTCCAAGAGAAGCAGATTCAACAGAGTGCCCAAGGCAGCGGTCAGTGTATCCTTAGAGCCCCCGTGATGGCAATGCATGACAATCTTTGGACCTTCTCCAGCAGGGCTCAGTAGGATACAATCCTAAGTGCCGTCCACCAGACGACAACCCCATGTAACAGAATAGGGTGCAAAACCGACAAATAAAGCTAGTATACAACCGAGGATCGATTGTAAGCCAGCCCCATTTCTTACCTATGGCGTTCTTGCACGAGTATAGTGCAACAGTAGCGTTTTTAACACGTTCCGGAATGTTTAACTTCCAGCAAAGTTTCCTATCCAGTATGAGACCAAGGAACTTGGCCTTATCCGTGAGCAAAAGTTCTGTGCCCTCCATCAAAGGTGGTTCGAATGAAGGTAAACTGTATCTTCTAGTACTGTCATTTTTAAGGACTAAAATGTCACCGGCGATTTTCAATTAGTTGAACAGGGCGCAACGACTCTAGCTTCGCTTCGAACTGATTTCCAATCGACTTGTCTTCGTTGCCAGGCCTGCTGTAGTTTTCACACTATGTATTTTCATAAAATCCAAAAACAAGAAAAACACAATTTTCAATAACCTCAAATATCTTTTTTTTTAATAATTAATAATTTTCATGTTAACAAAACAAAAAAGAATAGTCTACTACACTACAGATAATACAATATAATATGAACTATATAATATAATAATGATAAGAATTAATTTGTTTGATTTCGTTTTCATTCAACTTCTCCTTATGAATGATAATTATGTAGTTAATCTAACTAAATTGCAAACTTGTAATTATACATTTTTTATACACACAAAAAAAACGAATATAGAGAATAAAAAATGACAAAACGAAAAAAAAAATAAAATAGAATAAACACTACGTATGTAATTTAAACAATATTTTAGGCGCATAATTTCTTTTTGTTGTTTTTCTTATTTTCATTTCTCCAACAACGAGACTTTAGTAAACTTTTTTCTAAAATTATGTTTTGATTTTGTTTTTTATGTTCTACTATACATACTTAAAAGTGGTAGAATTGACGACAGAAAGTTATCAGTTAGTTTAACATTTAGCAATTTTACTTTTATTATGAGTTTAGTTAATTTATTGGTATAGACACAAACAAATGTGAATAACTCTGGTGAAGTATATTATGTATAATATACTCGTATTGCGAATAGACATACTCATGTATACATATATAATTTACAGTGATATATTTACGTTTATATAAACACGGATTTTTTTCATATTTGCATGAAATTCAATGGATTCTGATGTTGTGGTTGTTTTTTTTTCTAATTATTTTGTTGACTTTTTTTCATTAATAATTAAAAATGTAACTGCATTAATTTTAGTTTTGTTATTTATTAATATATATGTATAAAGATATTATTCAAATATTCAACACAAAACCGTTGCTTTTGGTGAGGTTGTACTCTGCTCAACGTCTCTTCCGTCTAAGGGAGAGGGTGAACTCAGTTTCCTCGAAACGGCTTCACTATGTAGAGCGGATTCATCATAAAACTCATCACTTTTTCGACATCATTCACATGTTGATCAACAACGGATTTTTAGTTTTGCGAATTTTCTGCATTGCCGCCTTCAGAGATCTGATCTCTGTCGTCTTAGCACGGCTAACTTCATTGTTGGATGCATTTTGGTTAGTGGTGATTCAATTTATCATTGATATCATCGTTTCGGTTAGTTACACTGCTATTACTATACACATTCAAATGTGGGTGATTGTAATTTGCATTGACGCTGTTACTACCAGTGCTGGGGTTAGTGTTTAGTAACTCGCTAAGACTACTTAAACTAACGGCCAATCTTCGATCGATCGTTGGTTTCCTATACTCATCATCACATCGTGATGAATTCGCATCCGTCACTGACGTGTCCGGATCCGAACGGAGTGCAGTCCGTGGCATTTGAAGCGTTGCCTTTTCTATTTTATAGAGACTCGGATATTGTCTAGTTTGAATACTATTTGACTGTGGTGGTTGGAAATTATTCGAATTGATTTTTGCTGATGCTACGAAAACTTTGAAAGTCTTTGGTTTGTCCACTGGTTTATGGATTATAGTTGTGGTGAATTTCTTTTTCACTGGACTTTGTCGAACGACGGTAGTCTTTTGATTGTCCAGCGATGACGAAGGGTGTGCGGATGACATTGAAGATGCCCGAGCTGTTGTCCAGAATGGTTTGTTTGCCGATGAATTTGATGGTAAACATGATGATGACAACAACGGAGATGAGGACATCGTTGCGTTGATTTTGAATGATGCTTGACTGTTCCTAACATGCGGAAATTCACGCAGTTGAGAACTTGGCATATTCGATTGTGATGATGAATCGACGCTACTATAGGTTGTTCTCAGGCCTGTAACGGCAGAAAGGCGGTTTTTATTTGTTGGATTTGAAATGAAAGGAAAATTGGTGGCGAATTAGTGGACGGTGGGTTGTGTTCAAGTAGGGCAAATGTGAATGATAGGCAGGAATTAAAAGCGGTGTACAAATCGAATAAAGCGTATTTTAATTAGGTTAAAATTCAAGAAAACTAGCAAGTAAAACTGCAATTAGTCCATTTTTCAGTGGTGGGTTACTGCCGCGTTTTCATTTAAAAGATATATTATATTAAAATAAGTAAAAGATTGACTATCATTGATATGCACATATTAATATATATATATGAATGAGGGTAATGCCAAAAGTAACCATTTTCTTCTTACAATAAAATGGGAGCTTCAAATTGTCGCCAAATAATGCAGCTTGAGGTAGGCATCAAATGGTTCAAAATAAATGTCCCTTTTTTCGTTTTCGACAAAGTAAAAAAAAAAACATTACCTCTTATATGAAAACTGAAACATCTTCATCTTCCTATAACATGTCATGGAAATCATTCACAATGATACCAAATCACGAGGCACCTAAACTAGCTAGTGGCATTAAATAATGTTCTTTAAACAGCGTTACAAAAAATTGCTTCCCAAAAAACGTTGAAAACAAAAAAAAAATGCGCTGAAAAAACACGCATAAACAATTTTACCGAAAGTGAAACTGCGGAGAGCCAAGTCATCGAAAAAAAGGACGAAACAATTAAAGAACAAGCTAGCTTTCGGTTAGCTTGCCGAAGGTATGATACCCTTCTCGCTTCGCGTGAAAGGTATCATACCTTCGTTATGACTTATGGTGCATTTGCCACTTTGAAATTAGTAGTAAAACTAGTTCCCATTTCATTGTTCCTATGAGAGGTATATGAAATAGTAGGCCGGTTTCAACGAAATTTAGGAACATGATTTAGTAGTCAATATGATTAAATAATATAAAATTTGGTAAAGATATCTTTAGAAATAAAAAAGTTGATTTTTTTTTCAACAACAAACAACTTTATTGAATTTACCACTGAATAATTCGTGTATCGTGTAATCGGTCAAAAAAAACAGCAACAGCGATCTCCGATTAAAACGAATTGTAAGCGAAATTTTAATAAATATATTTTTTGTTGTTGTAAGATCGGTTGACAAAACTCAACCGAAAACAACTTTTTTTTAGCTATTCCATGTTAATTAATTAATGACAAGAAATCACACACAATTTTTACAAGTGGCAAACCATCGGGCCGCAAGGAGTTTGGAGTAGCATTTATAGTGAACAATCACCTCAAACCGCATATTACTGACTTAAAACCCATAAATGAACGGCTGTGTGCGATTCGCATCAAGACTCGATTCTTCAATCTCTGGCTCATCAATGTGCATGTCCCCACTGAAGTTAAAGAAGGCGCAGTAAAAGACGAGTTCTACGCCCGCCTTGAAACTCTCTTCGACTCACTTCCAACAAACGACGTCAAATTGCTGCTGGGAGACTTTAACGCCAAAGTCGGAAATGAAAGTTGGCATCGGGGGACCACTGGAGGCCACAGCCTCCATAAAGAATGTAACGATAACGGCCAGCGACTTATCGACTTCGCCTGCAGCAGGAATCTAGTCGTAAGCTCTACGTGTTTCCCGCATCGACGCATTCACAAGCAGACCTGGAAGTCTCCAGACGCACATACCGTTAACCAAATTGACCACGTCCTCATTTGCAGGAGATGGGCGTCTAGTGTCATGGATGTCCGCTCCTATCGAGGAGCAAACTGCGACTCAGATCATCACTTGGTGAAGACGACCTACAGATGTAGAATTTCCTCAGTGCACCAATCAAGAATCAGCCCTCTTTGCGGTTGATAAGCTTTTGAGTGATGCTACAGCGGTGGCGTATACTACCGCCCTTGAGGAAAAACTATCACCTATGCTACACAACATCAGCAACACAGGCGTCCATGGGTTCTGGGAAGAACTGAAGGGTACCATCAAGGATGTCGCAGAGAAGGTCGCGGGATATAAAGCCCGGCGAGCGCGAAATGACTGGTTCGACGAAGAATGCAAAGACTCACTTGACGCGAAAAACGAGGCCTACAGACAATGGATTCAACGAGGAACCAGAGCCAGAAGAGAAAAATATGACGAGCTACGGCGAATATCGAACAGAATAATTAGGCGTAAGAAACGTAAATACTTTGACGAGCAGTTGCTGAACATAAACGAAAACTTAGCTAATAGGAACACCAGACAAGCGTACAAACTAGTAAATACAATTAAGAACGGCTACCAACCCAGGACTAGCCTTTGTAAGGACAAGGATGGAAACATCACCAGCGACACCGATGGCATTAACAAACGATGGGCCTCTTATTTTGAAGAGCTTCTAAACCGACCATCTAACATCCCCACACAGGAAGCTCTCGACGATATTGTTGATCTAGGCCCACCCATTCAACCCCCGACAGTAGAGGAAGTTGATCTCGCCTTGCGGTCACTAAAACGAAATAAAGCGCCGGGCGCTGACGAGATTCCAGCTGAACTGCTAAAATTCGGTGGAACGAGTCTAGTTGATGCCATACATCAATTACTCCTGCGAGTATGGGAGAACGAGGAGATCCCAGACGATTGGCGCAGAAGCATCATCTGTCCAATTCATAAAAAGGGAGATAAACTGCGGTGTGAGAACTACAGGGGCATCTCACTAGTTTGTACGTCCTATAAAATTTTGACGAAAGTTCTGGAAAATAGAATTAAACCGTACGCAGAACGAGTCATTGGCGAATATCAAAGCGGTTTCAGACCTGGGCGCTCCACAACCGATCAGCTCTTCTCAGTCAAACTGATACTCCAGAGGTGCTGGGAATACAACGTAAACGTATACCAAATCTTTGTCGACTTCAATTAGGCATACGACAGTATCGATCGTGGAGTACTGTACAACATCATGCTGCAATTTGGTATACCAGCAAAATTAGTGCGACTGACAAAGATGACGATGACCAACTCCGTCTCACAAGTCAGGATCCAGAATAGACTTACTGATCTATTTGAAGCACGCACTGGTTTGAAACAGGGCGATGGACTGGCACCGACGCTCTTCAACCTAGCACTGGAATACGTTATTCGGGCCATGAATATGGACAACAGCAAGACGCTACTCATCAAGTCGACACAATTAGCAGCGTACGCCGACGACATCAACATCATGTCCCGAAGATTGGCTGACGCAGAAGAACTTCTGCATACACTCGATACCGCTGCAAAGGAAGTTGGATTACGTATTAACGAGGGTAAAACTAAAATAATGATGCAATCGGTGACAAGGACACCTGCACAACCAAGCATCAATGTGGGGGACCTCAACATCGAGTTCGTGAACAACTTCATTTACCTGGGTTGCAACTTGTCAAGGGACGCCAACGAAACTGACGAAATCAAGCGACGGATACAGTTAGCTAATAAGACTTTTTTCTCGGTTCTCCCCATAATGAAATCGAAGCATGTGCACAGAAACACGAAGCTCCGCGTGTACAAAACCATTATACGACCAGTGCTATGCTATGGCTGCGAAGCATGGACCCTAACTCAAGCTTCCGAAAACATGCTAGACACTTTAGAACGTAAGGTTCTACGGCGAATTTTCGGGGCTGTTTGCGATCGAGATGGATGGCGCATCCGGTACAACCATGAGTTGTATGAAATGTACGATGAGCTGCAAGTCTCGAAAATCGTCAAACTACAACGACTTCAATGGGCAGGGCATGTACAAAGAATGGACGATGATCGCATGCCTAAGAGAGTAATGAATGCAGAACGAGTCGACGGAGCGAGACTGCGAGGACGACCGAGATCTCGTTGGGAGAGCTCAGTAGGTGTGGACGCCGCGCAGCTGCTGGGCTCCCAAAATTGGAGGACGCGGTCACGTGACCGAGATAATTGGAGGACAATGATCCAGGCGGCCAAGGCCCGACGTCGGGCTGTCGCGCCACGATGGTGATGATGATGTTAATTGTTTTAGACAACCATTTCCAACCGTTTCGTTGACGCGCTTCCAAATGACTTTTTGCTCAACTGTTTCGCGTTCGATGGCAATTTATATTTTTTTCTGGGACTGCTTTTTTGCATTGGAGAGTTGTGTTCTCGTTGCGAATAGTGTTGTTTAGAACAACGTGAAGTTTTTTATGCTGACACCTGATTAAGCGTTGCGAAATTTTGTAAGACTTTGTATAATTTTTTGTCAAAAAAAAAAACATATTCTTGAAAACAGAATAATTAGATGTTTTGAGTAGTGATGTGTAGCACAGTAATGAGTCGTTCATTTTGAACGGCGCAACAGATTGAGCGGAAGATTTGGCACAACAAAATAGCCTCCGAGTCGTTCAATTTAAGAATGACACACTGTAAAATTAATTCCCAAACTAGGCCCAAAAGGCATAACCAATCCACGCTTATTTCTCATTACATATAATGTACTACAATACATTCATTCACATCCTATCCCATTATCTATCTGGAACTAAAACCACCATTATCTAACTTCCAAAGCAATCCCATCTAAATCCATTCATAATCACCTCTATGAAATGCACGCATTGTGTATACTCCTATATATATTCACAACAACCCGACTGCAAGCAAATCAATAACCATTTACTTACGTCGCACCGCAAATCCAAATTCCCCAAATACAGAAAACAGTCCCAACATTTTAAAACAAAAGTATTCAACTTATGAATCATCATCTCAAGGTCAACTTTAGATAAAACCAAAAAAATCCCATAGCTTCCACTTCCACTACAGCTACAGTCAGAGCAAAATTCAAATTTCCAGCTGCTGTAATACAAAATACATACAGTCTAGCATCATAGAAGAACAATACGAAATCGAATCGTATCATATCTTTCAAAAAGATTCGTTCAAAAAGAACGATACAAAAGCGAATCGTTTAAAAAAAGTCGTTCAATAAAAACGATACAAAATCGAATCGTTCAAAAAGAACGATACAAAATCGAATCGTTTATATCGTTCAAAAGGAACGATACAAAATCGAATTGTTCATGCCGTTCAAAAAGAACGACACAAAAAAAAAAACGACACATGAGATACATCTCATCAAATAAACAAATAAATGAAAATTTTTGCAGTGCGATCTTAGACTATATTAAATTAAAAAGAATTTTGTTCAGCACATTCGAACTTATCACAAATTTCAAATCGTATACGAGGCTTTAGATACGAAATACCGAAATTTCTACAATCATAAAAGTGTATCGGATACATATGCATTAATGACGAGGAACTAACAGGTAGACAGAACAAAAGACATAGATCAAACAGATATATACATATACAAATTTACCATACTAAGATGTTAATTACACTGCTTTACCTTGCTTCAATTCAAGCTGTGAGCATTTACTACTCTTACTCTCAAATGGGTGATATTTGTCGGTATTTGATTTGATATGACAATCAGTTTTACTATCAACCGCTAATTTATCAGCACCTCTAGATATGAACGCTACAGATGTGCTGTTGTCTTTTGTGGTAGTAGCAGAATTCACACACATTACTTCAACGGCATGCTGTTAGAATATTTGTTTTAAATAATTATATAAAATGCTGACAAAAAAAAACTTCTAAGAAAATATGGTGGAAAAAAAAATAAAATTTTTAAAAAAAACCTTCAAAATAAATAAAATCTAGATAAATCAAAAAATTTCGCAAAATGAGAATAAAACTAATGGGAAAGTGGATTAAGTAGGATGAACTACAATAGAGTAAATAGAAATAAAAAAAATGGGCAGAAAAAAAAAACAGAACAAAAAAAGTCAATCACAAAATAAAATAAACGAAGAGTCTAAAACTAAATAAATTGTTAAAACAATAATTACAAATAAAAAAAGTAAGAGAAGAGAAAAGAAAAACAAAACTGAATGAATAAAATAAAATGTATAATAAAAACGAAAATCTCTATCATTACATGCCGATTACTGGATTAGTCAATTTTCAATAAAAAAAAATTAAATCGTTCCATTCTAATGACAACATGTATCACCCGTGGTTTCTAGAGTCAAAAGTTTTGGCAAAACATGATTATGAACATGCATTGATCCTTTAGTTGCACTGGTGACGCATGCAATGCAATGTTTTTTAAGTATTTCGAATTCCTATTTTCTAAGACATACCTCGCTATCTGGACTTGGTGAATCCTCTTTCGTTGAAAGTCCTTGCACAAAATTCAGATCAGAGAGATCCTCGGATGCTAAATGTGCACGAAATTGCTGATTTCTGCGGAGAAAATTCGTAAATAAGAAAATTAGAATCCTCTATGGATACGAGTTAGTTCTATGAAACGATCCGTGTACATATTATATAAAAATTAAAGAGTAGTTTGAAGCGCAGCCTAAAAGGTCGGAACTTAAATTATACAGGTCTTTAAGCTGCCTAGAATTCTGAGTACAGTACCGTAGTTTCAACCAACGTATATGTTGTGCGCAAATCACTAGCTACTACTAAATTGTTGCCATTCTGAATCTCCATTTTTTTTTGCAATTTTGATCTCAGATTCGCATTTAGTAGCCCATTTTCCAGCAAGGTTGAATGTGTTTTAAAAAAACGTGTTGCCGTTCAGGATCATCATTTTGTGTTTGATTTTTTATAATTTTGACTATAGATTCACAATAAGTAACCCAAAAACCCCCTACCAGTTTCTTTAAAAAAAAGAGTTTGCCATTCATTTTGTTTTTTACAACTTTCACTTCAAGTTCACAATCAGCGATCCAAAAAAAAAACCTACCAGTAAAATTTGCCGTCTTTTGAAAAAATGTTGCCATTCGTGCAACATCGACTTTAGATTCGCAATCAGCGACCCCCACTCGCTTTTTTTCAAGCAAGAATGGTGAGTTTTATGAAAAAAAAAAATTGTTGCTGTTCACAATCCCCATTTTGTTTTCCAATTTTTGTGATTTTGACTTTAAATTCGCAATCAGCGACCCAGGTAACCCTCTACTAGATTCTTCCAGCAAGATTGGCCGTTTAAAAAAATTTTGGATCCCAAATTTTTTTTGCAACTTTGACTACAGATTCGCAATCAGTGACTCAAAAAACCCCAACCAGTTTTTTTTTCAGAAAAATTGAGCATAAACTTTCCACCAAAAATCAATCAATTTCTTCACCTATTTAATCAAAAACATAATCTACGCAGACCTGCAGAACCACCTATGATTTTCTGTTCTTTCAAAGCCAGCCTCTCTACCCAGTACAGATCTTATATTCTTTCAAAACCTGCATATCTACCTCAATCAACAGACCCGCATACCTACTCAAACCTGCATCCATTCCTAGATCTGCAGACCTACCCAGGACTGATCTTTCGTTCTTTCACAACCTGTGTCTCCACCCAAATCTGCAGACTTACTTAAACTTCAATTCATGCCCAGAGTGTCCTTATGTCGCAACCAAAAGACACAAATACCTTCAACAGAACTCCAGGGCATTGCTCTCATCATCCCCATTCAGAAAATATCCATGTTCACTAGGTTTCCCTCCATGGGTATGGAGGGAAATCCAGTGAACAACAAAGGTCCGTTTGTACTGACCTAAACACTCAAAATGATGCCAAAAGTACTGTAGTGCAGTGGCCTTCATAGCTCCGATTCAAGAGATATCCATATATACCAGGTTTGATTTCGGCTTCATTTCATGATCAAGAGAGTCCTTTTGTCCCGGCACACACCTGGAGAAACACCAACACAGGGTGGTTCTTATATCAAATACCCAAATGAAATTTGGCTGAGATCGGACCACGGGAACTGCTTGGAGGAGCGAACTTTGAAAAGACTTAGCCAAGTAACTCTGGTTTAAATCTTTTGTGTCCAAACCTAAGACATTATAATGATCACGATATATTGGTAGTCCAGTCGATAAGCGAAATTACTCCCACTGGGTCGTGCTAAGGGTCACCCAAGGAAGCTATAAACGAAATTCGGTTAATCGGACCACTGTAAGTGCCCGTAGGAACGGAACGGAAGAGTGTATCGTTTTCTCCACTTTCAAGCACTCATACCACAAGGGGGAGTGCGTTCAAACTGACGATCTTTGACTTCGGCTACCCAGCATTCAAAAATAAGAACGACACAACAAACATCTAGTCTGAGTATTGGCGTGGCTTAAGCCAACCTACAACTCGCCAAAAAAGCCCCGGATGTTATGGTAGCCAGGGAGAACCTTGGCATTTCTCTTATACAAAAGCCATGATGACTGAAAGAAGTCATCAAAGGACTGAAGGTAAGCAATGCTTCGCACATCTATGACACTAATGAGGCTAGACTTCGGGCTTGTGTCATAGTGAGAAAAAGCATTAAATATATTTGTCTTTCAGAATTCACTAGCAGCGATCTCGTGGTCATCAGCATCAACACGGCTAGAGGAGACAAATCGAAGAAACTTGTGGCTGCATCAGCATTACTTCTTAGGTGACTCAGCAGCTCCCTCCGATCAGATATAGAAGCTTGAAGCACAATACACTTCTGCTGGTCGGCTGTGACGTCAAAGCGCACCATACAGCATAAAAAAAAAAACAGAGGTGAGTACCTTCTTTACCTAATCACCAGTTTAGACCTCACCATTTACACCAAAGGGAATAAGCCTGCATTTGTAACGAGGTCTAAGCAAGAGGTGCTTGACATCACATTGACAAATTGGATTAAGAGCTGGCATGAATCGGATGCCATGCCATGCTCATCCGACCACATTAGGTTTGATCTAGACGTTTTAGTATCAGAAACACGGGCGAGACGTATCCCGCAATTAACAAACTGGATAAACTATGATACATCACTTCATGAGAGATTAGCAATGATCGGTAGGACGGGGTCGAACTGGCGAAGCTTGCATTTCCTTACTACTAATGTTACCAAAGCCATCTCAGCCTTCTACGAGGAGAATTGTCCATTAAAAATGACCAAAGACAGAAGAGGAGTTACCTGGTGGAATCCTCAACTCTCACGCCTTAGGAAAACTACCAGAAAACTCTTCGAAAGAGTGAATAGAAATGGTGGGTGGGAGGATTACCATAACTCGCTCTCAGAATATAATAAGAAGATCAAGTCTACCATAATAAGCACGTGGAGAAGGTTTGCGAATGTGTCGACAACACTAATAAAACTATAAAATATGCACGCTTAAGGAAGCGCGATATCGAGGCAACGGGCAAATTTCTCCTAAGAACTCACTTCCTGGTTGTCAGATTCTAGGGGGGTACGGCCCAGTGCCACAAGCTATCTGGGAGCATATAAAGTTGCGCCACCTGACTGGAAAGTAGCGAGAAACATCTTTACGGAGGACAAACTTAAGTGGGCTATTAGATCTTTCCATCCATTCAAGTCGGCAAGCAGTAATGGAATATTCTTTGCCCTTCTTCAGAAAGGACTTGATGCACTGACTCCATATCTCTTGAACATATTTAGAGGCAGCTCCGCATTGGCATTTACATGGAGATCCACGAAGGTTGTCTTTATTCCGAAAATGGGAAGTCGCCCAAAATATGCCCATAAATCATACAGACCCATCAGTTTCACCTCCTTCATGCTGAAATCGATGGAAAAAAATTTGGACGACAAACTCTCTTGAAGAGAAATCCTCTACATGAAAGAAAGTTTACCTATCAAGCAGAAAAATCATATAGTCCGCTCTCCATTGCCTGGTGAGGGAGATCGAGGTGACAATGGAGGCAAACGAAACTACTCTTTCAGCTTTTCTTGACATAGAAGGGGCTTTCAACATCACTTCATTCACAACCATCGAGATAGCACTGAATAAGAAGTGTGCGGACACTATTACAACAAATTGGATAAGTTATATGTTTTCCTATAGAAGGGTCATCAATCACCAACATTGAAGGCGTGACCCTCCTTGCTTATGTCACCTGTGACTGTCCACAATGAGGAGTCCTATCAAAGGATGCCATTATATTTTTATTCATGCTCAGTGATGCACATACGAGTACAAAATAAGCATACATTTCCGAGCATGCGATTTCGGCAATTCCACTATATGTGCATTTTCTAACACATTTTTTGAGCATATTTATGTCCATTACACATATAGCGGAATCTTAACTTAAGCCTAGCCTACTTCACACAAACCGAAGCGTAAAAAAAAACATCGATCTAAAACAAAATCATACTTACCGTAATTCCAATTGCTGCATTTGCTGGAATTGCCTCAACTTTAGATTGGCAACACGCAAACGTTCCTCCAGTGTGGCATTTTCGACGCATTTAATCGAATACTTTTCGGAAAATGAGAGTATTTCCTGCCTGAGCTCCTCGAGTTCTTCCCTAGATAGATAAAAAAAAGTAAAAAAAATAACAGAAGTAATAGAACATTGGTAGCGCAACCAAAAATTGAAAACATACTCTTTTTCCTTAACAGGAACATTTGATTGCTCTCCTTTGTGAAATTGTCGTAAGAATTCCTGCTTGAATCGTGCCACTTCTCTTTGTACTTCGCTTTGGTGTGCCTTACGCATGGCGTCTAATGCAGCAAGTGTAGCCTGCGGATAAATGATCAAACGACATTCGATTTCAGATTTTGTTTGGTTGTCTTACGGATTCCAGAATGATCGAGTATTACAAGATATAATCGTGGATACGAGGGGGAGAAGGCAGGGGCGAGGTACCCTTTTCATTTTTTTTTGTGTAACTCATCGATAGTATATTTTAGATACAAAGTTTTATAAAAAAAACGGTTCGGTATTCTGAGTTAAGGGATTTTTACACGTTAGACCAGTCGTTAGACCAATCGTTAGACCACGCATTAGACCACCTTTCAGACCATCCATTAGACCACCCATTAGACCGCCTGTTAGATCAGGCATTTTACGACGCATCAGAGCAACTAAATAGGTGGGCTCGTGGTCTAAAGACTGGTCTGATAGGTGACCTCGCTGCCGCCATCTTTCCGATTCAGTGAACTTATTCGCGTCCCCTAGTATTTTTTTTAAAATTTTGGTCAACAGGACTGAATTTGCATTTTGATTACCTGAGTCTCTTCAGCCAATGCTTGTTCCTTTTCCAACAGCAGTCGGTCAATCTCTTTGCGGTGCTTCTCCTCCAGATCGCTGACTATTCTTCTGTGAGACGACTCCATGGCAGCTAAACCTTTTTCGCAGAGTGTCTACAAAAGCATGGTGATTTTGGAGAAGAAAAAAAGTTGTGATCAGAAATCAACGTTCATGAATCCTACCCGTCGTTTATAGGAAAGCGGGTCTACCGGACAAGGGCGCGGCTCAAGAAATCGACGAGTGAAACAAAATCTATTCGAGCAGGACTAAGAAAATGAAAATGGATTACTCACCCGCAATTGTTCAATTTCAGCCTGATAGCGCAGCCTGAAACTCTCGTCATCAATCGTTAGACTAGTGAAATCGCTACAATGCGCCACAATCTGATCCTTATAGGCCTCCTTCAGACACTCCAACTGTTTCGTGTGTTCCAACTCCAATAGCTCCAAACGTTTTTCGAGCTTGCGCGATCGATCACGCTCCACGTTCAGTTGATTTTGAATGAAGTCGCGTTCCTGCAATAAGGCCCCATATTCTTCATTTTGTAGATGCAATTTTTCCGAAAGCGTTTGTTTTTCGTCCGCCATTGCTCTATAACGTTCTGCGCTAGCCTCTAAACGTTCACACAACTCAACATTTTCGTCCTTTTCGCGATGGCACTCATCTTCTTTCGTTTTCAGCTTTAGCGTCATGGCAGACAATTCACGTTCGTGATCCTCCACAAGGTTGTTTTGGTGGTTGAGTTCCTCAAGCAAACTGTTGCGCTCGTTCTCCAGCATTTTGACCGTTGCGGTGAACTCGTCCATATGTTTTCGCAGCATGGCTACGTCCTTGTGGTGAGACGCCTGGAGTGCTTTAAGCTGATCCTCATGGTAGGCGGTCAGATTACACAGGCTGACCTGCATTTTTTCGCATTCCTCGCAGGAATTTCGCAGCTGTTGCGCGCAGGGTATCATATCCTGAATTGTATCTTCCAGACGGTTGGTGAGCATGAAAACTTCGTCCAAGGTCACTACCGGCGACGCGGAAATGGAAAGAGCCTGATTGGGGCTCAGTGTACCATACAGGACTGCCAATGATTCCTCCAGCTTTTTCAAAGAAGCAGCAACCGCTAGCATCTGTGTTCGATCCGAGAGGAATTCATTAGACATCCTCTTATACATGAAATTGAAATCGGCTTCTAATAAGACATCAGCCGGATTGGATATCTGCAAATCCTGTGACAGTTCCTCGAATAGATTTTCGTACTTTTGTAGGGTAACTATGCTGAACTCGGCATTAACGCCTGAATCTCCGGGGTCTTTGGAAAGATACTCTCCTTTCAGGACAGCAATTCGTGCATCGATCAGCGCTTTATGGGCAACAATATCGGCAAACTCCGACAACAATTGTCTGCCTTCGCTGGCTTTTCGCTCCTGCTCTAAGTGTAGCCTCCATTGTCCGCGCTTCATCTTGCACAAACATTCTTCGTAACATCGCGTCAACTGGTCAATGGCATTCTCCATTTCTTTTCGAAGAACATCCTGAACAGCATCTGCGAAATTTTCGAAGCTCACTCGCTCTTCGGGCGTCAGCGGATAACCGAAAGAGGGCGTCAATGAGCTCTCGAAGCATTCCGCATTGCGCATCATTATGTGCGCTATCTCTGACTGTACAAGCTCTGAATTGACTGCTTCCTGGGCATGTCGCCATGCTTCTTGGACCGCACCTTGCACAGCATCATTCGAACTAATATAGCTCAATGTCTCGGCGGCTAGGGCGCAAGCCAAACTCTCCATTGCATTGTTTTTGTAACGCTTTGTGATCAAGTTGATTTCGTTCTGCTGCCTGAGCAGTTCGTCCATCGATTTCGAGCTAACCGGTGGCAATTCCGCAAATGCCTGTTGGTTTTGCTTGGACGAAGATAGCACCAGTCGTCTTGCTAAAACGCTGGCTAGAACATCTACTGATCCACTGGGCTTGAACGATGATCGTCCGCTAAGTTTGGCTTTTAGCATCGCAATGAGTTGCGAGGTTTCGGCCAACTCCGCCTTAGTTTGTCTTTCGCCAAAGCGGGAAGAATCTTCAGCCCTGGCCAAAGAATCTCTCAATTTGCCGAAACAAATGCTCTCGAACGCAACACGTTCGGCCAAAAGCTCGAGGTCCTTTTGCGGTGTCAACTGATTCCTTTCTCTAAGTATTCGGCGTTGCTTAAGCAGATCGCCTAATTTCCCTCTGAGTTGCGCCTCCAACTGCGTCAGTGCTTGCTTAATGGGACTGGATTCCGGTAACTGTAAAGTATCAATTTGACTTGAGCACTCACCCGTCGAAACACAACTCTGGCATGACTCGCGCATTAACTTCACCACTTCAGTCAAACATCTTTCGACGAAGCGGATAGAGTCCTTGCGTTCGGTAATTGGTGAGACAGATCTTCGCGTTCTCGATGATCGCAATGATTGCAACTGCTGCAGACTCTGTTCAATTCGATCTTTGCTCGAGACAAGAACATTTTCGAGACATCTTAGGCGGTCAATGATATGCTCAGATGGTTTGGGACTAGAATAATTGCATATAACGCTACCCTCGGGTATTTTAGGTACAGGCGATGAAGAGTGTTCCATTCTCTTCTCTAGGGCATTTAAACGAACCATGAACTGCAACGAGTCATTGCCAGATGAACTCTCCAGACTTCGTCGTCGAACATGAGGTGCCATTCGTCGGATAAGTTTTTCGTCTGATGCTGATTTCAGGAGCTTGTCGGAGCTTGAACGTTCGATGGTATCAACCTTGTTTTCAAAATCATTGGCTTTGTCCTCGAGCTCCTTAACTACCGGTACTGATTCTTTGCCTTTCAGTGACAGTGTCCTGCGTCGTTCAGATTTCGTTAATTTCTGTTTCAGCGTTCGGACCTGCCTCTCTGAAGTGCTATATTTCAAGGTTAGATCACGAATCCTCTCGGCCATCATTTGAAGCTGGGAGCGATCCTCACTTCCTTGCTGTTCCAGATCTTGTTTCAGTGCAGCGTAGGAAATCTCCAAAGCATCGTATTGATTCTGCGATTCCTTTAGCTCCTTCTTCATGGCCTTGATTTCATTGACGGCCTTTTCAAATCTAGATTTGAGCTCAGTGTACTCTTCGGCCAACATATCGCGGTCTAAGCAGTAGGGATCGATGTCTGTCAGATTAGTTAGATCGCTCAGCGAGTCCACTCGTTTGAATTTCGTGCGATTTAAGTTACTGAAATTCGAGGGGCTTCCACCTTCAATCTCTCGAAGCTTCTTGTATAGTGACTCGTTTTCTTCAATACCACGCGCCAAGCGGTCCTCTAAGCTTTTGATTTTCTTCTGACTGTCCTCAAGCTCGTTTGTCATTTGCAAGACAATGATCTCGGCTTTTCCATTGGCATCGGTTAATTCACGAGAGAGTTTATTCCGCGCCTCTTCAACTTCTTGAATTCTCGAGGTGAAAGCGAGTTCGGTTTTCTCGAGCGTGCTTAACAATTCTGACATTCTTGAATCGCGTTCGCGGGCTTCCACGCGAAGCATATCGCGCTCCTTTTCCGCCAGACCTAAACGAACTTGAAGTTCTTTGTCAATGTTCAACTCTTCTTGGACTGGGTGGATCATGGGTAGTTCATCGGAGCCAACACTATCCACGGTGCTTCTTCTCGAACTCGGCGGAGACGAACGACTTCTTTTGTGGAGCCTAGAGCTTGAGCTTGATCGAGATCTTAGTCGGTCTTTAGCTCTGAACAGAGGAGTTGGCAAAGGTGGCGAAGGGGATAGCGGTGATCCCCAGTCTACACTGTCTCGTCGGCCACCCTCCGATGCCGTTCGATATTCTTCGTCCGAAGAGAAAACGACGGGCTTCGGAGTCGAAGGAGTTGTATCGACGCCGACGGTAACATCTTTCGAAGGATTGGTGACAGTCTCTGAAGCTATTATGTCCTGGCTCAGTTGCGCTTTCATGAAATCCTTTTCAATTTGGCTTTTCAGGTCATCACTGGTGTTGTCTTTAATTATAACTTCTTCTGGCCCGCCGTCCACTGGCTTGGCTTCTTGCGGTGGCTTCAAGCCGGCTGCATTACGTAGGACTGTTATCCAATTGGTGCGATACGCGGCTGACGCAGCAGCCAGAATAATTCGCCTGTTGTCCCAAGTGGTCAGCTGAAAGCTGTGACTCTTTGTTGTGTTAAATTCGCAGACATTCGTCAGACAGTTGACATCTAACACCCCATCTAAAACGCCTCGCTCTTCGGCCACCGAATCTCTGTAGTAGAAAAGTGCGGCACCGCGTAAGCTAAACCAATGCTTGGTCCACTCCTTCGCCCTAGGGTCCTGTTTCATCAGCCATCCCTTTTTCAAATTTAGAATATCATCGGCAGAAGGTTGTCCCACCCTCAGCTCCGCATTCTTCGACAAATAATTCACCGATACATCATCAATGTTGCACCCACCATCCGGATCACCACGCTCCTGCGACTGTTGCTTCTGATGTAGCTGTTGTTGCTGTGATTGATGGAGCTGTTGATAGAGCCTCGTGGCCAGACTAGATTTGCTACTACTACTACTATTGTTACAACTACTATTGATTTTGTTGGTGGTTGTGGTGGTGTTATTGATGATGCTACCGCTATTGTTGGCGTCTTTCGTCGCGTTTGGTCGCTTCTTGACTATGGCAGATACAATGGCTGGTGCTGTACTTGATGCTAATGGTAATGACTTTGGTCGCATACTAACAATCTTACTGTGATAGTCCCGTTGCAAGGGGATGACGGCGATAGGTTTTGTGGTTGCAGGAGTGGTGGAAATGTTGGTGACTGTATTGCTCGTGGTGGAAACGATGGTGGAAGTGTCTGCATAATGCGCTGGATGATGAAGGAGGTGCGGATGATGATGGTTGTGGTGGAGGTGAGATGGCATATCGGGTTCGTCGCGAGTCGCCGGCTCGTCGTCTTCGTTTTCGTGACTGATGTGGTGATGGTGACTGTTGTCGTTGTTTGCGGTGAGGTTTTGGTGCAAGTAGGTACTTACGCAGGAAGAAGATTGCGATTTGGATATATTTGGGATGTTAACGGTAGGGTTTGTGGCGGTGGTGGAGGTCAGATTCGACGGCTGTTGCCATCGTGCTGTTGAGGAGGCGATTTGATTCAGATTGTGAGTTATTGTGCTGGCGAAATCTTTTAGTTGATCCTCGCGGTGAGCTTCTTCAATAAGAAGGCAGGTGGTTGCTGGAAAGAAAAGAAAGGAGAAAATTATTTAATTTTGAGTTGAATATAATTGTGTAACATAGCGAAAACTTTATCTCGGCATAAGAAGACCCTGAGTCGGTTTTATACAAATGGTAACCAACTCCATGACCACTCTTTAGGTCCACATACGTAGTTCGCTATCTGACATATACAAATGACACTTGCAATTATATAACCTTCCGGTCATCCGTATAATTCTGTTAACAAAACCCCTCAATCTATATTCATGAAAAACCACACGAAATCCATTTTCGCTCCACCACTTGAAAGTGAAGCGTGAAAAAGATACGATTTTCTTTTCGCCATTGAACGGATACAGATATTTCATTGCCCGCTAAGTGCTCCAAATCAAACTAAATATCGTTTGGTATTATGTACACTGCGTTCAAAGGACTCGAAGGCATCCTCTAAAGTCATTGAATAATTGCATTCTATTAACAATTGCTGCATTGGCGCTCGTCTTAAATGAAACTTTTGCTATTTTGAAAATTTCTGTTGATTTGCAGCTTGGGGCTAACCGCCATTCTTTCCTGGCACTGTTCAGAGATGCCGCAGATCAGCACATTAGACGATGAATCTTTAGAATGCTAGGTCCGTAACTGGTGGACACTGGACGTTGGCTACGACAAAGAGGACCATAGCACTTCCAAGAGCAAGCGTACGGTATGTTGCTTGCTGTTTTGTTGATAATACGCCAAGATTGAACCACTTAATTATAATTAAGTAAAGTTGAGATAGTTACGGTTCGTTTATGCTATTAGAAGTGGAGATTCTTTCGGGGCACTTTGGATTTAGTTGAAATATGCCCTGACGATAGGTATGCCTTCTGTTTCCACTTAAGCGTAAGAGGATCACCGCGAGTTGCCATGATCTCGCCAGACTTTGACTGTGAAATTGATCCGATATATTGTCCGAATGGGCTCTAACTAAGAAGTTATTCAGCAATTCTTGCATGCTAAAGTAGCGACCTCGGGGTATTCATAACTTTTCGGAATTTTCCACGGGTCCGGGAGAAGTCAACGGCAGTTCAGGAAATATCTACAACGAGCAGGCCGTTGCTTGATATAAATGGGCATTGTCACTTAGTCAGAATATCCTCAAGGATCAGTTGCTTTGGATTCAGACTCTTTTAATGTACGAGTTAAATGTAAAAATTGTAGAATGAATTTTATGATGTTTTAATGACTATTTTCTGCATTTCTACGTGATCGAGAGGATGAGAGCCCTGCGTCTCTAGTGGAATGTTGTGATGAAAAACGACTGTTCTGATTTTTATAAATTAGAGATAGTCAGTGTGAATAGAAAATATCTGAATGAAGTAAATTACCTTAATTGTAATTACGATGTAGTGAAGTGCAAAATGTTAAACTTTCGATAGTCAATTATTATTATTTACATATTTATAACAATTACAGAAATGCATTTCCTACATTTAATGCCAAGTGTCGCCTCGACATTTTCACCACTGCAGATGACTCAAGTTCTTCAATAACAAATTCGTTCCACCTTCAGAAGCACCGCACCTCTTTCAATCAACCTCCAGCATCAAACTTCAATGAATTCTTGATCGACCGTATATGTATCAACTACAAATGATTGAATTGCAGCCAGAGCAATTAATTCATGCATTTAATTAACCACTTGCCCTAGTTTGTTGCATTACAACGAATCGATCGGGTCTTCAATCAGACGATCGACAACAAACTTTTGGTAGCCTTCAGTAGTTTGTGTAAAAGTTCTCATTCATTTGTTATGCGGCATGCCGGAGAAACTATGCATATGAAAAGCTTAATCGATTTCGTCAGCATATCATACCCTCGTCATGTTTGTCTTATACATACAAGTTCCAGACCTACAATCTTCCTCCACCACCAGCGCTCCTGCGATTAATAATTAATTTCTGAACTAAGATTAACCACAACATCGGTGCAGAAAAAGTGATTTAATTTGATTTTTCTTGAGAAGCACAACAGAAAAAAAAGAACAGCACTGGAGCACCTACATCTCCAGTCCCTGGGCCACACTCGACATTATGCTGGCAAAAACAGTCGCTGAGAGTTACTCTATAACGTGGGAACCTCTTGACTGTGTCTGCTTCAAAACAAATCACCAAAGATACAATATACTTCAAGTATTGGCACATACCTCAAAATGTCTATTTGGTTGTTAGGTGCACAGGTGTTTCAAGTGCTGCAATCGATCAGTATGATCGCGAATTGGTTCTTTGGTTCGAGCCAGTCACCCTCCATCGCCGCACTCAACACTCGATCCACCACACGAAATCTCGTCAACAAAACATTGCAGATAGAGTACTCGGACGCAGGCAATGATCATTGATCCATGAAAGCTTCGTACCAATCATGAAATTTTGCAAAATGTTAAACATTTCATGACTTTGAGGAACTACGGATTGGTATTTGCTGCGGTGCGGTATGCAGATACCAGATATGTACCTATGGTACTACCATCAGTATTCTGTTTGTTCGGATGGCAAATTGGTTGAGGTGTCTTGGCGAGGAGCGAGAAAAAAGGTTTCAACTATGTGGTTAAGTGGTGGCATTTGATGCTGGTTTTTTAGTGTTTTGATTTTATTTAGATGCATTTTATAAAGGAACGCACGGCGATTAAGATCTAAGATAATGGCAGACTATCCAGTAGAGAGTGCAATTGGGAAAAATCATTATAATGTTGCAAGTGATTTTGATAAGGGTCGACGAATTGTTTTTTTTTGCCCAGGATTGTGTGTCAAGGAAGAATGTGAAATGTTTTTTTTGTGGATCAGAGGTTTAAAATTTTGTAATATGCTGATGTAAACACAAACCTGGTTCACAAGAAGCTGATTACAGATAGCATTGCTCGGATTCAATAAGGCATATACTACTCAATTGCCCTAACCCCTTGTAATGAACCACCTGTAACGAACCATATTATGGTCTGGCTGTGCTGCTCCCACCAGCAGATCGAAGCAGCACCTGATGAGTAGTGATCTGTTGGTGGTACGAAACCAGAGGCCGAGGGTCCCATTACACCCAGACCCAGGTGCGACCGTGTGGGCGTCTGATCCGTCCGTCAACCATTCCATCCTTATCGACTGTTTTTTTTATTCCCCATTTTTAACTCCCCTGTTTGTGCTGTTTTCCCCAGGCCTATGAATTTTTGTTAATACGTAAAGGACAGGGGCAACGAGCGGCGAAAACCCCGCCCACATCTCCCGAACTGAGCTACAGCAAGCATAGGCCACTGCTTAGCTCGTTGAGGGGTCTATTTCTTCGCCAGATGGCACGGCCCGACCTTCACGGTAATATGCTACCTTAGGCTCCGTCCCCACGGGCATCTTTGGATGCCCACCAAACCGTCCGTTACACCCTTGTGGGGCATAGCGCGTCAAGTGTTCCGTGTGGCCCAGTTGACGCTTCGTTGGCATAACTTATTATTACGCCCCACACAACGGGGGAAGACAGCAAATAACTGTGAGCATCACGTTGACGGAGGATCGAACCTGTTTTGGGCGTAGAGATCTTTTTCCAATCTACGATGATGGCTGGGCTATTGTCTCAATGTCGTATCCGTTACCCAACCCTTGTTCCCTGTGCTGATCCGTGAACATTTTTCCCACTTTCACGCAATATTTCACGTTGCATCGTTACTTTCGTAAGTAAGATATTATGAAAATCACCACGAGCACCAAAACGCGTCGCAGTCAAATAGCAATTACTCGAAAACCTAACGAGATATAAACAATCTGTGAGCAGTCAACTGCAGTGCTGCCAATCGACCGTTGCCTGTTGCCACAACGAAATTCTAAGATGCAATTCAAGTAGCATAAAAAACAATGCAGTGCATCCCAGATAATTGATAGTATCTTCACTCATTCTTCTTCGTTTTAAACACCCATTTGGAATTTATAACTTTCCAGCCGGTAAATATTTAATTTAACATTTAAAAAGACGGGTCAACCAATTTTCATGACACTTGGTACATACAATGAATAGGCTAGGTGAAAATTTCAACCTTATCAATAGGAGATACAGTCAATAGTTAATGGATACCTTGGAAGCGGAGCAAGACCAATTTAGTATTCATATATACTATTGGGGCGACCGGTAACGCAGTGTGTTGAGCGTTCAGTCTCATGTTTGACTACCGGCATTTCGGGTTTAAGTCCCGTCCACGACGACGTACGTGGCCATGGATGTGCAGGAGGTGCATGCTGGCAACTGCACGCTCCGAAACCACATTGGGCCACATTGAACATTTGACGCGCTATGTCCCACAAGGGGTTAGGGCAATTGAGAGAGAGATGGGTGTCCTAACGTGGTTAAGTTACGTATCAGTGGATCCGATTGCCCCTTGACGGGCCAGCTCATCAGCCTTGCCAGTGCCCGTGAAACCACTGTGGTCCGGAATAAAAAAAAACAGTAATATCGAAGAAGCTGTTCATTTCCATGAATTTCGAGCGACAATTTACAACCGTTTTTGATGTAGAAATAACGACCGTATCGCCGCTTGACTGTCTGTATAGATAGTAATGTCCTCATGCCTCCCCAGCCAAGACAGAGCTTCCGCCATTGCTGAAATCTCCCCCTGGAAGACGCTGCAATAGTCGGCAAGATGGACCGATACGTTAATATTTAGCCCGTCCGAATAAATGTCCGTACCCACTCCTTCATCGGTCTTGGAGTCATCTGTATAGATGGTGTAGCCCGCCCATTTATCTCTAGAGGGAATCAGGATGATGTGGTTGCTGCCAAAGGTAACTTTTGGAATGGTATAGTCGGTTACTGCGTGAAGATCTAGACTACCCACAATAGCGGAGTGTCCGCTCCTCAGCACGCACCACTGTTCAGTATCTCGAAGACGCAGGGCTGTTTTGGCCGCCAGTTGTTTGCCAAAAATATCTACCGAAAGCAAGTTGAGCAGCATGTCCAAGCCAGCCGACGGAGTAGTTCTCAAGGCACCAGTGGCGCAATCGCAGCAAGTCTTTGCAATTTCCCCAGTAGGTTACAATAGGACGCAACTCTGAGTGCCGACGACCATACGCATATGCCGTAGAATAAGATAGGCCGTACCTCTGCAGTATGTAACCAATACACCACTTTCGGCTGGAGGCCCCAGTTTTTACCTATGGCCCTTCTACACGAGCAAAGCGCAACAGTTGCCCTTTTCACTCGTTCTAGAATATTCAGTTCCTATGTTAACTTCTTATCGAAGAAAAGTTCGAGGAACTTTGCTTTGCCAGCAAAGACCAGTCTCTTGCCATCCGAAAGGGGAGGTTCAACAGGGTGAATTCTGCGCTTTCTGGTGAGGAGCACAAGTTCGGCTTTGTCGGCGTTTACCCCGACGCCGCCCATTCAGTTAGAATACATAAGGCATTCTAGAGTACCTCACTTAGGACTTCCGGAGACATACCGGAACTAGCAATGATAACATCGTCTGCATAGGCAGTCACATGGCACCCAATTTCTTCCAGTTTCAGAAGCAGCCCATTCACCGCTAAATTTCAAAGAAGAGGAGATAGTATTCCGCCTTGAGGGGTGCCATTACAGACGCCTCTACTGATAGACGACGTTCCCAAAGTAGTGCGAATGATTCTGGATGTGAGCAGCAGGCCATTGCATTTTATTTATTTATTTAGGCTTAATATTGTTGAAGGTGCCCTCGATATCCAAGAACACAGCCAAAGTATATTCCCTATATTCCAGGGACTTTTCAATACAGCCAACCAAAGAGTGCAGAGCCGTATCAACTGACCTTCCCTTCCAGTAGGCATGTTGCGAGGTAGCCAGAAGGTGTTACGAAGATGGAGGTCAATCAGTCTCTCGAGGAGTATAAGCAAGGTTGAAGAGGGGCTGATTAGTCTGAGGTCATTTGAACGGACATGCGAGCTTCTGCCCGCCTTAGGAAGAAAAATGACTAGCACCTCCGTCCAGCTTCTCGGAAGGTAACCTAGTGCTAGGCATGCAGTCAGGATGGGATGGGGACGGGCACACATTATCAACGGAGTTCTAAAGGTCCGCAGGTATGATTCGATCGGGTCCGGAAGATTTAAAGGGCTCGAAGCTATTAATCGCCCACCAAATCTTTTCCCTTAATAGAATAGATTCGTAATCGCAGAGTGTTGTACTGGGGTTGGACAAGTCCCTCAAAGAATTGTCCCCTTCGCCGCCAGAAAAATGCGTGTGCAGCAGAAACTCAATGGTTTCTCTGCAGGATGACGTCCACGATCCGTCATGTCTTTGCAGGAAGCTAGGCATGGATGGATCTGAAGACAAAACTTTGCGAAGCCTGAAAGTGTCACTTGACTGCTCCACGCCTTCGCAGAAGTTCCTCCATGAGTTCCGTTTAGCTGTCCTCAGCTCCTTTTTGTAAGAACTCAATTGTCTTTTGTAGATGCCTTTGCCTTATTGAAGCCTTTCCTGCAAACAGATCTGAGTACGGAAAACCTATTATTCCACCAAGATTGTTTCTTTTTGTCTGTGTGAGTAGAAACAGGATACGATGCAGATACCGCCGTCTTAATTGCATCAGTGAGAGTTTTAACCATAAAGTCCAGCTCGAAAGTGTTGACGGGTTACCCTGGTGGAGGGGGCAGCACCGCCGAAAGAGTGTCGCGATACCTAGACCAGTTGGGTTTTCTACGATGTAAAGAATGCGGTTTGGCTGCAGGACGTTCGGCGACGTTCGGCTAACTATTTAACCGATTTCTGTAAAATTAAGTACATATCATACTTTACAAAAATCGGTTAACCAGCTCTCGAGATTTTTCGCAACACTGTGCTTCCTTTTGAAAAAAAAGCAAAGACGTAACCCACTGACAGAAAACGTGAGAATGCGACGCAATATGCGGGCAGCCTTAATTCGGGAACACCAAAATGCGTTCGTGTGTTTGCTGTAAAACTGATTAAATCTTTCCTATTTTTAGCTTGCTTTGTTCAGCAAAAATCACACTCTGCCAGTTTAATAAATACTCAGCTGTCTTCGTTTCAACAAGTTTGTTAATTGTCGTGTGTTAAAACAAGTACATAAGTTCATCTGTTTTCTTAAACTTAAATTAGACAGATCCGGATTACGGCTGATGCAAGGGTAGTTTGGTGGTTTACGGAAATGCTATTTAGTCTAATGTGCAAAATTTCATCTAAATCGGAATAAAAGTGTTGATAAATTTGCAGATTTTCTTTTAGGGATGAGAAGGGGGATGAGGGTAATTTTTTGAAATCTTATGTAAACATTAAATTTCCCCTAGTCTTGGCGGTCCAATATACAAAATTTCGTTAAGAAACTATATATAAAAATGTAAATTTCTTTTAAGGAGGGCTGGAAAGGGTGATGGGGTGGATTTTCAAAATGCCGTATAGACAGTCACCTTTCTCATGTTGTTAAGGTCCAATATTCGATATTTCATGAAATTCAGATTAAATTGTAGATTTGTAAGCGAGTTCTCGTTCAAAAAGTATGTAATTTCATACAAAATACATTGAAAGCTTTCGAAAATGTAGAATATGGCATGGTAGAGCGAGCGGAAAAGTTACGTAACCTTCTATTCTTGAATCATTCCCTAGCTAGTTATACTACATAGTTATGACTACTACATATGTCAGACTGTACTGAATACTGATCTGATAATATGCATACTTTAGAGCTATTGAGTCATCTTCTAAGCGCCTTTCTGAGCGAAATTAACGATTTCTAAATTCAATTTGCCACTTCCAAATGAAATGAGGAAACGAATGAAATTATGGACAAGCATCGCTCCCACGGCAGCCGGTTTTACTCACCGGAGCCACCCATTCACTAGCAAGGGCCAAGGGCTGTCAAACCTCTTCAATGCCATCAGACGTTGATACAACAACAACATCGACCATCACCGCTTAGATTTTCTGAAGCCCTTTAAATACAAGTTGGAATTGTTTCCAAATAAAAAAAAATTATGTTGCATATAAAAATGTGACCAACGTGGGATATTCATAGAGCAATTAAATTTTTGTCATCAAGTAAGTAGTATCAATATGCATGTGGTACTAATACAAATTCTATTTTCCACTACCGAAATTTCCATTTTCTAAACCAAAAAATTTCATTTTCACAACTAGTTTATATTTCCTAACCCACTTAATTTCAACGTTCTTCTACAAAATTTAACAAAACTAAAACACCATCTGAGGAAACATAGAAGCTATTACTATCTTCACTAGTAGGTTCCCAGAATGGTCAACGAAGGTAATTTGGAGCACCTTATTTTCTCATCCATGGATTTCTCCACTGACGCGAGCTGCGATTATTATAATCGACTGCAATCAATTTCAATCAAACCAGTGTTTAAGCTCGTAAATGGCAAATTCAAGTTCAAAGGCCCACATTGGTCGCGTGAAAACTGAACAGAAAAAAAAAATGTTTTGAGGAAACTTGACATTCAGTAGTCCTACGCTTTTCCTTCCGCTCATTCATTGATGGCTCATCCGCGCTGAATTGGCATTGTCCAAAACAAACCGGGAGTCTTTTTTTTTTGGTCAATTTCTGTCTGTCTATCGTGCGGCATGTTACCATATGTTTATTAAAAAATGATAGTAGTCAACTGAAAGATTTCGGACAGGGATGGGAGCTTTCACTGTTTTTCTCTCGCGCGGTATGTTTTAAATTCGATGGACAATGTCCGTCAACTTTTTTTTTATTAACATATTAATGATGCATATTTAATGAAGAAAAATTTATTATGATAATTACCGGTAAATTTTTTTTCTACAATCTAGTGACTGTTTTCGCTGATACAACATGATTGTTTCATGTAAATTTCCGAGTAGCAAGTCGGTAAAAAAAATGTGTACGACGATAAGCTCGCTGATAAGTCGATGGGTTCAGAGATTTGACATTTTCCAAATCATGATTTTATAAGAAAATGTCAGAGAGATTAAAAGGTAAGCAGCATTCTTTAAAAAATGGCACTCCGGACATCCTTTAGAGACTAGAATTGCTGAGGTGAAAGTGAAATTAATGTCGTTGTACTTTTACATAGCATCATTTTAGGTGTCTATTGTTAGTTTGTGCAGTGATCTTAATATTCGTATATATTAAAATAAACAAATCTGGCTACTTTATAATACAAATAATTGTGTATAATCTTTTCAGATATACATACATACATAAATATGTATGCTCTAGAGCCACTTGATATTTTCTTCCGTGTTCACACAAACACTGGAGGAAAGAGCAAGTGCATGGTTCTCGAAACCCATGATATGCATTAAGCCTTTCTTTTATGATGAAAGTGAAATTTCCAATTCATTTCAAACCTTGCATATCTTCACGCTTTTCATGTTCAAAAAACTAAGGGCCATGATATGAAAAAGACCTTTTAACCGATTATTTGTAAGTGTACGTACGACCGTATGTGAACACAATGTATCTATCTATCTGTTTCTATGAATGAAGTTAATTCACGATTTTATTTCTACCAGCAAGTTTCACTACTCCATTTTATTATCGTATATCCTCTATGTAACTATAACTACATACCTACAATATATATTTATGTAGTAAGTGTAACTGATCTTATCAGAGTATCAATTCAATTTAAATTTTCGTTTTCATTTTTATCAATGAATCGAAGCAATGTAAGAAGCTTCCACTTTTGATGAACCCAAATCCAACGGCAGCTGCTCCACCAATAACAATGATGGATCAAACACTCCATCATTGCCGTCACCAATTAATTATGGTTCTTTGATGCAAAGAGTGGTGCATGATACATTTGTGTACATAGCTAGAGTTTATCGTGCAAGTTGTATCCCTTTCAGTATCGGTCGAAATCAAAACCCTTTTTAATGAGCTCAAATAATTTCCGTAAATTGAATCGCCTGCATGATTTGACAAAGGCGTAATGAAGCGACCTTATTTTCTTTTTGAAAAGCAATCGGAAATCAATGAGAAAATGAATAAGTTATTCATTTTTTAGTTTAAGCATATGAAGAGTGAAAGTAGAGTCAACTATGTAGTTCGGGTTATTCTATAATACTTGTAGATGGTACGGTTTTGTGTGTTTTGAGTGTTAAAATTGAGAGTGGTCTAATAGTAGAAGATATAAAATTTTAATTTGTTATTTGACAAAAATGGTAAGTGTAAACATTTAACGATAAAACCCGATATCAGTATGGTACATGGTATATTAAGTTTGCATATACCTAGACGTGCTCGGCAGCCGTGTCGTCGCGGTCACCGATCTACGATACTACATCTAGAGAGACGGAGGTTCAATCCTAGGCGCGTTAATAAAGAAAAATTGCTGTGGGTACAGGTAGTCTAACACTTATTACACTACTACTGCCACCACCACTGCGCCTAGCTCCGCTTGTGTGGCGATTGTTAGCTGCTTGGCTTAGGCTCTCCACAGACTTACAACTGGCAGTTTGCTGGAGTCCTATGGAGTAAAAGAACGAAGAGACAAAGTGATCGCGGTTTAGCCCGGCAGGAAAAGATTACTTCTTCTTTACCACCCGGCGAGCAGTGGTGGGCGCAGCAAACAGTAATTCAGATGCAGGCAGTTCCGTGCCGGTTACACTCGCCTGCGTGAATATGTCGCAAATTTTCCTGCAACGGGGGAAGTGATTCAAGCACGTCTGACGGCCTGAAGAACAGGAGCTGCCGCTAAAAAAATTAAGTACGTCCACAGTTTGAGTAGTTATTGATGCTGCTGTTGTCAGGTGCGATTTTTTTAAATTAATCTTTTATTAACTTTGCTATTCATTATTTGATCAAAATAACTGCGTAAACCATGACGCTGTCTCTCCAGCTGCTGGGAATGTTTCTTCTGGTGGCACTCGGAGCTGCGCTGGGCCTTCAGATGTCGTCGATCTTTATCCTCCTTAAGTATGTCATCTAAATCTAGCGGAAGCGACTGCGACGGAGTTGAATTGTCGTCAACAAAAAATACGACGGGGTTTAATGATACGGGTGAGTGCAGATTATGAATCGGTAGCGAAAATCGGAACTGTCTGAGAAACACATCGATTAATTCTCAGCTGTTTCCTGTGGGCTTGCAGCTGGAACGCGAACGCAACGCGGAACGTTCCTCTTTACACGTTCAAGCTGCCTAAGAAGAGTGACGGACGAAAGCGTCAATATGAATGCACTACAACGACAGAAAGGATGCTGCCTTCTGTTTCATGTGCATCCAGGCACATAAGCGATACTGGAGGTCGAACTTGGCAGTGACCTCAATCCAATTGCGAGGCCGTAACTCGCACAATATGCGACATACATAGAGAACTGAGGAAAGAGGAGCAAATATGAAAAAGGACGCAACGGATTAATGGCTAACTAGCCAAAACCAGCCCTGCGAAGTAATACCGAGAGGTAGTTCCGTAGGGAGAATGGTGGAGAAAGAGGGTTGAAGGTTTTACTGGGTAAGTAGTCGCACACTGACGATGAAAGTCCCATGTCGCCGCCGTACAAGTGACATAAGTTGACGGCAGTGTCTCCAGATCAATGAGATTTCCCCCCTCAATAATAAAAAAAAGGCACGTAAGCGAGGTATATCTGGAATTGGGCGTGCAAACGAAGAAACTTTCATTTCTGTTGGTTATAGAAAGTGGCAACAAGCTACGAAACATTATGGATTTGGTATTAATTGGAGAATACTTTCTTTTCCATTACAAAAAATTTTCACAAAACTCAACAAATTTCTGCTTTAGGACACAATGACACATTTCCCTACGTGGGTTCTAGGTTCTAAACACCTAAAACGGAAATGGACTACCTAAAGCGGAAGTGCCACAATTAAGGATTCTCTCTAAATGCAACAGAGAGTATTCTCCCATTAAGGCCAAATCCATAATGTTCCCAGGCTCTACTTCTAATTTTCGACAGCATAAAAGCAGCCAATATCATCGCCATTCTTGTCCAGGATTATGAACGACAGTCAGTGGCTAGCCTCGTGAACGTTAAAACAAAGAGCAACAAGGCGCTCGTGCCGCTTATACAGTAGTAATAAGCTCAATCCGATACCTTGGCTGTAGCAAGCATTTCGTGGCTCCGACAATGACAACGGGAACCTGATTGAGTTACTGGAGGAGCGTGCTTTAGAATGCAATGAGCTTAAGGAGTGGCTGAAAAAACGCGACAAGTGGCTTAGTGAAGATGTTCAAAACGAAATTTTGGAAATTCTAGCTCACTCTCTTCTTTGTAGACTAGTGAAAAACGTGAACGAGGCCGTGTTTTTCTCACTTATGGCAGATGGCACAACTGATGGATCTGGAGATGAACAACTGTCCGTTTCTTTCCGATACGTGGAGAAAAAGTCAATCGATTCAATAGAGGTTCTTGTCGGTCTGTATAATGTTACCAGTAAAACAGCTCAATCCACTCATAACGTTTTAAATGATGTGTTACTTCGCTTAGGTATCTCGAAAGGAAAAATGCGGGGGCATTGTTTTGAATGGCCTTCAAAAGCTATTGAGTGATGACCAACCTAAGTCGATGTTTGTTCATTGTTCGAATCATTAATTGGATCTAGTCACCCAGGAGCTTATCAGACAGTGCCCATTTTTTCAGATTCTTTGGCGTTTGTCAAAGAAGTATATAAAGTGGTTCTTCAATCTGATAAAAGGAAGGACATCTATGAGAATACTGTAATTCAGCCGTGCGCAGGAGAAAGCAGAGTTGAATCTGATCATCATTCCACGGCACAGCGTCTCTTGAGTTTATGTGCTACTCGCTGGCGCATTCGCGCTAAAGCTATGCGCCAATTTGTAGAGAATTACGAGCGAGTGCGACAAATCGTGCAAAGTTTCGGACGAACGGCGGGCTAGGCTACGTGGAATTGAGATAAAGGTGTATCAATTTTTACAACTTCTGTCTCTTAAACTAGCATTAAGTATTTGCAAACCAGCCGAACAGTTGGCCAAATTTTTACAAAGCAAGCAGTACACCGCCACAAGTGCCAAGCAGTCGGCTCAAGCATTGTGGGATCTTTATAATGGCATGGGTGAAGACGACTTCAACCGCATTTGGTCAGAAACGGAGTCGCTGAATGAATCCCATAACCTGAACCTGTCTACGTCAGAGCAAGGTGCTCCTCCAAAGGGTAGGGGAAGTCGGTGGCTATGTCCCTGCTACAGTTCTGACTCAAAAGGGCCGCCTACGTCAGAAACACATCATAGTTCTGGACTGGATCAAGGACGAGTTAAATAGGCAGTGAAATCAACCCGAAATGAATCAGCTTGTGAAACTAGAGGGTGTTCATCTAGTCAATCCACCTTCATCAGCCGAGGATGTGGAACCAATGCTTGGATTGCATGGAGATGATTTTGACACCTCTCTGCTGACGGCTCAACTATTTATTTCCAAGACGGTAGTGCAATCCCATTTAAAGACGGTGCGCGATTTTGTTGATTTCCTTAGAGAAATGCTCAGTGAAGTTTAAAGCTTAATAATTTTAATATGTATTGACAGTCCCTGCGACATCTGCATCTTGTGAGAAGTTGTTCAGTATACTGAGGCGTATCAAGAATTGGCTGCATCGCAAGATCACGCAAAGATGGCTCACGCATGTAATGCTCCTTCATGCACACAAATCAATAACAATTTTACTTTTACGAAATTCTGAGAGAGTTCCTAAACCGCATACCTTAAAGACGTCATGTGTTTGGGAACTGCTAATTTTATAAGATTGCTGTACTGTATTCTGTACCGTAAATTATTTTCGTTCCACTAATTGCACTGTACGTACACTCGATTTGTTAATTCTTATGTAAAAAATGCTGCCTTTTTGTGATTTTCCTAGCCAAAAAGTTAATAAAAAACTATTAAAAATATTGAATTTTTTTGACCCTGATAGGGGCAGAAAACAGCGGCAGCCTCGATGCCAATCGAGATATGATGATAGTTTCCCAAAAGTATCGGCGACCCTTGTGCATTGCCCCAGTACTCCCAATGTATTTCTTCCTATACAATTGAAAGGGTCGCGGCATTCCGATGACTTTTGCCGCTCATAAGCATCGGCACTAATGGTCTATCGACGGACGAAACCTCGGAAGCCAAAAGTGGGGATGGTATGTATCTAGTTTGAAGTGAGAGGTGGGATCATCCAATGCAAGTAGACCGAACTAGTTGCAACTCGGTTCTATAAATTGAATATTAGCACCAAAGCTGAGTGAACCTGAAAGTAACTCATTTAACGGTTCAATATTTCAAAGTAGATTTCGCATAATAGCCATCTGACTTCCGAAGGAATACGAAATTGCCCATTATATAAAAACTGGGTTAGCGATTTTCTTCCAATTCATCACACTCTCACCCATCGCTGTCAGAACCTTAACCCACATAGAGTCCATTGTGTTCCAAAACCTATCAATTGATGCCATATGCAGTCCATATTGCACAATACAATCAATACGTTAATTGGCTCTCTGATTTGCAATATTAATTTCCATTAATTTCTATTCCTCGCCAACAATTAACTCACAAAAAAAAGTTGCCTATTATACAATTTTTTTCATATGCTTTAAAGCAACTAATGAAAGAAATTCACATACTCCATAAATGTTGTACGCGCCGCTGTCTACAACAACTGATGATTGTTGCAATTCCATTTGCCATCAGCAAGTCCCAATCAAATTTCCATGAATACGAGAGTACGCTTGCCGATATTTCTCTCAAAAATCTACTTAAGGTTTCAATTGATTGGACCCGTTTGATGGACACTTGTTGCATATCAAAATTTTGAATTTATGTCTGTCAACCTGCCGGACGATAATTATCATTAACAACCGATCAGAAGGCAACATCGACAACATGACGACTGACTATCATCTTCGTCATCGTAATACAATGATGCATTGACACACTTAGCGAAGCGTATGACAGAAAAAAACATGCTTTTTAAATAGCATGAATAAAAAAAAAACACAGGCGATTTGAAACCTTTTAATAGCACCCAGTGTAATTGGATTTGTGCCCATATGGAAACCTTGGCAAATGCTAATGGATGGAAGCCTCGTCATACTCGTCGCATTTGAAATGGCCGATTAGGTTCGTATTGTTGTATTAAATAGGAATTTGTAACTATTGGACCGTATACAATCGGACTAGTGCACAAGAAATGTTGTGAGCCATGGATCGGCATGTATGAGGCTCATATGTGTAATGTAACAAACAAAAGCCGCGACAACATGTTGAAATCATTGCAATAATGCTAATTTATTTAAATTGTTGAAATTATGTTATTACATTCAGAGTGAGTGGAATTATTCGAGGGCCTATTCGTGTTTAGGTAAGGTCTTTTGGATGAAGGGACTTGGAATCACCTTCAAATTAGACTTTACATCCCCAAAATCCTGCATAGTGCATAATCAGATAGTTGGAAAACTCCAAATGACCTTTGGTTAATAGCCTGGAAAAATATCTAAAACTTGCCATTAATATTCTACATCCTCACATAAAAATAAAAATACAAACCATATGTACCTAGTAATTAGCATTGAGCTCGCAATTCACTATTTCATTTTAATATAGTATTGATCAAAAGATGTTGATGATTTCGAAACCGTTAAATAAAAACTCAACATATTGCCCTTCGTCAATGGCTGTAATTTGCCCCATGACATTTTGGTTCCCCAGTCACTCCTTGATTATTACAACAAATCAAAAACGCAACAAATAATAAATATTTCTTAAACATTTTTACGAAAAATTCGTATGGACGTTGTTCTATGGTTGGATGACCAATGTTGTGACCAATGATGACGAACCGCCGCGCGCCGCATCCATTATCGATGTTTTGTTCGAATAATTGTGATGCAAATTTTCGGTGAAAAATGCCAATTGAATTATTGAAGAAGAATAAATTTCATTACCATGAATAAACTTTTCACGTATAATGGAGATTTCGTTTCGAAGAAGTATCTTATCACGTTTGATTGCCAATCACAAGCGTATCAAATTACAAAGTGTTGTTTACGAGTGACCAAGGAGAGAAAAGAAAGGTTGGGAATTGAGTCACACACATTGTTTATTGTGGATAAATGTGTGGCATTGAAGATTTTGGACAAGCTTTAGATATAAATGTAGTGGATGGTTTTCACTGTCTCAGTCAAAAAAAAAAAAAATAAATTTTTTTTTAGCTTAAAAAATTCTCCATGTCATTCTGGTAATGTTGGTAAAAAATGATGAAAATATCTCGACTATAAATGGATAAAAAAAAAATATTTCCTTGAACATCTCAGTAACTACAAACAGCGAATTTCCGTTTCGAGGCATCGTAGTCTAGGCAAAAGCAGCAACAAATTTACACTACACAGTAGGTTCGAATTCAACAAAACACTAGTAAGAAGGTTTTAGAAGATCGCACCGGTCGATTAGATATTATTCCTGGTCTCAACGATAACCCAAGTATCGGTTTTAGACTGAAATACGTCATGAAATGTCATCCGTTAGAAAAAATTCGGAAAAATCACGTTTTTTCCTCTTCAATGTACCTTTTCTGAGCATCTATCAATCTTACGGGGTAAAATTTTTATGAATAGTGTCCGAAGGTTTTAGCGTTTTATATTTAAATGAAACCGGAATATAGAGGGCTACGCCCGCAATCCGAGGGTTTTGTAGCAAGCACTTATTTTGGTATGTAAGTATCGGTTCCTTGCTCTTCTTGGTACCACTTAAATGGATAAAAAAATGATAATAAAAATGTCTGACCCATCCTGTAGTATCTTAAATGCCCATTCATATTACGTGATTGTAATGAAACTTAGAACATATTATTGTCTATGGTGTTGGTTATCCTTGGACATCAGTACTTTTGATATCGGTCGTGTTTAAGAGATGCAGGGGTGCGCTAACTGTAACTATGGAAATAAGCTATTATTAACCTATTTTGAGGAGATATACAAATTCCATTATTTCCCGTTTTATATGCTATTCGGAACCCACCTTCCTGAAAGTTTTCATTTTTCAAAGTGTAACGGTCTCGAAATGCAAGGGGGACAAATTACGATCTAATATTTTCTCCTCCCTCATTTTTTCCGCTTTCTTCAAATTTAAAGTAAATGCCAAAAATAAAATGTACTCAACATTACCTCTCTCACAACACCCGACTTGCCTATACCAGTCGATATACAAAATTTGACCTTAATTTCGCCCCACCCCCCTCCCCTGCCCATTATAGTTGGCCAACTACAACACATCGCCCCCTACCAATCTTTACCCTTTCATGAATGTAATTAACCCTAATATGTAACAATAACTGCAGTCCGCACTACGAAAAACAACTTGCAAGTAGTACTCGCACCTTCGAAGCCGGTAGGTGTATTTTTTGTATGAATAGTGTAAAAATGCCTAACTTTAAGTGAATGTACTATTATTAAATATAACACGATTGTAATGAAACTTAGAGACATTATTGCCTATGGTGTTGATTATCATTGGCCATCAATATTTTTGACCCCGGGTATGTCTAAGGGGTGCAGGGGTGTGCTAACTGAAACAATAGAAATGTACTATTATTAACCTTTTTTGATGAGATTTCAAAATTCTAATATTTTTAGTTTTCTATGTTAGTGAAATGCCGCTTTTCTGTAAATTTTCATATTGCTAAGTGTAACGGTTTCGAAATGCAAGGGGGGGGGGGGACAAACTCGGATGACATATTTTTCCCTCTCCCTCTTTTCCCGTTTCTTCAAATTTGAAAAAAATTCCAGAAATGGAATGTACTCGACGGTACCTTTCTTACGATACCCCACTTGCCTATACCAGACGAAAAAAAAATTTCGACCTTCATTTCCCCTCTATGGGGACCCCCCCTTAAAGTTGACCTATTACGACGTATCACTTTCTCCAGAGAATTATAGTACTTCTACATATTTTCACTAAATTTCATGCATGTAGCTTCAGCGGTTCGTGAGATATTTCATGGACAGACAGACAGACAGACAGACAGACAGACGGACGCATGACCGATTTCATAAGGGTTTTGTTTTACTACAAAACCCTAAAAATTCGTATTAAAAGATCGGGAAAAAAAATTGTAACGGACGGTCTGAAGGGCATCCGGAGATGCCCGTGGGGACGGAGCCTAAGGTGGCATGTTGACCGTGTAGGTCGGGTCTTGTCATCTGACGAAGAAATAGGCCCCTCAACGAGCTAAGCGGCGGCCTATGCGTGCTGTAGCTCAGTTCGGGAGATGTGGGCGAGGTTTTCGCCGCTCGTTGCCCCTGTCCCTTACGTATTAACAAAAATTCATAGGCCTGGGGAAGACAACACAAACAGGGGAGGTAAAAATGGGGAATAAAAAAAAATAGTCGATAAGGATGGAATGGTTGGCGGACGGATCAGACGCCCACGCGGTCGCACCTGGGTCCGGGTATAATGGGACCCTCGGCCTCTGGTTTCGTACCACCAACAGATCAATACTCATCAGGTGCTGCTTCGATCTGCCGGTGGGAGCAGCGCTACCAGACCATAATATGGTTCATTACTGGTGGTTCATTACAAATTTCAAAGGGTTGTGAAAACGGGTTAAATTTTCCGACACTAATAATTTAACGTCAAAAATTAAGAAAAAAAATAATCTAAATAAATAAAACGACAAAATGTTTGGTATTCTTTCCCTTATACATAGAAAAAAAGAAAAATTTAAAAAGCTTTAGTTTTTTTTTTAAAAAGGTACATTAACTAGATGAATCTCGGTTAGGAAAAAATGAGGCATTCAATGATTGTAATTTCGTTAATGCTTGCTCGAATTTAATACTTTACAGATTGTTTACAAGAAAAAAAGGTATACAAATCAAACAAAAAAAAGTTCATTGAGCTAACCTCAATATTTCCGGAGTGATGATGTAACAAAAAATAAAAGGATTTTCTTCTGATTTTTCGACTGAGACCCCCCTTAACTCACCCAGGATTTCGGGCTCTGTGGAACGAAAGTCAGATGTCAGGCCAATTACTTTTAATTCAACCTACCAAACAAATTATTGGCCAACAGCTGTTTCATTTAGGACAGAATGCTTATTGATTCTTGCCTTCCGGCTCATATTCCTAAGCCAAAGTATGGTTATCTGTTTGACCAAGTTGAGCTAAGTTACCACCTTTCCTGTTTGTTTGTTTGTTTAGTTATAAGCAGCCTAGATGCCAAAATTTACTCACCAAATACGCTGTCGAGTATATTACACGAAGGATTTGATGTATTTTACTCTTGTAAATTGTTTGATAGGCTAGTTATTAGTGGCATAGACAAGAGGGGGATTAAGCGGATCAACTTCTCCCCCCCTGAGTTCTTACATAATCGCTTTTTTATTGTCCTTATCTCGAGTTTGAGAAAAACACTGTCTAAAATCCTGACAATATTAAATGATGTTCGACTTCGCTCGTGGATAGTCATCTTGGAATTACTACTTTCCTCCTTGCGTCCTATTCAACTAATAGGACAATTTTATATTAGACATAATACAGGGTATTCCTCTTCAAAATGTAACCGCTTCCTAAAATCGACCATTAATTCACTGTGCTCAGTTGATGACATTTTCGCTGTGGCGTTTTAAGCCGTTCATTTATAGATGCATGGCTACGGTAACGTTTTTTAATCTTATGTCATCAAAAAGTAACCGTAGAAAATAGCAGAAAATATTTTGCGCCCAATGTGGGGTCAGTGCAATTAGACTTATTCAATGAAAACGAAATATGGAATCGGTTTCGTGTGCGAGATACCGCTAGTCACAAACGCCAAAAAAACCGAAATCTATTTAGACCTAAACATTAGCTACTTCCAGGCTTTTTTTCGAACATAAATCATAGAAAAGTCACAGAATTAAATAACTGAACAATTTTCAAAGAAGCCTGACAATACTTGCCGCCCAACATGTACCCTATATTTGCCCTAGCTTTTCGTGGGCCATACCGCGTCAACTACTCCTAAAAGGCTTAGTTGACATTTCGTTAGCATATTTCTAGCATTCACCTCCAATTTAGTAGACAAGTCCTAAAAGGTTATAATTTATTCTTAAGTACACTCCCATACACACAGAGGGATAGAGAAGATAAATCGTCGGTTAGGATCGATTGTTACACTCAGTTGCAGGTGCAATCGACGATACCTCTGATGACAACTCCAGTGTATAGCACAGGTCAGTGGTTTTCATTAAACCGCACAAAATTTATCTTTATTTATTGGCAAAATGTCGAAAATTTGTCTGGCCATGGCGGTGATCTGCCAAACATTCCCTGGTCACGGCTGAAGTTTGTTAGCATGAGGCAAATGCAATTCCAGAAAACTGAAACTCGTTAGCGCATCTAACCCGAAATTTAGTCAGGCAATTTCCCTGTCTTACGAAAGGTAAGGTCTAATCCCTCAAAGGCGGCGTGGAATTTCTGAGTTTCGTTGATCGCGTTGACTCTTTTTCAGGTGCCAGTCGTGTCGTACGCGGACGACACTAAATTACGCCGTTGTTATACGAGTAATTAAACTGGTATTGCAACGTGAATGCCTCACACCGACAATTCGCTCGAGATTTGAGTTAGATTGTGGGTTTGCGATTCGGTTGCGCCCTTCAAAATTGCATGCACTGGAAAATTGAGTGTGCAGGTGAACCAGCAAATTGTCGACCGCGGGTGCCACCTCGGCAGTAGGCAATATATGGTCATACCCCAGCTTTCATTTAGAAGGATTCAGCAGGCCAATGGACACACTGCCCGCTGTGAAGGGAGTCCTCACAACACGTCGCCCAAAGCGAACGATTTGTTTCCCGGCCCGTGAAAAAAGAGGTACCGAAAAACGACAAAAAAAAATTGTGCTGCGAGCATTGTGTACCCGCGTTACGTCATTCAACCCTGTGTTCGCACTCGTACTACGTAACTGATCTATTCCCGAACAACAAACAAGTGGTGCGGGATCAGTGGAGCTCCTAAACAGAAGGGGGTGGTTATTACGTCGCTTATTGCGCATTCGCAGTTCGTCCGCATAAATATTAAAACGGTCTCATTATTATTTTTACAAATATTGGTGGATGATTGATCATCGGTGCAATCTGGACGGTCTAAACGACCATATCATCAGCCTTCGTCTTCTTCACTTTAGCTTGATATCCGTTACAACTTGCACCCAATATATGGTTGGTGTTATTTTTACATAATCAACGAAAACGAAATTTGCAAACTATTGAGTGGGGCATAAAACACAAAAACCGAAAACGTGTTGGATTAGGCTATCTTGATCTACCTTAAGACTGCCATTATCTACAGTAGAAAAAAGGCGCGCGAATAGGTCTCGCTACTAACAAGACACGAAAACCTATACCTTTTTGAACCATACTTCCAGGGCATCTTAATCTGCCTTAAGATTACCTTATGCCTTTTCATTCGTCAGTAAGAATTTACGGTAAAAAGTAATGATAAAAGCTTGAAAGTACGCGACGCGCCCAACGTGGGGTCAGTGCTATTTTATCTTAGCAATGAAACGCTAAAGGGGTGCGCCAAATATAGAGCCGATGGCATATCCCCTCCCTCCGTCAAATGTTATCTACGCCACTGTTAGTTACTGTATGTAGCCTAATAACGTACGACATATGCTTCCCTTAGGTCATCCACATTTTTCATTAGCTAGCTAGGAAAAAATAGGAAATATTTTGAAGCATATTCATCGATCAGATCGAAATTGAGAGGCTGTAGAAAGAGCTCCGAAAGGAGGAGAAGAAGCGAAGATCTGCAAGACTAGTTAGCCAACCCTCTCCGCGAACTCCACAGTGGTCAGTAGTTTGTGGGGCATCCGGGGAAGATGGAGAAAGGTTTTAACCTGGATAGTAGTCGCAATAGTAAAATGAAAGCTCTAGGTCATTGCGAAAAGTGTGGTCAACGTAAACGGTGGTCGTCGGTTTTCACTGCAAGTGACATACAATGTCGATCGTAGTGCTCGGGTAAAGTGCGTCAAATTCATTCATGTTGCATTATCTAACGCTACTATACAATTACATGAAAATACGGGCGAAAACATACAAATATGTATTGTCAGCCTTAGAACATGCTAAATGCAAAAAGTTAACCTAAACAATAAAGCTGATTCCATACAGGCAAAGCAGTTCCGCTGCTGGAAACTGCTCCGGGGGGATAACGTGGAGCACAGAATTAGTAAGGAACGCGACCTAGTACATGGGTTATCAGACTTCAGTGGATGAGACTGGCGAACCATGCGACCGTATTCAAGTCGAAATTATATGTTATACGCATGACGGTAGAGTCCATTCCAGGAACTCAACGAGGATTACGACGATTTGCGTCGGCAGAAGGGCGGCCATCCTGGCTCTAGCGTCATCTTCGAGAACTGTAAACGTATGCCAACAGAGAGGCTAAACATACTCCTACGAGTATAAGGATTATGTGGGTGCCCGGCTCTAGTGGTGTCGCAGGCAACGAGAAAGCCAATGAACAGGCAAAGAGAGGTTCGGGAGCCGTGAACACTCCACCGGTACCTATGCCACGGTCACTTGCGGACATCAAAAACGAAATAGATGGAATCATATAGACTCACTACAATCTGACTGAACCAACAGAATGAAGGAGCTTGTGGTCATCACTTGATTTGAGCAAGAGCAGAATGTTGCTCAAACTCAAAACAAATAGGCTGAGAGTGACAGTAAGTCTACTCACCGGACACTGCCTTACGCATCTCACGCGAGCAGATTGAGACTGACCTCCAGCAATTTATGCAAGATGGAAGACGACACCATCGAACATACGTACTTTGTATGAGTGTCCAGCTCGAAATCGGAAACGCCTCAACAGTTTAGGTGCTTACAGCTTTCAAGAGCTAACAGAGGTGGCAAGTGTCGTCTTGTTGAATCAGCTGATTCACTTTAGCGGAGTGGTCACCTGGCGGCTCTAATTAGCCATTGGAGGGTGACAAATGGGCCCAAACCTGAGGCCTAATGCGAGCTGCGCTAGCGGCAACGCTCTTACCTAACCTAACCTAACCTATCTCAATGAATGAAAAGAATATTGCTCAGAAAACCGAAACCGAACTCAACGGTGTCTAACGCCTATACTTATCAGCACTGGCACAATGCCATGCCAGTAGCTACACGACATATCTATGTATCTTGCATCATAACACCCCATCATGGCATAGTCGGTCACTCCCGATCACATATGAGTTAAAATGACATTTTGAACAATTTTTTTCTTTTTAGACTTTGCTTTATTTAATTATAAATTAGAGTTCCGTTTATAGTATATTTTTGTTATGTGTCCAATTAAGAATGTTCAAGTTTTTGTATCGTTAGCATATCTGCTTAACTTTTTGATTTAGGGTTTAAAGTAAAAATGTATGCCATTTGACCAGGAATTACCCTACCTTGAGTATTGTTCAAAACTTTTCAAATTTTGATCCCACGACAAAAATTAATCAGTCCTTTTGTATAAAAACATTGTCTATTTTGTTCCTAGTGTATTTTGTTGGTGGGATAGTTTCAGAGATATAAGCAAGAAACTTTAGAAACTCCGAGTTAAACATGTCCAACCATCGGGGATTTTCTTCATGTACTCCAATAACACGACCCAAATGTCAAATTTAAAAACATCGCAATTTTTTACTGGGTTTGCCTAATTTTGATTGGGAAAACGTGGTACTTGAATATCAGTGACTATGAATCAATTTTAGGCTTGAGGCGGATACAACTCAATCACAATCGTCCGCGAAACAAACAAAATTATTTTTTCGTTTTGGCAAATGCATTTCAATGAGTGAATACAATTGCATCGACCACAATAATTAAGTTTCTTCAATTACATATTTAGTATCTATGTATTTCGTAAATAAATAACATATTTAGCAAACAAACATAATTTGTACAAATTATGCCCCCGACAATAAAGCAGAAATTCTGCAACCGCAAGCTCATTGGTATGATTTCATCGGGCTTGTGGCTTACTCCACCCATTAAATTCAGCCTCCTTTGTAATACTAAATTTAATAAAATACCAATTATACCACCTTACCCAATGTAACACTTTGAGCAATGATCAAATTTAAACTGCTCAAAACATCTAATCCGACATGGTATGTTAACTAGACGGTGAAATTAGCAGTTTGGACTAGTGTTCCGGTTGCTGAACTCAAAATTAGCTTCCGATGACTCGACTTCTTGCTGCAAAATCTTAGCCAAGAGGTCACCATACAGAAAAAAAAAATGCTGAATCTTAAGTATATTACACGAGGCGTCTAAGGTTATTTCACATTCACTTGTTTTTCGAGTCACAGTTGTCGGGGGGGCTTTCGAAAATTCTTCTAATCCAAATTATACACATACATAATATATCATATATCCGAGCGCCATGCCTTAATAAGATTGCTAGCACTAACTAAGACATGATCAGAGACGCAGAGAAAAGATTTTCTTCATGTATATCCGAAAAAATATGGGTCTATTAAAAATTAGAAACAAATGGTGAAAGATACAGATATCCGACATGCATCCAACTAATATGCTCTCACTTAGAGTTTTTGACTTTTGGTTTTGGCCTTTTCAATTAGCAGAACTATGCAGAAAGTGAAATTCTCTTTTAAACGTTGCAAGGTGTTTTTTTTTCTCTCGGAACACAATTTTGAAATCGAAAGTTGACGCATTTGTTGTTGGCTTCGGTTTGGCTGCGATATGGATTATATTACTAATTTACACTTAATTAGCATGACTTTTATTAAGATAATTTATCGTGGAGGTTTTTGTGACTTATGAGAAAAATGTGACTTTTTTGATGGACGTTCAGTCAATGTGGTTAAGAATTCGCAATAGGCTCTTGTTGGACCGAATGAAAGTCGAGTGGTGATTGAATGCGAAAGTTTACTTTGCGAAGGCTAATGACCTTTTGTAGGAGTATGTGTAAGGCATTTATGGCGCCCAATGTGGCAGATGTGATCGTATTATAGATCAGTAAGTACGAACAACTAATCACAAGGACTTGTCAAATTGCATATACTCGTTCAAACATATCAATATTGTTGTTTGTTACCTTGACCACTCCAGGGGCATGGGCGCGTCAACATCTCCTGCATTACTATGTCTTGTTGACGTTTCGATAGCATATATTTTTTTCAGATGGTGCAGATGCCAGCATGAATGCTCCATCTGGACCCAAACCCCGAGGCAGACGGAAACACACGTGGATCGATCAGATGAAGAAGCAACAACAACGCATCAATCTCGGCAATGATACAATCCAAGACCGAGCTGCCTGCAGAGGGAAGCTAAGATTATACCGCCAGAATGGGCGAAGTGCCAACACCACAGGCAGAGCAACGCGAAGCCGCAGAGTGGTATGAAATGGCAAGGAAGAAGCAGCAGTTGCCAGCATGCATCTCCTATCCGCGTCGTCTATATACTGACAAGCTCGGAACGCTGTGGGAGTTCTATTAGTACGCATAGGCAGTTTCTGAATGTAGCATCGTAGACCGGTGACCAAGAGCACACGGCCACCGAGCGCGTCAAAAACATCGATATTGACTACCTACATAAATATCAAGAAGTCAAAGTCTACAAACAACTTCCCAATGTCATTAACCTCATACCTCGATAAAATTCCAACATCCAAAATAATTACATATATCTTCATCATACATACATATATCATTTCTGCGATCCCATGAAATTTTCCTCTACTATCACTTTTACCTCCTCCGCAAGACTACCACCTGAAATTTCCTATGCGCGATATCAAGGATAATAATGTGTTGTCTATCCATCATCAAGTATTTCATTAAAATGTCCACTGAATCTAGGGGGAAATTGGACGCTATCTTGGTACCACACAGTCAAATTCAAAGACCAGAGCACGCATTCCTATACAAGACGACCAGATAGTAAAGAAATGTGGGATCCCTCAGGGTTCCATTTTCAGTCCTCCGTTGTTTTTACTGGGTTCGCTTTTCAAGCGAACAGTGTGCCCGATCCGGAGAGGATCAAAACAAATCTACTTTGCAAGACGAGAAAAAAACCATCGACGATCTAGATATCTTGTGATATGTACGAGGTGATGACGCGAGGTTCACTATCCACTGCAGCCATACACACATATTTTCAGATAGTTATTTTATTTCCATTAGAGTTCACCTCAAGCTCAAGCATGCAAGAAATCCTATGCCATCGGAACTGCGTCCCAAACTCTCAAGGGTCTTTTTTCATGATGTTTGTGTTCTGGACGATCGCTAGGGAGAAATTCACTAGCACCAGGCCTATAATTTACTCATCAGCGCTGAATAATCAGACCGAGGCGTGCAACTAATGAATTGTCTGAGAAAGTCCATAGTTTTATACGCAAACCATGGATACGGGGGAAAATCAAATTTAATCACGGGATAAGGATGTATCTCCTTATTATTTCAACTAGTCCACCACGCAACAGCCTCGCCTTGCGGGTTCTAGCGCCCGGGTATCATAATCATCTATGAATATGTACTATCTTTCTATGGCGCTGAGTTGGGTTCTTTTTCAATCTGTCGACATATTTTATGGGTATAATTGGGCAATTTTCGTAATATAAAATGATAATAGGAAGGAAGTCGTTAGAATAATTGCAGGTTCAGGTTGACGACGGGGCAATGATTTCAAGGCGAAGGAAAGCAAAAATGGAGTCCATAAAGTGGCTTTCTATCTTTCAGTGAGAGTTTGCCGTGTTTTCATGATGTAAACGAAATTTCTTTCTTTGGGGTAAAGAATAAAATTGTGTGGTATGTTACCTTGATCCTCATTTTCTTGACTGGAGGGCGCACTGCGATTTCGATTTCTTATTCGAGCTTGTGATTTGGGATCGGGGTAGTTTTTGTCGCGAGTTGGCGGCGATTTTGATGATGCTGGTTGATCGGCGTATACTGAAATAGAAAATGAAAAATAATAGTCATAATTTACAGTAAAACGGGATAAAATTGATTGATTTTGGCAATCAGAATGAGAGAAAAATTATATACGAGGGGACTAACAAAAGTTCACGTAGTTGGGCTGAAAAAAACAAACATAATAATATATTTTTATATTTGCAATCTTCATAACTTTTATGTTTTCAACATAAATCCCATTAATTTCTATACGCTTTTCAGCCGGTAAATCCATAAGCAGTCCTAGGTTAGGTTACAAGGACGCCGCATCAGCGCAGCTCGCTTAGACCAAAAACGTAGGGCCGTGCTGATATACCCTGAGACTGCAATTTAAGCCTACCTTTAAAGTTAAAAGCATTCGGATCCAGTCCCAAAACGGAGGAGTTGGCCCACATCCACCTCTGAAAATTCCGCCAGATCATCGAAAAAGTAGTCACCGAGAGTTGACTTTCTCCTACTTGCCAGCCAGCGCCGGACATTCGCAAACAAAATGAAAAATAGCTTCCTACTCATCCTTGTTTTCACAGCTCCTACAGAAATCATTATGCAGAAGCCTCCTAGCATGCTCAATGAGACAATGAGACAGTGTCCAGTAACCATGCCCAACATCACACCGATCTGTTGCTTCGACATCGACAGTAGTTTTACGGTCCGGCTGATATTTAACCTTGGCCAGATCTTCTTGGCTATAAGACATATAAGGTCTTCAGACCATCCTGTCCTGTTGAAAGCGATACGATATCGAACGTATTTTTTGAAGCCGCTTTCCGCTAACATAATACTGCTGTATTAAAGGAAGATGCTGAAAAGCTTCTTGACCTTAGCAATAATTAGGTAACATATTACCTGTCTGCTATAATTTGTCGCTGCTACTAAAAAGCACCTACTCATAGGTTAGGTGTAGGGGCAGCCATGATAGATCACAGCGCACTTAGACCGCAAATTGGGTCCGTTGTGATACCTCCAGAAACTCTCTATACCTTACCCTGAAAATTAGGTTTTAAAACAAGCCAGTGCTAGCAATAAAACAATTGAGCTTTGTCGCGATAGTGTTGTTGAGGTCTTCCAAGTCGTAAAAGAACGAGGAACAACCTACTCATACTCCGGCTACCTTTTCATGACAACTCCAACGGACCCAGACGTGGGCTATGTGTGCTGTAACAGTCACGGCAGCCTCTCTACCTAGATGTTCACAGTGATAAATGAGTGCCATTGCGAGACGGATAAGGGAAAAATCAACCAAAGAACTGCACGCTGAATTACCATCCACCAAAATTGCAATTGTTAAAATGGCAGGGATACGTATAAAAAAAACCAGAACTGTCACTAAGCAGCTATGTAGTAATCTAATGAAGATAACATGTTACACCAAAGTCTCCAGGAAGATGACCATCCGCCGAGGGAGTTACCGATCAAAGTATGAAAAAACTGAAAAGAGTCTTATGTGCTGAAGCGCCTCAAAGTGGTATTACAAGAGGAAGAACTGGACCAAACAGATTTCGCGACTCTGAATTTCGCTTGGCAACCCCATTTGGGGTCACGACACATAGTTTAAGGAACGATGGTCTAACTATTGCATACCCAATCAAGGTAGCTGTGAAAATTGCTTCAGCGATATTATACAATAGATAGGCTACTGTAAAAATACATACCGTAGGGAAGTCTATCGATATGGCTCCATTTGCGCAGCCGTTTCTCACTGGTGTGGCATGGCATATAGCGACAGAAACCCTGTTGAAATTACTCACGATTTCAAGCCGCTTCCTAAACACTGAAGACTTGATTTCAAGAAGAAAACCTGTTTCCAAAGGAAGTAGCGGATACAGAAGGATGTGAAATAGTTATCGTAATTTTGAACCAATTCAAGATGGAACCTCTTTGGATATTTTCAAGGCTTGCGATAGTCGTCATTGCAGGTTACGCGGCACATTACAAGAATATCGAAAATGAGGTTCCGCGGGGCGCTATAAATTAAAGTAGGTTTCCAAAACAACTGATATTTTATTTAGACCACGGCTCGTGCATAGTGCCTACTTCTTCGAGAGGGCAAATCAACATGTCAGCTCTGTGGCCTAGCTGTAATCAAACACTTCAGGCTAACACTGATCGCATTAGACATATACTTGTGTATGAGCCGAAGCCAAGATGAACTTATGTAATACTGGACAAACCATGCAAAAACTGAGTGCCAAAGTCACGACTTAACCGAGTCTGTGGGTCATCAACATCCATGCTATCCATCCTAATTTAACAATGTCTGTTTGTTGTTTTCCCTAGCAGCAAAAGCGGCCACACACACGCTAGTTAGTATATTACACGATTTTTTAACAAATGTCCACATCAATAATTCGTCGGCTTCTACACAGGTCTTTTGGAAATAATTCGCAACCAATGTGTGTACAAATTATACTAGTAAAGACTAGAGAGACCGGCCGCAATGAATTATAATGAAGTCAAGTGGAACTTCAATTGCATTTACTTTGTAAACATCGCGTATTGAAGGTTAAAAATTAAACTTGTGTTTCTTTTTGAGTTGTCTCGATTACAGTTTGTTGTTTTTCTTTTGCATACCAAACTGAATTTTTGCAGAAAACCAAAATGACCATTGATGGTACTCGGGTAATGCCGCAAGAAAGATTATTTAACCAAACAAGCAATTTCCAAAGGAATGAATGATTTGACGTGACGTGAGTGATTTTAATTGATCACCTAAATTGGAATTTCTGCAATTTCATGAAATCAGGGCTGTATATACATCAGTCCACAATCCAAGGAGCACGTCGGGCGCCGAAAAACAAAAAACAGTTTTCCACTATGAGAAAGGTCTTCTGGAAATACTACTCTAGGTCATGACAATTAATATTAATCATGCCAAAAGATACCTTGGCAACCTATCTACCGATCGCAAATTGTACCCGTGCAAATTTAGGTGAAAATGACCAGATTATAGGATCTTCGTGACTTTTGTAATTTTCTGACACCACGAGTCCAACCAAACAACCAAAAATCGCATTCCAAACTAGAGCGACTCTGGCGAGACTACGCCGTTTGCTTACCCACCTACTATGACTATGCACTTTGACTACTATGGGAATTCAAAGTACATACTTAAAATAGCATTATCGCACCCCCGCGTCACGAAAATTCAATAATAGTCCAAACAGACAATAATCAAGTCTCGAATAGGAGCTGCTCAAGAAGCTTATTGAACACATGCGCTAGACTCTAGACTAGATCATAGAGTCTATCGAAATAGTTGAAGTAATGCTTGTTTGTTTGTGGTTTGTTGGTCATCGGTTGGGAAACTTGCAATGCCATAATAATCGATCAATCGACAAATTATTACGAAATCTTTTTTGTACCTATGGACTTCAATGCCTGAGAATTGGTAAGGTAATCGTGACTTTACCTTTTGAAGTTACATTTAGCATCTAGCACATTCACTGTATATGGTGGCTATTTTAAAGAAATTGAGAATATCATGTAATATTAATTCTATTTGTGTTTTAATTAACAGATGATAGCATGACAATTTCGCATCATACTCGTGTGGATCTCATATTTATGTGAACATACCAAAGTGTTCGTATAAAGCAGTCTACGCCTATCCACTTCGGCTTAAATTGAAATAAGGAGGTCGATTCTTGAGACCCAAGTTAGGTTAAGTTAAAGGAGCTGCCACAACTGGGTTCGTTGTGATACCACTATAGACTTGGGGCGACCGGTAGCGCAGTGTCTTGAGGCATCAGTCTCATGTTTGACTACCGGCGTTCCGGGTTCGAATCCCGTCCACGACGACGTTCGTCGCCATGGATGTGCAGGAGGTGCATGCTGGCAACTGCATTCTCCGAAACCAGTTTATGCCATGAAACGTCAACTGGGCCACATGGACGCGCTATGCCCCACAAGGGGTTAGGGCAATTGAGAGAGAGAGACAAGCCGAGTCCTATCTATGTATTGAACTATTCAGAGCTGTTGATAAAACGTTGCAGCTGGCCGATGCGGACGTCTCTAAGGACATCCGGGTCGCCAAGTAGAAGGACCCCTTGTTCCTACACTCAGGGCATGACATCTAGGTAGTAGATAAAAGGTATACTCCTCCACATTATCATCCCCACAGCTTCTACAGAAGTCATTATGTGGAAGCCTTATTCTCCTAGCATGTTTTCCGACTAAGCAATACACTGTGATTACCCCAACAAGAGTTCTAAGGTTTGTCCTAGTGGAACCTAGGTTTTTGTTGATTTGTTGGATTCTCGTATATCGAACGTGGACACCGAGCAATTTCAACTTGTACAATGCATAGTATAGTATGGTCGGAATAAATATTTTATTTATAGTAAGGCACTGGATTCAATCGTGGTCGAAGTGTTCCGAGGTAATGGCAGCCCGTCAACCTATCCGAGGTATAATAGGTAAGTTATATGGGGAGATTATATGGCGATCCACGGCACACTTAGACCCAACCATTGTGTTACCACAAAGGAGTGTCTTGTCCCTGGTACCTACTACTTAAACTACTTGAAACCAGCCGGAACTGTTAATGAATCCATGCAGGCGGCTAATCTACATTACATATCCGCCAATTCTCCCGAATTTGCATAGAAGCATTCACCAATGTGCGCCCATCTTCTATCTGTCAGTGCGGGACAGTCGCACAATAGGTGCGAAATGCTCTCTTCCTCGTCCTCGTAGTTACGACGTAAGTCGTTGTAGGGGAACCGATGCCTTCTGGCATTATCTCCAATAAGGCAATGGCCTCATTCGGCCGCCACCAAATTGCCAATATTTTGTCTCTCCATCGATAAAAGCCTGATCTAACGTGCACTGTCCAAACTGGGCCACAGTGAAGTGATCTACCTGTATCACTAGTGTTACCACCTTCCCATCTAGCGTTAGTCCTCCTACTCATCTCGAGCTTGAGTACAAGTACACGCAGCCGTGGGTATTCCAATGTTGTGGTGATCTTGGAGAATTACACCCACTGCTCCTCTTCGAGAGAACTCGTTTGCTTTTAAGTTCCCTTCAAAATGCCCTGGAATCCAGCACAGAGTAATGTTAAAGTGATCGCCCAACCCCAGAAGGGGACTTTTATAGGACCTCATTATATGATATACTACTACTGAATTGTCCTAACCCCTTGTTGGGCATAGCGCGTCAACTGTTCCATGTGGCCCAGTTGACGTTTCGTTGACATACACTAGTTTCGGAGAACGCAGTTGCCAGCATGCATCTCATTATATGATATAATAATGATGGAAATTTTTGCACGTATTTTTTTTTTCATGTTTTCCGGTGAAACTATCACTTTGATAGGATACGGGGTAAAGCTTTCTACGATGAGCGTTTGTCCAGTTACGACTGATTCTCTTCTCGTGTCGATCCTCCTATCCTTCCTCTCATCTCCCTCTTGAACTTCCCTAAACACTTTACTGGCCGGCACTAAGCATTTTCCTCCCCTCCTACACCTACATCTCCTGAAAATTAATCAAAAGAAGACCGCGGTTCGGGAGTTTCCCATACTCTACTTTATCGGTGATCGGAAAATGAGTGTTCACCTAGCAATCGTTAACTAGTTTATGAAGATCGTTCGACACTAGCGATATATCCAGGACCTCCTGTCTGTTTCTCGTGATGAAGGTTGGAGCACAAAAATAAATCAGTACTGATCATGTACTCGAGAGGCGCCGCCCAACGTTTATTTGTGTTATAGCTGCCTCATACGATGCTGTGTACGTTGGTGTCACACCCCAGTATCGTTCCAATTTTTTTAGTCTCGGCTTCAGAGATTCATCCCTTCAAAATATCAGGAGGAGGAGCGTCCTCACTATCATAGCGGGCAAGTAGGCCGAGACTATTCAGTAAGCGTGCACACTCCGTTCCAGACAAATAGCGACGGTCTCCTTATCGCTATAGGATGAGATTAAATAAGCCTTAAGAGATTTGTTGACCAGGATGCAAGACCGAGGTATGCCTTTAGAAAACAGTATGATTCGAGGTTCCCAGGCCCCGCACGCAACTACCCACAACCCAAGGTTTTTGAATGAGTACAACGTCTTATCCGTTTCGCACTAGATCGTGTAAAAGAGCAGCCGATGCCGCCATGGAGAGATGGAGATTGATCAGTAGGAATCTGATCATTGAGACATTCAACCTATCCTAAATTTCTAGCCTATAAATGCGTTTCACCTATAAGTACGCCGAGCTTCATACCATATCCACACCATGCAAGATTTATCAAAATTTAGAGATTTTCCCAAATCTAATTCAAAAGGTTTTTTTTTCGACAACCAATTGCTGAGCGTTAATAGCCGTGTTCGATTCAATCCGAATAAAGACCAATTGCCATACAAAAATACTGACCGGCCTTTAATCCAGGTCTTGTTCGATCAGAGTTGAGAGCAAATTGGTTGAACGTCAACTTGTTTCTCGGCAATTCGCCCCTATATATTTGTATACTGAGCCCGCGATTCGCCCCACACGGTGAAGTATCTGTATGGCGGCTGTATGTAGTCCCTCGTCGTAGATCCGTTCCGTTCGATCCACCCTGAATCTCTATCCGCCTGTATCAAACACGGCTAATAATAACTTAACAAGTAAGAGTACCAGACAAGCAGACAGATTAGTAAACACTATCAAGAAGGTTATCAACCCAGGACCAGACTCTGTAAAGACAAGGATGCAAACATCAACAGCGACACCGATAGAATTAGCAAACGATGAGCATCCTATTTCGAAGAGCTTCTTCTCCATCTAACGCCCCCGTACAAAAAGAATCAATCGATGACGAAATGATCAATCATAGTTTCAAATACACAACCCCCGAGAGTAGAAGAAGTTGATCTCTCCCTAAATTATTTAAGTTGAAAAAAGCGCTGAACTACTAAAATCCGGTCCTTACTTCTGCGAATCTGGGAGAACGAGGTGATCCCTGAAGAATGGTGCGGGAAATACATAGGCATATCACTAGTCAGTACGTCCAACAAAATAAAATACTGTCGAAAGGTCTGGAAAATACAGAAGAATAGAATAAAACCGCATGCTGGGCAGATTATTGGCGGATGTCAAAGCGGCCTTAGACCAGGCCGATCAGCGTTTGATCAGCTTTGCATGGTCAAGTAAAGCTGTGCTAGGAATAGATCGTAGACGTGTACCCAATCTTTGTTGATTTTAAGCAAGCATAAAGCTTGACACGACTGCGAAAGAAGTTGGACTACTCAAGAAGAAGGACGCCAACACAATTGAACATCAGCAACGGGGACCTCATTATCGAATTCGTAAGCAACTTCATATTTCTTCTCAATTGCCCTAGCCCCTTGCGGGGCATAGCGCGTCAACTGCTCCATGTGGCCCAGTTGACGTTTCGTTAAACTAGTTTCGGAGGATGCAGTTGTCTGCATGCACCTCCTGGCAAGTAGCAGCAAGGGTAGCGACCTGTCATGTCAAATCGAAGCATGCGTACAGAAATTCGAAGATCGGCATACACAAAACCAGCATACCACCTGTGCTATGCTATGGCTGGCGAAACCTGAACCCTAACTCAAACTTCCGAAAACATTCTAAACATATTTGAACGAAAGGTCCTTTGGCAAATTTTCGGAGTAGTTTATTAACGAAATGGCATCTGGTAAAATAAAACCATGAGCTGTACGGTGAGCTGGAAGTTTGGAGAGCCGTCAAACAACAACGACTTCAATGGGCACGTATGATAACCGTCTGCCTAAACGAATATTGAAAGAACGCATGAACGGAGAAAGGTCGCTAGAACGAGCACGAGCTCGTTGGGGAGACTAAGACGCAGAACGACAACTGCTTGGCTTCCGAAATTGGAGGACGCGGTCACTTGACCAAGATGATTGGAAGACAATGATAAAGACGGCTAAGGCCCGATGTCAGCCTGTAGCGCCACAATGGTACTGAAAAAAGCTTTCAGTCGATCCGACGCTTCATTACTGAAAGGTTGAAAGGAAGAGTTAATCGGACGCTATTAAAAGACACTGCGCAAAGGAACCTACTAGACTAGACTGCAGTCATATATATAAGCAAGAAAATTTAAGTGCTACTGGGCATCTGACCCACAGGTTAATCAATAGGTATTCAATATTTTTGTCAAGGACTGCGGAACATCTTTTTTTTTTTTTTCAAATTTCTTGAACAGGATTTTTTTCTGTAAATATTATCTTCCCATATTCACTTTATTTTCTTTCTTCATTCTATTGTAGAATATTACGTCAATCAGCAGCTTGAAGACCTGTTTTTCCAGCCAACAATCACACAATACCACAAGACCGATGAAAATGAAAGTCACCATCAACAACAGTACTCTTCTTCACTACTCCTTTCTACTTGGCGATTGTTTATGATCATTTTCTTAATTTAAATGGGACAATTGAATGTTTGCTTCAAGCATATGCACATTCATCCTAATCCAAAAGTTATACATTATTTCTAATCCGCCTTTCCAAGCACATATACGATCGATTGCTGGCTGGCTAGTCTAGTCTAGAGCTAAGCAGGCTAAGATCGTTTGAGAAAAACTCCATCGACTTCACGACCTTAGATGACATTCAGTTTAGCCCCAAGTTAGCGAAACAGTTGAAGTTTCCCATGAATGTGAGACGAAAGCAAAATGAAGACGGCGGCGGCGGCGGCGGACGACTCGGTGCGGCAGCAATAAGATATCTTTCGCTGCCATCATCAGCATCTATGTATCTAGCAGACTGTTATGTTGTTGATGTCAGCATAGACACTGTGGAAACTTTCATTTTCCAAAGCGCGACGACGACGGTTTTCCATTTCAACATGCAGCATTATAACTGAAAACCGATCGTTTATGGTGCAACGGATCCCATCTCTCATAGAGAAACGTACGTGGGGCTCAAGTTGTTGACTGTTGGCGGCATCTTCGTCCATCGACTTCTTTAACATCTTCAGCCACCTCTGATGGTTTCCTGCTCCTCCTCAATGGTGTTTTCGTCGTGGCCTTTGCGACCAACAAAATCACCAGCTTGTTTTTCGCCATTCTTTCCTGTTGTATTCTCCCAACACTTTGAGTCGCGTCCGTCTATGATGGTCTTGCTTGACTTCAGCTGTGCGGTACCACCGCGCCGTGCCGCTCAAGATTGTTTATCATAATACACAATTGCTATTAGCCTGTAAGACAATCATTTTCAAATTGATCTTCAATTTATGATAAGTTTTCAAACGGCTTGTCCCGCTAAAAGGGGGCCAACTTCTAGGTGGCAACGATCGGTCCACGAAGGCATTCAAACATCAGGCATATTGGTCAACAAGACGGGTTGGGCTAGTTGGTGCTTACACAAGACTAGCATGATTGCGACACGGGGTTGGTGATGGTGCGATTGATCAAAATGTTAAATGGCTTACATTTGAGCCTCCAGCCTTTAAATACTTATGCAGGGGTTAGGGCAAGTTTTCTTCCGTGAGAGTGCTGAAACCAGCTTTTATGTGGAAAAACTCTCTACTTCTCTTTGTCTGATGTGCTCGATGGCCGCCTTCGAGGCCTCAGCGAGTTTCATTTAGAGGTTCCCAGTCTCCAAATTATAATTTCTACTCGCCACGTAGTGATGTAAATTATGTACACTCCGTCTTAACTGGGCTCCCTCTCTCAGCCGTCCGGTAACCGTTTTGTCCGGTTAATTTGACAAAATCTACTTTCATAAATAAAGATGTGATGCTGATACTGATTCCAGTCAGACCCGTCACGAGTTTGCCAAAGTTAGGTTAGGTTGGGGGGCTGCCGTGATTGCCACAGCATACTTAGACCAGGGATAAGTCGATTGTGTTAACCAAGCTGTATCCAGTCTCTATCTCTATGTTATACTGACCCATCCGGAGCTAACCGCAAACCGGAGAAGTCAACCGACATCAACATCTCTTAGTTCACGCAGATGGTCGTAGAAAGGTTTCCCAATGGTTGACCTCTTTCTATATGCCAATGCAGGACAGCTTCAGAGCAGATGATGGGTGCTCTTCTCATCCAATTTCGGCAGAAGTCGTTGCATGAAAGCCAAAGGTTTCTAGCGTGCTCACCGATGACCACAATGACCTGTAACAACACCAACCACCACCCTGATCTGGAGTTCTGTCAATAATAGCAATTTAGCAGAACGATTGAAATTTAGCTCAGGCCAAATCAGCTTTGCTTTCGAACATATTGTCAAGTTGACTTTCCCGACAGCAGCCAACTTCAATTCAGATTTACAGGTCGAGAAGTGCTTAGCAATGTAGCCACTGATCTGCCGAGCCCCGCCAGCTGCACCGCTGCAAGCCATCTCGCTAGCTCTGCAATTCCCGGCAAAGGAACTGTGGCCAGGTGAAATAAAAATTGAAATAGCTGCTAGTTTACGTTAGGCATGCTTCCGTGTGAAGGGTGTTCCACCACATAACAACGCCATATAAGAGTATAGACCGCAGCGCAGGACCGACACATAGAGCTAGTGCAGCACTCTAGGCTGCAGACCCCATGCCTTACCTATAGCCTTTCTGCAGCAGTAGAGTGCTATAGTGGCTTTGTTGGTACGTTCCCGGATGTTTAGTCTCCAGTTAAGTTTCCTATCCAACATCAGGCCCAGAAAAATTCGCCCTGTCGGTGAATGTCACACCCTTTCCAAGGATTACATTTTTCGTTGTAAATAGCACAAGTTTGGTTTTCTCAGGATTAATACGAGTACTACGGCCGCATTTCCTGGCCCACTTAGTAAGTAAAGAAAGTGCATAGTGCGAGGAGACCCACGCTGAGCGTCCCAGGGAACTTACCGGAGATGGCAATAGAAACGTCATCCGCGTAGGCAGTCACTTAACATCCAACATCTTCCAGGTCTAAAAGCAGTTCGTTGACCACGATGTTCCACAAGAGGAGTGAGAGTAGACCAAGTGGAGTACCTCTGTAGATACACTTGCCTACGGTAGAGTCCCCCAGTCTCGACCATATGACTCTGTATGCTAACATTAGGTTGATAATTTGAATTAGGGTACGCTAAGCTGGGGCTCCTTGTAGAGGGCCCAGTCTAATTCCGTTCTTGAAGCTTTAGCCCTGTTAAACCCCTTTCAACATGCTGGTCTCTGAGAATCCAGCTCCCTGAATCACCCCACAGACTTCTTATTCCTTTTAGGTTTATTTAGTCGGCATGCTATTGGCGTAGATCGAGTTATATCGTGTGTTCAGGTGATCATCAAATTGTCCAGTTCCTGTTTCCAGCGCGGTATACTAGGAGAGCGTGACCATCGCAATGACTTGCCTATGCTTAAGCCGGTTCTACGGGATGCGTCTAAAGTTTAATTCAACGTTGGATTCAACGTTTAAATCAAATGATTCGGCAATTGAACAAATGTATCTTTTCAAAAGCAACGACAATTCGATAGTTTGATTCAAACGTTTGACGGTTTGATTGAGTCGTCAATTGATAAACTGAATTGCGACTAATTACCTAGGTGATGGCGGAAGAAGACATGGCGTCTATTGCTGTCGCCATGGTAGTATGGTCTCGCCCCAATTTTTAATTAAAAAGGAGAAGCCGCGCTTGCTTCAAATGTTTTTGCTGAACGGTTCGGCGGCTGTTTGACTCAAACGTTGGAACATTTGAATTGCTTTGATTCGAGCACAAAATTCACTAGCAGAGCGAACGTCTTCCAATGCGAACGTTCGACGCTTGTCATCGGAAGCTCGTAGCTCGACGTTCTGGGACACGATGCCACAAACTATCAAGTGTCCAATGCTGTGGATATGGCTTCCCGCAAGCAGGCTGGTGGAAGGAAGTCCCCCTGGTCATACGTCAAATATGCGGATGCTACCCAATACCGCCTGCCCGGGTCCTTCAGACTGACTATGTTAATTGCCTTGATCCCTCCAGGGGAAGAGGCGCGTCAACATCTCTAGCATTTCTATGCCATGTTGACGTTTCGATAGCATGCACCTCATTTAGAAATGTCGAACGCTTCCCGATTTTGCGTGTCATCCTTGCGCAGGGGCCATGCTAATCTTCTCTGTATCGTTCCAATTTTAGTTTATGTTCTGCAGAAGCAAGAACTGACTTGAGTGATATCGTTATCGCAGTACGGGGGTATCAGAAAACTGCTATAGCTACATTTTACCATAACGCAAGAGCGTGGCGTTCCTTTACCTTTAGTGCAGAGAACTGTCTTACCGAAGATTTCAGGCCACGCACTACGTTGACCACGATTCAGGGTTCCTGAATTATGACGAACTGCCTATGGGTATTATTATAACTCCCACTGCCCTCCGAGCTTATCAGTGAAAAGACGGTGCCAATAGGAGGTGACTCCTAGCAACTGCACTATCCGAAATCCATATACATACTTATATCCATTTGTTATCGAAACGTCAACAAGGCATATAAATGCCAGAGACGTTGACGCGCTCATGTCCCTGGAGGGATCAAGGCAATTAACAATGTTGCCCGCATGGAAGCTGTCGCGACCAGACTAGACTTTAGTTAGGTCGAAGGATAAGATTTTTCAACAAGGTTTTCAAAGCTACATTGACGCTAAAAAAAATGCTGGTCTCGTTGGTTAGATTGTTCTCAAATTTAGGTTTTCCACTTTCCAGAGCCTCCAAGCTTTTGTAGCCGCTATAGACTTAGGTCTTTAACCCGGTTGCTCTCTTTTGTTTGCTTATTGAATAATAATTACAACGAATTACCAGATCATTTTTCATTGAAATCCAACACCTTTAGCCCATTAAGTAATCACCTTGTTGTCGACTTTTTTTAGTTGTTCCAATTCCACTTTTCAAAAGTGTGTAAGTAAACAAAACCTGAGAACAAACACCGAAATTACGCCTGTTACATATGTTCAAACACTCAACATAACTATAGTGAACATACTTGCCTATTCGTAACTTTTCGACTCTATAATTATGACGAAACCTTCACAGCTTTTTTTTCGGGTGAGTGTTTGGTTTGCTTACCCGACATGGCTGCTGTTGTTTTAATTAACAAATACAATTTAATTGAATTTTATTGGGCAAATGGGTAATTTTTCATAATTACACCGTTTTGAAGGAAATCGGTTCCTCAGCATGGCTCCCCTTCCTCTCTGCGGTACTTTATAGGAGGGAAAGTGGAAATTTGAAAATGATTAATATTCGTACGTAAAGTAGTTGAGTACGCATGAGTATGGGATTCGACTTGGATCAGGTGGGTGGTAAATTTAGGTAGAAAGAAAAATGAAAAAAAGTTACATGTAGTGTTAATTAATGGGTGATGATGATCACGACCTCTTCAATTTGGTGACCTTCTTCTACGTCTCAAATTAATCACGCACGGGGTCGTATTCACTGAAGCTTAGCCTATTTCCATCAGGCGAAATTTTATCAAATTTCGAGTGTTACCAATATCTTTCACAAAATCAACATTGAAAAAATGTTGGGTGAGATTTGTAATAAATCACGTATTGTCTACAATACTTTTTCAAGTGGGGCATAGCGCGTCAACCACTCCTGCGCGCCATCATACTCTATTCTGGCCAATGGATCAACGCCATTTGATTCGAGGACTCCCCTCTTGGCCAGCCTTGGTTGGAAATGGGATTCCATTTCATGGCATGTAAACCAATCCAGTTATCATTCTTCCAAAAATTATGACCTATTGTGTGTGCCATTTTCGCCTGCGTATCAATTCGTCGATTGGCATCTGACCCGTACGCCGACTAAGCTCGTCATTTGATATTGTTTCGGGCCAGAAAATTCTTAGAATTCGACGAGGACACGAGATGACGAAAACTTGCAGCTCTCTGGTAACTCTTACGAAAACTTTCCATATACTGCTACCATGTAAAAGCACAGACAGTACCATGGAGCGAAACAGGTCCAGCTTGGTATTGGTGGTGAGATAATTGCTCTGCCAGATTTGGGACAGAATGCCGTATGCGCATTTAGCCTGGTTGATAGGGCGAGCGATGTCCTGCTCCCTACCACAATTTTTGGCAACAATGCTATGCAGGTAGACAAAGCTGTCCACCTTCTCCACGGTCTGCGCATTAATATTGATGGCAATAGGTGTAGGATTTCTTTTTCGCAATGGCGGGCTAAGATCCTTGGTGTTGTTGGTATTAATCTTTAGCAATACTTTGCTTGCCTCTTTCACAAGATTTAACGCCATTTTGGGGGAGAGTAGGCATATGTCATCAGCGTAGTCAAGATGTTGTAGATAAGATGTCAAAGTGCAATCAATTCCTCTGTCTGATCCGGATAATGCTGCGTGCAACACATCGCCGATCATTATGAGGAATAGAATCGGTGAGAAGACGCACCCCTGCCGAACTCCATTCCGAATCTCAAAATACCCCGACGCCTTACCTTTATGCAAAACGCGACATTTCGCGCCGTCATAGCTATGACGGCAAATCCCCCAAAAATTAGAGCTTCCGGAAGCTCTAATTTTTGGGGGATTGTTAATCGAAAAATATCCCTCTAAGTAATAAGTCCTCAAACATAGGACAACGTTGAAGAAATTACCTATTTCCAAGAGGGATGAGCGACAACCCGGCGCCGGCCTTGAAATGGCAAGTACAGATTCCAGGATTCTTATCCGTAAAGATAATTGCCGCGTTTTTTTCGCTTGCTCAAAAGCTCATTCCCATACAAAACGACTGACCGTTGATGATCCAGGTCTCGTATTAGATCACACCTGGATCGGAGTTACAAATGAATTGAATGATTTTGGAGGTGCATGCTAGCACGTCCGAAAAGTAGATATGCTATCGAAACGCCAACAACGCAAAGAAATGCAAGAGATGTTGACGCGCCCATGCCGCCCCCCTCTAGGGGCATGGGCAATTGCCCATGCAGCTTATAAGCTGCAGGTATCAGCTATTTAGGTTTATCGTGTCGTTAAACTTTTAACCGGAGGATAGCTGATGGTTAGCGTTTATCGTTCCATTCAACTTTACCCGGACATTGAAAAACCGGCCCTTATTGTTAGTTCCAAGAACGGTTCTTTGGGTTTTAAAATAAATGGATTCATACTATTTTATGTACTTAATTTTGCGAATTGGGCTCTAGCCTAACCACAAGAAATGTTTTTTTTTGTTAATTTTCTTGACCCCTCCATCGGGCATCGGCGCGTCAACATCTCTTAACATTCAGTGACGTAGATAAGGGGGATCCCCCCCCCCCCCACTGATGAGTTTTTACATAATAGAAAATCCCTCGTCATTTTTGAGCTTAGTCATTAAAAATGCGTATTTTGTTTCGGAAAGTCATTTTTTTCCTAAGAACCGACGCTTAGGTCACTATCCTTTTCATTTTGTTGTGGAAAATTACCTACCAAATTGACATTTATCTTCATATAACCGACATAGATCTTTCACAACAAAAACCTGTTGTTGTTATTTTATAAAAAAGGCAGACTTTAAGACAGGTCGATTTTAAAACACGACATTGACCCGTCTTCGTGTTGTTAATACCAAAACCAAAATAAATGGGCGACGCCCGCTTTTTAACTAAAATCGAATAGCTTAACTAGAAGTAACAGTCAGTCACAAGACACAAAAACGGAAATCTCTTTAGACCTTACCACAAGACATAAAAGGTTGTGGGATATGTTAAAGCTACCTTAAAGCTGTTTTCAATCCTACATCAGTGGAAAATTGCCGAAGAATCCTGCAAATATTTAGCGTTCAATATGGGATAGGCGTGATTTGATGAAGTCAATTAAACTTAAATGGTCAATCAAAACAAGCGCATGATATTGTTAGTTACAAGACACAAAAATCAAAACCTTTTTGGAGCCTTAACATCAAGCAACCTTAATCTACCTTAAGGTTACCATGCGCTACCTTAAACTTACCTCAACGTCAGAAAAAATTTGCAGTGAGAAATAGTCGAAAATTGAACAAAAAGGCTTGAACATGTTCAACTAAATAGGCGTATGGGACCGTTAGTTTTCAAAATGAAGCGCATTGTTCAATTAAGTAGGAAGTTTTGTACCCTTTATAATGACACCCTCATACATACTCATTCTCAATGAATGCTTCGAAGATCATTCTAATTTGTGGGAGGTTTGATATTTACACAGCACAAATTTACACGTCCAAAAGGACAGTTATGGTAGGTATTATTTGTCGATCTTCACATATAAGGTGATGGGTTCAAATTCTACTCCGAGCACATTAAAAAAAAAATTTAGTGCCGATAACATTTTCCCTCCCCCCGATGAAAGCTATCTATGCCAATGATTGCATTTCGATGTCTTGTTGACGTTTCGATAGCATATCTACTTTTCGGATTTACAGTTGCTGGCATGCACCTCCTATCCGTATCGTCTTTAGACTGACAAGCTCGGAGCGCAGTGGGAGTTCGAGTTCGAACCTCCATTGTCCATCACAAGAAGAGGAAGGAATGTATACAAGCGCTATTTGCTATATGTAGTACACAGACAAACATCCACGATGAATAAAGAATATAAGTGTCACCATACACTGTCGAACTCGAGCACGAACCTGGTACATATGTCCTCTGACACACACATACACTTCACATAGGTGTGAAGAAAACCGGTCCACTTGTACTAGGTTTGTGCTCGAGTTCGAGTTCGACAGTGTATGGTGACACTGAGGTAAGAGGTAAGTTATGGCGGTTACAAATGTTATCAACCTAAATAGGATCATCCGAAACCGAAATCTTCTACCTGCTATGGCATTCACTAACATTTTCCAAAGATGACCACTGCGGCATTTCTCATTATTCCATACTATGCGCCACCATGTGACCTTCTACACTTTAGGTTCTGTCGAAAGGTACATGCATTTAATTGAAATAAAACTAACAAGAAAAACAAAACAGCATGGGCAACCTCGTTGATCGATCCATCCATGTTTTGTTCAATGATCGATTACACTTTCCAATTGTGTAGTACAGCGTCGGCTCAACATTAATTCCATTGAGCTTGCAGATCACTTGCACCTCATGCTGCGCGAATAAGTGTCCGTATGTGATTTTCAAATATGTCGGATTATTATGCAAGAGCGCCTCTAACATCTAAACGACAGCTTTAGCGCAGTACTCTTGTATTCGGAAAAATGACAATGGTCACGGTGTCAGTACTTTTTTGTTGTTGGTCATTTTGATTTCTTGTCCGAGAAACGTGATATCGTAAAATACCTCTGATTTTTTGACCGAATTAGATTCCAACATGTAGTGATCATTGCGGATAATTGATCGAAGAAATACAGGAACATGAAAATTCACAGTGTACAAACTGTCGGTGTTTTGCTAGATGAAGGCTGACCGATGGTAGCTTGATTCAGAAAAAATCTGATCAAGTTGTAGATATGTACACCTGACTCTGAAGATATCAAAAGTCCAGTCTAATGTCAAAAATGTAAAATGGATCAGATTTTGGCGTAAGAGATGTGAATTCAAGGTTAGATTACGCAATGACCGGTTTGGACAATTTAGGTAATGAATGAAAGGGGTAAGACATTTATAATAGCGAATATGGCAGAATTGTTGAATCCGTAGCAGAGATTGTCATTTTCGTCTTTAATTACACGTTGAACCCATGTCCGTGTGTTTGGGGATTATCGAAAAATTGCGATTATAGTACTCAACAAACGTTTTGTTTTTACTCTAAGAAAACACGCCCCTCCTTATCGAAGTTGTATCCGTAACCAGGTGATTCATCACAAGTGGCAAGCCTATAAATACTACCACGCTGAGAAGTAATCAAATAATTGAAGTTAAAATACAAATGCTACGTAAATTTCTTATACGAAACTTTTACGGTATAATATTAATGGTGCTTAAGACCTGATAGCATTCCGCCCGATTTACCCTAGGGCGTTGCAGTCGCAAGCCGCACTTGGCCAAGTACTTGGCCGAACACGGATAAAACAAAGTTCCGAGATGAATAGAAATGACTTCCACAGATGCTTGATCCTGATGGACAAGTAAGAAATCCATGCAACCTTAGATTGTAACGATTCTATAGTTTAAACTGTGCTCAAAATGAGAAAGGAGGCCGAGACATGGTCGTTCAGACCAACCGTGACACCTAAGTGCCATAACCTTCTCAAAACTGACCAGGTATGACGCGTGCTCGATACTAGCTCAGCTATCGGTAGTGTTGACGGGGTTTTGATTAGGTCATACTGACGCTACAAAAATAAAAATTTCACACGCCGGCCCGAATGCCGGAACAATACGGGATGTCCCTCACCGCAAAATCGAAATGACCGACGAAATCCCCACAACCCCACATGCCACTAGCACGGGAGCCTCCTGATGGCGATTAGGCGGAGCTTGTTCCTTACCCAGAACTTGAGTTGAGCTCCGCGGTGCTGCTCAACCCACTAAGCGAAATCGATACTGATAACTAGTACGAGTACAACAAAAGCGGGGGATGTCACGCACAGTAGGTAGCAACGTACGTGGCAAAAGGAGAAGTCGATCCGTGGCCGAAATTTGCTGATAAATACCTGGCTGGGCCCGTGTTCGTGTAGCGCTCCACCGGACACACACTTCGGCTTAATTTTGGGCAATCTTCTCCGAAACCCCTTCTGCCGGGCGCCGAAAATAGCTGTGGGTGAATCGAAAGAAAACCACAAGAATTTTTCTCCGCACCAGTGCGTTCGTACTTTGGCGACGACCAGCACAACTTTTCCAATGCAACTTTCCCGGTTGCTTGCACCGCCTCCCTTTGATACGACCAGAAAAGCTTTTCTGCTCGAGGAAAATTGTGGAAATCTTACGGGCCGAATCTGTCCAATTCCAATGAGGCGCATTTTCTCAACTCGTGCGGCTTTTCTCGCCTACTTTCATCCGAAGAATGACTAACAGGCGACTTCTGTCCCTTTGTCGCATCCGCGGCTGATGGTGTTCTTCACGACAACGATGGGGCTCCGCGCCGTCTTCTCCGTACGTGCTACTTTCGCGAGCGTACTTCAAGGCTCTTTCACCGAGCTTAACAATTCTGCACGTATGATACGCGATGCGACGACGTGATATCCTGATGGCAAAAATTCCGGTAGAGACTAATTCTCCTCCTTTCCCCAATAGGATATTTCCTTTTTTTTTTGTTCCGATTCTGAGATTGGCTGCACGCGAGTATGTGGGCGAGTGTGTTGGTTGTCTAGCGAATTGATGTGACTTTTCACGAAGAACTTTCAAAACGATTTTCAATTTCAACCAGACTCTATTTTGCTGGTGGCGGCGAAATGCGTAAAGGAGGAGACTCGTGGCGGGCGACCGGAATTACTTCGTCCACAACGGGGCATACACTTTCTACCTAACCAACTGTCAACTGATGAAACTGACGAAACTGGCGAAATCAAGCGAAGGATACAGTTAGCTAATAAGATTTTTTTTCTCGGTTCTCCTTATAATGAAATCGAAGCATGTGCATATAAATACGGAGCTCCAAAACCATTATACGACCAGTGCTATGCTACGGCTGCGAAGTATGGACCCTAACTCAAGGCTCCGAAAATATGCTAGACACATTTGAACGTAAGGTTCTACGGCGAATTTTCGGGGCTGTTTGCGAGATGGATGGCGCATCCGGTACAATCATGAGTTGTATGAACTGTACGATGAACAGGAAGTTTCGAAAATCGTCAAACTACAACGACTTCAATGGGCAGCGCATGTACAAAGAATGGACGATAATCGCATGCCAAAGAGAGTGATGAATGCAAAACGAGTCGACGGAGTGAGATTGCCTAGACGACCGGGATCTCGTTGGGATAGCTCAGTATGTGTGGACGCCGAGCAGCTACTAGGCTTCCAAAGTTGGAGGACGCGATCACGTGACCGAGATAATTGGAGGACAACAATCCAGGCGGCCAAGGCCCGACGTCGGGCTGTCGCACCACGATGATGATGATGAACTGTCATTTTCCTGAGTGGAACGTGGAAGTCCGAACTCCAATTGGCGTCCATCTGCATATTCCAATCTGGAGTGCAGTGCCTTGTGTATTGCCACCTGTGTACGATTCCGGCGGCTGGTTCGAATTGAGAAAATCCGCAAATCGAAGGAATTGTTCAATTCAAAAGGGTTCCTTCGCAGGCGAGTCTTCTCAACACAGACCAGTCACCGAAATTTATCCTACGCATGTTACAAGATGATTTCAATCAATCCATTAATGAAAACTAGTGAAAACAGTTACACAGTATGAACCACTCTTCATACAACGATTAGCCCAACTTAAACGAGGTTCCTTATTCATACATCCTACCCAATCTTTGCAAGGACACTCACCTCGATTTGTTATTTCGTTGCCTGCATTCTTGTTATTTTCGTCCTGTGTTGTTGATGGTAAACTCGATCTTGAAGTCTCTTCATCCCACGATGGAGGACCAACTGCACCACCATTACTGGTCGTACCGATTGGTGACGACAGAGTATCTTTGTGGTACGAGTTGTGTCGATTACGACCATTTGGTGGAGTACCTATAAGGAGTAAACAGAAAATATTGTAAACTACCAATTTCAGAATAAGAAATATGAATTTTATCTTAGGTATGTTAGGTTATATTAGCTGCTTTCGATGCATTAACCCAATGCTTCACAGACCGAGAAGAACGCCACGGCTCTGCGACGAGCGAACTTAAACAGCCACCATACTGATACTTCGCCGTCGTGATGGCGAATTACGTACTCCGCACGTACTCCCATTTAGACGGGGCGAGAGAAGTTGATATTCAACCAATTTGCTTTCAACTTTGCTCCGATGAGATCCCATATGAGAGCTGGATTAAAACCGGCCTGTCGTTTTGTATGAAAATGATCCGAAAATTGGTTGAATCGAAAAGGGCTATTATAAAATATGCCGAAGCGGGTTTCCGTGAATTATGAACTGTTCTAATAAAATTTATTTTATTTTCCATAAGTTTTTAAAAGAATATAAACCAAAACATAGTATCAGTTAATTGTAATTTGACTAGCAAAACGCTATTCATGGGGCCCGTAAGACAACTACTTCTGCGGCCTTAAACATGCTGCTTAACCGCTCGACAGAGTGAATGCGATTCCGCCGCCTAAGTCAATATAAATCTGCACAGATGGCTTCAAGATGAATGAGGAAGTAATGGGGTCAACCTAAGCCCCTCTTTCAGTCTCCCTGAATACTGTAGTATTTTCACTCAAAGGTTGCGGCGATTACAGAAGCTCTGACCTGGATGGGGTGTCACGTGATATCAGCTAGAGATGTGAAAATTCTCACAATAATAAAAATTTGCACCGACAACCAAGCTGTAATTAAATCCCTCGAATCGGGGCTGATTCTTTTGTCATTTTCGTGTATTAAAATAGATTCCGGATAGCAATTGATTCGCTGGTAACTGTAGAGCCGTAATGTGTCTGTTAGTTGGTGGCAACCTGAAAAGGAAAATAATTCGAAAACAACTTGTACTCACTCGATTGTAATATTGTCGTCGCCTGACCACCGGGAAACGTAGCATTCCGTTTATGGCGTCCTTTCGATTTTGGAAACGCAGACAGGATATTATGCCACCATTTCGCCTCTTCGGGACATGTACCTTTGACAAAAGTGACCCGATCCGGAGCTGTGATGGCAATGGAGTGAGCATGTCCGGTGATCATTTCGGCCGAAGATACTTCCAAGACTTTGGTCATATCGATGCAAGCTTGTGGTACCGTTTCCGGCTGGAAAGAAATGAAATGAAAAAAAAAAACAAGTATTAATTTACGAGAAAATTTAGACAATTTTTAAAATATGAAAAACTAATTATTTCTCAAAATGATATATGTGTCTTTCCTACAAGATAATTTGAGCCACGCAATGTCAAATTTTGCAGCCAGTTTTACTATCTGGAATCTATAAGATCTGAAATAATTCACTATGTCAACCTTGTTGAACATTTATTCATTTATATATCATTTTTCACTTTTTTCCGTGGCGTGTTATAACTTTTTCTTTTTAATTACGGAGCGCTAGAATGTTTGACATGGCGAGTCAGTAGTCCGTTCTGGTTTTGTAGTGACGAATTATCGCCATTAGGTAAAAGGTAACGCGAAGAGGTAGACTTTCGATTAATCAAACGAGTTTTGTGCGTAGTAAGCGTAATTTTATATATTATGAATATCCTATTTCCTGCTTTATATCTTTCATATTTATAGCATGACTATATTATAAAATAAAACTATCTAGTATATGGTAAACTGATGTTTTTTTTATCGCGAAATAGAGTTTGCAACTGGTTACTTGAATTTCGCGCATTATAACATTCCCTCAACCACCAAACTTGGATTGAATTACACTCAACTTACTTCTTTTGTGGCAGATATAGTAGTAGGCTATGGTTATATCTAGAGATATATGTACATATGTGTACAGACAATATTCGCAAACGCCGTCAATAATAACGATAAAGTAGAGAAACAAGACAACTTTGATTTATTTTTTTTTAGTTATATGTGCAAGTTATTCTTCACAGTTTCTTAATTTTTTTTTTTGCGGTATGTTGTATCTTTTACTCCCTTGCCCCCATCTTTGCTTTTTTCCTCTACTCCATTTACCAAGGGATAAGATATCAGACACAGAATTCAGCTCGTCTATAATGTGATCAGGACATTTATTACGTTCTTTGTTTCGTGTGTAATTGTCGGTAGTTGTAGATGGGCTTTAAAGTATTGTACATACTCGTATCTGTGTATCTAAAGTGTACTTTTAAATTCATTTCTTTTGTTTTTATACTCTAGATGAAATCTGAGAGTATTATAAAATAAGTTTGCCACAAAGTTTGTAACGCTAAGAAATAAGGTTCGCAGAAAAAAATGAATGATACAGAAGTTCATATTATCACTCGAATATCTCAAAACCGGATGTCCGTCTGTCCGTCTGTCCGTCCGTCCGTCCGTGACCTCTCTAGCTCGAGAACGCGTTGAGCTATGAAGTTCAAATTTTGCACACGTTATTTTTGACAAAAAATGAAGGCTAAGTTCGTGAACGGGCTAAATCGCTTCACCCCTTCTACCCCCTCCCATACAAAATGACACATTTTTGAAAATTTACAATAATCAGATTTTCTCAGAAACTATAAAACATATTGCTTTGAAATTTTGAATATATCACTTTTATGATAATTGTAACCTATGTTATAAAACTTATTGTAATCCTCACCCTCCTTCTACCCCCTCCCATACAAACTGCACTATTTCATAAAATATGTCTTAACGACTTACGTCTTACGTCTTAACGATGCATCCGAGATTGCAACCAAAATTATTTATTGGCTTTAACCAATTCATCTAGAGTATTGCATGATTGGGGTTGACCCCAATCGTAGTTCTTTTATGTTTTCTTTTCTTTTTTGTTGCTGCTTGGCACACGCTGTACTATCTTTCATCTATGTTTCGATCAAAGATATGTTTAATTGCTGTCAGCACTTAAGGTGACAATTTTTGTTACTGATGAACATTTAATTTAATAGATTCGGAACGATGGCATAGACAAGATGGCAGTTTGGTGAAATATTTTATGAAATTGTTATTTCTGTTGACATAGGTATATGTTTCATTTTAAATAAAAAAAAACGGATACTCGTAGACCTATTGATGATACAACGTAAGCCTAGCCTAGTCATGATACTAAAACTACAGTGCCAGTTTTCCCAATATGGTGGGTGAGTACAGTGGAGAGTGACACAAACTTGGATTTTTATTACCTCACCCAGAGGGGGGGGGGGGGGGGCGGAAGGGGGCGAAACGCCCCGGGCCCGTGTTTTTCTCGGGGGCCCGAAAATTCGAAAAATTAAAAAAAAAATAGAAAAAAAAGATCTACGCACTGAGCTTTTTTTTTGCTCCTTGCCCTTTCATATCTGACGCACTGCCATATATAGGCCCTACAAAAAAAACCTTTATGCTATGATTTTTTTTTGTTCATTGAGCTACCGGCCGCCATATATGGGCCCCTACAAAAGTTGAGTACCGGGCCCGGATTTTCTCTCGACGGCCCTGACCCCACCTGCCTATACAACATATTAAAAGTTAAGAACTACCGCATTTTTGCACGCTAAAGGTCTCAATTTCTTGAGCTTACATACCATGAAGTGGGCTCATTTCATCCACTCCATGACCAACACTACAAGTTCATGCGAATTTATTTCATGGACAACGAAGCACACAGCGAGTGGATCAGCTTTTGCAAAACATTCCAGGCACAAACCATGAATTGGGACTGCTCTCCAAAGACATTCAAAAGTAGAAAACGCATTGGTATGCCAATTCCAAACCTGTAATGAACCATGTTCTGGTCTGGTGGTGCTGCTTCCGCCGGCAGATCGAAGGCAGCATCTGATGAGTACTGAACTGTCGGTGGTACGAAACCAGAGGCCGAAGGTCATATTACACCCGCACCCCGATGCGAGAGCGAGGGCATCTGTGTCGCCCACCAACCATTTCATCCTTATCACCCCATTTATTCTATTATTCCCCATTTGTACCTTCAGTGTTTGTGTTGGCTTCCACAGGTCCATGAATTTTCATTAACAGCGAGCGTCGAAAACCCGGCACATGCCTCCCGAAGAGAGCTACAGCAGGCATAGGCTGCTGCTGAGCTCGTTGAGGGGCCTTTTTCTTCGCCAGATGGCACAGCCCGAACTTCACGGTCTTTATGCAACCTTAGGCTCTGTCCCCATGGGAATCTTCGGATGCCCACCAAATCGTCCATAACAAACCTCATTGGGTCGGATGGGCACAGAAGGCAAGCGAATTCGAATAACGGATGAAATGATACCAAATAAACCACGCGGTGAAAAAGAGTGCAAAAAACGTCGAAAATGTCTAAGATCAGTGTCAAGCCAATGGTTTTCGGGGTCGCTCAAATGAATGGTGGCACTCCTAAAACCCAAAGTCCATTCCACGCGGAGAGAGTGACCATCAAAAGTATCCAAAACTACCAAAATTAGTGTCAAATTGTGAGCGAAGCGAGCAACATAAGCGTAGCGAATCCCAATTGAAATAGCGAGCGAAGCGATCTTTTTTAGCTAGTTTGCTATGTCTGTTTTCATGCCCAAAACGACAACAGTCGACGCTGTAGGTGCTCCCTCCACTGAATTTCTGATGTATACAACATGTTGTGCCATATGTCATTTTCTCGAAAATTTCTCCGCTGACAGTTCAGAAATGACACCCGTACTGCCATATTCATTCTACTTTTTGTCAGTAGTCAGAGTTTCGCGCTGTGAAATCTGATAACTGACGGATAACTATGTGCGGCTGTTGTTGATAATGCAACGCTGCTTCGATACTGCTGGAACAGCCTGGTTCGATTCCGCTGTGAACTTAGCCATTGATAACCAAATAGGTTGTTCAAATACATAAATAAAAAAGAGATTCCACTTTTTTTAAACAAAAACTTCGTGGAATTTTAATAATCCAAATAACCCGTCTCTAATTATGGCAGAACCGATATCAATGATTAGTTGTCTATATAGCAAGGCGATCACCTGAGAAGCTTGTGGCTATTATTAAGGCAACCTTTGACGGCGCGAAATGTCGCGTTCTGCAGAAAGGTAAGGTGTCGTTGGACTTTGAGATTCGCAGTGGAGCTCGGCAGGGTTGCATCCTCTCACCGATCCTATTCCTCATAGTGATCGGCGATGTGTTGCATGCAGCCCTATCCGGACTTGACAGAAGAATTCAATGGACTTTGACATCTTATCTACAACATCTTGACTACGCTGACAACATATGTTTTGCATGCCATGAAATAGAACCCCATTTTCAACCAAGGCCGACCAAGAAGGATCATAATGTGATTTTATGATCCGACGATCTGTGGCACAGTAGTGTAGCGCGCAGGGTAAGTCTTTTTTGGGGAGTTGCGCTCTATTACCCAGAACAGAGTACGATGGCGGGCAGGAGTAGTTGACGCGCTTTGCCCCACTAGGGGTTAAGGCAAGGTGAGTAGTATATGCTCCATTCCTGGAGGGAAAGTATTTGCGTTTGGCCGGCTATATACGTTCAGGTATACCTTGAGGTATGCCTGTTCAGGTATACCTTGAGGAATGCCTGCACAAGTCTACCGTAGTGTGTAAACCTGAACGTTTCAGAGACATGAGCAACAAGAATAGATCAGAGACATAAGCAAAAAGAATGGATCGAAACACAAAGCCGCCAGCCATCAACGTTCGCTATAGAATTAGATCATCCGTTTTTTTATCCTACCTGAAAGTAATTGCGCTTCATTTGCATGGATCTGTAGTTCAAGGGTATCTAACAACTTAAGCTAAGTGAAATATTTCAAAATTGTAAAATTGGGTGTCTCGTTTGTCAATTTCGGTTGTATCTACCACTGATGAAGGAAGTAGTTGGTCTCCGAAAAACTAATTCACCTTAAAGTTGTTGAATAATTTTTTTCAGGGCACGAAATATTTGAATGTACCAAATCAATAACTTAGTGCTTTAATCGTCACTTCTTAAATTTATGCCCAGCATAATTACGGTCATCTCATTTAATAGTTCCCTCCTTGTGAAAAGTCTCTTTTTTTGAGGAAATCATGAAGCCAAATCCCTGAAAAAGAAAAGCCGCGATCACGATGATAAATTATCCAAAACTCTGAATATTGATAAGAGAATGCAGGTGTTATGATCCAGTTTATCGATTTAAGAGGTGCCGAGTCAAGTAGCCACCAACATCGTGGTCGCATCACAAATCGTCGGAGTGTCCGAGGTTTCATTCAAGTCGAGCTGCGGTACATGAACAAGTTGACCTTCGGGGCTATAGAACCCACTTACAAAGACGGCGATTAAGACGGAGCTTTGTTTCGATGCCGTCTTTTTTTGGTCCGTCATCTTCATCATCATTTCCATAATTATCTTGTTTATAATTCTGGATGTTGCAACTTGGAGCGAATGGTAACAAGGACTAAATTGGTATGTATGAACAGTTGAAGGGCACAGCCACAGCCTACAGCATAATAGCACAGGTTGTGGATAGTTGGTTACCTTAGTTGGATCTGGATTTCGGACCGAATGCATCGGTGTCTAGACAATGGGAATTGGTTAATAATCAGTTAAATTTATATTCTTTGATGAGGAGATTTGTGGCAAATTCTTTTGGCTGCTGCGACGGATTGATAAAAAGTAATAATTGCGTTGTTAAAAGAGGGAAGTTACAGAAGCTCTTTAGCTAATTGTAGTGGGATCGACGTTGACTTTGCTTTTCTTGGACAGTTACAGGACGTGGCTATAGTCTTATTCGTGGGAAAAATTATGTTGACGAGAAAAATTCAAGGTGAAATTTGCTTGCAAAGGTACTGAAAGCTAGAGTTTCTTTTCCTCTGACTGCCTGACAGTACACCGGCCTTATTAAAGGTCCCAGAGAGGTTGACTGATATACGCTTACGGACCAGCATTTTACCCCACCTCTTACACACTTCGCAACATACCTAGTGGAAAGGAAGGTCAGTGGATACTGCACTACATTCTCTGGTAAGTCACATAAAAAAGATCTCTTGTTTACAAAGAATACACTTTGATGGCCTTTTTGGATATTGAGGGGAGGCTTTTAACAATGTTCAACCGGTAGCAATCACTGATGCACTCGTAAGTCTGAGTATTGACGACTCACTCTGCAGATTCATAAACCTTATGCTAACATCTAAGGTTATACGCGCGAGTCTGAGAGAGTCGCCTGAACGAAGGCATGTAAGTCGGGGCACCCCCCAAGCCAGATACCCGACAAGAGTGGTTTTCTTTGCGCTACGAATTCCTCCTCGATTTTACTCAAGGAAGCTCATGGAACGAAGGCTTGTTAGAAGCGATACCCCGGAAGATGGAGTGCTCTCTCCTTTATTCTGGAACTTTTTAAATAGACTCCCTCAAAACGAGAAAGTGTCGGCCAGCAGTGCTTGTGGATATGCGGATCACATTTCTATTACCATAACTCTAGTAAATTTCCTGGTGTTCTTGTACTGAAGTATTGCAGAATGCCCTCTCGCAATCAACTATTTGGGCTGATAACTATATGCTAAATGTTAATCCGGATATAACAGAGGTTTTCCCACAAGTATAGGATGCTTCCAGTCGAGCCTCTTGTTCTGCATGAGACGAGCCCAGTTTCTGCTGATAAGTCCAAAATTCCTATGAAGCCGCTTCATTGATGCTTGGAGTAATTTTTGGTGGACTGGTACAGAGGCTGACCGTAGCTTGCTGCGAAAACAAAGATTGGCCTGCCTTGCTTTTGTGGCGCATTGAGGACATCTATTTCTTTATTGAACATGCTGGTTAACCTGATTCTTTTCGACATTTCTGATGAACAGACGGGCAGAAATACGATCATCCGACTTCATGACACTTGTCAGTGGCTTACTTAAGAATCTGGATACGCTGCTATTCTGTACCATTCGCATATTCGGGCAACGACTGACTACATCTTCAATGAGTAGAGGGCACATGGGCACGTTAGCGTGTTGGTGAGAGTTATCACTGTGTATTGTCTGATCGGCGAACATGCCAGAAGACTCCAACTTACAATGATTTTTGTAGGAGATGCAATGACGAGTATGAGGAGGAAAATACTTCCATACCATCTTCATCGGCCTGCCCTGCCTTAACTGAATGGAGGAATGAGATTATTGGGTTTTTCTTTTTCAGAGATCTGTACAACCTGAAAGATATGGATGTCAAAAAGCTATTTCACTTCATTATCAGTTCCGGCTGGTTCAACGATTAAAATTTGTCTATGCGCGTTGGTCAATACCTGGAGTATCACAACGGACCCCTTGGACCCATTCTCCGAAACTAGTTTATGTCATCGAAACGGAAAACAGATGACGCGCTATGCCCCACAGGGGGTTAGGGCAATTTAATACAACGAACCCATATGTTGTCTAAGTGTGCTGTGGCATTCACGACAGCCCTTTTAACCTAAACTTATGAATTGCAAATCAAGATTTTGAATGTTGGGAGCCGTAAAATGGTTACGTTTGTTATAACTGGAGGTTCATTGACCGAAAAAACTTTTTGTAATGAGCTTCTTTACTTCGGCAAATATTTGTTGGTCACAATGGTTGTTATGTAACAGGTCCTGTTGTGGTTTTTGCCAGTTTCGCCAAACTTTGGACTAAAACAAAAATTAAGCCTGTTTTAACGAAATTATGAAATCGAGAAGAGTCGTACAGTGAAAATATTATTTTGCTTTAACCCTTATTGGGGCATAGCGCGTCAACTGCTTCTAAAATGTCTCGTTGATGTTTCGTTGGCATATTTAAGATTTCGGATGATGCATGTAGCTGGCATATGAGAACACATCCTGTCCATTCAGTCGCCTTTGATAACAAGCTGGAAAAAGCTGTGGCTTATTGATACATCCCACACTACAGGAGAAATGGTGGAAGCACCCCTAGATTTTTTGTTGGTTTCGAGGTAGTCCGCTTAGACACACTATTACTATGTGCTCGTATATATATTAATAAATACTTACATGTTCATCGACTGAGTATGTAAATTCTCCATCGTCATACAGCACAAACCATCTCCGTTGCCATCGCTAGAAATAGACACAAAATCAAAATAGCGCAAATTAGAAAAGTAATTCAATATTATTTTGAAAGTACAAAAGTATTTAATTTATTGAATTTAAAAAGAGAATAAAACGTGCAGGCTCAGAAGAGAGTAGAGCTAATATAATTATTGCGCAATAGATTTAAAACGCGCTTGAAAGATAGGGCATCAGTGGGAACTAGGGAAAAAAGTAGACAGCTGGTCTCGGCAGAATTCCAAATGACGTATTTAAAGTATGTTTAGCAAACCGTCTCTAAAGACTGAAAGACTGGATAGTCTCCAATGTACTATGCAATGGTACTAGAAGAAGTTTCAGAAAATGGGCAACAGCGAGCAGAAGAAAAACTTTGGACGATCAGGCAAAACGACCCCAATTTCTGACGGCTTTTTACCTTTACAAAGCCATCAGATCAGGTTGAAAACTTCATCTGATCTTATAATGGAAAATAGTCCAATTTTCCCACGCTAACCAAAATACATTTTTTGTTTCTGCTCTAACTGAACAACAGATACAGTATCTATTGGTCAACAGATAAAGCATCTACTGAACAACAGTTACACTACCTATTGAGCAACAGATATGGTCTCAAAATGCCTTTAACGTAGTAGTCTAAGAAATTCGTTTCAGTACCCTCGGTTCTATGATACCCATCTTGCCTATACATCAATTCATTGTCAAGAATGTGCTTTTTCCTCACCATAGGACTCGAATTGTACTCTAGTATAACACTATAAAATGGCGCTTTTCCTCACTTAAGGACTCAGGACATCCTCAAAACTAGTCTAGTGCTTTTGGCTTAATACACTCTGTCACCACAGGATACCCATCTTTCCTAAATATCACTTTAATATGAAGAAGATCCTTTTGCCTTGATGTACACCTGCAGCAGGACCAAAATATGAGCATGGAGTCCCTGTAGTGCCCCAGCAAACTACGTACAAAATTTGGCTGAATCTATTTCAATCGGGGAGGTAGTATGTATTGCAAACCTCGTCAGAATACGCCATTTCGTATAATGTTCACGGTATAAATAGGAATACACACTTTGGGCTTGGTCGAGCTACCTAAAAAACATGATGTGGATGCACACTAGTGTGCTTTCGTAGGTTTTAGAAACACGATAGAGAGGAAAAGGCGCATTTGATTGGAACGCCAATCAGTTCCGGATACTGTAAATGCACAATGACAGCACAAAATTCCATTGCTATAACCACGGCGGATGAGTTTTAATTTTTGAAAATTTTACATTTAAATATTATATTATAATGAATGAGATACGTTACCGAAATAGTGAAGCAAGGAAGGAAGTTCGCAAGAATTGCACACTCAAAAGTGGGAGTGAAAAAGGGCAAACCGAAATTCCTTTGTGAACACCGCGGCAGACCCGCGTAAAATGTTGGGAGTTATAAAATTGGAAGAGTCAGTTCGAGAGGGCAGACTAAAAGAGACTAAGATAAAACAATAAAATTTAAATAAATATAAACTTGGACATACGAATCATGATACTAAAAACTACCACCATTTATTCGCTCCTTTGGTAATGTCTGCCGACGCTTTTATAGCGTCGAAATTTCGTTGTGAACTTTAAATGAATTTCGGCATGCATTTTTGGTCTAAATTGGTCTAAAATCAAATGCTAATCGAATCCACATTGTGCAAACGACTTGACTACCGTCATTGAGTTCTGCTTGTAAGAACGCCTGCCAATGCTTTCGTAACGCCGATATTTCCAATTTCGTGCGCATGTGCCGTGATGCTAGAAAATAAATTTCGTCTGCTTTCTCTCACAGTGCTCCGATCAGGCGCGGATAGGAGGTGCATGCTCGCAACTGCACTTCCGAAAAGTAGATATGCTATCGAAACGTCAACAAGGCATAGAAATGCTAGAGATGTTGACGCGCCCATGCCGCTGAAGGGGTCATGGCAATTTACATACATATAGTACACCTGCCATAACTCTCACGTTAGAAGAGAATTGAGTAAATCTCATTCACCAAAGAGTTAGCTGCCAACATTTCAATATATCTTGGAAGTATGTACTCATTAAGAACGAGTATTTGATGAAATACTCGATGAGTGTCATCAGCAAAATCATCAAGAGATTTGTGACGATATCCTTAAGGTCTAAAAACGTTACGGTTTCGGTATCGTGAGTAACGGTGTCATCTCCCAATTCGATTGTCCACTACGGTTTACCTGACTAGATAAAATCACAGTGACCTCGCAGTTGAGAGCCGAGTACTTCCAAGCTTTAGGATTACGATTATTTTTTCTGGTAAATTCTCCTAATGTAGGATAAAAGAGCCACGAGGTAACCTTAAAGAAAGCTTGTGGTAACTTTAAGGTATATTAAGGTAGCCTGAAAGTGTGGTCTAAAAAAATTTCGGTTTTGTGTCTCGTGACTATCGGCACCCCGCACTCAGTCGATTGAACAATTCGTTTTCATTGATAAGATAAAATACATAGACCATGCATTGGGCGGGCTCAGTGCGTCGAGGCGTCGGTCTGATATCTTATCATACCGATCTCGCGAGTTCGAATCCCATTGTGATCGTGGTTCTTTCGTTGGTCTCCCCCCTGTGGTATGTGTTAAAATAATAAGCCACAACTTTCTCCGACTCGCCGCACTAAGGGTCGCCTCACACTGTCGAGCACAAACCTGAATTCTAACATGGTAAAAATGTCCTACGAATAGCTCAAGACACACAGTCATTTCACACAAATCTGAAGAAAGCCGGTCCACTTGTACCATGTTCGTGTTTGAGTCCGTGTTCGACATTTAATTTTTCCACTTGTACCATGTTCGTGTTTGAGGCCGTGTTCGACAGCCAATTTTCCGAATATTTTCCACTGTAAATTTTCCCTGATATACGAGAACGATTGAAAAAAATCTAAGGCAGTCTTGAGGTAGCTTATAGTAAGATCTAAAAAGATTTCGGTTTTTGTGTTTTGTAACGCACACCAAGTCGATTGCACATTTCGTTTTCATTTCATTAAATCAAATCACACTAACCCCACATTGGACGCGAAATATTTTCGGCTACTTTCTACTGTGAATTTTCAATGACGTAGGATCAAAGTAAAAACTTTTAACGTAGCCATCATCCGGTTGACGTGATCATGGATGAACGGCTGAAAAAAAAAAACAAATTAGGCCATAGAGAAAATGTCATGGAATAAAGTGGCGTCAATATATCGGACTGATGACTGTTGACTTTACTTCTAATTAAGTTATTGTGTCTGTACTGGTTATATGAGGACAATTCGACGACTTTGGTGTTGTTTTTCCCCAAATGAAAAGCACGGTTAACTGTGGGGCGATTTTTAGAAGCAGAGAAATTTTATATCTGGCATATGTCTAATATGAATTTTTCCTATCAGTTGAAATAGGACGCTAGAATAGTTAAAGCCAGCACTGCTACCAGGAGCGCAGTCGCACTGACGAACGTTGTGCGCACTCTATACTTCTGCTTATTACTTCAATTTCTATGTGTATTTTTTTTACAGTCGTTTTCTCAAATTCAAGGTAAGGGCAACATAACTCAATTACCCTAACTCCTTGCGGGGCATAGCGCGTCAACTGTTCCATGTGGCCCAGTTGACGTTTCGTTGGCATAATCTGGTGTCGGAGAATGCAGTTGCCAGCATGCACCTCCTGCACATCCATGGCCACGAACGTCGTCGTGGACGGGGCAACATAGAAACGATTGTATGTATCAGACCTCTTGGGGCGGGATGGGGGATTGATCAGCTAAATCCCCACTTATCTACGCCACTGCAAAATTGGAGCAAAAGTCAGAAAACAGGACACACACAAAACAGGGCAGTTATCTAGATCTTAAGATCAATGGCTGAACTATGAAATCGAATTCTACAATAGAACTTGTTCAAATCGTCAACAAAGATGAGTTCCCGGAACCAAATATAAAAAAAATTGAACCAATCTCATAAATTGGAGTGATTCTCCTATAAAATATTATTCGAAATGATATTTGTCTAGAACTAATACCAGTGAGATAAGAAGCCCAGTTCAGGATTCCTACAACCAGTACAAGATTATTTTTGGATCGACTCAAACTTAACAATTCAACACTTCGAAACTTTAAAGGACTAGATATTATAGTTGCATCAACCATTCTCATCTTTCGACTTCATTTAAATTCCACCTTTCGCATTCATTGATGAATTACCGAAGCCAATTCCACAGACACGATGCAGTCTTCAAGATGTGCTAATCAATATCGCCCACATACAAACACCAAGTGCACAATTCAACACACCTCAAAATACCCCAAGCTTAAGCCTTACTCAAGATTATCCCATCTACATAAATACACGTTTTACGATTTACTCTGTACATATAGTTAGGAAATCAAAATACATAGAAGGTTAATTTGAATACTCGTACTACGCTAAAATTCGCACCTTGTCTATTTGGCAAGAGCGTCCCGAACCTCCGTAACAACCACCGGCACCACCCAACCACCACCATTGTCGTTACAAATAAAAATGACAAAAGCTATCGTGAAAAGTCGCAGCTCATATTTTATGGTTAGCACACTGAAACCACGAGTGATGTAGTATAGATCCGTGCAACCCACATATGAATACAATATGTAAAAAGAGCTGACAGCTTTTTTTGTGATAAAACCTATTATGTACACCGGGAAATTTACATTGAAAGTAAACCACACCTGAAAATTGTAGGATTTTGAGCGGCTTATGCTATGGCTGCTAATTATAGTAATTTTGTGTGTCTGGATACGAAAGTCGGAACGATACCTGAGACTTAGCTTCGAAGGTTTCCAGTTCCTAGCCGTCCTTTGGCGATACTTTAAAACGTGATCTTCCGCCCAATTAGAACCCGATTGCATAATTTCCAAAAATTCACTCGGCTGACGCTGTACATACTCGTATACTACAAAAACCTGTTAATTAACCGATAATTATATTACGGAAGACTGATCTCTTGTTGGACCTTCAATATAGCACTCTCATAAAGCGTGTTCACGTCATGATGATATCCTCTTTTTACGCGCAGTTCTTACGTCAACCAAGCGAATGGATTCAGTTACACTTTGGATGTGCAGCTGGTCCAGTGCCATACTATGGCTAGACACAATTGCGCCACATCAACCACCAATATAGCATCATATTGTATTGAAGAGGAGAAGTACTGAGCAAACTTGGGTCTGACGTTACCACCGGCACCACAGGCAAGATCGCCGGAGGCCACACTTCAGGTGAAGATCAAAGCCAGAAGAAAGCCCCAAGAATCAGTCTAAGCAGTTTGTCTTGACTTTGAACGTCCGCAGTTCTATATTCTAGTCACAGCGAACCGTAATACCACAAGAGAGCGGTAAAAATGTCTTGATCATGTGACATATACTTCCATGTGTAAAAATAGTGGTTATTTTAGCGATATCTAATACAGTTCTCGTCGAATTTGTATCTAAGTTGCTTTCGCTGACTTTTGTCTGAAATATAGTACTTAACTCTGTATCGGGCAATGGATTAAATTACGGATATTCTATAGGAGTTTACGTAGGTATGTACGTACGTTACAGAGTTGCGGGGTGTTTTTAGGTTTTATTTTCTGTTGCATCAGGGTCGGCGTAATTAAAGGTGGTTTGCATTACAACATGCTGTGAGCTATGGAATTTAATGATGAAGCTGTAAGTTGTATAAGGGATATACAGGGATATATAGTACATACTCGACTCGTACATTCATTAGGGTTTTGTATTAAAAACAAAACCCTTATGAAATCGGTCAAATGTCTGTCCGTCTGTCCATGAAATATCTCACGAACGGCTGAAGCTACATACATGAAATTTTGTGGGAGTATGTAGAATTATTATAATTCGCCGGAGAAAGCGATTCGTTGTAATAGGCTGACTTTAAGGGGATGTCCCCATAGAGGGGAAATGAAGGTCAAAAATTTTTTTTCATCTGGTATAGGCTTGTGGGGTATCAGGAGAAAGGTAACACCGAGTACATTTCATTTCCGGTATTTTCATCAAATTTGAAAAAAGGGGAAAAGAGATAGAGGGGAAAATATGTGATTCGAGTTTGTCCCCCCCCCTTGCATTTCGATACCGTTATACTTAGAAATATGAAAATTTGCAGAAAAGCTGCATTCTACTAGTACAGAAAACCGAAAATCGTAGAATTTTGATATCTGATCAAAAAAGGTTAATAATAGTACATTTCTATAGTTGCAGTTAGCATACCCCTGAACGCCTTAAGCACACCCGAGGTCAAAAATATTGATGGCCAATGATAACCAACATCATTGGCAATAATATCTTTAAGTTTCATTACAATCACATAATATTTAATAATAGTACATTCATTTAAAGTTAGGCATTTTGACATCATCCACACAAAAATTACACCTACCGGCCTCATAGGTGTGAGTACTACTCTCATGTTGTTTTTTGTAGTGCGACTTGCAGTTATTTAATTAATCATTTTTGAAAGGGTAAAGTTTAGTTGGGGGCGCGGCGTCGTAATTTGCAAACTTTACCGGGTGGAAGGGGGGAGGGGTCCACATAGAGGCGAAATTAAGGTCAATTTTTTTTTATCGACTGGTATAGGCAAGTGAGGTGTCGTGAGAAAGGTAATGTTGAGTACATTCCATTTTTTCGCATTTTCTTGGAATTTGTGGAAAGGGGAATAGTAGGGGAGGAGAAAATATTAGTTCGTAATTTGCCGATATTTATATACCAAAATAAGCGCTTGCTACAAAACCCTCGGATTGCGGGCGTAGCCCTCTATATTCCGGTTTCATTTTTCGTTTTCAGCCACCTTTGTTAAGCAGTAGCTGCATATACGTATGTAGATGAGCATTCAAACAACAAACAGATTGAGGCAACAGCGGATTCGATACTTTTCCACTTCCCTCCATTCTCATCTTTCCCCCTACTTTCATATACATAGATATGAATTTACAAAACGGTATAGTAGTACGGACCAAAGCTCATTTAGATCGAAATGTTTCTCTGAAGGTTTTGACTCTACATAAAAGTCCTTCAGAGGTAAAATACGAGTAATATTGAATTTCTCTAGAATAGAAGCCCACAAGCACTGAACCCGATTAGTTTATTGTACTTTAGCCTTTCGTCTTTTTACAGGACTGGACCTTATGATCGAGCCATCAGGCCATCAGATTCATTAGTGGGAATATAATTATTCCGTTGACGAAGAACGAAGAAATTTCCTCCGCTTCCGGAAAAGCAACACTAAAACATTCTCTGCGAAAGTGTACAATCTCATCATTGCACGAACAGAAACGACGTGTAGACTCCAAATTGTGTCCATTACTGTACGATGATCTTTCAAGTCTCCAGCGCTTCTAATCTTTAGTCGACTCATTAGGCGCGTTTTTTTTCAATATCCATATAGAGCAGAGCAGGTTAAGACCACACAATTACACTAACAATTTGATCTGAGTTGCTCTCAATAGAACGTTAGTGCAGGATTTCTAATCTGTTAAATAGTTCCACATTTGAAATACAGGCGGCGCAGGCGTCGAAAGTTTAGAACAGTTTACAGTTTGGGAAGCTCATAAAGTTTATTTCCTGCCAATAAAATGTTCGTTTTGTGTAATTATATGGAATAGTAAACATACAAAATAATTTTGTTCTAAGGATTTAAGTTTTCTCTTGAAATTCTATTGTAGTTGGCATTTGAATTCTAACATAAACCAAGACACACTCCCTTAGCAAAGACAAAAACTTACTCCGTTAAATTGCTCCGGATCGTTTTTTTCGTCGCTTAACCGGCTCTGTACGAAAAAAGCGCCTATTTTTAAAATAGGAGTTCATTACGGGGAATACAGCTTCGCCTCTCTCAGATCCGGATGGATATTCTAACGCGCTGCGGCGTTACTTATTTTATATTCTCTGTTACGTCTTTTCACAGTACAAACCGAAACTGAACATAACTGTTCTGGTCCATGAGAATTTGAACCGAGATCATTTTGGAGAGCTCATTAAACTATTCATTACCAGCAGACATGTTGGTGTTGCTGGTAATGAATAGTTTGATGAGCTCGCCAAAATGATCACGGTTCAAGGGGGCTGATTATAACATTGCAAGGATAGTGCGGAGAAGGAGACTCTGGTACACTTTCTTTGTCAATGTCCCGCACTTACACGAGCTTTGGGCAGAGCCTTTCTTACAGACATAACCGGAATCTCCTCCAAGTTTATGGGTGAGATACTTCGTTTTCTAAATTCCACAAGGTGGATCTAAGGTTGTGCCCCGGTTAACCACCTATAGACAGACTTAATTTCAGTGGTTTCCTCTTATGGGGCTTTTGGCATCAAAACGGCGCACACCAGCGCTAATTGGGTGTACCACAGATCGTAGACGATTTCTTTTCACAAACGGTCCGATTGCGTGCTAGCATCAAGGTTTCTACTGACCCAACGCTCTTCAGTGCTAAATTTATCTGCAGTTACTACATGCAATATGCCCTAGCATAAATATGCCTTGGTGGGATCCAGGAGGACGCTTCTAATGCCACCGTGCAACAGGTACAAATAGGGGTAAGACAGCACAAACATTCATGGCCACGAACGCCGTGGACGGGACTTGAACCCGTAACGACCTGACGCCTCTACACATTGAGCTACCGGTCGCTCCTGGTTATTACTTAGGACTTCTTCAAATTATTTTCATTTCATTTCTAACCGTGATCATACAATCGTCTGCGTACCTCTGAATAGAGAATCCGTTTGTATGGCTAGCAACCTCAACAAATGTCGACCACGATGTTATGGTCCATCAAAACGATGGATAAGTGGTGAGAGTGCAGTCAAAACGTAATCATTTTCCTCGTCCATTTTTAAGTGCTTATATGCACAGCACTGAGGAGGCCGGTGGCTCGGTGCGTTGAGGCGTCAGTCTGATGTCTCTTACTACCAGATACCTACGGGTTAGAATCCATTCGTGGCCATGGCTATTTGTGATGTCTTACCCCTGTAGTGTGGGGCGTAACCATAAGCCACAACCTTTCCCAACTTGTTACAGGTATCCGGCCAAATGGGCAGCAGGTCCATGCTAAAAGCATGCATCGTTTTAAATCACTGATGATGGCTGTGAACGAGATGTTGTCAAAATGTTTCTTTCTAAAGGCAAAGCAAATAGAGCTCTCTTTCGTCAATATTATCATTTTGAAATCTCCCACAATACAGTGCAGAACATTTTCGGATGACTTTTCTGATTATTAGGCGAACTGGTTTTCATGTAAGGAATTTGTGCCAAATGTGACAGTTTTCGGTAGGTGCTTACTGGAGTATATTACAATATCGTAATTTACCACAATAAAGACACTATGCAATAGCAATCTACTTTTTGAAAGGAGCCGGCTAGTACGTGCAAGTAAACTCTTTGAAATTTAATTACGCTCCGCGAAGAATCGACAAATACAGTGAATATCTTCAACAACCACTTCCAAATATCTATTTCCCCAGCAGGGACAGTTAGTTTCTCATAATTTATCATCCTGTTGGTGGTAAATGCAAGCACAAAGATCTGAAATGATCGCCTTATGAAACAATGAAATACGGTATGACGCCCCACATCTACAAACACTGCGATCTTTACAAAAAATATGTTAAATAAATAAATAAATAAGGACAGGCTAAGGTACCCAAAGGTGGGCACTGCGACCATGAGATCTATTGTGCCTTATAGCCTTAAACTAATCCAAAAGACTCTCAATCAGCCTGATGAAGGCCAGAAGGTCCTTTGTAGGAGCGCTCTTAACGACCGCGGAGCTCACGATGGAATCTCCAAGAAACAAGAACCTCGAACGAGCAACCGCCGGGCATTCGCAGAGAAGGTGTTTGGTTGACTCAGTGTCCTCCAGGCAAAGTCTGCATTCCGTTTCAGTAGCCAGACCCATTTTGTTGAGGTGATATCTTACCCAGTGGTGTCCCGTGAGGTAACCAACGATTAACCTCAGGTCCGCTCTGCCCAGGCGGCTAGTTTCTTTGATACCGTATGGGTTTATAAGATCTTTCGACTGACGAAGACCAGCGAGATCATTCCAGTGACGCAACCTTTCATTTGCGGACCATTGCTTAACCAGCTGTCTGGTTGTAGCCCAGCTCAGGCCACAGTACGGATCAGGCCCGATAAATTTCACAGATGAGCTCTGCCTAGCGAGTTCATCCACAGCTTCGTTACCTTGAATGCCCTGATGACCTGGTACCCAACATAGAGTTACCCGATTGGTGTTTGTGAGACACTGAAGGGTATCAAAACACTCTTTCACTGATTTTGAAGAAAATTTGTATGAAGAAAGAGCCTTAATAGCTGCCTGGCTGTCCGTGCAGATAGCAATGTTTGCGCCATTAAGTTCTTTGTGCAGGATTTCTCTGGCGCAGGTTTCAATGGCATGGATCTCTGCTTGAAATATGCTGGGCCAGACGCCCATGGCGATTGAAATCCTGGTGCTCGGTCCAGAGACCCCAGCACCAACTCCCTGATCAGTCTTTGACCCATCCGTAAACCACATGGTACAGCTAGGGTCAGGACAGAGGTTGGCACTATCCCATTCCGTGCGGCATGGAATTGAGACCGAGAATTTTCTATCGAAGCAAAATTCCGTAGTCATGTAATCTGATCTCGAACAGATCTGCAAACCCGGAATCCGCTCCAGGATGCTCATGTGGCCCTGATTTTACACATGAGCATCATAAGTTAAACGCACTCGAAGAGCGCTAAGAGCCGCAGATTCCTGTATAAAAATATGCAGCGGAGTAAGACCAACAATCGCCTCAATGGCCGATGTCGGACATGTACGGATGGATCCTGCCATACCAAGGCATGCAAGACGTTGTAGTTTGGTACACAACTGTATGGTGCAACGCTGCTGCGTTTTGGGCCACCATACTAGCGCAGCATATGTCACGACTGGTCGTACCAGCATCAAATATAGCCACTTAGTCATTTTAGGGGTGAGGCCCCAGGTTTTACCAAAGAGCGATCTGCAAGCCCACATGATACGAGTGGCCTTATTAATGACAGTCTCGACGTGATTGCTCCAGTTGAGCCTCCAGTCCAACGTAATGCCCAGACACTTGACTTCAGTGGAGAACTGAAGTACCGTCCTGCCTAGACTGACCGAGCTTAAGTTAAGAATTTTCCTCCGTGTGAATGGGACTAAGACGGTCTTTTGAGGGTTAACACTCAGGCCAACTTCAGTGCACCAACGAAGGACTATGTAAGTCAAGTGCAGCACCCATCACCTCAGTGACGGTCGTTTCAAACTTTCCTCTGATTATAATAGTTATATCATCGGCATATCCAATAGCATGATAACCATAATCACATAGCCTAGCTAGTAACTCGTCTACGACTAGTGACCAGAGAAGTGGGGAAAGAACTCCTCCCTGAGGACAACCTTTAACAGCATTAACACAGGAGAAGGCGCCACTCAACGTTGAGTAGATCTCGCGCCCGCGAAGCATGGCATCGATCCACATAATAGTGGCTGTGGGTATATCTCTGAGCTCAAGTGCTCTAGATATGCAGCTGTAGCCAGTATTGTCGAAAGCTCCCTCGATGTCAATGAAGGCGCACAAGGCAATTTCCTTGTCATTGAGGGTTTTTTCAATCGTTCCTACGAGATTGTGTAAGGCAACCACTGTCGACTTACCTTTTACGTAGGCGAACTGGGTACGATGCAGGGGTGACGTGCATTCCATTTTCTGTCGAATATGCAGATCCAATAACCTCTCCATAGTTTTTAAAAGAAACGATGAAAGGCTTATCGGTCTGTAAGATTTAGGTAGCTCTTCCGGCTTGTTTCCGTTTTTTGGAATGAACACCACGTTGATCGCTCTCCATAAACGCGGTATGTAGCTGAAGGTGTAGCTAGCTCTGAACAGGGCAATCAATGGATTGATAATGAAACTAAACTAAAAAATATGTTAGATGAGCGATCAAAGGGGCAACAATTGATTTACGTTGAATGAAATTGAACACAAATGAGTTCAATTGAAATCCGTCGATCGGGTCCAGCCGCCTGCTATATTAAGGTCAGACAGAAATCCGTCAAAGCGATGCGAAGTTCAATGTTAGCAACCGTCGCATCCGACGAAGCATTAGCATCGATTAATATCAGCCCGCTCTTAATGTGCGCTTAGCCTAAATGTAGTAGGCTAACCCTTTATAGTTCCCGGATACATATTTATTCAAAAACTTCCTAATCCGACACGCTAGTTCCAAGATTCATAAAATTCATAAAATATGCACTTTATATGCACCATTTACACTAGAAAAGTGAAATATGACCTAGAAACCCGCATGCTTGTTGCATCATTCACATCCAAATACTTTCCGTTTCCCTTAATAATGAAATGTAAACCCACCTACTAAATTAAGAATGTATTTTAGTGGGACACAGTCATCCAAACAAATTGAACACAATTCACTATATGTACATACTGACGGATGAATTCAAAAATACATCGCGAACAATGGCGAATTAGCATAACACTGACATAAATAAATTAATAATCAACGATACCGACACCAATGGCAATTCAAAATAAACAAAAACATACCGTGGCGGAAAAAGAAATCCGGGCAGTGAAAAAATAGAACATTTTTCGGTCTCATTTTTGTGGCAAATGGTTGCATCAAAATATAACTTATTAAACTAAATATATACGAGTATATTTACATGCAGCTGCTATCCGAAAAAGTTTATTATTAAGAAGTACGTTGTTTACCCTTCAGTAGAAGTAAAAATAAAATATTTTTAGTTTTTCGCTTTTTCACACAACTGTATTCAAAATGCATATCAAATTATTATGTATTACCATCAGCAGAAAAATAAACTTAGAGTATTAAGTAGTAACAACTTTGAAGATATTAAACATTGCCCTCTTAATATTTTATTTTTTAGCACTGCTTTTATGAGATAGTTAGATGATTTCTGGGCTGTATTTCCTTATTATTATTATATTTTGGGGGATAGCCGAAGCAGACCACTAACGTTTGGGTTCCTTTTCGCCCCTTCCCGGTCATCAGTGGCTTCCAGATGTCGACTGATAGTTGTCGACCTCTTTCTTCATCACTGAGTCCCGTGTTATTGCTAGCATTTGTTTAAGGCTGAGTTCACTCATGGCTTCCACACTTATCGTGTGCTTGTCTGTGATCCTCAACCTCGTGCTAGCCAGTGCTGGACATTCGCACACAATGTGTGCTGCCGTCTCGGCCTCCTCCAGGCATAGCCAGCAAACGTCATCTTCCCCGATTTTCATCTTGGCCAGATGAGCCTTAAAATTACCATGCCCTGTGACCAAGGCAGTTATCCAGCTTAGGGTACTCCGTTTATAACTGAGTACCTTTCTCGCTTCCCTGCCTAAAGGGCTGGTCATTGCATTCCGAGCTTGTTTGCAAGTGACTAGCTCCTGCTATCTTTGTCGATGCATGGAGTCCATCCACTCCCCAACCTTCGCTCCAATCATGCCGTTCTCCAGAGCAACTCTGGTTCTGGGCCAATGAAAGTTGCCGCAGATCCCTGTTTTGCTAGGGCATCCGCCGCCTCATTTCCTGTTGTACCTATGTGTCCTTTTACTCACATCAGCGTAACCTCATTTTCTGAGGCACACGTGTTGAGCTTCCGGACACACTCTAGTACCAGTTTAGAGTTTATGTTCGTCTGCTGCATGCGTCTGATCACCGATTGGTTGTCCAGTGCAATTAGAATTTTCTTCCCCTGCACCTGACCTTCAAGCAGGTGGTCCAACGCATGCAACAAGCCAAGCATCTCTGCCTGGTATACGGACACATACTCTCCTAGACTAAGCGCACATGCTAGGTTTAGCACTTCAGAGTAAACCCCCGCCCCCGCTTTACCGTCCATTAAAGAGCCATCAGTAAAAATGCTGATGTCATTGTACATACACTCATTGTGTATGTTTCCATTTGCAATGTGAGTCTTGTGTAGTCTTTCAACTACCCTACGTCTACTCATGCCTTCTACCGACATTAGAGTCTCCCTGACCTCATCATGAATAATGTCTAGGATGCTCTTATGACCGCTACTAGTTCCAAAGCGATGCCACATGGCATCCCTTTCCATGCGTGTTGCCGAAAGCGCCGCCGTTTTCTTTTCTTTATAAATAAGTCCAACGGCGGCAGTCCCAGCAATGCCTCCATTGCTCGCGTTGGTGCGGTGCGCATTGCACCACATATGCTTACGCAAGCTATCTTTTGTACCCCATCCAGCTTCTGCTTTGTGGTATTCTGCATGGCTTTTGGCCACCATACCACTGATGCGTAGGCTGGAATGGGTCTTACCATCATTGTGTAAATCCAGTGTGTCGCTTTAGGTGAAATTCCCCACCTACGAGCACACACTCTCTTACATTGATGCAAAATCCTTTTCGCTTTTTGGATCTTTTCATCAACGTGAATATTCCAAGTATTTCCTTTGAATAATACTGAGCTTCCTCATTGATTTTGTCCAGTCCTGACACAGTCCTAGGTCTCTTTGGAGTTTCATGATGTGCCACAAGTTCTCGATGGGGTTTAAACACTAAACAACAAATCCCTAATTTTGATAAATAATCTTTGACCTGAATAAAAAACCAAGAGAAGAGTAGACAATATTCCTGTAAAAAATATGAGAGTCATCCTGAAAGATGAGCTCGTTGATGGGCGAAAAGTGCTCTTCAATGGAAGGGGCCTGGTATTTTTGGAGAATGTGTTGGCACATGATGACATCCACTGTCCCTTTTATCAAGGCCAGTTCTCCAACATCAGGGTCATCAAGCTTGGGGGGCCCCCAACAAAAGCTACAAAATATTCCTTTTATTTTCTCTTTCTCGTAATTATTTATAATATTAAATTGTGAAACTGAAGATTATTTCAGAGTCAACGTATTTAATAGAAGTTTGGTATTATGGCTACGCAGTTAAAAGAATGCAGTACCGGTTTGAGAAATATCATGCACGACTCTAGAATCGCTTCTTCTATTTTTTGTCGAGTACTCCGGGCCCATTCCATATAACAATGTTATAGACAGGCATATCATCCGATGCTTGCTCGTTTGTCATATTAGTACGTAAGTTCCTTCGCCCGGCTACTTCCCGTGTTCTGATCTTAACCAAATTTGGTATGTAGGTCCCTTGTGTAACCCTGAGCACGGATTTAGTTATCGACTGAACTAACGGTATATGATAATATGTTCAAACTAGAGTTGCTCGCCTAAGACTTTTCAAAGATCGCTCCTCCAGGCAATCCCCGTGGTTCAATTTCAACAAAATGTAGTACGTAGCTTCTTGGCGGTATTATAAGTACCACATGGTGATATTTTGGTTCTGCTGCAGATTTGTGCCAGGGCAAAAAGACTCTCTTGATGAAAAAATGAAACAGAAACCAAACCTCGATGATGAGAACATTGCACGGAACTACTGTTGAAGACTTTTCGACTACTTTGGCCAATCATCATCATCATCGTGGCGCGACAGCCCGTCGTCGGGCCTTGGCCGCCTGGATCATTGTCCTCCAATTATCTCGGTCACGTGACCGCGTCCTCTAATTTTGGGAGCCCAGTAGCTGCGCGGCGTCCACACCTACTGAGCTCTCCCAACGAGATCTCGGTCGTCCTCGCAGTCTCGCTCCGTGTCGACTCGTTCTGCATTCATTACTCTCTTAGGCATGCGATCATCGTCCATTCTTTGTACATGCCCTGCCTATTGAAGTCGTTGTAGTTTGACGATTTTCGAGACTTGCAGCTCATCGTACATTTCATACAACTCATGGTTGTACCGGATGCGCCATCCATCTCGATCGAAAACAGCCCCGAAAATTCGCCGTAGAACCTTACGTTCGAAAGTGTCTAGCATGTTTTCGGAAGCTTGAGTTAGGGTCCATGCTTCGCAGCCATAGCATAGCACTGGTCGTATAATGGTTTTGTACACGCGGAGCTTCGTGTTTCTGTGCACATGTTTCGATTTCATTATGGGGAGAACCGAGAAAAAAGTCTTATTAGCTAACTGTAACCGTCGCTTGATTTCGTCAGTTTCGTTGGCGTCCCTTGACAGGTTGCAACCCAGGTAAATGAAGTTGTTCACGAACTCGATGTTGAGGTCCCCCACATTGATTCTCGGTTGTGCAGGTGTCCTTGTCACTGATTGCATCATTATTTCAGTTTTACCCTCGTTAATATGTAATCCAACTTCCTTTGCAGCGGTATCGAGCGTATGCAGAAGTTCTTCTGCGTCAGCCAATCTTCGGGACATGATGTTGATATCGTCGGCGTACGCTGCTAATTGTGTCGACTTGATGAGTAGCGTCTTGCTGTTGTCCATATTCATGGCCCGAAACACGTATTCCAGTGCTAGGTTGAAGAGCGTCGGTGCCAGTCCATCGGCCTGTTTCAAACCAGTGCGTGTTTCAAATAGATCAGTAAGTCTATTCTGGATCCTGACTTGTGAGACGGAGTTGGTCATCGTCATCTTTGTCAGTCGCACTAATTTTGCCGGTCTACTAAATTGCAGCATGATGTTGTACAGTACTCCACGATCGATACTGTCGTATGCCTGCTTGAAGTCGACAAAGATTTGGTATACGTTTACGTTGTATTCCCAGCACCTCTGGAGTATCAGTTTGACTGAGAAGAGCTGATCGGTTGTTGAGCGACCAGGTCTGAAACCGCTCTGATATTCGCCAATGACTCGTTCTGCGTACGGTTTTATTCTATTTTCCAGAATTTTCGTCAAAATTTTATAGGACGTACAAACTAGTGAAATGCCCCTGTAATTCTCACACCGCAGTTTATCTCCCTTTTTATGAATTGGACAGATGATGCTTCTGCACCAATCGTCTGGGATCTCCTCGTTCTCCCATACTCGCAGGAGTAATTGATGTATGGCATCAACTAGACTCGTTCCACCGAATCTTAGCAGTTCAGCTGGGATCTCGTCAGCGCCCGGCGCTTTATTTCGTTTTAGTGACCGCAAGGTGAGATCAACTTCCTCCACTGTCGGGGGTTGAATGGGTGGGCCTAGATCAACAATATCGTCGAGGGCTTTCTGTGTGGGGATGTTAGATGGTCGGTTTAGAAGCTCTTCAAAATAAGAGGCCCATCGTTTGTTAATACCATCGGTGTCGCTGATGATGTTTCCATCCTTGTCCTTACAAAGCCTAGTCCGGGGTTGGTAGCCGTTCTTAATTGTATTTACAAGTTTTTACGCTTGTCTGGTGTTCCTATTAGCTAAGTTTTTGTTTATGTTCAGCAACTGCTCGTCAAAGTATTTACGTTTCTTACGTCTAATTATTCTATTCGATATTCGCCGTAGCTCGTCATATTTTTCTCTTCTGGCTCTGGTTCCTCGTTGAATCCATTGTCTGTAGGCCTCGTTTTTCGCTTCAAGTGAATTTGGCCAATACTGATGGCATTTTGAGTCATTTTATCAGAAAAAAGGACAATCTTGGTAATGGACTGATATTTGAGGAAGATGGGTATTGTATGATAAAGGCAAGGCAATAAGGCAACTTATTGAGCATGTATTGAAACAGAAATCGAAACTTAGAAAAAACCGGTAATTTTTGGATCGGGGTAATGATACCAATCTTCTGGACGTTAGAAACATAAAGGACATATAACATATTTAACGTCCAGAGGATTGGTATCATTACCCCGATCCAAACATTATCGAGGTTTTCAAACTTTTAATTTCACTTTAAAGGGCAAAATGACATAAAGGCGCTACTACACTACCTTCCATTGTTATGTCAATTTCAAGTTGCTGCGGTCCTATCAGTATATTCTTTAAAGTGTAGAAGCTTTGAATAAACTAACAATTCACTGGGCACCTGCGCATTCTGACGTTGAAACCAAAGGTAAGCAGATGAGGTTGCTAGACCGACCTCCATCGTTTTTTTCTTTCGTTTTTTCATTTGGCGAAAAACCTTCTGTGGATTAGCCATTCGCCCTTAGAGAACAAATAAGGAATTGAGTGTAGAACACAACCTCTTCGTTGTGGAAAATGGTTTCTGAGCCAAGACGGACCAAATTATTCATGGCGGACTACTCGGGTGGCCCTACCCTGGATCTACTCAATTTAAGTAGGAGCAGAGTTAGAATTATCCCCGAAGTACTAGCCACTCTTGTCTCCGAAGCACGTCAAAGCAATTTGTATCGTATCGGATGACAACTGTTCCTTGCTTTCTCTATGATCAAGGAAATAGCCTCGACCAAACCTAGCTATATCAGTCGCTGAACTAGTACTAGTATTGCGTAACGGCTTTTTGGTTTTTTTTTCGATACAGTGCAAACCAAAAGGGAAAAGTCTAATATTGTGACGTATTCCAAGCAAACCAAAACCACGTTTCTCTTAATTCAATGAAATAATACTTGAATATTGTTCATAAACCTGATCCAAGTTTTTATTCAATGCCGTGGCACTATTCAAGACGAACAAGTTCTTTTCCAAGCTATTACGAGTACTCTATAGTATTCGATTCTATGTGCGATTATTTTAAAAGACAACGAATAGATCTCCTATGCAAGGTTTCAGTCAGTTCACCTTAATTGTCGATTTGGCTATTTACAAAGCTACGAAGCCTACGTTCCAAGTCGTCTGGACCTATATTATACGAGCAGATAGTCGTTAGTATATTTCAATCGAGACACCATAAAAATAAATATCGCTAGAGATAATAATCACTTTGAGGTAAATTGTCGTAATAATTACATAAATTAACTGAAAAAACGACATGATCCGCCGCGATAGATTCCATTAGTAGACCTTTCTATTTCATTGACTACAAAACATACTGATTTTTTTTTCCGATCATTCTGCAAGATACTGTGCACAAAAGCTGCTACATGCACATGCCCTAGAGCAATAGATAGATGTATAATTAAATCTAAGTACAAGTACTTTTTCTATAGTTACTGTTTAAGTACAGCTCTATTCAACTGCATTCTTAAAACATTCAATGAAACTTATAAAAATATTATTTCGTGTAAACAAGGTTACCTGTTTGCATCTTTTATCGCGAATACTTTTTTTTAAATACATTGAATAGAGTAACACAAATAATCGCGATATCTTTTGGTGATTCCTTAAAACCTCTGCATTAAAACGATTCATTCCGAAACAGATGTCTTTTATGAAAAATTGAAAGAAAATCGGGTCACGACCTGGCCGATTTTCAGAATCTCAGATCTCCAAATTTTGCAATGAACTAATGGTAAATGGCGAAACTTAAAATCCGAAAAAAAGCGAGAAAACCCATCAAAATATTTACCTAAGAAATCAGTTTTATGGCGAAGAAGTGATAGTAAAAAAACGAACTATGAATACCGAGTAAGAATTCGACGGTGAAATGAACCTCCGATAGGGCAAATAACACCAAAAAGGAGTTTAGCTATCAATCTACTGAATCGAATCCATTCTAAGAGACTGTCCGCATATAAGAATCGTTTAGGAATAAAATGGCTTTAAGATTTATCAATTCAGAAAAAATAGATACTACTATATAATGCACATGGAGAAAGACTTAGATTCAGATACACAGAGTTGGTAAAGTTCTTTTCGAATTCCTCTTACTTAATCGTGGTATTCGTTTTTCCGCGTTTGCTTACTATACACTTGATTTATCTTGTTTGTATAAAAATTTGAATTTATCAAAGATATAACTTTCACATTTCAAACAAAATTCCAAAAAGATACATACGCTGTATTTTCGGTCGGTCTGTCCGCAAGAATTTAGCACAAATGCCAAAATTGAAATTAGCGATAGATATTAGAAATGCAGCTTGTGAGTAATATTTTAACGTGGAACTTTTCAGGAAAAGTAAATGCGTTTCGGCACTATTGGATCGATTTCAATAAAGGCAAAGATTGAATTGAATATTTATACTCGAATTTATGGCTGAATTGATTGTATGTTATACAGTAGCGAGCAAAGAAATCTGGACAGTTAGTTTCATGCTGAGTTTAAAGCGTCGTAGTATCCATTAACGGTAAAATTTAATCAGCAGAATAAGTTTCTGTAGTAAGTACGTTCAACAGTTACCATTTTGCGTACGTTTGTGTTAGCTTAAAGCGATAAGTACTTTCAAATTGAATAAAAATGGGATATTGCCAAATTTAAAAAAAAAAATCCGAATGTGATAAGGCTACAATTTTGGCGTTGCGAGCTGAGAACTTGAGTCTTCGTGAGCTTTGCATAAAAGTGGTATTCAGCAAGTTTTCAGTTAGCGAGGTATTAACCAATTTTGCAAAAACCGGATCAATACAGCAGAATACGGCTGAAAACTGCAAAGGATATCCGGAGCGAAGTTGTTCGAGCTGATGGAACACTCGAACGGTACGGCAACGTCTGCAGGAAACCGGGTTTCGTGCTCGAGACCCAACCAAAAAGCCTCTCTGACATTAACGACATAACGTCTGCAATCGACTAAACACCACCAGACTTGGGCCAGGAAGCATTAGAAGAAAGTGATCTTTTCAGATGAGTCGAAAATCAATCTCTTCGGACCAGTGGTGTAAATATTTTGTGTTCGAAGGGAAAAGGGGCACCCTAAGAAAATATGACTTTTTAAGCAAAACTATAGATTTTTTATATCTTACACTAATATACAGTGGGACTTAAATAAGTTGACTACTCGAAGGAGGACAAAATTTGGTGAACATCACGGTCAACTTAGAGAGATTTGCTGGAAGTTCCAGCTTAGAGATTTGCTGGGAGATCTATAGTATACCAAAAAATTTTTCTTCGTATCGCATCCTCCCCTACAGACCGCCCAATAAATTTTACTCGCAAACGCTTGCTATATCGAGTTCTGCAACTGTCATGTTGCTGAAAGATTGTTATTGAATAATCAACAAATACTGTAGCTTTGGAGAAATTGTAGAGATTGTTCAGATATTAGACACGATCTGTTTATCTATTGCATTTCTATATGTTTTAACAGATGCTGTCACTTTTATAAAACGATCACGCCTGTAACTAACGGCTGCAAAACCGAAAAGGTGTTTGAAGGAAGAAATGTCAACTATAGATATTCGAAAGTCCTTCAAAATGATAGTGTTGGACCATCATTATTATTGAAGGACTTTTGAGCATTTTTTTTGTTGTAGTAAACTTACATTGGTTTTCTATGAAAATCACGCTAAAGGCAAAATAAAATGGCAATACTTTAGAAGTTCCATTATAATTATCATCACCATCATTGTGGTGCGACGACGCGACGTTCCGTCGCTGGATCTTGGCCATCGGGATACTTCTCCTCCAATCGACCGCGTCTTCCAACTTTGAAGCCCCAATTATAGTTGTTCTGCACCAATTGAGCCTTCCTATCGAGCCTTGGGTCTTCCTCTCAGGCGACCGTAACGCAGCTGAACTATTTGCATGAATGGTAATGTCCCTGAGAGTTACGAAATGCTTCCCCAGCCAAACAAAGCTTCCGAGATTGCCGAAATCTCCGCCTGAAAACGCTTAAACGTCAAGAAGATGGACCGATGAGTTAATCCTCAGTACCTCCGAGTAAATGCCCGCAGCCACTCCTACCTCAGTCTTAGAGCCATTTGAGTAGGTGGTCGAGGAGTCGGGTGTAATAGAGGTGTTGTCTACTCGTCCCTGGAGGGAATTAGACCGATGTGGCTGCTGCCAAAAGCAAATTTCGGAGAGGCGTAATCGGTTTCCGCTGGAAGATCTAGACCACCCAGAATAGTGGAGTGACCACTCCTCAGGCACGCCACTGTCCATTATTGCGAATGCGAAGGGCCGTGTTGGCGGAAAAATTTTCCCTAAAAATATCCACCGAAAGAAAGTTGACGAAGTAGTCCTCGAGGCCCCCGTAGCGGTCGCGGCAAATCTTTGCACTTTCTCTAGCTGGTTACAGTAGGACGCCACTCTGAGTGCTCCACTAAACATATAAGCCGTATAGTAGAGTATACTAGAATAGGACGTACCATTGCTGTAAATAACCAGTACACCACCTTTCGTTGCAGGCACCAGTCCTCACCTATGGCCTACCTGCACGTGTAGAATGGAATAGTAGGCTTGTTCGCACGTTCTAGAATGTTCAGCTTCCATGTCAGCTTCCTGTCGAAGATGAGTCCAAGAAACTTAGCTTTATCAGCAAAGACCAGTTTCTTGCCATCCAAAAGGGGAACTTCAACAGGAGGAATTGTGCGCTTTCTAGTGAAGAGCACAAGTTCCATTTTGTCGGCGTTGACTCGACGCAACGCCACAATGGCCTGCCCATTCAGTAAGAGTGCATAGAGCATTCTGCAATACCTCACTTAGAACTCCCGGAAACTTAACAGAGCTAGCAATGACAATATCGTCTGCATAGGCAGTGACATGGTAACCAATCTCTTCCAGTTCCAAAGAAAACAACAGACACAGACTCCTCTACTCACAGACGACGTTTCCAAAGTAGTACTCGTACGAATGGTCCTGGATGTAACCAGCAATTCGATGAGTTTATAGAGCGATTCACCGACTCACAGGTTCATTAGTGTCTCTATTATCGCACTAGATTTAATGTTGTTGAAAGCACCCTCAATATCCAGGAACACAGCCAACGTATATTCCTTGTATCCTAGGGATTTTTCAATACAACCGACCAGAGAGTGTAGAGCTGTATCAACTGACCTTCCTTTCCAGTAGTCGTGTTGCGAGGTGGCTACAAGGCGTGACGGGATGGTACTGCGAAGATGAAGGTCAATCAGTCTCTCTAGAAGTTTTAGCAAAGTTGAAGAGAGGCTGATTGGCCTGAGGTCACTTGGTCGGGTGGGCGAACTTCTGCCCGCCTTAGGGATAAAAATGACCAACACTTCCGTTCAGCTTCTCTAAACGTAGCCTACTGCTAGTCATGTAGTTAAGATAACCTCTATCCACGGGTAAACAATATCTAAGGAATTCTGAAGGTCCGCAGAAATGATACTCGTAACATCTTGTCCAGCAAATTTGAAAAATTCAAAACTATTGATTACCCACAGATACTTTTGCCTTGACAAAATAGATTCATAGTTGCAGGGTGCGGAGGAGTTATATCCACGTCCACGAGCCATTTTGTCTTTGCAGAAAGCTGAGCACGGATGAATCTGATGACAGAACTTAATGGAGTCTAGAAGCTTCACTTGGCTTTTCCACGTGTTTGCAGAAGCTCCTCCATGAGTTACGTTTAGCTCTCCTCAACTCCTTTTTGTGAAAACTCAGTTGTCCCTTATAGGAGCGCCAATCCGACACTAGTTTAGACGCCTTTATCTTATTGAAGCATCCGAACAAAATCCTAGCTACGTCATTATATCCTTCCAAACACCTCTCACAAATCTGAGAAGATAACACTGAAACATGCAAATATCCGTAAATAATTTCAGAACAGCATAAATTCTTGTAATTTTCAGCACATAAGTGATAATGTGTTTCTGCAAATACGACAAGCATGAAAACAAGGTTTGGTTCGTGCCTTTAATGTTGGTCCACTTTTAGTGTACACAAGTCAACAATAAAACTCGAAAAAAGATCAGCACACTTTCCAGGTGTTTAGACAGTACAGGTTGATATTTTAACCTAGAGTGCGCGGTAAAAATGTCTCTTCTTTACATTCTACCCATTTCATGTAATATGTCATATGTCCAAGAACAACCCCAAAAACAGGCAATATAACCAGAAATTATACATCACTTATGTTTCAAACGCCAAGTAGATACATACATATATAACATCGATGTAAGCCAAAAGTCATTCTTGAAGTTTATAAACACTGGACTGTGAACTTGCTAATGGACTGAGTGTCTTCACTTTGTCATTCTATTTTTGTTGTGTAAATTTGAACAGGTATATTATACACAAAAAAAATGAACGCATGTTAAAAATTTTGCTTGTTTAATGCCAATGACCCGGCAAGATTTTTCGAATCTCTTTTCACTTAATGTATCTTTTCATTTTCTCGGTGTTATCTATTCATTTCATTTACCAAATATATACAAAATTAAGATATGTATATTTACGACCATGATCGTATCAAGGAAGCAAATGAAGACACGAAAACGATTCAAAATTAGTAGACAGCTTTCAGATAGCCATCAAACGAAATTTTCTTAACTACCAATATGTTGAAGAAATACCGTCAATATCTATAGTTATACGATTTTTTAAGCATACTCGTACATACTTAAATTTTATGCATGGCATTTAACCAACATGTCACCAACATGTAAATATCTTTTTAACGATATATCCACTTGGATGATGTTGCAAATTCGAAACCTGAAATTCAGTCAAAATCAGACAACTTTGGGTGTGTGTTACGAGAATTTGTTATCTTCAACGTTTCATACATTGTTGGTGATGAAATTTGCGTATGATAGCACAAGATGCAGATATTTTCCTTACAGTTTTGTTTTGTTTTGTGCAGCTTTTTCGTATCTTTCGAATAATACAAAGTTTACGCAGAAAAGGTCTTCAGATCAGCAAACATGTTTTGAAGTGGGTGGGTTCTGTCCGGCAACGGAGAGTAATTTATTTTATTGATAAAAATTGTTGATTTTTTCGTAACCAATGTAAGAATTTATTTTAATTTGATTATATACATTGGGACCAGGATTATAAAATTTTATTGTAAATTGTTAATTTTATTCGCCGTTCAGTTTACTTATTTGGGATTGCGACGCTGGCTGCTTGATGCTGTCCGAGAAAGTTTGCATTTGGGAAATTTTATGCAGTAAAGTAAATAATTAAGACGATAAGCTTTATGGATACTTTTTTATTCTGGGTAACGAGCATTACAGTGACGGATGAACAGGAAGCAAAAGGAGGACATGATAGTTAAAACAAGCGGGAGGTGTTTTTTTTAATTTTTCGTATTTTTTTTATTTTATTTGAGTTTGGTTAAAGCGGCCGGTAGCTGTTTTGTTAGTTTTCGGTCGCTACTCTACGATGCTTCCATCTAGAGATCAGAGCCTCATATCCCCGGCGCGTTAATACAATACAATGAAAAACAACACGAGCTAGTGTTTCTGAGCCCGAATTATGTGTAAACATCCCATTGCATTATGAAACGTCGCCAAATTGAAAATACTGTGTGAATATTACTATTTTACCTTACTTCCATGGGGCGTGAACTATTCTCAAGCGGCATCGTTTTCTGTTTCCGGCCATATTACGTATGGCACCCCAAGAGAGTATCCATATTCCGGAAACCAATCTTTGCCATTAAACGATAGCCAAAATTCATAACCGAATGTAAATAATATTAATATTAAACTTGATGAATATTTAAAATAAATTGCCTTTCTCGCTTTCGCAATCTGTGAAATGTAGTAGTGAATCAATTACTTTGGCAGTCCAGATTAATGGCACGCATTACACTAACAGTAGTAGTCCGGATGGCGCAACGGTTAGCACGTTCGCCTTCAACGCACTGGGCCCCGGTTCGATTCCGGGGATTTACGTGTCGGACTATGAGCCCACTCAGCTGTTAAATGAGTACCCATTATGGGGTAAATAACTCGGTTGAGCGTGTTACTGATCACATACCTCTGCACAAAAACCGTCACGATCTAGAAAATGAGATGATGCTAACTCATCTCGAGGCCGTGGTTCAAATTGGATTGTTGCGCCAGTTATTTATTTTTTTATTTATTACACTAACAACCAGCTCTGACCAGAACAATTTTGTTAGCATTGGTAAATAATCACTAGTTTTTGTTCGCACTATAAGAATATTTATTAATGTAAATACAAGTATATTGGGATCAGCTTCCTCCTATCTTCAGTACAAAGCCAATGGTGTTTACAGTCTGCGGTACGCTCATTTATAAATTTTACATTTTATTGATTTATGTCGAACATTTGCCAGGTTTTTGACATGGATATGTCTTACCGCTGGGAGTCATCCTGAAAATTTGTCCGTCACGTAGTATGTCACTTACTAAAACGAAATAAAGCGCCGGGCGCTGACGAGATTCCAGCTGCACTGCTAAGATTCGGTGGAACGAGTCTAGTTGATGCCATACATCAATTACTCCTGCGAGTATGGGAGAACGAGGAGATCCCAGACGATTGGCGCAGAAGCATCATCTGTCCAATTCATCAAAAGGGAGATAAACTGCGGTGTGAGAATTACAGGGGCATCTCACTAGTTTGTACGTCCTATAAAATTTTGACGAAAATTCTGGAAAATAGAATAAAACCGTACGCAGAACGGGTTATTGGCGAATATCAAAGCGGTTTCAGACCTGGTCGCTCCACAACCGATCAGCTCTTCTCAGTTAAACTGATACTCCAGAGGTGCTGGGAATACAACGTAAACGTATACCAAATCTTTGTTGACTTCAAGCAGGCATACGACAGTATCGATCGTGGAGTACTGTACAACATCATGCTGCAATTTGGTATACCGGCAAAATTAGTGCGACTGACAAAGATGACGATGACCAACTCCGTCTCACAAGTCAGGATCCAGAATAGACTTACTGATCTATTTGAAACACGCACTGGTTTGAAACAGGGCGATGGACTGGCACCGACGCTCTTCAACCTAGCACTGGAATACGTTATTCGGGCCATGAATATGGACAACAGCAAGACGCTACTCATCAAGTCGACACAATTAGCAGCGTACGCCGACGACATCAACATCATGTCCCGAAGATTGGCTGACGCAGAAGAACTTCTGCATACGCTCGATATCGCTGCAAAGGAAGTTGGATTACGTATTAACGAGGGTAAAACTAAAATAATGATGCAATCGGTGACAAGGACACCTGCACAACCGAGCATCAACGTGGGGGACCTCAACATCGAGTTCGTGAACAACTTCATCTACCTGGGTTGCAACCTGTCAAGAGACGCCAACGAAACTGACGAAATCAAGCGACGGATACAGTTAGCTAATAAGACTTTTTTCTCGGTTCTCCCCATAATGAAATCGAAACATGTGCACAGAAACACGAAGCTTCGCGTGTACAAAACCATTATACGACCAGTGCTATGCTATGGCTGCGAAGCATGGACCCTAACTCAAGCCTCCGAAAACATGCTAGACACTTTCGAACGTAAGGTTCTACGGCGAATTTTCGGGGCTGTTTGCGATCGAGATGGATGGCGCATCCGGTACAACCATGATTTGTATGAAATGTACGATGAGCTGCAAGTCTCGAAAATCGTCAAACTACAACGACTTCAATGGGCAGGGCATGTAAAATACAAAGAATGGACGATGATCGCATGCCTAAGAGAGTAATGAATGCAGAACGAGTCGACGGAGCGAGACTGCGAGGACGACCGAGATCTCGTTGGGAGAGCTCAGTAGGTGTGGACGCCGCGCAGCTGCTTGGCTCCCAAAATTGGAGGACGCGGTCACGTGACCGAGATAATTGGAGGACAATGATCCAGGCGGCCAAGGCCCGACGTCGGGCTGTCGCGCCACGATGATGATGATGATAGTATGTCACGATTTTGTTAAGGGAAGGAAGTGTAACGCACTTAGTATTCATCCCACGAAAGTCCTTCACCACTCGTTGGAAAGTTGTCAATTTATCCTAACAACTTGTGCCGCCAAAATCTACCCTCCTCGACTTTACCCTCCATAAATTTTAATTGAATTTTCGTATATGTAATCACAAAGCCAGTGCTGTTCTACCCGATTCTCATCACATTCACTTCAAGTACCACCCGTGTCGTACGTTCAGTTTCTCATAACTTGAATGTTATGCGGAACAGGTGCCGTCCGATCCGTTTCCAAAAAATTTTCCTCCCAGAATGCCGAAAAGCACTATGGCTGACGATCAGAAACAAACACTATCAAATGACACAATCGGGTCGAGCTTTAGGATGACAGACACAGCTTAGTCCTCGTATCCTCTTATCTAGAATGTAGTTCACAATCAGTAAACTGATGACGAGAATCTACTGTGCATGCAGATACATCGGTACATGGATATGTCTTAAGGCTACCGAATGCGTGGAACATGTTTAGTCGAAGATATCGACGTAGGTTTTATCAAAATCTTTAATTATACTGGATTGTTAGTCGACGAATCATTCGCATTCGGTAGCCATAAGACATATCCACGTACTGATGTACCTGCATGCAGTGTAGATACTTTAAAAATTTGCTAATGAAACGTCAACTAAGCCACAGTCGGATTATATTTCGCATATTGTCGTCACTTCATTTGGTCTGCAATTGCACCCTTTCAGTTTTTAATTTTTTTTACTCACAGTTCGGATTAGTAGCGAAGGACAATTGCCTTCTTCGGTGTTAAGAGTCCCTTTCTTTCCCAATCGTAGGATTTCCAAAGGTCTAGTGTGGAAATTTTTTCTGGCTTGTCGCAATATGTCCACATCTGTGAATCTTATCAAGTGATTTTTCGTCCAGGCTGCGTGCCGCTACCGAAGATCTAGCTGTCGCTGTGAGTTTTCGTATTGCGTTCATCGCTTCTGTTATATATGTTCCCTGAACCTAGTTTTAACTAATCATCTGGTTTATCCAACGTACCATTTTCCGCACCCCAGGCAGATGATCTTGTAGATGCCACTTTTCTTTCTCTTTCATGAGGGGGTCTTTCTCACTGCCCGATATTCACTTCAGGGTTTAGGTGTAACTTATCGTGACAAGTTACACCTAAACCCTGGTCTGGATGCCAAATTTCTCCCAAGTAGTTTTTGATCTTGAAATACATATTCGAAATGGTTATGCCCATGCGTATTAAAGGGTCGTGTAACGTCGATTTTGTTCAACATGGTCGTCAGTTCTTGTTTAAAGATCCGCGATTTCTTCCGGTACCTCTCATGCGTTAGGGATTACGTCAATAGTCTATGGACCAAGGAATTGTACGATTATATAGCCATTTTATGTGCTCTGGTATGGTGAGCAGTTGACGGGATCGTTCTCTGGGTGGTAGTTTTTTTACGGTATATTTCTAGCTGTATTTTTCCCTTGATCTTGGTGATGAGCGTATCTAGGAACGGTAGTTGAGTTGATTGATCTATTTTTCGGTGGTAAATTTGATTCTACTATGCAATATGTTAATTAGTATTTCGTCGATTTCATCTTCTTCTATGACCGCAAAGACGTCGTCAACATATCTCAGCCACACTTTCGGCATAATCTCCAGTGCGTTCATGCGCTTTTCCAGTCCTCGCATCCACATTTCGGTCAGTAATGGTGAGAGTGAATGATACTCCGGCTGGTATTTTGTAGAATTTTTCCCGCCAGGTGAAGTAATTCTCGTCCATACATTCAGTATTCTGCCTTTCTCACTTTCTCTATCTCTGAAATACAGATCGTGAATGAACAGCTTTTTTTTACAGTCTAGATCAGGTGTAGAGCAATAATTGCACGCATTACACTAACAACCAGCTCTATTCAAAAACAAGACGTTGAGTAAATAAATCGTAATAAAAAAATATTGAGCTCCTTATTAAATTGGAGTACAATAAGAATAAAAGATAAATCAAGATAATTTGACTTCAGAACTTTTGCAATTGCATAAATTTTCGAGCTTTGTGTGAATGGATTCATTGCCATCGTCCACATGAAATCTCGATAACAAATCTCTCTTTTATTTAAAAGTAAGGAATGAAATTATTTAATCGATTCAACTCAATCAAACGTGTTTTTTGACCCTCCACCATTCCAACGAAGGTTAGTCAGTCTTTGGCAGGAGTTTCTTGATATCCGTAGGGGTCGTGGTGTCCTGTCCGAGAAACGTATTCCTAGCCCGCCCGATCGCCAGGCATTAGCACAGGGTGTGTTTCCAGTCTCAGCTTCCTGCGTACAAAGATGACACCCCGTCTTATTAGTCAAATTCATTTCGTTGAGTGATGTCCCATAATATTTTAATAGTTAAAAGGCTCCATCAGCTTCTCTGACTGCCGCAGCAAATGGAAGGTTTTTTTTAGTATCTCTTCAGACTTTTCTCGTATAAACATTATTCTGGATGAAGCCAGACCTTTTGCTCACTGCAAAGTTGTAGATAGTTGTAGAATGAACCGAATTTCATACTATTCAATCATATTTACTGCTAAATCACACTTTTAAATTTGGTTGGAATCGGCTCGCTATTTCATATAGCTCTCATAGGAACAGTGAAATCGGAACAAGTTCAACTACCAATTTGAAAGTAGCAAATGCACCAAATGCTTCGCGTGTATCATACCTTCGTCAAGCTAGCCGAATGCTAGCTTGTTTATGCTAACGAAACGTCAACAAGACATTGTGCTAGCGATATTGACGCAACACATGCCCAGCAGGAGAAGTTAAGGCAATTAGTACTATGTTTGAAAGAGAATACATTTTTATACGGTGATTTTTTGTCTCGGAATCAATAACACTGTTACCTCAAAGTTTAACCAATTAACCTCCAAATGACATTGTCGTTCTACAACTCAACGCTCTAACAATGCCCTCAAAATATTCGTCAGTCACCCACCATCAACCATATCATCAACGTTGTGCCGTCCATTTGCATTCGTAAAAACTGCAGAAATTTGAGTATAATCGTATATTCTTGTTGTCAGAGGGTAAAAAAGCAAAAACCAGACAGTTTTATTTTAACAAGAGAGTATCAATCAAATTATTTTTAATGTGATCCATTCCCAGTGCAACGGGCAACATTTTTTTTTGTCAATTTTGGCATTCTGATCAACAAATGCAAATTAAATTTTATATCCTCTATTTACGGGTATGAATCAGATTGGCCTCAAGTAGTAATTACGAGTAGCGTGGTCATTTAACACCCAAGCGCCGGCCTGTTAATCTTTGGCGCAAGATAAGATCCCAGAGGGTATGTGTATACTCGCATATACGAGTATATCTAAGAAATTGCTCCAAATCATTAATTTATTATTGGATACTATGTATCTAGGCTTCTTGTAGCCTCAGGTGGGCTGATATTACCACAAATATGCATCTATCTATTTTACATCTCCACTGACATTTCAATAGAAACTGGGTGAGTTCAGCAACTCGGAAATCGTCAATAGTTTACGCAATTTCCGGACAATCGTTGTATTATTAAATAAATTGGCAAAAATTGTTGGATCACTATTGATTACAACTAAATGAAGGAATTAGCCATACGTGGTGGACCTGGAGCGCTTGTGCTTTCTTAGTTTTCTTTGTTTTCGGCTGAATTGCATAAGAAGCACACGAGTTTGAAAAATGATAGTTTTGTCGGTGTCGGTTTCATCACAGAAGAGTCTGTTTAATACAATTTGATTATTAGAAAGATATTTTCAATATGAGCGAGGCGTATATGCATGTGACTATCCTATTACAAGATCGTCATTGAAAAGAGCAAAGGCTGATGAACTCATATGAAGGCGTTTTAAATGCACAACTGCCATTTGAAAGACGTTCTCATGTAGGATTAATGAAATTGGAAGAAACCTGAATCAGCCAGGTTTAAATCTGAAGAAAAGGTAGTTTCTGTATGACGCATAACAATCGATTTACAGTAGTTATTATATCTTCGGAATTTCGCATTATTAGAGTTAGTCCCGTATGCTGTTATTGAGTAGAGAATGTCATTTTCATAGTAGTAGCTAGTTTCATTACCTCTTAACTCCTTGAGGGACATGGCGCGGCAAAGCTATGCCTTGCTGACGTTTCCATAGCATATAAACTTCGGATCGTGCAGTTGCTAGCGTGCACCTCCAATACGAGCCGCCCTTTACTGACGAGCTTGTAACGCTTTGGGAGCTCTAATAATACCCACAGGTAGTTTTTATTAACGTTATTAAGATCCAGCATCGTAGGGTGGCGACACCTTACGGCCACCGAGCACTTCATTCACAGCAATAGTCGTAGGTTGATGCATAGAGAGAGAAGTCTGCCCGAATAGAGAAAATCCAAGTTCTTATTTTTTCCCCTTTATTATGCTGGACATTCACGGACGGTCCAAAACCAAATTTTCCCTGGTCGAAGCCAAAATTTCTCTGTCAAATCCATAGTGCGGCCGGGGAAATTTTGGCTTCGGCCAGGGAAAATTTGGCCTTGGATAAGCCGTGAATGTTCAGCTCTACAAGTTTTGTTTTGTTTTGTAGACCAGGAACAACTTTCTTCCCTTTTCTAATTAAAGAACTACAAAGTGGCCACTATACCACTTCAACGCTACGCCCCACAAGGGGTTAGGACAATTGAGTAGTGAGTATATTCAACGTAGTTCTTAGAATGATGTAATTAAAAATAGTTTTGCGACAATGGTTGCGTTCCTGCGAACGAATCAGGTTTTAAAATTTCTCAAATTCTCCTCCATATGCTTTCCCCTCCGGTAAAATTTGTTTGGACAAATGTCATGAAAATGTTCCCCTCCGGATCTGAGAAGTATTCTGATCCGGAGAGAAACATTTTCATGACAGAAATGTCAAAACCTGATTGATTCGCAGGAACGCAGCCAATTACAAGTAACAGCCAACCGGATGTGGTAGAAGAATGATTCTTTTCACTTACGAAAGTCAGCGACTCGTATAAAAGGAGGGTCCAAAATTAAATACCTGAAAGAAGATAAAAATACTTAGTGAATACATAATACTATACTATACCTATACTAGCTTATTAAGAATCGAATTGAGTTGCCGATTTTTGAGTTATTGAGTGGTCTCCTCCTCAATTCACCTCTATGTATAATACGGAGATTGCCTTTTATATTTCGGGATTGGACAACTCTAGTATTGCAATCTGGTAACTGGCAGCTCTATCGTAAAGTTTGACATTTTTGAGGTTATACGTACTCAGAACGTTTTGACATACGAGCGCTATTTGTGTTTTTTACAGTAACTTAAAAGATTAATCTCGGCCAAATAATGGAATTCAATCGTGAACATTTTCATGCGATTATTTTTTACAACTTTCGACGTGGATTAACTCAGCAACAGTGCATGGATGAACTGAATTCAATTTTTGGTGATGAAGCTCCATCAAGGACCAGTGTTTATCGATGGTATGGTGAATTCAATCGAGGTCGTAGTTCACTCCAAGACAAATTTCGTGAAGGTCGTACAAAATCAGTTGTTGTTCCGGAAACCATTGATGCTGTGCGCGAACTGATATTGCAAGATCGTCATGTGACCTATCGTGAGATTGAGACAACCTTAGGCATTAGTGGGACCAGCATACATTTAATATTGCATGAACATTTGACTGTCAAAAAAATTTGTTCGCGTTGGATCCCACACAATTTGTCAATCGCTCAAAAAAGGCTCGTGTCGATTGGTCGAAAGAAATGCTCAAAAAGTGCGATCGCGGTGCTTCGAAACACGTCTATGACATCGTGATAGGTGATGAATCGTGGATTTACGCGTATGAGCCCGAAAGTAAACAGCAGTCGACTGTATGGGTGTTTCAAGATGAGCCAAACCCAACAAAAGTTGTTCGCGCACGAAGCACTTTCAAGCAAATGGTCGCCTGTTTTTTCGGAAAAACTGGACATGTCGCAACCGTACCACTAGAACAACGCCGAACAGACAATTCTGAGTGGTACACAACCATTTGTTTGCCAGTTGTCTTCCAAGAAATCAGGAAAACCAACCGCCGAAGACGGATCACTCTTCACCACGACAATGCGAGCTCTCACACATCAGCTCAAACAACTGCATTTTTGAGCACTCAAAACATAGATTTGAAGGGTCATCCGCCGTATAGTCCTGACTTGGCACCGAATGACTTCTTTTTATCCCCGTACGTAAAAAACAAACTGAGAGGTCAACGTTTTTCAACACCTGAAGAAGCGGTTGCTGCGTTCAGAATGCATGTTTTGGAGACACCTCAATCAGAGTGGCAAAAGTGCTTTGACAATTGGTTCAAACGCATGCAAAAGTGTATAGATCTCCATGGGGAATATTTTGAAAAACAATAAAGCGATTTTCAGTGATTAATATTTGTTTTTGTTCTCTAATCCCGAAATACTATACTTTTCCATAAAAGAGGAAATAAGTAGCGCATATGCATATGGAAAAGAATAATGAAACCAGAACATAGAGGGCTGGGCTCGAAAATTAAAATAAAAAATCATTAATTAATTAATCGGTCCGGCAAGCTCATCATCCTCACAGTTACCTCTAAAGCCACTGTGGCTGCTAGGAACCCAACACAGAACACTATTGAAATAGCTTCATATTACAAGAAAGGATGAGCGACCATTTGCCGTCGTCTTAAGGTGTGTCTTGCTAGGCACACGATCGTCGGACAGTGTTCGCGATTAGCGATCAACCCATAGAGCACTATTTGTGTGTATCTTTTACATCGTCGCCAGTGATCGATGCAGAGTGGTGCCTAGCCAAACGCACCTTTAGATAGAACCTGCGTTTTTTGGCATTTCAGATCAAGTGTAAAACCACAATGGCACGCATTACACCAATAATTTTGTAATTAGTGTAACGAGTGCGGTTTTTGTTCTGCTTTGATCAAGACTGTTGCCAAAAAACGCAACTATTATCAAAACCGAGTGCAGGGATTTGATCGCAACTTGGCTGCCCGTATAGATTATATGTTAATATCTGTAGTAATTATGGTATGTCGTTTCAGGTTAAAGCTTCCGAAATCTTTGTGGCCTACGTCTGAAAGACACTGTAGTGCTCAGGTACACATCGTAGTAAACGCCAGTGCATACTTCCCTTAGTCTGTCATAGTTCCATCGGTATAGATATAATACCTATCGAGTCAGGCTATGCAGAGTTACTCTCCTAAAGTTACGTTTAGACACGAAAAAAAAATTGAAGAGCTCTACAAAAAAAATTTGCTTTACCAGAGACGTTTAAATGAGAGTGTGACTTTAAAATAAATTCGCTCTACGCAAACTCTGTAGAACATTTTTTAGCAGAGCTTTTCCAGTTGTCGCCGTTTGCCGTAGTGAAGAGAGATGAAATAGACCTGGTAATTTCGATAAATAAGATTCTGCACAATATCAAATTTACTATCAAAATGGAAAATATGGGAAAATACCATTCCTGGACTTGATCATCTCGAACAACAACGGGAAACTTGAGCCTGAGGTCAATAGGAAACCGACAGCTACACAGCGGTATGATACCGGCAACATATGACACGATCATTAAAAAAAAAAATTGCCGCGAACAACAGCATGAACCACAGGTTGGTAGAGGACCATTGACCGAAGCGGATACAACAATTAACGCAATTTCATTTTGGATACCATCGAGAAAAATGGGTACAAATAATCGGCTATTGATAAGATGATCAAGAGAAAGATTCAGATGGAGGAGAGAGGAAAGCTCACAACTCTGTTTGACCAAACCATCGAAGTCCCAAGAAGCGTAAGTATATCCGTATCCCACATGTTCCAAGAAATCCTCGTTCATACGTTAATCCTCTTATCTGGTAGTTCATCATTAGCAAACTGATGACGAGTATCTACACTTCAGGCAGATACTTCAGTACATGGATATGTCTTACGGCTACCGAATGCGTGAAACATGTTTTGTCGAAGATATCGACGTAGGTTTTATCAAGATTTCAGAATCGTTAATTATACTGAATGAAATCATCCGAAAAAAACCTGTTCCACGCATTCGGTAGCCGTAAGACATACTCTTGTATCGTCATCAGTTTACTGATGATGAACTACTAGATAAGAGGATATGAGAACTAAGCTGTAGATTACTTTCATCCTAAAGCTGGACCTTTGGATTTCATTCAACGGCAATCAACTGTTTCCCCTTTGATCGCTGACCAAACAAAATTTTTCAAAAGTTCATTATGTTTATAGATGCGGGACGTTGCGAGGTAGGCTATATCATGGGGAAATAGATATTCGGAGATCGTCGTCGAACATATCTTATTATAAACTATGTATACGTCGTCTGCGTAACCGGATTATTCCGGCCATGGGTACAAGGGAGATGGGGGGAGTTTGTGTGCATAATTTGAGAAAAAGCTCAAACGTCGTGTTGGGAATGAGAATTTACCCATTACACTCGTTTAAATTAAACTTGACAATTCTGCGAGCCTGGCTGGAAATATATACTCTAGGCGCGCTCTTTTGAGGATCTATCACGTGTTGGGTAGGGTAGGGTAGCGAACACGCTTAACACAAACGACAAGTCGCTCGTAGTTTGTGGGATGCGTGTTTGTTATCCTACACCACACTCGATAGATATCCAAAGGAACGCGCTTTCTATGCACCACTCAGTCACGAAATTCCTGGCACTTGGAGACATTTGCAATTGGCTTGTTTCCACTTCTGCTAGCCGGATGAAAATCATGACATCTGGCGTGAAAGACACATTTTTATGACGCCCAGGCATAATACATATCCATGTCAAATTAAAAATTTCTAATATACTTTTAATTTACAGCTAGTTAGATCGAGAAGGAAATCCAGGATGAGGAATATCTTAGGAAGCGCGAAGGACCCGCTGAAACTGGAGGTGGACGAGAGCGGCATGTACAAAACATCATGTAATTATTGTGACCAATACTACATAGGACAAACCAAGAGAGTAATTACAACACTATTCAAGGAACACATCCGCGAGGCCACGTCGAAGAAAGGGCCGAGTTCAGCCATTCGTTCACCAGTCACATCACATATGATCTAGGAAGGGCAATATATACAGCAGGATAACTTCGAGCTGCTACGACACGTTAGTAAACCGAGCACGTTGGACCCGTGGGAAAGTCTCGATATTATACGCGAAGATCAAAATAAACTGCTGAACACCAACGAAGGAAATTATCAATCCCGCCTAATTAAATAACTAGGGGATAAGTATAAAAACAGGTAGAAACAAAATACTTACCTAAAATGTTAAAAGCTAGGTAACTATCCCCTTCGGTCTGCCGCATCTTGGACGTAGGCAGGGCAGTAAAGTGCAGCACGCACATGGCATTGTTGTTGTAAAATCAGATTTTTACAATTGTGACGCCAACAATGCCATGTGCGCGATGCGCTGCCGTGCCTACGTCCAAGATGCGGCAGGCTTTCTTCCTGCTGGTACATATAAGTAGGTGGGGTATTTAATGAAATGGGGCGACCGGTAGCGCAGTGTGTTGAGGCATCAGTCTCATGTTTGACTACCGGCGTTTCGGGTTCGAATCCCGTCCACGACGATGTTCGTGGCCATGGATGTGCAGGAGATGTATGCTGGCAACTGCATTCTCCGAAACCAGATTATGCCAACGAAACGTCAACTGGGCCACATGGAACAGTTGACGCGCTATGCCCCACAAGGGGTTAGGGCAATTGAGTATTTTTGCATAGTTTAGTAACCACTGTACTGATGAAGAGAGTGAGTGGCTCTCGAAATACATGTATCTGCATGTCAAATAAAGATTCTACATAATTCTGGAGACGTTACAACTTCTATTAGATTTATTTTGCACTGTCAAGGATGATCGGAGGAGAGGACATAACAAACGGTAGAACTCCACCAACTTATACATCTCCGTGTATAAGTGTCACCATACACTGTCGAACTCGAACACGAACCTGGTACAAATTTCCTCTGACACACACACACACTTCACATAGATGTGAAGAAAACCGGTCCACTTGTACTAGGTTCGAGATCGAGTTCGAGTTCGACAGTGTATGGTGACACTATGTTGTAGAGCAGATGTAGAGATGAAAAGCTTCTATCCGAAAGGTCTCGTAAAGATAGCGTAGAGTTCTACGCTGCAGTTCTGCGCAGTGTTCGCACGTATCTACAATACATACATGTCTCTAGCGAGAGTTTTCTCTACACTCTAAAAAAAATTTACATTTGCCTAAACGTAGCATTACACTGATTCTGACTATCAAATCTCACAAATCTCTGCTTTATTTTGATAAATTTGTGTTAACTTCATTTTATGCAACGTATTTTCTTAATTTCGGCCTGTTTAGGCCTGTAAAATGCAGGAAACCAACTGCCAAAAAGAGGGTAATACGCCTTCCAAAAACTAAGCAGTAGAGTCTTTCCAATGATCGACAAAGGAGATTAGCTCTAACTTGAATTGGTTGTAAGCAAACAAACGACTGAACATTTTACAAGTGATTTTCAAGTACTTTGGGGAAACTTTATTTGAATTAGGAATCCAACAATTTTTTTTATACAGAATTGCATGAGAAATTGCTTGTCCAGTGATTTTAGGAAACCCTACACAGTTTGATAATATATAGAAGTACTTTTTTGAAGAGTGTGTATATGGAGGTTTAAACCCAATAATCATAGCTCAGGATCCAATGAAAAGGCAGTCATAATCCTGGCTAACAGAAATATATTCCTCATATTTTATATGGATGAAAAATCCACATGCATGTTTGCATTTTATACTTTTTCAAGCTCAAGAACATTTTTCGGCGAATAGCCAAAAAAAAATCCATCCCACCTGAATTTCGGACAATGACACAACTCCCGTGAAATTGGGTCGTCCCTGTCAAATGTGAAGACTTAATTTGTCCCAAGTTCTTCGCATAGCTAACACACGCATTCAAACCAACCGATCTTGCTAAATATTTGACATAAATTCTGACAAGTTCCACAATCATGTTAAGCAATTCAATTCGTGCCTGAAAAACCCACCCTTCTAGTTTTTTCGGCGCCTGGTTGAACTAAAAACTTTTTAAGCGAGCACCATTCCGGCATTAAACCTAAGGCAAATTTCGACTTGACGCTGCATCAATAAAACATTAACTTGAAACACCACCTGAAATGCATTTATCTTGTCGATTGGATACGTTGCGTCGCTTTGTACACTCGTACATAAATGCAACATTTACCTCTCCCGTGAGCCGCCCCGCTTGCATTCCATGTGCACTTTAATTTCTTTTCCAAAATGCATTTTATGAGAGCATACCGCAGCTTAAACACATTGCATTCATATGGATACCCAATTTATGGGTGTTTGTTCATGTGAACGAGTATGCAGTGCATTTATTTATGTTGTAAATGTTTCTGAATCGGAATCTTACGTAATTCTGACCCATAAACGATAACGACTTTTATAGGAATCTGGGTTAATTTTTTGATATATTGTCTGCCGTTGAGTCGAGCTCTTTTTTTCCGGAGGCCCTTAAATTTTCGGAGCTCATATGGAAAACAGAAAATTGTTGAATCGGGCGTAAAAATCGGGGACCATGATTGAGGGCGTTGAAAAGAATCGAGTTAAATTACAATAAAAGAAAAAAAAAACTGTTTTATTTAGTTGATTCATGGTTGGTTCGATTTTGATATGATAAAAATTATACCATATGTGTAGGATAGGAGATGGGAATGACACTGTTGACGCAACGGAGCAATTTTAATAAAAAGGGTACATAATTCATATGAGTCGTGGGAGGAGTACTAATGCTTGGAATATGCTAATCACCACTTCATTTATCAGAGAACCCATACAATAAACAATAACACAGAGCCGGTGTGTTGAATGCGTTGAGACCTCAACACATCAAAGGGTTTGCTCCGTATTTTCATGTCTAAACAAATTAAAAGTCATAAAATATGTGCCTCGGATTTTTTTTAAATGTTTTGATCAAAATGAGTTAGCAACTTTTGTCAATATTTGGGAGTTAACCCCTTTTTGCACTAAACGATTCGCTCGGAGCACTGTGAGAGTTCTATTAGTATCCACAGACAATTTTCGGTCGCGCCGAGATTTGAACTCCGAGCTCTAGATTAGTATCGTAGAGCGGTGACCGAACGACCACGGCCACCGAGTGCGACATATAGGGTAATACAATATATCAGTAGGCGAAAATTGAAAATTATAGCCCCCGCATGGGCGGTACGGAACTGTATGAAGAGGGTAGTTAAAAAAGGGCCAGTAAAGTGTCGAGTATTTAACCTACCATAAGTGCCCCCCCCCCCCCTCCCAATGCCACTAACCAAATAGCTTCTGCGTTTACCTATGCTAAGTTGGTCCCCTACATACCCAGCGTAAATAAAAAAAAATAGAAAAGAAATCAGCAACACCCGGTTAGTAGGCCTATTTAATGTAATGGTTGGATTATTTTCCTTAGAAATGATTCTCTAATTTGATTTCAACATTTAAATTAAATTTTTGTGCTTGCATGTCCGAACGGGATTCGAACACGGGCCGTTGAGCTTCAGAACCCATCGCGCTACCGCATACGCCATCAAGACTAATATACCTATAGAATGGCTTCCAAATAATGCTTTATAAGCAATACTTTCCCAGCATAAAAAGTGGCTAGTTACATTGGGTACGTTCCTGGGTATCCTAAATCATTAATATCATAGCCCCCAAATGGGTGGTACGGAATTATATGAAGAGAGACGATTAAAGAAGATCAGAGTAGTGTAGCGAACGGCTTGGTGGGCATCCGAAGACGCCCTTGGGGACGGAGCCTAAGGTAGCTTAATTGACCGTGAAGGTCGGGCTGTGCCATCTGGCGAAGAAAAAGGCTCCTCAACGAGCTAAGCAGCGGCCTATGCTTGCTGTAGCTCAGTTCGGGGAACGTGGGCGGGGTTTTCGCCGCTCGTTGCCCCTGTCCTTTACGTATTAACAAAAATTCGTAGGCTTGGAGAAGGCAACACAAAGAAGAGAGGTAAAAATGGGGAATAAAAAAAAATGAGGCGATAAGGATGAAATGGTTGGCAGATGGCTCGCTTGCCCTCGCGCTCGTATGGGGTCCAGGTGTAATGGGACCCTCGGCGTCTGGTTTCGTATCACCGACAGATTCTTACTTATCAGGTGCTGCCATAGATCTGCCGGTGGAAGCAGCACTACCATATGGTCCATTAAAGGTGGTTCATTACAGTAGTTCAAAAAAGAAGCAGGACGGTTGAAGTATTTCACACTAGCAGTTACCCGCAATGTTACTAACCAAGTAGCCCCCGTGTTTTCCGTGGCTTAAGTCGTGATTTAGAATACAATAAAATACATTTTCGTTATTTTTTACACGATCACGCACACACCATACGATGATACGACTACTGTCGAAATTTGACTTGACAGATTCGTTTTCATACAAAATTGAAGAATTTTTTGAAAATTGCATGAGGAACCGTAGAGTTCGTGGTGAACTAAATTGGAAATACCCTGTCAATTTATACACCAAATGTGAAAACCGACATACTGGGGGGTATGATTTTTGGCTGGGAACATATTGGCATCGTTGTCACAGGACACTTTTCAATTGAGGAGTACGTCAGGGAGCTTCGGTTTCCCTGTAACGAGTAGAGAAGAGAAAAGTTCATTCCATCTTCTCTAGCAACCGTCCGCATTTGGCAAGTAGAAAGAGATATTTTCTAGGGACCTACTTTTTCGCTTTTTACTGTTTTTCACTGAGCTTAAGGAATCGGAAAACGTTGACGTTGAACAATTCCAGTGATTTATTATGTGTCAGCGTGGCTCGAAACATGGGTCAGTCAGGATAGTATGTCCCGTGCAGTAGCGCAATGGACCCTGTCGTGGTCTATCTGTGCTGTGGTTTCGTGCAGCTCTTTAACCGAACCTACAATTCGAAAACAGTGATCAAGCCGGATGTACCAAAAGCATAACAACAAATATGCAATAGAATGGCAACTGTTTAAGACAACCTCCAAGCTATTATGCTTCATCATAAGAATCGCTCGTTGTGGTCAATTTAAAAAAAACTCCTAATCTCACAAAAAACACAAGCCGGGCTGTTCTCAATCTCTCAATAATTCTCATCAATCATTAGACTATCTAGATGCGTCCGAAGAACATCAATTGAAACGCGCTTAATTTTACTTTCATTTTTCATCAATTCTCCGACAAGGATCCGCCATCATCAAGTCATCTGTTTTTCAATCAAAAATCGATTAAATCTCACTCTCATCAAATACCCCCAAATTTTTTCCTCATCAAATACATACCACCTATTCGGGGCGATCTCACCCAGAAAACTATTTTGATTAGTTGTCATTAGGTCAAAGGTTAAACTGATGAGATATACTTGACTGGTGGATGTGTCATGCATATTGGTTAGATTCCTCTCCGTGATTTCCAAGTGAACTGAACTGAAACCGGATTATTCTGAGATCAGATCTCCGATAGGTGATGTTGTTGCTTCAGTTCAGGCAATTAATAGATGCGATTAAATCGATATTAGGAGGCGGAGGAGTAACGCAAAAAAAAAAACAAACAACACAAAATACGAACATCTGAGTATCGGAATAATATGATTCCTTGTGTGTGAAACAACATAATCACTATGAGATGCCAATCATTACATACATCAAATGGTGAATTATGAGCTGAAAGCGATGATGGCTATGGTTTCTGTAAGCGATGGGCATGATCAAAATGACTTACCGAACTTATTGAAAGTCGTGAATATCGGATATATTTCATCCAAGTTTGACCATTAAGCTTTGTAGTCGGCGAGAACAATATGTAAACGCCATGGGCTGTTGCAATTCTGTACTTTCAAAACGCTTAGAACATTTCTTCATTGAAATTTACGACTTACCTACCGGACCTTTAAAATAACCTTCTTCGGGTATGATCGGAGACTAAGAACGACGATGATTAATGTCTAGATTCTAAAATACAGGCTGCAGACAAACTCAGAGCTGGAAATATCAACGACAAGAAGGAGCCTAGTCATGGAATCCAACATTTCTTTCATAATAAAGGAAAAATTTAAAAGAACCACGCTTAGTTCACACACTACGAATTTTCACACTCAAAGAGCAACATCAAGCCATATCCAAAACACTTATGGTACCTGTATTAATTGCAAGTCATCCCGTGGAAAACGACTATAATTGGTTCCTCCTGAAGAATTCAGCATGTTAAAAAAAATCCTACCCCACAACATATTCGTATACCGTGTAAATGCTTGTGTTGTGGCCTCATCTACTTTTAAATAGTCTAAAAATTAAAGAAAATTGTTGACCCACCAGCAATTTGCTTTGATTGATGTTTCGTTCGTCTCGAAAACTGACCGTCCAATTTTTTTTGGAACGTCAATTGGCTGGTTGGGCTGGTGCTCCTTGGCGAAAAGTATAAGACCAAGTGAATTTTGGTCAGTCAAAAAAAAAATCAAACAGTACCAAAAAAGGCATACGAGCATATGCCTAGATATACAGATCCATATGTGGGATGAACTACACCTATGTTCCTTAATGTAAAATTAATTTTGCATGAGAAATCAACAGGTAGGTAGATATGTACCTAGTCCGTATCTTACATTCCACTATCTTGAAAGGTCTGCTGTATTAAAAGAAATGCCTTAAGGATTATGTAATGTTCGGCTAATAGATACCCAAGTCGTTCGGTCGTTTACATTGTTTTGTGATTGAAAAACATTTTTTTTTTCGTGTATTTGTTTGAGCTCTTCGAGACCGACTTGGAACACCTTTTACGTCGAGTGTTTGAACTCTTGAATGCACCTCGAACAATTTCACGGTCATGCTTTGGTTTTGTCGTAATGAACTCTGAACAGGAAGAGAATAGACGAAATGAGTTTTTGATTTATATTGTATGGCGAATTTTTTGACCGCAACTTGGACGAAATTCCAAAAGTCTATAATTGCCCGATCGCTTTTGGACGAACTAATTAGTACTAGTTGAGGTCGACTGGTTGCAAAACCTTGGGTCACTTGTATAATTTTCTTATTGTACAACAGTGTCCTGTCCTCGCAAATTAAGCAATGTCCACTTGTTGCTAATTGCAGTGCAAAAGATACACCTGAGGCGGAGCAATACAATGACAACGGTAGACAATGGATTGCTCCGAGCACATGTTTGCACTGTATTACGGAATTGCTCAAGGTATTTGCACTTTGCAGTTTTGGAAAGTCGAGAAACAAATTTTTGAAGAAAAAATGAATTTATAGTTCCGTTCTCAAGCTAATCGCGACCCAAATCAAAATTTGAGAAACCTAATCCGATCTAAACCATCGCATTTTTATGTGAAAGTGACTGGACAGTTTCCCATGGCAACATTGCAGCAGCAACAACGATTACGGTTTGTGATCCAGATGGATCTCATTCCTCCAACATCGTACAGTTTGGAATCTGGCTAATCTCATCTAGATACTCGCAAGAAGTCGTAGTGTATTCCCCAAAAAAAAAGTTTTTTTTTGGACCTACTACGCCAAAAATGCGAAAATCTGTCAGCCATCTTCTTGACTCCTGCATTATCTTTGAGAGTCAAGCATCGGCTATCTACGAGTTTCTAATAACGGAAAACAAGACTTTTGTTCCTATTATCCGACAACAAATACATCATCGTTATCGCCTCTAATCCGTTTCAATCTGTTCACGTATGCATGCTACACTCAATAGACACATGCATTATTCAGATCTATTCTAATGGTCGAAAACGATTCCAGAATTTTAAATTAGCTCCAACGGAAAAAAGGTGGATTTCGGATGCACATACCATCTTGGAGTCGGATATTTTTTGTTTGGTTGCTCTATCCGATATGGCAGATTGCCTCCAAAGATACGTTACTATAATGTCCATCTCGGCTCATAATTTAAATTTCCTGAAATAATATTTCTTAGCTAACCATGGAGCAATTTATCAATCACATAATACATGTATGTATATGCAGCTTTGGTTAAAAAAGATAAATAAAAGTTCTTTCAGCACAGCCAGATATTTTGATGAAATCAAGAATTATGTATAGTGTGATCTTGCTCGTCATAAATCGCTCGCCCTGGATAAAGATCAACAATTAAAGCACCGATGATGGCTTGGCAGTTACTATCACCACTATGGTTTTGTCTTGGGTAACAGCCAGGTGGAGGTGAAAAGCGCACTGAGATAGCTGGCTTGTCGCCAAGTGCTGAGGTTTAATGTGTGAAGATTGTTGATTGTACAAAGTGCAAAATACGAAATCATGTCATTGTAGTACGATAAAATTATCCATATCCTAGCTCCAGCAAGAAAAATTAACCCAATATCTTTAAACTATGCCCAGATTAGCAGAAGATATTCAGCAAATAGCCAGAGTTGATACCAGCCCACCACCTAAGCTGGAAGTAACTGCGGCTATTAAATCGCGGGTAAAGCCCGCGGCGAAACTTACTTCCCGGATCACTGGCTACTCGAGAAACCTTCGCTTCAGCGGATATTTAAAATATTTCTACGTTCTACGAGTATATTCGCTAAGGGTGACTCGCCAGTGATCAGAAAAACAAGATTCGTCGCGAATGTAAATTTCGAACGATAGAGTTATTATCGGCGAGTAGTTAATGAATTCACTGGAGAAGGTTTTGCTCACCAAAGAGACTCGCTGGTAAATTGTTCTCGGTTCGCTAGATATGCTGAGGCATTACACGCAATCATACTTGCATGTGAATTATCTTTTTCTCATAATAGCCATGCCATGACATTTGACGTTTGGTTAACTTTAAAAATTGTAAGCCAAAAAAATTATAACATCAAAAATAAACCTAAAATGCACATCCACTTACGACTGTTTAATTAATGACGGATTTTTTTGTCAATGAACATACCTAGAAAAGAAAAGAAAACATGATTAGAAATTGCATTGCAGAAATATTTCATTTTGCGATCAACTTAACCTAATATTTGTAAAAAAACACAACAAAAAAAAGAGAATAGGTAAAATTATAAAATAAAACGATTTATTCTTTGTTCTAAACTTAAACAAACTTGTACCCAACAGGATCAGATTTTGTCCGTAAAAGATAGTCAGATTTGATTTGATTTGACTGGCTGCGTCACAAATCTCATTTATTTGTCATAAGCTCTGATTTGTAAGTTCATTGATTAAGAGTAATAGCAAAATAAAAAAATATCTTTCAAAGTGCGGTGGTCGTATAGTACACTCAATGAAGTAACTATATAGCGGAGAACACAATCATATACGCGATCGCGATGGCAATAGAGTGGACATCTGCAGCGTTCGATAGAGGGGTAGTTGGCGATCTGTGATCAAACGCAACTGGTTGAATTTATCACAGATCGCAAGTATTAAACATAAAAGAACTACGATTGGGGTAAACCCCAATCATGCAATACTCTAGATGAATTTGAACCTGGTTTTGAATCTAACTGATATTGTTAATTAAGTGTTAAGTACAAAATTTCAGCCCGATAAATTGTATAGGTAATGATTAAATTGGCTTAACGTATTTCATGAAATAGTGCAGTTTGTATGGGAGGGGGTAGAAGGAGGGTGAGGATTACAATAAATTTTATAATGTAGGTTACAATTATCATAAAAGTGATATATTAAAAATTTCAAAGCAATATGTTTTATAGTTTCTGAGAAAATCTGATTATTGTAAATTTTCAAAAATGTGTCATTTTGTATGGGAGGGGGTAGAAGGGGTGGAGCGATTTAGCCCGTTCACGAACTTAGCCTTCATTTTTTGTCAAAAATAACGTGTGCAAAATTTGAACTTCATAGCTCAACGCGTTCTCGAGCTAGAGAGGTCACGGACGGACGGACGGACAGACGGACAGACGGACAGACGGACAGACGGACAGACGGACAGACGGACATCCGGTTTTGAGATATTCGAGTGATAATATGAACTTCTGTATCATTCATTTTTTTCTGCGAGCCTTATTTCTTAGCGTTACAAACTTTGTGGCAAACTTATAATACTCTCAGATTTCATCTAGAGTATAAAAATGGCAGATCTCACGGAAAAATTAATTGTGCATGTTCAAAAACACATAATATTTTGTTTAATATGTCACATGCTGACGACAATAATGTGAAAATAAAAAAAAATCCTTGCGATTGCGATTGCAACATGGTGTGTTCGCTTCCTCCTGTGATCGCGATCGCGATCGCGAACGCAATCGTGATCGCCATCGCGATCGCGTATATGTGTTCTCCGCTTGTATCGTACGACAGTCGTATATCAAATATAAAGATAACCAAATAATCAGCTCATTTATGCTGGCAGAGCAATAGTATCAGATATAATTGGAATAAGTGTATTAAATTCGGGTCCAATTAGTGCTAATTTTGTAGAATTAAAAAAAAATATTACATGAAATGAATTCTAGGAAAAACGGGTATCGTCTGTATCGGAGCGATGAGGCGAATTCAACGGAGCGTTGTTCTGGGCTCTTTTAACCCTATGGTGTTGACATTAACACATTCTTGGCCATAAAGTGAAATCTAGGAAATACGGTTGTCGCCTGAATCGGAGTGTTGTTGAAGGCGCTTTTATCCCTATGGTGATGAGAAGAACACATTCTTGGACATTGAGTGAAATCTAGCAAATACGGGTGTCGTCTGACTAGGGGTGGTGATGCTAGCTGTGGACTGATGTTAAAGGTGCTTTTATCCCCAAGTGCTAGGATCAACACATTCTGGGGCATGAATGCTTTAGGAAATACGGGTGTCATCGGAATCGGGGTGATGAGGCCAATGCAATATTTGCCGTCGTGGGTTATAGCGCGACAACAACTTCTAACAAGCCTAGTTGACGTTTCGTTATATATAATAACATGTAACAATTCTTTTAAGCAGCTGGCCTATTAGTCATAGAATTTATTCAACTATTGAATAATACCACACATTTGATAAGCTTTCGAAATATTGTCGAGTGAATTACAGTGCGTTTATATTTGAGCTGCGATAAACAATGAGAGTATCGCTGCGAACAGCCTAAAGATCTTACTCACTTACACATTAATAATAGGCGCGTTTTTTTAACAACCATGAGCAAAGCAGGTGGACACCACTCAATAGCTGGGTTTTTTTAGTACAGAGCAGGATAAGCGGCAAAAAAAAAAAAACTATCGAGAACAGATTTGAGTAGCGAGCACGAAAACGAGGCGTGTCTTTGCTGGGAGTGTGTATTGGTTTCGTTAGCATTTAAACGTCAACTCAAATTTCAATAGGAAACTTAAATCTTTAGTACAGATACAGCGGAAAAATTGGCTGGCCAATCATTTTGCATGTTTACTTTTCAAAATGACAGCAAATGCATTTTGGGTGCTTCCTAAACTGTAAACTGCCCGAAAGTTTCGTCATCTGCGCCGCCTGCGTTTCAATTCTAACGGAGCAGCATTCATGCAAAATAAGATTTCATCCAGAGCAGCTCAGATCGAATTGTTAGTGTAATTATGCAGTGTTAACCTGCTCTGCTCTGCTGTGTATGGCTGTTGAAAAACGCGCCTAACTACACCAACAATTTGATCTGAGCTGCTCTGGGTGGAAGGGTAGTACAAGAATGCTGCCGCGTTAGCATTTTCACGTTTTAAAATGCGGGCGGCGAAGGTGTCGAAATTTTCGAGCATTTACAGTTTGGGAAGCACTAGAAATTCATTTCCTGACAATAAAATGTTCGTTTTGTGTAATTATATGGATACAAAATGATTCTCCTGCATAAAGGATGTAATAAACCACCTGTAATGAACCATATTATGGTCTGGTAGTGCTGCTCCCACCGGCAGATCGAAGCAGCACCTGATGAGTAGTGATCTGTTGGTGGTACGAAACCAGAGGCCGAGGGTCCCATTACACCCGGATCCAGGTACGACCGCGTGGGCGTCTGATCCGTCCGCCAACCATTCCATCCTTATCGAAATTTTTTTTTATTCCCCATTTTTACCTCCCCTGTTTGTGTTGTCTTCCCCAGGCCTATGAATTTTTGTTAATCCATAAAGGACAGGGGCAACGAGCGGCGAAAACCCCGCCCACATCTCCCGAACTGAGCTACAGCAAGCATAGGCCACTGCTTAGTTCGTTGCGGAGCGTTTTTCTTCGCCAGATGGCACGGCCCGACCTTCACGGTCAATTAAGCTACCTTAGACTCCGTCCCCACGGGCATCTTCGGATGCCCCCCAGACCGTCCGTTACATATTTGGCGCCCAACGTGGGGCCCATTTCTGGTCAAGAACAGGACTAAGAACGAAGGGATTCGATTCGAACCCGCAGCTATCCGGTAGCATGAGACATTAGACTGACGTCTCAACGTACTGAGCTATCGTCTTCCTCCAAAGCCTATAATCCCAATAACCAATCAAATAATGACAAGTACCCAAGAGGCGGGAAATACGAGTACCTAACAATAGCTTCAAGAAACATCTAAGACAATAAGTTTTAATCTCAACATACGTGTACATACTACACAAAATCGCATCAGACACGGATTGTAAAAATATGCATTAGTTTGAAAACAACACCTTGTATTGAGGTGAGGACCTGTACAAATCCGAATTGGCTACCAACTATGGCATCTAGGTGCGACACTTCAAATGTAATAATTATCGCGGCCAGTGACGTTTTCATTATTGACATAACGCGCTAAATATGCCCATGCCGCCGCCACCGCAGAATTACTTTTACGAGCTGCTAATTGGATCGCAAGCTGGACGACCAAGACGATTTATCGACTGGTCCATTGATTGTTGTTTGGCGTGCGACGTGACTTGATTGATAGCCTGTCAACCAGGTATTATGCCAATATGGCATAATCATTGGAAGTTACATACTTGCTTGACACGATGGCCATATTGGGCATCGCGGACGAAGAAACCATCGAGTTTGTGCTAGAAATTTGAATACAGAATAATTGTCGTTAGAAGAGCAGGGCTTCAAGTGAGGCATGGTATCGGATCAATTTACACATGGGATCTAAGCGCCCACTGATTGATCCAATTCAGCTTCAAGCTACCATTGTTTGCACGTTGCAGTAACCTCATTGACATAACAATACAACATTTGTGGTCACCTGCGCACAAAATAAAAGACAACATCACGTCTCATATATGCTTATGATTATGATGTTGTCCATTATGCAATTTTACCACCTTCATCATCATTTTCATCTTCTGTTATTTTTTTTCAATTGGTAACAACAAAGGTTGATTGCTCCGAATGGATGGATGTGGACACACAAACGGCTGGATATTCGCTCTGTCGGTTTGCTTTTGTTACCTTTATAAATGTTTCGCGGACCACAAAAATCTCGGTTTCTTGTCTTTTCGAAATTGGAGCTTCTGGCATTTGCAGATGACGAAGACGGTGGAATACGCGGACTAGCGAGTGCACAGTGCACGACTTTAGCTTTTGAAAAACGCGTGGTTAGCTACTATCGAGCACGCCGCCAACCTGTGGGAATAGTCCGCAATGCTCCCCAGGTAGTCTGGACAAGCCTGTATCTTTGCATGTAGTACTCGCATCTCGACAATTCGAGCAAATGATGCAATACTTTGGCGCGGAATCACTGAATATGTGGTCTAGAGAAGATGGTAAGTGCGCTTCGTGTGCTACACAATTGACAAAACGGTGCCACGATTCGGTAAGAAGCAGGTGTCTTTGCAATGTCTACCGTGTAGTATCTTGGTTTGTTTTACATAATAACAATGAATGGGAAATTCTCGGTGGAGATTTCGGCGAGTACAAGCGCATCTGACCGGTAAATAAGGTGTTTTGCAATTGAACCGAGCTGAAGCTGAATGTAGTTCGAATGGTGACGGTCATGTGAAAAATGAATGAAATCGGGTTATGGAAGACATTTTCAAGAATGAGTTGAAACATGTTTAATGATTTCGGAGTTACGTAATGAAAGACGATAATAAGAAATTACTAGCCCTACTTTTCGAACCTCACTGAAGAAACATCATGCTGAGAAAAAGGTTTGCATTATATACCGATCCTGTTTACCTGTAATCGATGTGTTATCGAAATTTTTAAACCTAGCACCTTTTCTTATTCGTAAAGACACATTACGGCCACTAGTTGTTTCCTTCTCCCTAAATCCTCATCAGTGTACCGAAGAAGGTTTAAGGACTTTTTGCACGTTAGTATAGTGTACACACAAACTAAATAAATTCTATGCACATTTCATTATATGTAGATGTACACACGGAAGCGCCTGAATCAATTTTTAGAATCCCTCCACAGCTGAAAGCAATAAAGAAAACGACCGAAGCAAACCCAAACATCCATCCGAGACCACCCATCAAAGAAATATTATGGTATTGATCCTTGACCTTGTATGCGGTCATATTAGTGTGAATGCACGTACGCATACACATAGTAGTTCAAGGAAGGGTCAACTGTATCTATGTTTAGTTGGGATGGATGGGCGGATCCTTGTTGCAACAGCCAATAGGACACTCTGCGAATATATACTTAGATGATTCAGGAACGGGGTAATAATTGCCTCTTTCTTTTTAGCACATACTATAGTCTTCTTTTAGAACTTAATTTAGCACATAAAATTATAGTATAAATAGAGTAGAGTTAAGTTAATAAAATCAGTTTTATAACGAGACTCATTCTGGCAGTAATTGCCTGTTTTTATATTCGTATTATATGCAGATGACCACTGCTTTCCGTAGGAAGAACATGATAAGTCTTGCGGAGATAATTCTGAAAGGTAAAATTCTGGCAGTAATGCCTAATAAAGAGCAGAGACGGCTGCTCTACAAAAACCTCGTCTATTAACATACAAAATCTTTTCCTTTCTTCACTTTTCCTGTGGCTGACCATATCAACAAACATTACATTAGATCAACCAGTCGCATTAGACCATGCATTAGACTACTAGTCCAGTACTCGCGTGTCAATTAAGGCTCGATTACATTGAGCGAGTTCTCTAGCTACATATCATCATCAACATTGTGGCGCTACAGTCCGACGTCGGGCTTTGGCTACCTGGATCATTGTCCTCCAATTATCTCAGTAAAGCCGCCGCGTCCTCCAATTTGGGAAGTTAGCAGTTGTTTGGCGTCAGCATCTACTGAGTCTTCTCAACGATCTCTGTATTTCTAGTAGTCTTCGATAGATATATAGAACGAAGGCCAAAAGGTCTATTGTGCTATAGTCCGAATATCTAATATCAGGACTCAGCCTGACAGTCAAGCTTGGTCGCACTGATGAAGTTACTCAGAAGCTTAAGTGGGGACGAGGCTATATCATCTGGGTCGAGGAACACGATCCAAAAACTATCTCTGCGACGGCATGCTAACGCATCACAATCGCAGAGAATGTGAGTTGATGTTACGTCCTCAACCTCACAGAATCTACAGCTGCTACCCTCCACTAAGCCCATAGTTTCCAGATGACCACGTAGACACGAACGTCCATTTGGTACTAACCTTTTCACGGCTTAGCTGTAGCAGTTCACCAAATCTACTATTTGAGTAGCCCAAAATGAGCATCTTCGCCTGTCTCAGATCCGTGAGATTATCCCAGATGGCTGCGGCTTCAGGACGCTCCCAGTCTCACAAACCGTTTTAGCGGTGCATAGTAAGAACCTACAAAATGGCTCCGGGCCATAAAAAGGGGTGGCCGAGGCCGCTATGGTCAGCCCGGCCTCCTCATTCCCAATGCCAACGTGTCCAGAAATCCAAAAAATGTGGACCCCATTTAGTCCACCCAATCTCTGAAGCACAAACTGGCATCTGCACATTAACTTTACTATGACCGCCCAATTACTTAGAGCCATAATGGCCGCCTGACTATCTGTGAAAATTGCGATGCTTTCATTTTGGTAGTTTGCCTCCAAGCAAAACTCCGCAAATACCACAATTGCATGTGGAAGACAGTAGGGAATCTACCCATAGGAACTGTAGCTCAGTGCAGTGAACACATAATGCCTGCCCCAGTTCTGTCGTCAGTCTTTGCATCATCCGTGAAACACTTGGTGGTGTCTGGTGGGAGTTGGTAATATTCGTCATCCCACTCTCTGCTCCAAGTTGTAAGTTCAAACAGATTGTTGCCCGACGGTTCTTTCACCAAGTAGTCCGTAGGCATGCTAGTTTCGATGCTCTCATCCAGCCAACTTTCCTGTCCAGAGATTAACTTGATGCATGCTTCGTATGCTTTAAGTCAAGCAATAGTTATTTTCGCTGCGGCTTTCACACGAATATGCAGAGGTGGGAGATCAAATAGTACATCCAGGGCCTTCGTGGGGCAAGAGCGAACGAGTCCTGTTACGAAAAGACAGGCAAGCCACTGAATTTTGGTCAGAGTGGCTTTCCCACCTGTAGTATAGGCTCTCTTCCACGAAACTACTGCGCCGTATTCTAAAATGGGTCTGACGATGGGCTTACAGACCCAGAGGACGATAGAGGGTCTGGTTCCCCAATTTCTGCCTACATAGTTTCGGCATCTCCACAGAGCTTTCGTGGCCTTGTCTGAGGCTGTTCTGAAGTGCTCTTGCTGATGCGTCCTTCCAATATTTTCTTAGGCATGAGGTTATCGTCCATTCTTTGTACATGCCCTGCCCATTGGAAACGTTGTAGTTTGAAGATTCTCGAAAGTTTGCAGCTCATTGTACAGTTCGTACATGGTGGTCCGGGACGCACTATCCATTTCAGTCGCAAACTGCTCCGAAAATTCATCGAAGGACTTTCCGTTCGAAAGTGTTTAGCATGTTTCCGGAGGCTTTCAGCTTCAACCGTTGTACCTCGACGAGCCAGTCCAATCTAGAATTGTTAAAGAATCTACTGGGAGCTGGAATTCAGCACACAACAATGTTGAAGAAGCTACACAACTCTCCACTCACTGCAACATAATCATCGGAGTAGTAAGTACGGACTCCAACGATATAATCGCAGCGTGGCTGTCCGTTAAAATAACAATGTTCCTCACGTATAGGACATAACGCCCCAGCAAGGGCAAAACTCTTGTGATGAAATAATAGTATAGTAAGGATATTGTAAGGATATCTTAAAATTATCAAGTGTCAATCACTGATCAATTTCACGAATCCGGACGGCCGTGTAGGCGGCCATCTGTTCACCAAGAATATCTAAGGAAAGCAAGCTGAGCAGTTTGTTCTTAGCATCAGAAGGAGTCGTTCTGAGAGCCCCACTGATTGCCACACTGGCCCTCCTTTGTACCTTCCCCATCAGATTACGTTTAATCGCTGTACTACGTGCATTCCACCAGACAGCTATACCGTGTAGGAGGATAGGTCGTACAACCGCCACATACACAGAGCCAAGGTAGCGCTTTCGGTCGCAGGCCCCGCTTTTTACCAATGGTTCCTGAATATTTGGCTTCCATCACTCACAGGTAGTTTATTGATGGCGCCGAGATTTGAACTCTGAGCTCTAGATTAGTATCATAGAGCGGTGACCGAAAGACCACGAGCACCGAGCGCGATGATCTACCGAAAGTTGACCCTAAAAAATCTTCGACTTCGCTCTCACAAGACCAAATCAGCTACAGACCCACGGTTCGACTGCAGTCTACTGGCTGAATGGTAGATATGTACAACGGGTTGACGATAACGAACAGTGATTGTAGGAGCAATCGATCATGGACTCTATTCAGGTCAGGTCAGATTTTGGTCTATTGTTTTTCATAGAACCTACAGCGTAAAAATGTAAAAACTTAACACTTATGGTGAGGTAGTTAATATTATTCTTCTCATTTTTATATTCTCCAATTAATCACAATCAACCACGAATTTGACGTAATTTTGACCACATTTCCAGTTAATTTTTTTTTCTATTAAATTTCAGAGACTGCCCCGCTCACTAGAAAATACATTGACTTGGGCGACCGGTGCAATGGTCGTACAAAACCAATTAATATTCTAGCTGGTCGTTACGGAAAACTGATATCTAATTTCGTATTCAGATCAGTACTTCAAACGGTGGCTATAACAATTCAATCGAAGATACTGTTGGCCGATAGCAGCTTGGTGGTGGTTTTAAAAGTAATTTGCATGTGTTCAAACCTCTTCGACAGTATATTGGAAAGACCAGACGACGGTCGATACTTGTTTGGCGGCTGCTATGAAAACAGAACATTTATTGCCACCTAATGTTGGCGTCCTGTTTATGGGCACTATGCTAATCGGCCACTTAAAATGCGGTAGACGTCATATCCTTTTATAACTAAGAAATTGGATAGCAATCAATTAGCCGATCTGGTGAAGGGACTCAACCACGAATGATCCTTCTGAACAAGATAAATTCTTTCTTGGGAGAGACATGGTTTTCTGGTTTTTGGAAATAATTCCAAGCAAAACACATAAATTCCATCCATAAGTCATACCCTCTACTTTTTTGCATTCCTAGATGAGCGATTGTTGCTCTGCATACAGATGAATCGCCCGACAGATACGATCGACTGTAATTCAGGTTAACTTATGTAAACGTACTACAATGATAGATCATGTGCTAAATCTAAACAAATGTACTCGCTGTTTAGATGTTAAAAATAGCAAATAAACTTTAAACACGTACACAATCCATACACTTTGTTCTATGGTTCATTTGGAATAGTAATCAGGAAGTCTAGGTAAAAATATCTCGATCCATTTTATGCGAGAGATAGTCCCGCGAGGTTATGCAAGCAGATTTAAATGTTAGCAATATGCGAAATTTTTTTTTTTGTAGACATGACGCGCTATGCCCCGCTAGGGGTTAAGACAAAGTAGTAGTATCCAAACAAAATGTTTGGAAGAATCTTTGCGCCTTAGCCCGAAGTGTTACGTGACGAATTCTTGTCTTCACTAACATTTAATTTTTTTTTTAAGAAATTGCTGTCCGACTGAATTTGAAGACGATGTAGGCCAAAAGATTCATTTTACGTGAATAGAATGTAATGAATTTGGTTGACGAAACTGTAAAATATGGGGTGGTTTCATCAATTTGTTGCTCATTCCAATGTTTGGCGCTAAAGCCTCCTCCCGAATACCTTAGATTTCGATGATTTTATGATTTAATAAATTAATGGAAGTAATTTTGAGTTCTGATGAACTTCCTGATTACTTTTCTAATGAATAATACCGTTTAAAAGCCGTCATTGACTGTGCGATCAGTCGTCAGCTCAATCGGCCGATGGACCGCCATACAATATCTGCCGGTCCTCGATGCAAATACACTGAACGATTTTCGTGCGATGCGATAATGAATAACAATTAAAAAAATGGTTATGATTCACTCCCAATGCAACCTACATTCATTTTGGTAAACTCTTTAGATTTGTATAGTATTTTGGTACACTACATATTTTAAGTCGTCAAAATCCGTCACCAAAATCCGTCAAATTTTATAACTTAATAATCTAACAGTCACTTGCGATAATCACACACACCGTACAATCGATCGCACTACCGACGGCTTACACTAAAATATCGGCAGATAAAAATTGAACGTCCGATCAGTGAATTTGCCGACAATAGTTACATACACTATGCGAACCATCTGACGATCACAATATCGTCCGATCGATCTGATGACGGATCTACAAGGCGGATAAAATGTGAACAAGTTACTGATTTTCGCGGCAAATTGAAAATTTCAGTCAGAAAGGCGATGGTAAAAATTATATTTGTAATTGTATTGTAAATTAGAATTTTGCATACCAGGTAGGTAGGTAGGTAGGTACAGGGGTTGCCATGATTAATCACAGCACACATGGATAACTTTTGTGACACCACTAAGAAGCTGCACCTTAGCCTATTCGCGAGGTACCAAACCAGCCGGCACTGACCATAAAGCGATTGATTTTAATCGCACTAACATTCACAAGACTCTGTTGGCCGTGGAAGAAAGATAGTCCAAGAAATAGCCTTCTCCTATTAGCCAGACAGTGGCAGAGAAGGTGAAGAACGCTCTCTTCCTCATCCCCATCCTAACAAGTTCGACAGTAGTCGAAGACAAAGCCTCCTCGCGAGCTCGCCGCAGAGAGAGCAGAACGATTAGGATCAAGTCTGGGCCATATCATCTTCGTTTGTTGACAGCAGCTACCGCTGAGCCATATTGGATTGGCCGTATCGACTTTAGCGGCACCGGTTATCCCCCGGCGGGCAAGTCTTGCGATTGCAGTAAAACCACTATGTGCCCTGGAATACAGCAAATAGTAAAATTGAAAAAACCTGCTTATTCGCTGAGGACCGAGCGACAACAACAACGATCAACAGTTTCCGGTGTAGCAGCTTCAAGTGGCCGTATCGCAGCTTGACGGTCTAAATAGATAGTAATGCCCTTAAAAGTTACGACAAGCCTCCCCAGCCGGGTCAGAGCTTCCGAGATTGCCAAAATTTCAGCCAGACGGTGCAATGTACAGAAAGCAGGAGCGACAAGATAATCCTCAGTTCTTCCGAGTAAATTCCCGCACCCACTCCTTCGGCGGTCTTAGAGCCATCTGTGAAGAAGGCCCAGGCCCATGCATAATTTTGAAGAGGTGTAATCAGTCTCCGCTGGAAGATCCAGGTTACCCAGAATAGTGGAGTGACCTCACCTCAGCGCGCGGCACTATCCAGTTTCGCCGTGTTCGTCAGAAATATTCACCGAAAGAAAATTGAACAGCATATCCAAGCCTGCCGACAGAGTAGTTCTCAAAGTCCCTGTAGCGGTGGTTTTCTTACACTTTCCCCAGCTGGTTGCAATAGGACGCCATTTCGAGTGCCGTCCACCATACGTACATATGTATATGCCGTAAAATAGAATAGCACGTACAACTGCTGCGTATAGCTGGTATACTACTTTCGGCAGAAGGCCCCAGTTCTTACTTTCCATACGAGTAGAGTGCAATAGTAGCCCTATTCCCCCGTTTTAGAATGTTAAGCTTGCACGTCAGCTTCCTATCAAAGATGAGTGCGAGAAACTTAGCTCTGTCAGCAAAAAACAGTCTCTTGCCATCTAAAAGGGGAGGTTGAACAGGGGAAATTTGATTAGTAATTTAGTAGGATATGTCATTATGAAAAATCCCCCAAAATTTGCGGCTTCTGTCATAATTTCTTAGGGAATAATGCATTATGGCGATACGTCGCGAGTTGTCAAATGCCACAGAAGTGTCGATGCGCAATCAACTGCATTTTAAAATATTTTAGTAATGATCAGACATTTAGACGTTAACTTAGTATACAAAAAGAAAAATTGTTCTAGAGGGGAAGCTACTGCCGACTGGATCTGGGTACAGGAGAAGTGTAATTTGTCTGCATATGAAAATAACGTAACATAGAGTCCATGCTAATAGATCTTGAAGAGTAAAAAGCTGAATGAACTTAATACTGACCAATTTACACCTATCGGCTCCAAAGTCATTAAGCTTTGGGGGCCAAACTATAAGTCGAATATGGTGAGATATTGTATTTAGTTAGGAAGAGTACGGAATTTTCATCATTAACGACATAAAAGCTCAACGCTGAGAAGAATAAGGTGTTTTACTCAGTTTTTAAATATTGAATATACTCGTACATTGCCTTGCCCTTGCCCCTTTGACGCGCTGGGTAAACGTGAGGTCTCGATTGCCACTCTACTAATAATATATGAACAAAAAAAATTTGCCTATGGGTGCTACTAGAACTCCCAAAGGGTTCCAAGCTTGTCAGTAAAATATGGCTATATGGATAAGAGGAAGAGGAGTATGCTTGCAACTACACCATCCGAAATTTATATACTGACGAAACGTCAACAAGTATTGCTAAATATGTTGCCGCAAGAAAGTAAGCTAAGCCCTTGCCCGACAGCGGCCCTAGAGGCGGTTATTGGACTCTGTACATTTTCATTCAGGAATCTGCGGCTCTTAACACTCTGTTGCTTTGTTTCGCTAATCGCTCGGAATGGGATATTGTCAATCTTTGTCACGACCATGTGGTTTACCGATGGGTTGAAGATGGAAGATGGGTCAAAGATGGAGCAAGGAGTTGGTTCTGGGGTCTATGACCCGAACACAAGGATCTCCATCGTCATGGGCGTCTGGCGTTTTCTAAGCCGACAGTCAGGGAGCCACTAGGGCTCTTTCTTCACAAAAATTCTCAACGAAACTCGAGAAGGAGTGATTTGATACACTTGAGTGTCTTACAAAAACACTAATCGAGTTACTCTATGTTGGAGATCAGGTGATCGGGGCACTGGCGGTAACGAAGTTGCGGATGAACTCGCCAGAAAGGGCTCATCCATGAAATTTTACGGATACGATCCCTACTGCGGTCTGAGCTCGGCTACAGCCAGGTCGTTGGTGAGGAAGTGAACTGTTGACGAACGACTGCGGCACTGGCATAATCTCCCAGGACTGCGACAAGCCAAAGATCTCATTACCCCCTACGGTCTCAAAGATGCTAGCCGCCTCGAAAGAACGGACCTTGTGTTGTTGATGGGTTATCTTTGAGGACACCACTGGGTGAGATATCTATCACCTCAACAAACTGAGACGGAATGCCGGCTTTGCCTGGAGGACACTGAGTTAAACAGTCTTCTTTGCAAATGTCCGATAGTCGCTCGATCCAGCATTATGCTTCTCTGAGATTCCATTGTGAGTTTCGCTGTCATAAGGAGTGCTTACTATTAGCCTTTGTCAGACTTGCCTTTTGAATTAACAATAGATGGCACGGTCGCAGTATCCCAAAAGTATCAAACTTTTCTCATTTTCATGGCATTGGCAGTGCTTAACAGTACAGCTCTGGCGGTAGGCAAATTAAGGTATGGAAGCAAGGTTTCCTCTCTTATGCATATCATAATTTTAGGGGAAAATAGAAAACAGAATTGTCCTTATAACGTTATGCTCTTAAAAATTAGTCAATGTTTATTTTCGCCATTTGAGGACAATAATCACTCTCTTGCAAAAAGTTTAAGAAGTCAAAGGTAAATATTGACGTAATACGTACCATCATCAACTACCACCAATCAGTCCCACATAAGGAGGAATCTGACAAGGAAAAGCTTTAGACTCCTCAAATACCAATTAAGTCAAGTCAAGCTGGAAAAACAACAATCAGACGAATAACAAGCAGTTTGCCGCATCGTCTTTAACCTGACTCAGATACCACCGTGATCACGATATTGCAATCAGCGCAATTCAGTAAGTCACTTAAGTACTGAGATGGAGGCTACTACCATTTAGTATTTTTACTCGGTATATATGGTTGCATTTTGTGTGAGTGAGTATGGTAGACAATATAACGATACAAGGAATTCACTAAAGTTGATTTAATGTCATCGTTGAGTATCTGCAATGTCTATCGGGTTTGTCGCTGTCTGTCTGTCGTATATCTGTTTTGGGGGCTAATAGCGACAAAAGTGTCCTAAGCTACATGCATCGGGGCACACAATTGGTTGTCGTGATTTAGATTGGTTTACCGTGGTTCAGATAGTTAAATAGGTAGATGCAGGATTAAATGCGATGGGATAATAAAGGAGTTTGTAGCAGTCATTCAAATTTGTGTATTCTGTTTGATCAGGGCTTGCAATTAAAGATTTGATACCTGGCTTAATTCGCAAATTCACATTTTCAACACCAATTCCTCGATACATTTATGTCAATTTTAATTTCAATTATACGTCAGTCTTTAGATGGAGTTGCCGCACCTTACTATATAGATACATATATGACACGCACTATCCGCGGATACTTTATCTTTATGATCACTCATATTCAAGCCCAAGAAAGCGTAATAAGCTCATGTGACTCCGAATCTAATCTATAGGTATAATATCATTTCGAGACGAAAAGTTTTCCGAAAAATATTCAGTTTTCGAACCGTTGAAGGCTGGTGCTGATAGGATCTTTGCGGCAGACATACCAAATGCATGTCTGGACCTAGTCTGTATTCCCCAAATATGGACGGAAATAAGCCTGGTGTTCATTCTAAAGGCAGAGAAGGACTTATACGTTAGGGGGGACCAGTAGCTCAGTGAGTTGAGGCGTCAGTCTCATGTCTGACTATGATCATTACGGGTTCCAGTTCCGTTCACGGCGTTTGTGGCCATAGATGTTTTTGTTGTCTTCCCCTTGTGGTGCAGGGCGTAGTCAAAAGCCAACATCTCCCGGCTTGTCGCAGGTAGGCGGCTAAATGGGAGCAGGAAATGCATGCTGGCAACGTGCATCTTCCGAAAGTGGTTTATGCCATCGAAAGGTCAGCTAAGCCACATGGAATAATTGACGCACTATGCCCCAGTAGGAGTTTGGGCGAATGAGTAAAGGATTTAAGACCCAGAGACTAATTGTTTTCAACCTACAAAACACCATTCCAAAACATATGACTCTCAGCCTCAAAACAAAGCCTGTTGTAATGGTAGATCTCTGGATTGCAGTGCTCTAACAGTGGTCACATCTAAAAATTCATGTATTTTGAGGGTATCCTCTGGACGGAGTAAGGCTATCTGTAATGAACACCGTCTCGTTTAAAACTTTGCGCTCACCTATTACTCGGCCTCAACTGCATGTTGGATGAGTGATTGGTGGCGTAAGTTGACAGCCCTTGGGAGGAGATGGCGACATACGACTGAAAAAAATCCGTCACCGTCATCAGGTGGGTTTTTCTGCAGATTCTTCGGATTTCAAGCCGCAATAACGATGTTATGGAGGCTTCGCGAGCTGCTACGATCGTTTTCTCGCCATCTAAGAGTTTGTGATCGCATGAGCCGCGTAGAAAAGTTTGGCGTGTTTTAATCGCGATGACTGCAGATTTCGGCGGTGTCCCTCATTCCGGATTGACGTCCGACGTATCTTGGATTTTGTTGACCCCCGGTTAAGTGGAGAGTCCAAGGACCATTTGCTTGTCTAGCATCGCTGGTTCGAGAGAAGAAAGAAGGAATAAGCGACTCCTTCAATAGCTGCATTCATTTCACCGGATTTCAGTCTATTTCCATACAAAACGACAGACCGGTTTTGACCCAGGTCTCGTATGGGATCTCATCCGGTCAAATATGAAAGAGAATTGGTTGAACGTCAACTTTTTTCGGCAGTTCGCCTCTATACCTTTCTATACTGAACCCGCAATTCACCCCCCACGTGGCGAAGTGTCTATATGGTGGCTGTTTGAATTCGTGTCGTTTTTTCACAATTGAGCGTTCTGCTTTCGATTCACTTGATTTCGGTCTCAGATCGAAAAGAACGCCACGGCTCTGCAACGAGCGAACTTAAACAGCCACCATAAAGAAACTTCGCCGTCTTGGCGGCAAATTGCGGACTCAGTCAGTATATATTTAGATGGAGGCGGAATAAGTCAACGTTCAACCAATTTGCTTTCAACTTTGATCCAAAGAGATCCCATACGAAACCTGGATTAAAATCGGTCTGTCTTTTTGTATTAAAATAATCTGAGATCCAGTGAATCGAAAGCGGCTATTACTATTATTATAGTGCCTAATATTTTATTACAATTTGACACTGAACGTTGGCCTTGCAGGTCATATGTCGCCTGCTTGCTCTACATAGCATAACTTGACCATTTAGTATCGAGGTTTTATGGCAACTTTTCCTTTTTTTGGGATTTGCAACAACAACAAGAAAGTCAAGCACTTGGCATCTATTTACCAAATTTTGGTGGCATTATGTCACAATAGGACTACGGTGCCGCTGAATGTCACAAGTGAGCGATTTGACGTCACTAACTAATTCTATCATTAATTCTGCTTTTGCGCTAGTTATGCACCTTTACGCTTAGTATTGCGATATATTGATGCCATGATTTCCATTCGCTTTCTGAATAAGAATGTACTGAATTGTATTCTTGGCGTTTTCTAGAAGGACTTTACTACCTCCCCGGTTAGTTCGATGTGATGAGGTGAGGTGAAAGCCTCATCTCCTGTTCCGGTTCGGGGACCTGCATTTTTGTCGGTCATGGAGTCTCATTGGTTGGGTTTTATGGTTTTGGGTTTAGAGGCCAAAGGTCCAAACCATCTGGGACCGGAGCGTGTGGCATGAGCCGATCGATGGCCATTGCCAGCAATTTCGACGCTTTGCTCAGTTTTTCTGGGTCGGTGGGACCAAGCTTCAGCCTTTGTTGTTTCGTCTACCCCAAGGCACATGATATATGTTATCTGTGTGATGGCTGGGGCAACGAGCGGGCAAAAACCTCGTACACATCTCCCAAACCGAGTTGGAACAAGCATATGCCTCCTCCTAGCTCGTTGTGGAGCATTCGCTTCTAGCGCTCCCGGACCTTCAGGGTTACTTTGGCAGACTTCCGGTTCCTTCCCCATAAACACCATCCGGTGAATACCTAGAACATTACATCTCCTTCACGGACAGGACGAAATTCCTGTCTTGCACTAGATGGAATCAGAAGCTTTAAAGATGATGTTCAACCTTCCTCCCTTGGACGTCATAAATGAACAAATTGCTGTTAACATGACAATCCGAATAACGGAGACAGTTCGATGAACCTGGATTTTAGCATTGGTCATGCTTCAGTCCTGGTCAACACTGGCATCCGTTCTTCAACTATACCAAAATACTGGGTCGAAAGAAATAAAATATGCAAAATAACACACCGCAGCTATTGGGAATGGATAATCCGGTAGTCCTAAATACTTTGTAAATCTATGAGAAATTGGTTCCAGGACCTATGAATCGGTGGTGCTAGAGTTTTCACCGATTGCTTTCATCTTATATCACCTTCCACAACAAAAACTACTGCAGTGTCTTCCTGACGAAGGTCCATACAATAGAAGGGGCAATGTTGTGACTCTGTCGAAATATCATAACTGTGAGAGATGTTACGATGTATATAGACAGTAACGCGCTCGGTAGCCTCTCTACCGTGCTACATCTAAAGAACATGGGTTCGACTCCCGGCACATTAATGAAAACTGTCTGTGGTTATTATTATAACTCCCACAACGCTCCAAGCTCGTCAGTAAAAGACGGCTCGGATAGGAGTTGCATGCTAGCAAACTGCACTAGCCGAGACATAAATATATGCTATCGAAACGTCAACAAGGCATACCTATGCAAGCGAAGTTGACACGCCCATTACTCTGGAGCGGTCAAGGCAATTAACGACATACAGACAGTAAAGTTGCAGTGAAATCACTCGAACCAAACCCTGATATGGTTAAAAATCGTGGCAGATTGTCCAACACGCCTTATTTAAAAAGGGATTTTTTTCGATATTATATAATATACCTGGATACTAGGCCGCATTAGTTCCATCTGTAACTTTAGGACTGACGAGCTCGCTCAAAGGTGGATGCTAATCTGCAGGTATACCGACTTATTTCATTAAAGATTCAGCCTCAATTGATAGAGCGAACTCGAGATGAACAAATGGAAATACTTGCAATAAAGTGAAACTGGTACGGTAAGCAGGAGTTAAGCCGATCCACTAAACTTCTGTCTATGAAGCAACCGCATATCAACCTGGTTGTGGGAGTCATTACTAGCCACTGTACCATTGGTGAAAAAAAACGCCAAAAGTCTACGACTTCCATTCCACGTCTTCTGTAGAACTTGCGAAGCTAACGAGGAGGAAAAGGACTTTTCTTCTGCTCTACATTTGCTGTAGGGTCCTAAAGGCGAACATACACCATCCGGAATTCCGGACAGGCCATTTATTTCAATAGACGAATTTATTTGGTGTACAACTTTGCTTCCGCCGTTTTCCGACACATCTGTCTGTTAGAAAACGGCGGAAGCAAAGTTGTACACTTAATACATTCGTCTATTGAAATAAACGGCCTGTCCGGAATTCCGGATAGTGTATGTTCGCCTTAAGGTAACACAAGGAACTTATACTTGACTTATGTGTGCTGTACATTTTATGGCAGCTCTCCGTACCATACCATACCGTGATGCACCGTGTAGGCCGTACGATAATTTGATTTGAGCACGACCAAGTCCATTTGCATTCGAAATAGATGAGGAACTTATAAAAATAACTAGGACCCGAAAATATCATCAATGGCTTTGCTGAGAATCAATGAAGGGGACATCAAATAAGTGAGGAAAATGTTGCTACCATTGTCTATTCATTTGGAACCTCCAAGTACACTCTACACGTACATTCAGTAGCACTTCCACTTCAGCATTTCAGATTGAAATTAGCATTTTAATTACCCAGTGAGTCTTCCAATTGTCAAACACAAGCCATTCCGCTGTGAATGACCCATTACAATGGACCATTATTCACCGACCATCGGTGTCATGTCAATGAATCATTTCGGCGCAATTCAAATAAATTCTCAGTGAATTTAACGTTTCTTGGGAGTGAATGAATGACTGGCCGACTGATCGAAGAGTCAACCAAGCTAATTTTCATGAAAACTATACGTTTCCATTAAGGAGGAAGGCTCCTTGAAGACGGTCTAAATTATAGAATAAATTGAACTTTGACTAAATGCATGGCCTCAGCTCATTTGTATACGTAGTATGTACTTGTAGCTAGTGCATGCGAATTTATTAAGATTTATGCCGTGTCCACTGTCGACTGAAGTGACTAGTTGATACCCATTAAGTCTACACACTTACTTTACTGTCCATCCCCATACCAGTCAAAAGCTGGGTCATAGTTGGCACTGGCCTAGTCTAATGGACAACGACAACGTCTTTGAAATGATTGAGTATCATGGGCGACTCAAGAGTATATTCAAGTCACCCCAGCCCATTAGAATAGCAATAAATCTTTTTTTGAATATGTGTCGACCAGTGTCCACTCTCTCCACGAGTATAGTATAGTAATAATGGCGAATTATATATGTACCCGTTTTTGAACTATTAAAACATGTACTCGTACTTGAGTCAATTGAAAAAGTGCTTGTTTCAAGTAGACAGCGTCCGGAGAGTGAAAAGATTGATTGCTGGAAGAACGCAACTTACAAAGAATGGCTCAAAATAGGCCTGCGGGTCTTTAAGAGTGGAAAATGGCTCTGCAACATGTTTCTTAGGAATAATCAGAAACAGAACATTCCAAATTGATGATGTATGACTTATGAGATGAATGCAGTATTAGCCATCAAAGGGATCTTTTTTTCTCCACGGTGTTTACAATATTGCGACAAGTCGGGAAAGGTTGTGGCTTACTCTTATGCCGGACACAAAAAGGGAAAGCGAAGAAAAACAACAATGTCAGGATTCGAACCCGCGAAGCCGATGAGACATTAGACGGACACCTCGACGCACTTAGCTACTAGCCCCCTACTTGGATATTCCAAGCAGTCAATACTAAAGTCTACTGTGCATTGAGTCATCATATAGGAGACAGTTTCTCAAAAAAGTTTCCAGTGAAACAGTTTCAGTTAAAACATAAAATTGAGTACAGAAATACAGGAGTTTAAACTGGGCTTTTATAAACGATCACACATTTCGGAGTTAAAATTACCAGCAAGACACTTTGGAAAAACAGCCAAGCACAACACCTTTTTTTTTATGTTTATGCTAAAGCTTAGGGGATACCCTTTGATGCGAGAGCGCAGCGTTGGCGGGAAGGAAATTAGGGTAGTGGGGCTGGGATGGGTTGAGTTTGAATGAGGTACCGGTGTACGTTTCGTTTGAATTTTTGTAGATCATAACTGCGTGGGGAAAACACAAGATGGTAGGTTGTTCACATTCGTGTTGTTCTGGATACAAATGAATCATAGAATTTAACGGTACGGCTACTACTGAGCTCAAGAAAATGAGGATGGGCACGGCAGGCTAGCCGGGTGTTACGCAGAGGAGGAGCAAGCTCAGAAATAAGACTAGATACTTCGTCAGAGCAACGGCGGCTGTAGTAGCGATAAAAAATGATAAGCAACCGACATATCGCCGATGTTCAAGTAGCTCGATATGAGAAGTTATGGATTCATCGCCAATAAGCTTGAAGGCTTTCCGTTGAACTTTGTCTAATGCGGATAGGGCAGTTCGACCTGCGCCTGCCCATATGTGAGAATTAAAATATATTCGAGTCTCGGTTTTTTCTGGGCCTTATTAATTTGCGCCAAATCTAATGGTTTATCTTTTACATCGATTCATGAAACCCAGACACGTCATTGCATTTTTTGCAATGTTGAAGATGTGATCAGACCAGTTTAGTTTACTATTGATGCTTATACCTAGTACGTTCAGTGTGGGCGAGTCATTGATTCTGACACTATCGACAAGAATGGGTTGGGCGGTAGATGGGGCACGTCGTTTTTTGGAAATAAGACAACATTGAGCTTTGGAGGCATTGAGCTCTACTCGATTCGCTTTCCCCCATGCAATAATTTTTGAGACATCTCTATTTAGTAAGACAGACATGCGATCTAGGTTGACAGATGTAGCATTTTGGCAGGAGTCAGCTGCAGAATTAAAAGTATAAATAGAATTAAGGCAAGGGTGCTGTCATCTGCAAAACTATGCATTGGGTTTGAAGTCACACTTTAAATATCGTTGAAGAACCGAAGAAAAAGCGTTGTTGATAGCACGGTACCTCGAGGGACTCCTGCGTTGGTGGTATGGCAATTCGATTTAACTCCATCAAGAACGACTCGAAGCGAACGGCCGTGGAGGAGACTTTCAATCCATTCAACTAATATCGGTTCCTGACCAAAACCCTAGAGTTTAGCCAAAAAAGCCGGATGCCCAAACTCTGTCAAAAGCTTTTGAAATGTCGAGGGTAATGATTTTAGCTTCACCAAATTGATGGATACATCGATTCTATCTTTCGGTGAGATATGTCATTAAGTATCCGGTGGAACGCGAAGAACGGAAACCGCATTGTCGACCGCTGATTAGATGGTGTGAACAAGATAGCTCCTAAGTTCGTTGTTTACCAGGGTTTCAAGGATTTTTGAAAGGATCGAAGCCAATACTATTGCTCGATAGTTAGAGGGATCACATTCTTCACCTTTTTTGGGGATTGGTTGCACATGAGCTAGCTTCCATGTTGATGGAAATACCCATATCGAGTAGGATAGATAGAATAGTTCATGAATGAGGAAAGGCAATGTCAGAGATCTAATAACAAATCATCATAGTCAAGCATAACCCAGCATCCCCATTGCTTTTGGATCTGAATATGTGCTCAACTAGTCTTATCGATTCCGATACACAAAGCGATGGCGACCTCCTCAGTAGTTCGGACGAGTAATGGGTTCCATAGCGACGTTGCTAGAGTGAAGTCGAATCAGATGCCGACAGGGAACGACCTGTTGGACAGAAGCTGCACAGGACTCATCTGACGACGAAGAAGATGCATTTGCTGACATAAGACATGCATCTTCTGCTGCAAGCGAGGAGGGACAAATGACTGCCCGGGATGGTACAGTCTGGATGTGCCGACCCTCAGTTCCGCAAAGAAATTTTCTCCACACATAGTCCGTCAAAAGTTCGGCCCACATGTCTCTATCTGGGCCTTTTCAGCCAAGGACACTTTTAGAAGAAATATGCTCCATAATAATTCGAGAAACGCAACGAACCCATAGCCCTGGTATGGGCGCGTCAATATCTCTCGCATTTTTTGTCCTGTTGACGTTTCGATAGTATATCTACTTGTCCGACGTGCAGTTGCTAGCATGCACCTCCTCAGTATATCGCCCTAGAACGCTCATTTCGTTGCACCCAGGGCGACTGTTCATGTTTGTGCGATACTGAGGGTTGTAATCCCTGGAGTGGAGAGACTCTTCTTTGTACTTAAAAAAATTACTATGAATAATTTAAGTTTCTCTCTTTTGTGAATAGTTATTGTTCTTTTGTGGGTTCCATTCGCTCTACGCTCGTTCAGCGCAAAAGGGATCACAAACTTCAGTATTGCGGTTATACGACCATCCGGTTCGGCATTTGTTTGTCACAAACCGCCTAGATGGCGGGACACAGTATAGAGATTCTTCTATTATTTGCGAAATGGGAATGCTCTATAGTTCTTAATGCTGAACGCAACATTTTATTATTTATGTTTCTATGTCCCTGGCCTCAATCTTCTGTTCCACCATGTCCAGAAGCTTCAAGTTCAATTGCAGATTTAGCTAGATTTGGCTCCATAATACCAAACGAACGAAACAAAGCCCCCACAAAATATCCATGGAACAAAATCGAATTAAGTAAACTTCCTGCAATCTTATTCAAAGAAAAAGAACTTGATTTTTTAATCATCCGTAAATTTTAAAAGTTGTCCAAATATTTTCTCACTTAATTGGGTTAATGGCATTTACATACTTTGCACATGCGGTATGCAATCATATGTGCTACTTATTTTTGGACATGCAAACAAAATCAACAGCTCAGCACAGCACAATATACAAATACTGCACAAAAGAACGACAACAAAATGCTGGCGATGAAATGTCGTTGAAATTTCGAAATTAAGGAAAAAAGTTTGATGTCTGCACGCAACAGTATGCAAATTTGTAGAGTGCTGACCGTGAAGGTTTAAACTTTTCCATTTTGTTCAAATGAAATTCGTACAAACATTCGTTTGGCGATAAGTTGACTATTGTCCCATCAAAAACTAGAAAAACAGAGGCATAATTCAAAAGAGTTCCTATCTGATTGTGCCATTATTATTCTAGTTTGTCGCCACACAAGGATCAATTTAGCACCGTCAAAAAGACTATACTGACAATCTCGGAGCACTGTGAGAGTTCTATTAATTCCCACAGGCAGTTTTTGGTCGCGCCGGGATTTGAACTCCGAGCTCTAGATTAGTATCGTAGAGCGGTGACCGAACGACGACGGCCAACGAGCGCGACGATAAATGGATTGTGGTTGGAATAAGTGGTGCAATTTGCCAGAGCCCAATTAGAGCAGAAGGCATCGTTTTGTAGCCAAACTTGTTAAGAAAAGCTGTGGTGCTCTTCCTTGGCCGTTATTACTTTTATATAGGTATAGCGGACAACCTATACTCGTATAATGGAACCTGCTGTATGGACCTCCATAGGCAGAAAAGCCTGAGATTATTCCTATGGAAGGCTTTCAGGTCCTTCTACTAAGCCCTGCAAGTTGTCAGATGCTATAAAACTAAAAAAAAACAATTGGGGAGACGCAATATGTGCAAAGACCGGGTTTTCATATAATCGGGGTGAGGTGTTTAGTGGCTAAGTTCCACCTCCTATGACACAGCATGGCATGGTTGTAGGTGGCTCTCGGATGATATGGACTGACGAAGAGAACCTACTGATTACCCGTGCTTAGCCACACGAAAAACCACTAGCAAGCACATGCAGCTTGAGTCTCTTGAAGCAACTCGAAGTAAGCATCTGTCAGGCTTAACTTCGCCGGCAGCGTCAGTATCCAGTCTGCATATTATCCCCAGTTGATGTAAAATATTATCTGCAAAACCGGAATTTGTATTCCGCTTTGTCATCAAGTGGAATCTCTACTCTTCTCTTTACCAGGAGAAACGAACGCGGTTACTCTTGGCACTTCTTGGTGTCGGCGATTTTGCATTAAAATTCGAAAACATTTTGAGGTTGACTAGAGAATCGAATGCTCTTCCAGGGCTTGTCAGTCCGAAACGAAATGGGGATGCCTTTTCGTTGACCGATGCTTGTCCAACAGCTGATTGATTTTAGTCTCGTCATACAGGTTTTCTGTCAACTTCCCAATCATAAATGGTCAAAATGGTTGATTTGACACTTAGGTCTGCAAGTGTATAGCATTTTGTGTAAATTTTAAGGAATGACCAAGAGGAGAAAAATTTAACTCACAAACTTGAATGGATTGAAAGGTACCAGAACTTGCGATGCCCTTATTAGGGCAGATCACCTTCTAAAAAAAGCTTATTTCCTCGTGAATTAGCCCCATGCATCCAAGAGCTGCACATAAGCTCTTCGAATCCTTAAATAGTGTGTCTTCAGTATTATGGTTAGGTTAGGTTATACGGGCCGCCACCATTGGATCCATTGCGACACCCTGAGTACAGTAACCCGAGGCCAATTCAATCATGAAACCAACTAGAGCAGACAATGCAGCGATGATGTTGACTGACCTTGACACCAGACCAGTGAAAAAGTAAGACCCAAGGATATCTTTTCTGCGCCTCGATATGGCGGGGCAAGCGCACAGAAGATGAGAAGGAATTTCCTCTGCCTCCTCGTTTTCGCAGCTCCTACAGTAGCCTCTGTGAGGGAGCCGAATTTTCTGGCATGCTCCCCGATAAGGCAGTGCCCAGTGATAAGTCCTACCACGTTTCTTAAATGAATTTTTCATAGTAACGTCAGCCCGTACGAGTGGTTGGGATCTTGCGTCATATTTGCCTAGTTGCATTACATTTGGTGCCACTGCTCCATCTGGAGTTGGCCCTATCGTACGCCCTAGCTAAAGTAGTTAATTTGTAGGTGCCAAGGACATTCCAGTACCGCGAAAGCACACTCCGTCGTCATTAGTTGTGCCCGCCCAGGCCAGCTCGTCAGCTTAACCCTTTCCAGAAAATTCACTGTCAATCGGTAGCCAGCTAAGGGTAATATTGAAAAATTTCCCCACCTCCAAGAGAGAGCTACGACACTCCAATACAGTTCTTGACGTAGCCAAGACAAAAGTAAGCGCACTAATTGGATAATATCTCTGGCCGATTTCACATTATGCACAAGCCAGATTACAGCCTCGGAGATTGCAGTAACCTTCGCCTGAACTACTATATCCAAGAAGGCGGAATGACAAGCTGAAATGCTGGCTCTCCGAGTACACACCAGCTCCAACCCCTTCCTCAGTCTTGGAGCAGTCAGTGAAAATACTAAAGACATTAGACGCCCAAATAGCGTTTTCCTAAAATACATTCCTCGATGGGAGGCTTGTGAAGTTCCTGCCGAACAGGTATGTCGGAGAGGTATAGTCCGTTTCATTAGGAATATCAATGTTGTTTAAAATAGTCGAATGACCTATGATCGACTTTGTGCACTGACCGGTTTCTCGACGGCAAATAGCAGTGTTGCTGCGAGTTGCTCTGCGAAGATTTCCAGGGGTGCGCTTAAGGTAGCCGTCGATGCAGTCCTTGGAGCCCCTGCCATAGCAATAAATGCTGATCTTTGGACTTTCTCTAACAGAGTTCTGTACAACATTATACTGAATGCCATCTAATAGACGGCAACCCCGTGCTTAATTACAGGACGCACTACCGATGTATAGAGCCAGTACGTAAACCCACTTCTTACATATAGCCTTGTTGCAAGAGTGCAGTACAACAGTTGCCTTTCTTATGCACGTTAGCCTTCCAACATAATTTTTTTTAATCAAATATGAGTCCAAGGAATTTGGCTTTATCGGTGGGAATTGACCTTGTACCCGCCATCAATGGTGGCTCATAAGAGAGTATGCTGTATCTCCTAGTGAATAGAACGAGTTTTTGCGGGTAAGCTCTGATCCCAATCACACCAGCCCATTCCGTCAGAATACAGAGGGCATTCTGCATTCAACCGCTTAGGACACGGGGAAATTTGCCCCAGATTGCATAGCAATGTCGTCCACATAAGGGGTAACGTGCCCAGTCACTAAGGGATTCACAACACTGAAAGTAATCAATTTATTCATTTCTTTGTTGGTCTGAAGTTTTCCTATCATACATCGGTACTAGGAAAAAAGTGAACGCGAGTACCATTTCACTCACCAACATTGCGTCGAGCTGGCCTGAATCGATACTAGTGCGGTAACACGCGAACTCCAGTTTGACCACAGTAACCATACGTATGTACACACTATAGATTAGAGCCATGTTTGGTGCACCATGTGGGATCTGGACCACTTTGACCAGCATCTAACGCAATTACCGATAATTGGCTATCGATCGGCGACTTTTAGTGGTATGTTGTGACACAACTGCGAGACCAAACCATGTGTATAACATACAGGTTCCATACGCACGCAATACTACAGCCGCGCGTCTCCGGAATCAGTATTGCAACACAAATATCCTACAATCAAACACCCGGCCGATTAAGAGTACTACTCGTACATATATCGAACGACGGTGAAAGTTGGGAAAATTAACAACATTAGGAGAATTACAGTCGTTGAATTTCTTCTTTCAGTTAACTAACATGCAACCAGGTAGTACTTGGCCAGGTCCGACACAGTCTCCCTGGAAAATCGAAATCGACCACTTGTCCACAGCTACTGGACAATTTCAGAGTCATGTTTTCATGTACCTAGGCAGAGGTCTTCAAGACCAAGTCCAAGAAAAAGTACCGCCACAGTGATTGTGATAATTTGACCGCCATGAATTTTCCGCGACCATTTGTTAGCTAAGTGGACAGCGAATATTTATAACGCTCTGCCAAGATAATGACACGCTGGGATTCATGCTCGAAATTAAGGAATCAACCGGAGGTCTAATGACTCTGTTAGGTCAAATTATGGCAGCATTTTGTCGTTGTCGACGTCGCGTCATCTTGAAAGCCCACTAGATCCCACTAAGTCAGGCAAAATTTATTGGGAACTGTGTCAAATTAGTACGGAGATTTTCCTTTCTTTGTCCCCTTTTCGGAGACATCGGGGCTACAAGTGAAACATTGTGTCGTAAAGAAGTTGAATGAGACACGCACTAGTCGGTTGTGCTATTATGACCCTTGGAGGCTGACAACATGCTTGCATGTATGTTATGCACATACTAGGCTTGTTGTTTGAAGAAGGCTAGGTAGGTCCAGTGTGATTTGACCTCAAAGAAAGGTAGCGCTTGCTGGCGATCTCTGGGATTATCTACATTGGCCACAATGTGTAAGCTAATAGTGAAATCGATGTACGTGGAGAAATTGAAGGTCTTCCGGAAGTGTGAAAGAAATTAGATGGTCTGTGTGCAGTCCAGGTTTACTGCTTTGATTGGGTTGAAAAAGGTTAAGAGTAATGAGGTTAATTTCGTGGCTAAGAAAAACACTTCAGGTTCAGGAGAGAAATGCGACTTAATCATGACAGTTTGAAATTAGCAATACACATTGAAAGTAACTTTTTTTGCGCAAAATAATACCCTGAAACACCTACGAATTGGTGCCAATTTTAATCACTGACGAATTGGTTTCTTTTACTTAAAATGCTTCTAAATCATGAAACAAGGGAAAACCGTGGTTTGGATGAAAGTGAAAGTTGCACACTACAGGAGAATTGTATAAATCTCGAGATTCAAGCAAACCTACCCCTAAATCTTCTAGATTTACCATACATTTATCAAAGTTTACTAATCCAGATTTCGAACGCGCTCGGTGGCCGTGTTTGTTCGTTCATCGCTCTACGATATGGAGAATGGAGGATCGATCTTCGGCGCGAACAAAGGCTGCCTGTGGGTACCAATAGAACTCCCACTGCGCTTCCGAGCTTGTCAGTATAAAGACGTCGTGGATAGGAGGTGCATTTTGAAACGTCAACAAGGCACAGAAATGCAGGAGATATTGACGCACTAATGCCCCTGACGGGGTCAAGGCAATTAACATACCCACACTAATCTAGATTTCAAACATGATTTAAAATTAATCTCGTCTCAAATCCTAGTTTTTTCCCCGAACTTCACCGCAATGCATGCAATTGAAAAGTACATATTAGCTGCATTTTTTCGTACAGAGCAGTGCAGAGAAGGTTAAGTGGCAAAAAAAAGATGGATAGAAAATTGGGATAGCCAACACGAAAACAGGGCATGTCTTTGGTGGTAGGTCTTGGTTCGGTTACAATTCAAATGTCAACTCAAATTTAAAGAGAAAATTTAAACCCTTAGCTCAAAATTTGGATTTTATAGCCCGACCCCTATGCTCGCCGGACCTTATTAAAAATGTCTGGGGATCACCTACTCACTTACTACTGGGGGCGACCGGTAGCGCAATGTGTTGAGACATCAGTCTCATGTTTGACTACCGGCGTTTCGGGTTCGAATCCCGTCCACGACGATGTTCGTGGCCATGGATGTGCAGGAGGTGCATGCTGGCAACTGCATTCTTCCGAAACCAATTTATGCCAACGAAACGTCAACTGGGCCACATGGAACAGTTGACGCGCTATGCCCCACAAGGGGTTAGGGCAATTGAGTAAGTAGTAATACTTACTCGAAAAATGGACAAAGGTGGCAGACAGTGCGGGGTTGAAAAATAGCTCATTTGAGGTTATCCAAAATACTTGGCATGAACTTCCGCTAGATTATGTAAAATCCTTATACCTATCAAAGTCGCAAAAATTCTTGACACAGTTTTGAATAAAAGGAGAAAATACTCCTTAATAAGAATTGCATTGTGTCAATGTATAACTGTGTCCTTTTATTGTGTAAAACGCGAATTTGACTAGTGTCGACAAACAAAATGTTGGAAAAGAATGTACCGGAGAGGATAAATTTGGAGTGTTGCATTCTACGAGTACACAGGCGGGAATTTGATGAGTAGAGTGTGTAACACATACCTTTCGCCGGTCCTGCCTGCCGGGATCCTGGATCTTCGATAGGTATGAATGAATCGAGGCTAACAAGAACCAGGCCGAAGCTTCGCTTCGGCCGGGAGACCGTAGCGTATATACCCTAGACTTGTACAGGCCTAGTGGTGATACCAAAAGTACTAATTGGCAACGACCATATGCATTAAAAGTGAGTTTCCTATATGGCCAGTTTATAGGGGAGGTTGGCACACATGCAGGAGGAACTTGGCCATTCTAAAAATCAATTAACTAACCCATTCCACAAATATTTGTCAAATTTTTCAAGTCGCTAGCTTCATTCTATCGAAAGTTATTGCTTATTTGAAGTTTCACTTGTAGGGGTGAGAGAGGTTCCTTGGATCGGATTTTGCCCATCATTGCCACCAACCAATTAGATCACCCTACAAACATTTAAAAAAAAATTCAGGTCTCTAGCTTCACTCTATCGAAAGTTAAGCTTATTTGAAGTTTCATTTGTAGGGGAAGCAGGGGTTTCATTGGTCGGATTTCACGTATTTTTAGTATTAGCCAACTGGATCCTACTACAAACATTTCACCAAAATTTCAAGTCGCTAGCTTTATCGTTATCGCTTATTTAAAATTTCATTTCTAGGGGAGGTAGGGGTTCCTTAGGTCAGATCTGACCCATCTTCAATGCAAACTAACTCAATCCCACTTCAAACATTTGACCAAAATTTCAAGTCGCTGGCTTGATTCTATCAAAAGTTATCGCTTATTTGAAGTTTAATTTGTAGGGGAGGTAGTGGTTCCTTGCGCCGGATCTTGCCCAGTTTGAATACCAACTAACCAGATTTTACTACCAACGTTCCGCCAAATTTTCAACTCGCTAGTGTTATTCTATCGAAAGTTATCGCAATTAAAGTAATATTTAATTTTTTTAATTTTGAAGGGGAGGTGGGCGTTCCTTTGATCTGATTATGCCCAACTTACTAAAACCCAAGCAGCTTCTCACTTCAGGGTTACATGCCAAAAATCAGGTGTCTACGTCAATTGGTTCAAGAGTTATGGACAATAAACCTGAAAAGTAGGGTAGTACGGGGCTCTTCGTAAGAAAATTACCGTTAGTTTTCAACTGATCAGTTTTATTTTCCCAGGGGAGTATAAGACTAGCCTCACGAGCAATCTACCAAAGCTAGAGCTATTGATGTTTATTTAATCGGGAGTTATAAGTACATTTAATTATTTTAAAATACATATGTAGGGGATGTAGGCGTTCTCTTGACCATTTTCAATAACAGCCAACTAGATCATACTTCCAACATCTTACCAAAATTGCAAGGCTCTAGCTTAATTCTGTCGAAAGTTATCGTGCAAACGGACAGACAGACGGACAGACAGACAGACAGACATGGCTAAATCGAATCAGGAGGTGACCCTGATCATTTATATATATATATTGCTATACCTCCGGAGCCTCCTTTAAGGTGTTACATATTTTGTTGGGACAAAAACAATATACCCTATACTAAAAGTCTAGGGTATAAAAAGAGCTGACACAAGCTGATACGAGCTGGCGTGAAATAGGGAGATGGGCTCGCACCCATGCTCTTCCACCTGGCTCTCGAGTATGTTGCCAACGCGATAGACACGAGAAGCTCGCTACTAATAAAATCTACTTAGATAGTAGCATATGCAGACGATCTCGAGATAATGGCTAGGTCACTCCCGCGTGCGAAGAAGGTATTCCAAGAACTGTAGTCCGCAGCTATAGACATCGGATTAAAAGTCAACAAATCGAAGATCAGATGTGTGACCCAATCTCGCAGAACTGCGCCAAACAGGAAAAACGTTAAAAGGGGCGAGTACAACTACGAGCAAGTCTCTCTCTCAATTGCCCTAACCCCTTGTGGGGCATAGCGCGTCAACTGTTCCATGTGGCCCAGTTGACGTTTCGACGGCATAAATTGGTTTCGGAGAATGCGGTTGCCAGCATGCACCTCCTGCACATCCATGGCCACGAACGTCGTCGTGGACGGGATTCGAGCCCGAAACGCCAGTAGTCAAACATGAGACTGATGCCTCAACACACTGCGCTACCGGTCGCCCCCAACAGCGACGAATCCCAGTAGCTAACAAAGCGTTCTACGCAGTCCTGCACATGACGAAGTCGAAACTAGGCCACAGAAAAAAAATGGCGCACCTATAAAAAGTTAATACGACTTGTCTTGCTCTATAAATGCGAAGCGTGGGCCTTAACACAGGCGTTAGAAAAATCGATCGATAGGTTTGAGCGAAAAATCTTGCCGAAGATATTTGGACCCGTGAAGGAAGGAGATGTATATAGCGAATCCGATACAACCAAGTTCTATGAATTGTTTGACGATCTACGCGCCTCGAAATCCGTCACGTTTCCGCAATTGGATTGGGCTGGCCATGTTGAACGAATGCACGATGCCAGAATCCCGAAACAAGTTCTACCGGGTTAAGCCCAAGGAAATCGACCGCATGGAAGACCTCGTGCACGATGGGAGAACTCAATTGACACAGATTGCATGAAGCTTCTATGATTTCCCAGCTGGAATAAGATAGTTGGAGGAGCTGTATCCTGTATCCAGGAGGCAAAGGCTCGACATGGGCTAGAGCGCCCAATATGATTATGAACATCATCATATCGACTCGGTTTTATGAAGATTATCATCTGAAACAATTATTCAAATGACCTCTTGGGAAACCATTCCCTAGCTTGTTGTCAAGGCTTAAACTCAAAATCAGCTATCCTAACTGAAGTTAGATTTTCATCGGAGTTTTTGAAATGTTTGACCGGTTATGACACATTTTCGCATACCAGCCACCACAACGATTGTGTACAATAAAAATGGTCGGAATCTTACCTCTAGCCATTTTCCAATTATAGTCACTAGTCATAGTTTTCAGCTTTTTAACTTTTTCGCATTAACGCAACCACGAGTTTTTGCAGGCCATACTAGTCAGTCATCATAGTCCCTCTAGGGAATTGAATGTTTACAACACTCTGGGCACGACTGACGTGCCAAATATGCAACACATCCATCGACAACGCAATCTGATGGATTTAATGACCATTTCGTCAATAGCATTTAAACCTCTACTTCTTCTGCTTCTCCTCACCTCAGATATTTTCATCTGGTTTCCTCATTCTACATTGCTGCATCCAGCCGAGTAAAACCACACGACGTACATAGATCAGTACTAGTACTATGTGATATTCTTTCAATCTATTTTAATATGAGATTGAATTCAATCAGGCTAATATTAGAAGTTCCCAACTTTTTTTTCTTCTTTTACAATTTGTTTTGTTTAGAGACCACGGAAAAAAGCAGATTGCCCGCAAAGCCACAAGCGTTCGACAAATATTATTGCGGTCTTCAGTATACTCGTATTTAGTAACAAAACAGCAGATCTTGCGGCAAAAGAAACGTGAGGTTACCGGTATCTTTTACAGATACAGACTGCACTCAACACCAAATCTATACTATACGAGTATGTATTTGCAAATACAGCTATTGCATTCGTTTTTGCCCTGAAGATTTGAATCTGCGACCGTGTTGGAGTTTTTCAATCTTAAATGTTTTTTTTTGTAGCGCGAAAGGCCGCTAGTACGAGTATTTGCAACAATGTTGAAAGCTGTATCGTATATTTCCAAGTCTGATGCAGTTCAATTAGTTGAAGTGATATGTTCTAATAGAGGTGAAGAAATGCAAAGGTCGGGCGTTGTTGGCACCTGGCAAATTTGGAGTTTTATCCATCAGGAAAAACTGATTAGGCGTCTGCATCTTGGTCACGCAAATGGGCAGTATACCAGTTGATAAGTAAAAAATTTCAATATTAAATTAGTTCCCAAAGACTATAGCTTAGGTAGTGTAACTGGAACTGGACCTTCATGGGGAGGCTGCGGGTGCAAACTTTCAGGTCATTCACGAAAGAGCCGAATCCATAGAGCCCATTAATTTGTGTGAGTACTACTCACTTGATGATATATAAACAAATTTTGACGCAATTTAGTTTGAGTGCCGCCCACCAGGCAGCGGGATATTCGAGTGTTTCGGTGGCTTTCCTTCGGAACATTGGGCGAGATGAATATCCAACTTGGCTTCCGTAAACGTCACTTGGATGGTAGAGCAGAACCACCGTTGACCCCCACACACGGTGAGTTTTGGCTTCCACCGAAGTCATTTGGCTCCGTGGCGTAGCCATGAATGTCCAGCTCAAAGGTTCTAATACAAGTGACGCGTAAACCCGTCGGACGCGTCAAATCTATGATACCCGTGCCATGTTAACAGCAAACGGGTTTACGACAACGCGTAATTTGTTAGCTGCCGAAGCGTATCGAAGCTTAAATACGCTTCTCATGCGAATACCAATGGGGTTTATTAATCCGACGCGTGAACGCTTTCAAACCCGTCGGAATCGTACGATCGCGTAAAATCACTGTTATCTTGATTAAACAGGCTGGCTCGTATATTGCGTTAGGTGGTTACAAGCAGCCAACTTGTCTTAGTCTCGGATTTTGAATGCCGAGTTATTTTTGGTGAAGGTTTAGACCGGTTTCACATGACATACGAGATTCTAGCAAAAAAACAGTAGAAAAAAACTTTCTTACAAATGTGCAATTTTAATTCCTTCGTCGTACATACAATTGTCCCTCTTCACTAGCACTTTTTGAGGGTAAACTCGTGTATCGTGCGTTCTGTGTCCAACTGGCCTTCTTGTGTATTATTTTTGCCATAACAAAAATATATCGCACCTCCGGAGGCTCTGCAGATATGCCTTTAGAGCTGATTTTTGTATAAAACCCCTCACTTGACCCCGTATTAAATTCATTTTCCGTTGATGAGTCGAAGAGTCCAACAGCAAACAGATTGCATGAACTTCTTTCGCCGCAATATTCAGTAGCACTAGTAAGGTTCTATTTAGAACTTTTGAAAGAGGGTTTTCATGTCACGTTGGAAATATATTTCTCTCGCCCAAATTGTATTTTTTCTTTTCTTTGCCTCTTCTTCAATTAGAAAATGTATGCTAATTGCACAAAGCAACAATCTACGTTTTTTTTTTAATGAAGGCAACACCCACAGATTTGCCAATTAAAATTTTTAAAAGACATTAACGACCAACAACTGAAAGATACCGAACACGTAATATTTCTGATACTACAATACATTCGCTGTCGACTTGTAAACGCGACTCGTGTAAACACGGAGTCGCGTCAATTTTTTCCACGTCAGCCATTTACGATTTGGTAGCCGTTCAGCTGGGTTCGAACGCGTCAACCCGATCCTCAAGTTTACGCTCAAAATTATGCGAACGCGTAAATGCGTCTCGTGTTATATGATAATGTTAGTAGAGCTCATCGATTACGAATTTCTTTTCGGAGAACCAACAGAAAAATCCATCACCTATTACAGCAAGGATATGTTCTTTAAATGTCAATTATAATATTTTACACCGAAATATGGTCACTTTGGTCATCTTAAGCTTTTCAGACATGATCGGAAAACGAAATCAACCTGTACAAAGGTACGTATAGGTAGAACCAACTAGACCTCGAATCGACGATGATCGCATGCCAAAGAGAGTAATGAATGCAAAACGAGTCGACGGAGCGAGACTGTCCAGACGACCGAGATCTCGTTGGGAGAGTTCAGTATATGTGGACGCCAAGCAGCTACTGGGCTTCCAAGATCGGAGAGCGCGGTCACGTGACCGACGTTGGGCTGTCGCGCCACGATGATAATGAACTAGGCCTCTTAGGAGTAGTTGACGCGCTATGGCTTACAAGGGCTTAAGACAAAATAGTAGTAGTCCGTTCATTTTTCGAATGAAAAACCTGAAGACTCCCCTTAACAATCAATGTACATACATTGTAGTGAACAATTTGTCGTATCCGATGAGTGTCGAACATTGAGTTCTCATAGACACAAAAGCCAAAGGCTAATTGTTACAGATGTCTTCAAGAGTGATCTCGCGTATTAACATCGCGGAATAAAGTTCTTTTTATCTCACCGATTCGTGACAGAACCAGAACATAAAAAGAAAGAGAACTCTATTAGCTCGGTTGTCGAAAGAAATTGCTTTTTTAAGGAATTCGTTTGATAACGAATTCTGGAGGAAATCGGTTTGAAAACTCTTTTTCATTTGATTGAAAATTGATGGACTACGAAAATAAAATTAACTAACATAATTAGTACATCAATAAAATTTCGTAACGAGACCGAAACAGAGGTTCCGAGATTGCCGAAATATTGGCCTGGAAGACGCTGAAGTAGTCAGGAAGATAGACGATAAGTTAGTCCCTCCGAGTACATGCCCGCAGCCACTCCTTCGTCGGTCTTAAAACCATCCGTGTAGATGGCCAAGGAGTCGGGTGTGCCTACCCATTGATCACTAGAGGAAATCAAGCTGATGTGGTGGCTTCCAAATGAAATTTTTGGTAAGGTGTAATCGGTTTGCGGAAAATCAAGACTACCCAGAATAGTGGAGTGCCCAAACCTCAGCGCGCCATTGTTCTGTTTTGCAAAGACGAAGGGCCATGTTGGCCGCCAATATTTCGCCAAAAATATCCACTGGAAGCAAGTTCAGCAGCCGTCTAAGTCAGCCGACGGAGTAGTTCCCAAAGCCTCTTTAGTGACAATCGCCACCGTATTCGATTCATCGGGACAAAAATCCATTTCCATACAAAATGACTAATCGATCTTTGATTTAGGTCTAGTGTTAGATCACAGCGGATCAAGGGTGTTTGAATCTTTGGTAAAAGTAGACAAATTCGACTCATATCTGTTTGCAGATGAATCAACGAAATCGCCCCCATTTTTCCCCCAATGGATATGTTGGCTGTTTGAATTCGCTGCACAGGCCAAAGGAGGCAGGCTCGCCGCGCCTTGCTCTTCATCAGGGGAAAACCTAATAGATCGACCCGTTGTCAGTTTATGGACGCTAAAGGGAAAGATCAAGAAATTGTCACTGCCAATGAATTCCATATCTAGTTCGCAGGTCTCGGAAATGTGGAGTCGTATTGCAAGAGTAAACTCCTGTAAACGTACTATACTTCACCAACTATCCTCGCACGTAAAAATCAGACATCAAGAACAGTTAAAAACGATCAAGTGTGCCTTGTTAAGAGGAACTACGTAGGAGATCGGTTCCTACACAAAAAGGTGGGAATGATATTCGGAGAGCCTGGCTAGTGTATCAAGAGTAAACTCCTGATATCGGTAATTTCCATAGGACTCCTTACCGACTGGCGATCACTCACAGTGCAAACGCAGAAAGGATAGGAAACACTACTCCACGTGGAAGGCAACTCTGCAAGGATGGAAAAGGATAAAAAGAAAGAATTTTTTTTTGTTGAAGTCTTATGGCCATCATTGTATACTTGTGAGAGCCAAAGCCCTCGAAAAGCATTAAGCGCTGGGACCTAATATTGGACTCCAACGTTGCCTGAATTGCAAGGATGGGGACGAATTCGAACCTTACGGTAGCTTATCAGGCCCCACTTTGGGCACCAAGCAGGCTTTGAGTTAAATATAACTGTTTTCAGGGATTTTAGGAATTATGTTGGTCGGTAGACTAGTGCATTGAGTCATTCCGATGTATTGTTACTAGCGAACATTGAAACCTGGACCATTTCCAACTGTACCCCCAAAGTCTTGGCACTATCATTAAAAAAAATTATTAGAGCACCAATAAACTTGCTCAAATAATTATCCAAAAAAGTAATACATATCAACCAAAGTGGAATATTTCTGATACCCCAAAGGTGTTTTTATTTACACCTTCGGAATAGTGCGCTAAGCACACCGATTCGATGTCCTACCTACACCAGATTTCTTACTGTGTACGAAGTGGTAGTATTATTTTTGAATCAATGACTTAATACTTAAAAAAGAGGTGTAAATGAATATCGGGATATAGTTAGATTAAGAGGACTTATACTCGTATACTGAAAATCCCTGCACTTAAGACAAGTATTAACCTCCGTTTCTCGTGTGAAGTCGCATACAAAACTGTCAAATTTTCGTTTGCACAAAAAATGTCGCTCCCACAAAATCTCACACGTAGAAAAAATTTTCCACACCGTTGTGAGCAATTTCCTCGCGAAAACAATTCCTCTGGATTTTATTTCGCATGAAAATCGGTAACCGCAGTGGTCCTGTTGATAGCACTCTCTTTTGAGCGAATAGAGAAGTGTATAAGGTTCCAAGTGTAACTTTTTCGCATAAAAATATTAGTACATACTAACCTTTAGGAGGGAAATGAAGGAGGAGTTTTTTTTTGGATTTTCGTATATACATAATTCCAAAACGGCTAGCCATAGTTTCAAATGCGTAAAGCAAACCTCAGATTAGTAAATTTTTGAATAAAAATTTGTTAGTATGAGGTTTGCTTAAAGAACAAAATTCAAGATCATTTCTATAAAAATGGTCCTTTTTTTTTGTATTTGTTTAGTTCAAAGAAAAATTCTCCTTCTTTTTTTAAAAAAAAAATAAGAAGAAAAAAATACCAAAGCAGAAATAGTCAGTGGGGTAACGTGGGAGCGAGGAAGAGAGACAACTATTTGAGACTTGTCTTTAATGCAATATTGCTGTACACAACATCCGCCTCTATCTGCGTCAGCGTTTAATATATGAATACATACATATATTGATGCGAAATGAAAATAAAAATAATAATAAAAATACTGACGGTTAAGTGCGATAATAAAAAAGTTAATGAGTGATGTGCGTGATCACCAAGCTGTCTTCAAGGATCTTACAGCTAAATTTTTTTATTTTTGGAAGATCCTTCATATTCGATTCGCTTTCCTTAAGGCCAAGTGGATTTTTTCAATGGTTAAAGGACATTTTTCCCAAAAACCTATCAGTGTGATTATTTGCGGAGCTTTCACATTGTTTTCTCAGTAACTGAATAGCCTAATCTGGCTGCCGAGTTCCATACATGGTCCACAGAACCATTCCTTTAAGACCTGAGTATTCGAGGCACGTAAACAATTGTTAACAAGGTTATAACTGACAGATACTGTTGTTCATATTAAAATGGATAAATTATGGGACTAATAAAAACTATCATAAAAAATTTGTAAGAGCAACTGCGCCGACAATTGAATGATTAACGTGTCTAGTGTCGTCTAGCCAGTCTCGGTGCCCTGACTGCAAAAACAAAAGCAACATCAACTGCACTAAATAAATTTTAATTATTGGAAAAATCTACTGTTCTCGTTCATGTTTCCTCATTTTTTATGGCCTTTTTTTATCTGTTGGCCAGCCACATACTAGCCGTTTATTAAGTTGACAAGAAGGCGATCGTTAAAGCGAAGCATTCTGTCATTCTTCAAGTAAGCAGGGGCGGACATGATCAATTATTAACTAGCGCCTAATGCCCAACCCCCTTGGGTTTGATTGCAGACCACTGCATCGGGGCTACGGTGACCGAAGATACTATTTCTGGAGGTGGACGACAGTCACACACAACGGCAATTTGCAATTGAATTGAATAATAAATTGCAATTATGACTTCATTTGATGTAAATGGAATAATTAAATGCATTTTCGAATAATAAAAACGACAATTAGTCGAGAATGTAGAAATTAAGCGGAAACCGTTAATATGTTGTTACGAAGGGTGCAGTACACCTACAGTCACAGAGGCATTAGGTTGCTGCTGAGCTCACTTATCGTGCGCATCATGAAATTCGAGATTTTTCTGTTTTTCAATCAAAATTCAACCACATAATATTGCATACTATGCAAGCCACGTATGACAGCGATATAGCATAAATGGTGAAGCGTTTCTAAAACAAAAAATCCCTGCAAGGTGTATTTGTTTAACTAGATTTATTTTAAAGTTCTAATGGATTCTTAAAACAAATGGAACATTCCTAGTTGACCGGGCGATGTTTAGTTGTTCGCGACTTTGACCAATAGTGGGTTTTAAATTGAGATCATTTCGCACTCCTCTAACGTGGGCTCCGCTCGCTACGCGAGTTCCGTAGCTTAAGGGATTGTAACCCTCAGTGACCGCCCTAAAACGCTGGCTTCGGAACGCGAACTATTGGGTGTTCCGGAAAGTCATTTCGCTACCTTTCACGGGATGGCGCTGTTATTGAAAAAAAATTTATGGTGGCGTCAGCCAAGATTTGACCGCTGACAGCGGAGAAACTCAATTAGCCAAATTAAACGTTCACAAACATTTACAGAAGCTGGGATATGTTAGCAAACTCGATATTTGGGTTCCACACTAATTGAAGGAAAATCACCTCACCAAACGAATTAACGTTTGCGATTTCCTGCTGAAACGTGACGAAATCGACCCCTTTTTGAAGCGATTCCTAACGGGCGATGAGAAATGGGTTGTTTACGATAGCGTCGTGCGCAAAGGATCTTGAGGCAAGCGAGATGAACCCGCACAATCGACACCAAAAGCAGATATCCATCAAAAGAAGGTTATGCTGTCTGTTTGGTGGGATTTCCAAGGTGTTGTATATTTTGAGCTGCTCCCAAGGAACCAAACTATCAATTCCGATGTGTACTATCGCCAGCTAGTGAAATTGGACAAAGAAATCAAAGAGAAACGACCACAACTGGCAAATCGTAAGGGTGTCATCTTCCATCGAGACAACGCCAGACCCCATAGACCTTTGGTCACTCGTAAAAAATGATTCGCCTTAGGCTGGGAAGTGATGCCTCATCCACCGTATAGCTTTGACTTTGCACCATCAGATTACCACTTATTCCGTTTACTGCACTACCATTTAAATGGAAAAACATTCGTTTCGGATGAAGCTGTCAAAAATGAGTTGATTCAGTTTTTTGCGTCTAAAGACCACACTTTCTTCGAGCGCGGTATTATGCAGCTGACTGAAAGATGGCAAAGGGTCATCGAACAAAATGCCAATATACCTATATAATTGATTAATGTTTGTTGCTTGTATTAATAAAAGAAGTTTGAAAATCGTGAAAAAAAAACGAAATGATTTTCCGCAGACTACCGCATCCCCTGGTGAAATACGAATAGAGTGCACGCTCCCTGTACGGATACCTCCTTTAACCGTACACTTCCTACAAGTGGAAAATTTTTTAAGTTCCTAATATTTTCGCATGTTTTTCAACCAAATTAGGCTCGATTAACCGGACGCTCCTGTAGCCAGACACGGACACAAATTTGTTATTTATTCTTCAGACTAAACATCTAATAATCGGACAACTTGATGGTTTGCTTTCTTAGACCCATCCGTGAGCCATTTTAATTTAATGGGGGAGAAAGTTCTGGGGTTGCGTCCACTTTTCCCCGTCACATATGGAATGGTTGAAGCTTAGCTCCCTAGCCAACTATTCGGATGGCATGCTAAGCGTTCTGTTGCTTAGTAGCCGACTATTTTGGCCTAGGCTAATGTGAGTTGCAGGCTCTGAACCTGTTCTCGCTATTCTCGCTTCTACTTTAACAAGAATCTGTAAAGTCGGCAAGAGCGCCTGGTTCCCGTTATTGTGTGGCACGCAAGTCTCTGGTTTTTCGTGAGAGTGTTTTCTTCCATAAAAGAACTGCTCCATATTCTATGATCGGTCTGACAATAGCTTTGTAGACCCATAAGATGATGTGGGGTCTAAGGACTTGCCTGCAGATCTACAGCATATTTGTATGTGATGGTCTGGGCACATTTGGATGCGTGTGCTCAGTCGATGATATCACAGTAGGTGTTGTCAAAAGCAGTAAGCAAGCACTAAAAGAACTGGGATATTCAAACACAGAAACGTTATACTGGGTCCTAGAGCAGGTTGGCCTATTCGTGGACCAGAGCCGTTCTGTGGTATTCCCCTGTGCAATGTAAAGAGGTGTATGGGAGAGAACTGAGGCCACAGCACATTGGGACGACCTCCGGGCCTAAGACAGGCAAAGGTGTTTATCGCCGGATACTGGCATAGCGACATGTAATAGATAGCGTACGAATAAAGAAAATAAATCATTGAAGATCGAACTGTTTCTATTTTTATGCATGTTTTCCAATTTCCAAGTCTAGGCTATGGTTCACCACATGAAGAATTGATATTGTATTCTCATTCGAGTGCGAACCTTATAGTGTTGTGCTTGTGTTTTTGGATCTGTTTCACTGTTGTGTGTTTGACGAACTGACATTGTTCCTGTTACAGGTTTGGAAGGTGAGTTATCACTGGGATTTTGTGTTGAATTAGTGATTGTGCATGTAAATGGTGCTTAGTGTGCTATATGCCGTTATTGCATGTGTTATGTTATTGCCCTAGCGAGGCCATTACACCTATGATGGGTGTTTCGTCGTCAGTAGATACCACTGCTGAGGGCAGATGGTTTCACCTGGAGAAGGATCGGTGAACCATCCTGAGTATGCGTGGTTATTAAGAGATAATACTACTCAGGGCAAGATGACTTCATCTGTGAAAGTTCCGGTGAGTCATCCTGAGCTAGTGTCCCCGGTGATGCTAGTTCCACCTGTGATGGATCGGTTTATCATCCTGGGATGGTTCGAGAGGACTGTTCCACCCGGACGGGTTGTGGTGTCCAGGTCTGAATGGCAAATATGGGTTCTAGCGAGATCGGTTCACCCGAGATGGGTTGTGTAATTCACCTAGAATGTGTTCATGGGCAGTGTCCACCCATGTGTTGGAGTAGTTACTCCGTAACGAACTATATTGCTGAGGTGTGTCTTCACCTTAAAAGCCAGCTGTAGTAGTTTGTTGTGAACTAGTTTAGCATATTTTCTCATCTATTTGAAAAATAATCTTTTCAGATATGTAGGTGATTCGAGCAGTATCGTGGTTGTGTACGCGCGTAAGTAGTCTCGTCGTTTATTTTATACGTTACAGACATTACTCAGTATGAGCAACTTAAGGTCAAAAGTATTAGCGGACTTCCATTCGGTAGCTTCATTAGTACGATCAAGCTCGGCCAGTAATCGGCAGGCCTGGTCCTGTAAAAATACATAGGGCTATAGCACAATAGACCATTAGGTCACAGTGCTGGTGGACTTGATCATGGCCCATCACTCTTAATTTTACTCTTCCTAATTGCATTAATTTATGGTACCCGACTTATTTAAGTCAAGTATTTGACTCTCTTGGAGTATTTACAAAAAAAAATTTTATTTTCGCATGTGCGTACTATAAGTAAAGAAGTCTTGTTTTGCTTTGCCGAACCTTTCAAAGTCAAAGTTACGATTGTGAAATTATAAATCCCGCTGTTGTTACTTCACGATTCAAGGTTGACTCACAGCGTTCCAAAACTTAACTGTGAACTTTGATTATGATTATTGCAAATCAATCCGATCGGCAAACAAATGTTTCAAGCACATCGGTTACAGCAGAGCAGATCCCAACAACAATAGCCACCACCAGCGTCAGGAAAGACGCATCATGTAGGCTTACAAAAAAAAACTAGGTGTACAAAATTTGTTGATGTTGTCGTTAATAGCTATTGTTGTACCTATTTTTTTGTGCTAGCGCTTGTAATATGCGCATAGATTTCGCGTAGGTGTTCGATTGTGTACTTGCTAAAGCGTCACAGTATGGGGACGAACCTATTTTTGCTTAATCGGATCATGGTAAAATCACAGTGAGTTCGATAGAAACATAGATACAAACAACAATACCATAGAGGAAAAATATAACAGAGTTGGAACTCAGTATAAATTAAGCAAAGGTTGCCCATAGTATTTCACTTGCGTATGTGTTGTGTTCACTAATCGGTACACAATGAATGTGCAAAAAGTGAAAACTAAAGCCCCCCATCTACCTTGCGATCAGTCGACGCCTATCTGGCGATATTGTGATCGTCAGTTCGATCGCAGAGTGTATGCGCCTATCGTTGTCGTTTTGTTTCTACAGTTCCATATAATTTTAGCCGCGAAATATTTTGTGGCGATCCATCGTTAGATTAATCCGACGATGAATAGCGTTGTCGTCTTACGATGAATTGCATTGTCTATGGGGGTCTTATATCCGCGTTCATTGTGCCTGGCGGGGCCTCTAAAATCGGAGTGAACTTCGCATGGCACGGATAGCAAACCCATTTCGTATTGGATGCATTATCAATGAGATCGCATGCTGTTTGATCCTCTCTGGCAAATGTACATGAACGCTGATAGACTGTGAAAAGATGGCGACCGTGCGCTCTTCAGGTAAGGGGAACCATGCGAAATTGTGGGATGGTCATCAAGAATCTTTGTGGGTGCGGGTGGGTGAATCTTTGTGGGTGTGGCTTGTAGCAAGTGAATGAATAAAAAGTGTGTGATGAAAAATCGGAAACTGAATCTTTATGGTCGCATTTTAGGATGTCCGGAAAGAAAAAAACATGCTATGTGGTCTATGATTTAGTATTATATATGATTTATGGCATATGAATTATGATGTAGAATGATTTTTTCTAAAGTGGTGGAGGTGCTATTAGCGTGTTTTTAAAATTTGTAAAATTTTTCAAATAAATCGTTTTTTCATCACAGACGTTTTATCATGCACTTGACACAAGCCACGCCCCCAAAGATGGAAATGCACGAATGCAATGGCCGAAAATGGTAACTCACACATATGAAATTGAGGAACCATGTCACGCATACAATAGCAACTGAGGAAGCTTGGGCGTTTTAATCAACAGACATAGTTGATTTGATGTGTTGCTGTCCTTATCACTCTAAAGGTCGGTTTACTTTAAATTGTAGCCGTTGCTTCTAGAGTGGTGAGGCTTATTTGTGTGCGTGGGATTATTTGCATCCTGCTTTAAAAATAGATCTGTTCTGAGTTCCTGCTCTTAGTATACCTGCTCTGTGACAATACTCTGCGTCCAGATTTAAACTCAATCTTTTCAGTTTAGTATTTTTTTTACAATACACACTTTTGTACTAATCTGCATGAATACATACATATTTATCGAATATGTTATTGCGTAAGGTGTAATCTGTTTTGTAAACGGGTGACGGCCGACGAGCACTGCGAGAACCATGGTGCCGGCGGTTGGCTAAACTTTTGATATTTGAAGAATTCGCGGGGTGGGTAGAATACTGGGGATCAGGTGATCGGAAGATTAAATGAATTTACTCGAATATAAGTACGCAGAGTATCTATGTATACAGGGTGTCCCCCGTCAAGTGGTAAATATATTAATGGTAGGCACTACCTTTCATTTGTCAAAAATCAACAGGGCACCCTGTATTTAATCATTACAAAATTGTGTCAAAATCCTAGACTTGCCGACAAAAAATAAAATTTTCCAGTCTCCACTAAAATCTAATCATATTTTTAAAACTAAATTGTGGTGAACTGCTTTGGTGAACTACTATGGTGAAGTGTCATAACACCACACCAATACACACACCACATACTTCAACCTCATTCTTAGTGTAGCCTTCGAACTTGTAACACATTCAACAAATAAATATTGTCACATTTAGGGTGAAAATTTAAGTTTCACTACAGTGGCGACGAGGATAAAGGAAATAAATTAAAACGAGACATAACCTCCATAACCTCCAAAATGCAAAATGGACGAGGCAACACAAGACTTAATCAAGCAACTTGCTGTTTAAAAAATTTGTGAACAATTCCCTTTTTTCGAATGGATTGATGAACTAAATCCGATTTTCAACGACTATGACCCAAGGAACATATTCAACACGGACAAAACTGTGCTTTTCTTACAAATGTCTTAATGATCGCACCCTGACGTTCAAAGATAAAAAATGTCATGGAGCGAAACTAAGCAAGGATAGGAAAACTGTCCTTCTAGCCTGTAAAATGGACGGATCTGAAAAATTGGAACCGCTCATTGTTGGCAAATCTGCGAAACCACGCTGTTTCAAAGGAATAAAATCGCTCCCAACAACTTATCGTTCAAACAAAAAATCATGGACGACGACGAGTTGTTTAATGAATGGCTGACCTCGGTTAACAGCGACATGAAAAAGGAAAAACGCAAAATCTTACTGTTTTTGGACAACTTTACCGTGCATAACAATTCACCACCATTAGACCACGTAAAATTTCATTTTCTTTTCCTCCTAATACAACATCAAGATTGCAACCGTTAGACCAAGGGCCCAATTCTTGCTATCGCCAACGCTAACACTCTATCGCTAAAATTCGCTAAACACTTTTTGGCTTTCAAGACATCGCTAACTGTCATTAACTGAGACGCCAAATTATAGCGCTAGGTAAATCGAATCACATAAATTAATCAATTTAGCAATGTGTTTCAAGTGAAAAAGCGTTTAGAGAATTTTAGGATTGCAGCGACCGAGCGGCCGTCCTATATCGATATCGGAGGATGGATCGATCTGTGTATGCGCTTACGATTTTTTTGACAGTTTCAAATAATTTTGATCAGCTGAGTGGCGATCCATCGGCCGGGCAACGGATCGCTCCGTGTATGTGAGGTATAGTATTAGTGATCCCGTCCACGACGACGTTCGTGGCCATGGATGTGCAGGAGATGCATGCTGGCAGCTGCATTCTCTGAAAGCAATTTATGCCAACGAAACGTCAACTGGGCCACATGGAACAGTTGACGCGCTATGCCCCATTAGGGGTTAGGGCAATTGAGTATTAGTGATAACTCGAATAGGGTCCCTGGGCTTTAAAACTCTCTACCGCAGAGAAATTGTTTCACTTGTACTGGACAGCATTGAAAAAGGTGAGAAGGTGAATATTACAATTTTGACCGCCATAACCATAATCGACAAGGCCTGGAAAAATCTTAACCCTACTACCCTGTATAATTGCTTTAGAAAGTATGGATTTGTTAAGCAAGGTGATAACGTAGAGCAGCCATCAGAGCCTTCAATAGTTCCCAATTTAAATCAGCCAGACCCAGGATGGGCACTTCTGCCTGACTGTGGAGAGGTAACATTTCAGGACTACGTTCGAGCCGATGACGACATTGGTGTCCACGGTGTCCTAACCGATGCTGAACTATTAGCCTGTCAGGATGAGAACGAGAAAGAAATTGAAGAATAGCAACCGCCAATTCAGGTCCCATTGAGCGAAGCAAGGTCTTCTCTAAAAACTCTACGCTTCTACGCCCTCAGGACGGAAACCAATGATGATTTCTTCTTAGCCCTCATAACGATAGAAAGCGCTCTGGACAACGCTAGATCAGAAAAATATTACGGACTTCTTGCAAAAATAAAAATTTTTGTATGTCCATTTCTGTATTACGTATACTTCTTGTAATACATATGTATTTATGCTTAACTTCATTTTTGTGTACGTACATATGTACCATACCAATTTTGTAACATGTGCCGTTTTACATTACAATAAATTTAATCAAACTTTTGTTTATTTGAATTTTTTCATAACTCTCTCTTGGTTATTTGAACTTTCATTATTTTTAACTCTCGGTAATTTGAACTTTTTCTCTAGTTTCTTAGATTTCAAATTAACGAGATTCGACTGTATCTCGGCTCTTGCGGTAAATTTCGGTACCAGCGAAGTTATATTTATATGAAATTTTACCTAGTTTCAGAAAATATAATTAGATTGTTACTTCATTTTCCCAGAGATTGGTAAATTTTAGTGGTTGTCGGTCTAGTCTAGTTTTTCGACATAATTTACAAAAAATGTTAACTCGGCAACTTTTAAGGACAGAGTGTCCATTTTGGGGTAAATTTTCCACAAATGAACTGTATTGCCTACCATTAAAGTATTTACCGTCTAAAACGGGACACCCTGTATACGTATGTATAGAGACAGAGGACTTATTGGAAACTAAATGCGCAAAAATGTCGTACGTAATCTTAAGTCGACTTACCTTTGTTCTGTACAGTGGATTGTTGAAATCCCAATCAGGTGCGACGAATAAGTATCCACATTTTGAGACTTTGCGCGATGCCTGCAAATGGAAAGAATAAAAAATTGACAAATTGGATTTAAAAAGGATTATGAAGAGCTTTTTTTTTGTTCGTTGGAGAATAGATTTTCATATTATTAGCTTCGAGCATAAATATTCTAGCGGTATATAAAATTCTCAATGCGTCTTATCTAAAAAAAAAATATGCATTTTCTTTAAGCCTCTAAGTCCCATAAAGGAATTTCATTAATATTTATGTTGGTAAAAATCAGTAAGGGTTAGCTTAATGTTGTTTTCGATTAGCACATTTATTCAAACTCGTCCCAATGCCAATAGAACATTCTATTTTTTTTAAATTTGGTTATGTATATTAGTTCTTGATCTGACAGAACACATCAGGTGTCAGCTGACAGTTCGTGCAACAACAAGTAAATTATCTTATTTGGCGATATTCTTAGAGACCTTCCACATATTAAAAATAACACTCCTGCTAATAAAATACTCATCTTTAACAAGACAAAAAAATTAATATTGTAAGTGATGAGGATTTATTAAATGACAACCTAGGTTCCTTGCTGGATCCAAATGAAACCGCAATTTTTACCGATGCATCCAAAGACACGACATCTGTGGGGGCGGCGTTTATTAATGAGTCTGATGAAGCCGTGGGTAAGTTCAGCTTACCTGCTGATACTTCAGTAGTGGAAGCGGAATTAGTAGCTATACTTAAAGCAGTGCAACATGCCGCTAACAGGAACCTACCATACGTATCTATCTTCACAGATAGTAATGTGGCCTGTGATATCGTTAATAAAAAAGACTGTGATTCTCCAACGACACAACTCATCAAAGAAACGGTCCATTCATCTAATATAAATAGACTGATTTTAATATGGATCCCGTCCCATAGAGGTCTGACATTTAATGAACGAGTGGATAGGTTGGCGAACGAAGCCAGATTAGATGGAACTCCATTCATCCCATCATTCTCACTAAATCAAGCCTTGAATATAATTAAAGAACGTATTTTTAGGAGGATTTCGACCTCACATCTAGAGAAAAAGGGCGATTCTTTCACAAAATCATTAGTAAAGTAGATACTGTAAGCTGGTATAAAAAGATTAAATTCAAACATACTAAACCTAAAATCATTAAAATAGCTAATCGCCTTATTATCAATCTTAGTTACAACAAAGCTTTTTTAAATAAAATTAAAAAGATCCCGTCTCCAGATTGCATTCACTGTAATGTGCCTGAAAACAACTACCATATAATAATGGAATGCCCTAGATATTACAGTATGCGAGCTAAGTTTCCGATCCTAAATAGAATTAATAATGGTTTTGCTGATTCCCTAAAGGAAATAGGCCCGGAGGGTTGGGTAATATTAGCATATGAGATCGAAAAAAGAAATATCCCTTTCTGACGAAGAAGTAGTCTTTTTTCTTTTCTTTTTTGGCCAAAGACCTATTAAACACTTATAGTCATAAGATAACAAAGTTTAAATTATTTTTTTCTGAAATAAGATGGAATCAATCGATCATTTGGAATCTTGGATGAATCTCTGAGAACAGTAAAATATTTTATACTATGTTTTGTTTTTTTCACGTTGATCTATCTCTTAATCAATATACTACCGGTTGCGCGTTCGTTAATTATCCGTCTCGAAGTTGTTACACTTAATCGGGAGTTACTACGAAAACCATAGTTTCGCGTTACAATATGGCCATACAATCCTTATAGGATTCAGCCAACCCGAACACATATACGCATCGCCTGTACGGTTCAGATCACTGAGCTTATATCAGGGTTTATGCACGTGTGTTCAAAGGAGAAGGAAAAAAAAGTAAATTATCTTTTTTTGTATTGTTGCCATAACACCAGCCATGTTCTTTCAGATCAAATAAATTTGTGTGAGTAAAAGTCAGTGCAACTCTGACTTAGAAATTAGATTTGAGGAAATTTGAGTTTTAGATTAGGTACCAGTTTTCTCCGGTAGACGGTAGACCATCAAATGGTTTTTTTTTTTCGAGGATTGCATCTGATCTGACCCTGCCTGCGTCACTAATTTAAACTTTGGTTAAATTTTTTAAAAAAGAAGAAAAAAAAACCGAATAACCCTGATTAAGTTCGAGTACTGAAACAACAGACGTTTCACGCTGATTTTCATGGAAAACGTGGTTTATGAAGAGCTTGATACAATATGCTCAACATTAATTTTTTAACAATTAATAATTTTACCAACTAGAAGGCTAAAACTAAATGATTTATAAGGTCGAATAATTACAAGTAGCATCATTGCAGCTGTTACTGTATTGTATGTACTTCGACCTATTTGAAACCTTTTAAGCAGACCACCGGTCTTGGTTTGTCTACCAGCAATTTTGCTGAATCCGATTAGAAGGACTTATGAATAGTGTGTGACTATGCACCCCATGAAACATTAAAAACAGGCAAAAATAGTAGACTGTTAACGTTCTGTAGGTATTCCCAATAGTGCATGCACATGAATATAAGTAGTATGTATCTTTTTCTTGATCCAACGGTCGATACTCAATCCAATTAGCAAGTATACTACGGACTTCTCAAATTTCATTCAACTCAAAGCCATGAGCTGTTTTTCTATTGCCTTCTTTTGCAATTTTCCGCTTTCCCTTCGTTTTACAGCAATTTGCCGGTGCGGCGTATCTTTTCAATTTTCACTTGCTCTCTCTCTTACATGAATCCTTACTTCTTCTCAGAAATTCAGAAATTATTGTAAATATTGATTATAAGTACCTGACCAAAAAAAAAAGTATGTGTGTGGATGTGGATATACGTTAGTAGGATACCCGACCGACAGATAGGTTCCGCACGGTTCAATGAATACTGGGCACTATAAGAAAACCAAATAGTAGTCTAGTCCCATGAATGAAGGGGGTAAATAAAAAGTCAGAAGAAATTGCAAATAGTAATGCTATGTGCCCGCGGCACCATATAATTGACATAACTGTGCATTATATAAGATTCATCCGTTTTTTTTTATTTCGCACGACCGCACTATCTTCAAGAAAAGGTGAAAAATTAAGATAAATCAGCATGCGGTCAATTTGAGGTGATCGGTTATGAACGCTTTATACACATTTGTCAAGGAAACTGTACATTTTTTCCTCTAGTTCAGTACTTATAGCTGCTCTAGCTGCGGCGATTTAGTCGATTAGAGGTGTAAATTTTGGGAAATGGGTGATTGCAGGCTATTTTTGGCTGTGTTTATTATGAATTTGGAGAAGAATAGATAGAGAGAGAAAAAAATTAATCTACCTAAACGTCCGGTTTTATTCATTTTTTTATTGCAATTTCTTGAGAAAGACGATAATGATCGTCTACTATAATGTAAACATAATTGAGTTAAAATTGATCTGGGGTTGAGTAACGGAAAATTCTGCAATAGAACACCAATGAAGAATTGATTAAAAAGTGAACTGACACCTTTGAGTTGTGGGATGTGTTCTTTTCAATTTTTTTAAACCAATTACCTACAGAGGTTGATCGAAGGTTGCCTATTGCCTTACACGTGATACATATATTATAGGTAGCAATATATTATAGTTATGACCTATTGTCAGCGTACAATATTATCAAATTTATGGTCCTACTAGTATAGTCATCCTGGACTCTAAATGCACTGTTGTTGAAAAATTGTCGTGCAGTCGAGGAGAGTCATTTCACTTGATGGTTCCATAATTAACATACTACCAATCCGGTAGTCCGGATGGCGCAACGGTTAGCACGTTCGCCTTCTACGCACTGGGCCCGGGCCCCGGTTCGATTCCTACTGAATGCGGTAGTTTTGGATAAAAAAGGGGATTTACGTGTCGGACTATGAGCCCACTCAGCTGCTAAATGAGTACCCATTTATGGGGTAAACAACTCGGTTGAGCGTGTTGCTGATCACACACCTCTGCAAAAGACCGTCACGATCTAGAAAATGAGATGATGCTAACTCATCTCGAGGCCATGGTTCAAATTGGACCGTTGCGCCAGTTATTTATTTATTTAATTTTTAAGCTCTTCTGTAAATGCGAAATCCGTAACGAAAAACCATCAAAGAACTGAGTCTGATCGACTTCAACTCGTCAATTTTCAGATCTTTTTCACTGAATCATGACAACAAATTGATCCAGGGATGTTGCGACACAATAATGATGATGACAACAAATTCTAGTACATTTTGACGCCCTTGGTGGCCGCCTTCGTTCGGTCACCGCTCTACGAAATTCTAGGCGCAACGGGTCGAATACTAAATATGAAATGTAACTGGTTACCGGTGTGATCAACCTACTGATCAATCAATTGAAGGTGTGACGAATATTGTATGCTAATCAACTCATTGTATTGAGGTGTAGGGCCTTATCATGTAATTCGAATCGAATCGAATCGAATTGCTTTCGAAAGGAAGTAAAAGGTGTACCTTGTAGCTCGAAAACAAATTTCTCAATTTCAAAAAACATCGAGTATTCGCTTCGAATGAAAAATTTCGTATTGAATACTTGATGATTATTGAAGGAAAGTTGCTCTCATCCTCTATGTTCTTGCCTTGCTCTGGCAGAACGTAGGAGGGATATTCTCGGATCTTACTTTTTGCCGATTTGGACTATCTATAGAATGTTGGCATCAATCGGCTTCATCGTTTCGTTGTCAGCTCTGACTGATTTGACAATAGAAAGGAGCTCAGGTAAGCTGAATCTAGTGGGTATCACAATGGACCCAGCGGTAGTCTATGTGCGCCTTGCTCCTCTTTAGCAAGGCCGCCTGTTTAACCTTACCAATTGGGTAATATCGGTATTGTAAGTCGACTTATAGAATGGCAATGAAAAGGGTAGTAATTTTTTAGCAGTCCAATCTTTTATCAGCAGACCATTACCAACCCAAATTCTTGGCAGAGGCTGAGCTAAGCACATACTAAAGGGTCCTGGTAGGGAAATGTACGTGGACGAGCTCAGCCTTTCAAGTAATTCACAGCCTCGTTTCAATCAATGTCATGGCGTAAGTCGTCATTACTTCCAACGCCAATGATGAAATCGATATGTGTTTCTTCTGATGAATTGATCGTAAACCAGATCGATTTCGTCAACCCAAAGCGATAAAACAGAGGCGTTTTTCAATAGAATTTGTGAAATTAAGTTGCTATAAAGCAGTCTCTGATACGATTATTAGATGGAAACCAAATGAAATCGAAATTTAGGGCAATATAACTGTTAGAAGAGAAGACAAATCTTAAAAAAGGTTACTTTTCCTAACCTCCCGTAAACGGAGGGGGGGGGGGGGGGGCGGCACTTTGAATTAGATTCCAACAAATGGCATGGAAATATATTTAATATACGTGAGGTCAGGCGTCCATGGCGATTGAGTTTCTAGTGCTCAGCCCAACGACCCAGAAATGTTCGGTTACCATATGATACTCCCAGAATCTGGCCAGGAATTAATATTTATTCGTTTCACATGGTGTGTATGATTATTCCAACTGAGTGTTCAATTCTCATTCTCATTTATACAAATTACGGTGCGATGAAAAGAAAAATACTTTTTAAAATATTTGCATAAATTTGATTTCTTTCTTAACTCGCGGGACGGATGAAAACCTGAGAGGGCCCGATTTGGCCCGCGGGCATCTTGAGAATGGAGGTTCGATCCTCGGTGCGAACAAAAACTGAATGTGGGTACTAATCGAGCTTGTCAGTATGAAATGAAGACAGCGCGGATAAGGGCAGGATGTGCTAACAACTGCAAGTCCAAAAAGTAAATATACGATCGAAACGTCAACAACGCGTAGGATTTGAAGAGATGCTGACGCGCCAGTGGCGGTTCGTGGGTTCCAGAGCAAGGGAAGCAGACTAAGAAACTTTTGAATAAGACGCATTGATTTGATTTACAGAAAATGGCACGACTCCAATATCTGATGGGCTAAAATTTTATGATGGTTTTACAAAAATTTTAGGCTAAAAAGAACGAATTTGAAATCCTTTTTCGAAAACTAGCAATCGTTTCTGAAATTTTGGCGTTTGAAACACCAATGGCTAAGTTTATAATACACAGCGGAATCGCAACATGCTGTGGCTGCAGTATCGAAGCAGCTTTGAAGCAACTTGTTGTGTTCTGAACTATACTCGCATCTAGTCATCCGTCAATTGTCAAATTTCCACTTCAAAACTGACTACTGAAAAAAAGTTGTATCAATGGCTAAAATCATAACACACAACGGTTGGCATACTGTTGCAAATTTGTTTTATGAATTCTGTCGACAGAGTTTCTGATGGACACAACATGTTGTGAAAAATGTCATTTTCTCCATCACAAAAATTTCTCCGCTGGCTAGGACCACCATATGATAACAATTCAGAAATCACACTTGCGCTGTCGTATTCATAGATTTTTCGTCAGTAGTCAGTTTTGAATTGGAAATTTGGCAATTGATGGATGACTAGATGCGAGTGCAGTTCAGAACACAACAAATTGCTGCAAAGCTGCTTCGATACTGTTGCCACAGCATGTTGCAATTCCATTGTGTTACTTTTATCATTTCTAAATTGTCATCATATGCTAGTCGTAGCCAGCGAAGAAATTTTTGTGATGGAGAAAATGACATTTTTCACAACATGTTGTGTCCATCAAAAACTCGGTGGAGTGAATTCATAAAGCAAATTGGCAACATTATGCTAACCGTTGTGTGTTATGAACTTAAACAATATTAGTGTAACTCAAAATGACTTCCGATACTCAGGTTAAACGATGTATTTTTATACTTTAGCCTCGAACTAGATGTTATCCTTTTTGCAAAGCTCGTTACCGTTTTCGAGTTATTCTCGCCTAATCAAGAACTTTCAAGAAAATTCATAAAAAAGAGTTTAAATTCGTTCGTTTTAAGCTGGAATTCATTAAATGCCATCATATTTTGGCACCTCAAATATTTTATTTATTTAATTAATTGAACCATCCACCACACCCCAACTCAAAAAGCAAGTCCACTTCTACGAGTACATAGAAAAATTGCAAGAGAAACGGAAACTTAACACCTACATGCTCTTCGTATCACCTTAAAAAGTTTTCATACAAAGTGCTTAAGAAGCTGCGGTTTTGGCAGCTTCTTCTCAAGATATACGAGCGCATCATAGCGGCACGACAAGTGTAGGAGATTTTACTCATGTCGTCGCGTCGGGCTGCGTCGCCATGCGCGATCCTCAATAGGCACCATAGAAGCTGTGATTTCTGTTGCTTCCATGGTTCTAGGCGGACGAAAATGTGTCGCCCATATTCTCTTCGCTTTGTTATCACGAATAGAAGTACAATAAAAGAGTATGGGATAAAATAAAATGAAGAGAAACGTATTATTTGTACATATAGGAAATAGGAAGTCGAATCGCACAGGAAATACGTATGAAAATAATGTATGAAGAATGTAATTGATGAGTAAGTAATTATCAAGATCATATGGATGAAATAATTAAGTGTATTTAATTAATCTGGCAGAGCTATAGTAGCACACCTAATTGAACGAAGTATACTAAATTAGAACCTATTTTGCGCTAATTTCGATTGAAAAGAAACTTAATATATTACGCCTTTTTTCAAAGGTTACGGCTCTGTCTGCCACCTTAAGACTTAAGCTGGCAGACGAGCGAAAAATATTTTAGTTTTTTTTCCGTCAAAAATTGTCCAAATTGACAATTGTTTGGGTTTCCACTATTGGATGCAGAGCGAACGTTCATGTTTGTTCGATACTGAGGGTTGTGATCCCTAAAGCGCGGAGCTAGCATATGAGACTGTTGATTCACAAAAGGTATGTACAATTGTACCAATAAACGAGTCCAATGGTATGCTTCACATTAATTGGACAATTGGTGCGAAATTGCGACGATGACGCATTAGTCAATTCATCCAGTTTATTCGTAATTTAGGACAACGCCTACCCCCTTCCATCGTAGCCCGATTGGAAAGGCAAACATTGAAAGATTTTCTAGAAAGTGAAGCTAAAATTTTCAGACCGCAATATGTTACCTAAAATCAAATGATACGAATAGCACAGCGGTCGCAAATTTCTAGTTGTTGCATCATCACTAGCCGTAACCTAGATTTAGATTGTATCATTAGGTCTAGGGTATACTCGCTTCTCCCTCGATTAATTAATTCGATTTGAATTAAGGCTGGTACTAACTTTTTCGTGTGAGAATGTTGCACTTACCTTTGCCACGAAAAGTGACAGTGAAAAACACGTATCGGCGGCGCTGCACAGGACACTTGCCCTTCCCTTTCTCACTCAAAAGAGACCGATCACCACTGTGATGACTGGTTTTGATGCAAACACAGTTCGCCGTGAAATGGAAAATGCGGTGAAGTCCATACCAATTTGCAACATTTTCCCACTGGTGAAAACGTAGTTCCATATAGTCTGGATGGCACAACAGTTAGCACGTTCGCCTTCTATGCACGGGGCCCAGTGGTTCGATTCCTACTGAATGCAGTAGCTTTTGATTTGATCAAAACAGGGATTTATGTAGCGGACTATGATCCTACTCAGCTGTTAAATGATTACCCATTAGGGGTAAATAACTCTGTTGAGCATGTTGTCGATCACACACCTCTGCACAAAACACAGCGTCACGATCTAGTTAATGAGAAGCTAACCCATTTAGAAGTATTTGTCTTAAATTGGACTGTTGCGCCAGTTATTTATTTTTAAAACGATCGCGAAATTTTGTGGTGAGCTACATTTCACCACTAACTGTGTACTACTTCGACAGATGGCGGTGGTTGAACGAACAGCTGTTGGCATTTCACTGGTACACAGTTGTGGTGAAAAGCGGAAAAAACTCATATTCAACACAATACTTAAAACATCATGGCGCCGATCTGTGGCGAAAGTGTGTGCTTTGCTGGATAAGGCGTGGAAGCAGATGCACCCCATTGCCCAGAACAGGGGTTAAGGCAAAGTAGTATTTCGCAGGTGAAAAATGTGAAAATATCGCTGGTGTAAAATTGTGCGAAATGTCAAAACTACACGATTTTTCCCCTATTTTTCGTTTGTCACTGGGATCATTGCACTCGTACACAAATTAAAGATTTCGATGAATGTTCGATTGACAAGAATGAAATTTCGGTAGGATTTACATAAATATCGCTCTTGATGAGAACACTTTCATCTTCTAATAAAATTACATTAGATGAAAATATTCTCGGCACAATGATAGGGAAAGAAAATGTGTCTGAAAATGTGAATAAAGAACTTAACCCATTAGGTGTTCAAAACACATGGCAAAGACATTGTAAGGGGAATTCCGGCCATCGAATAAGCTCATTTGAGGCCAGCAATTTTTCTTTTTTATAAAAACACAGAGACGTTGCATTAATAAGCATCGTATCTCATTTCCCATACATATCATTATCGGGACACCACAGCTTCCGAATAATTAAAATACCATTAATATCATTAATTCTCCTCACTTGAAAACAATTAGTCAAATGCGTCTATGGTAAATTAAAATCTAGCTACTTAACAATTTATCCGCATTGAATGCGAAGTGCTTTTTCTACACCTCGACAGTAAATAGCTAAAGATATAAAAAGGCCAAGCCAGGGATAATCTCATTAGCATTGTTAGTCAGCTAATAACTAAGACATCTACCGGTGTTTTAAAAGTATCTTTTAATGGTGGATAATTCCGTCAATCATATTTATCATTTTGCGAATTTTGTAGAGTCATTATTGTCAGTTGCATTATACTCGTATACCTATATACTCGTATCTCTCACATATCTAATTACGCTTAGACACCCCCAACCGTGTTAAGTCCAGAAAACCACAAAAAAAAAACAGCAGAATGCTTCTTACGGAAATTAAAATTAAGTACGTATATTCCGGATCTATAGTTCACGGTATGTGACCACAAAATTATTGTTACTTTTAGTGGTGGAGTTAAACTTGTTTTTTTTTCCTGGTTTAAACACAGTGTGTAGCTATAAAAGACTCTTCAGGTACATATATACTCGTATTTCGAATTGACGGATTAAATTTATTTGGCGATATGAGCGACGACTTACAGTAGCCATATCCTACCGGCGTAGGCCCGTTTTCTCAATCTCTGGTTAAACTGTCAGTTAGCTATCCGGGACACTAAACCTTAGCGTATACAATACTCTAAATATGATAATGCAGTAGTAAAATCAGCTAATGCAATAGAAAACCAGCTGATTTTCTTGGCAGAATTCTACCGCCTGTTCTATTCTACGTCTGTGCCGTCTCTCAGCATTAATTTCCGGCTGAGTTGGTTTCAAATCCTCATTCTTCGAATGAATTTCCAGAACTCTGTTCTTTGTAACCAGTTTAATTGTCTCATTTGAATGTGCAAACGTAAACACTTCCAGCTGTCAAAATCTCAGAAGTCCGTATCAGCTGTTGGGAATTATCATTCGATAAATTTTTAACTGGAGGATGGGTGCCGCTTAGCGTTTATCTACAGAATAAACTTTAACTAGACATTATGAAAACAGCGCTTATGTGTAAGCAAAAAACCAGTACTCAAAAAGTGTTTTATACGACAAATCGTAGAAATCCCTGAAACACCAAATAACTATGTATGTACTGTAACACTCCATCAGAACTCCAAATACTACGAAATTTTGGACATACACTCTATTTTATCAGTGTCTCGCAAAGTCAGTTCTAATGTCCCACTTACATACGTGTATTCATACTGTTATTAACAAAAAAATATACATATGCGTATACAAATGTGATGTGCTTGTCTAGTTATACATATATTATTATTAACACGTGAGCATACACCATACAGACGACGGCATGGTGACCTGGTCGACCTTCAATTTCAACGCATTTTTTATGCCTGCTCTATACGGACCACCTATTCCTTCGTCATCTACACTTTGTATGAATGTATCTCTGTCTTTTTATTCAGCAATTTTTGTTTTTGAAATATGTAGGTACACATATGTAGTATTTATAATACTTGGGAGTCAGGAGATAGTGTGTACTTATACGAGTACAGTGTAGCTTTAAACTGACACTAATAACCTTTAAATTGAGTTTTTGTGAGCTCTGAAGGGGCTTGTGTTAAGTATGAATTTTGGTGCAATTTTTTTCTCATCTGACAGATCTTTAATACTAATATCTCATATACTCGTAAATCAAATTCTGAGTATGAGCATGATTCACTTGAGTGTCTTTGATTGATTCCTTATAAGCAAAGGGTGTATAACGAAATGAGTATTTCTTAAAATTTCGATTTGGCTACGAGGATTTTGAGAATTGAATTTGATAGTAACTGATGACTCAGGGAACCGTGTTTTAGGTTCTTCAGTCATTGGAAACAGGAAATTCGAAATATTCTGCAGAATTAAACAACATTGTGAGAAAAACCCAAATTATTGATTGGTTGGTTGATTAGAGTGGCTGTTTACTACCCAGTAGGAAACACGAATAGCGTTAAGTATGCGCCGTTTTGATGCCACACACGTCATAACCATTGTTATCAGAGTATCTGAAGTATCCGTCCTCAGATCCATCCCTTGGAGTTAAGGAAACGTATTATCGCTAAAATTGATTGATTCCGGCAATACAACAAATTGAGTTGTCTTTTCAACTCAACAATCTGAAACGTATTATCTTCTCGAAGGGATGTCGATACATATGTAGGAAGAAAGTATTGCCCAGTTTTTGATGCTTGCTTTCTGCTAGAGCCGGCTATTTGCACAAGAATTGGATTAGAGTCTCCCTCTCTTCCTCGTTCGCGCAGCACCGGCAGTGAATGTTGTAAGGTATGCCTAATCTGGCCGCGTGGACTCCAACTGGCCAATGCCCCGTCATAACGGCTGTAACTCTTGCGGTATTCGAACGGATTCTCTTCAGAACGGCATTTGTTTCACTACGATCGAATGACGATCATAGTTCCTAGACGTGGCACAAGTTTTCAGTGCGCCTTATCTTTCGCTAGCCCTTGTCATGTGAATCTCTTTGCGGCACTAAAGGGCAGGTGGACAGTCATCGGCCCTATCGATCCCCTCTATATTCCTATCTCCTGGAACCCATAGAATAGAAACTCTGAAGAGTTCGACCCGTCCAGGCAGCTCGCTGCGGCATTGTTTGACAATTTTCGATAAGATTGTCGTTTATTCCAGAACCTTAATCGCGACCTGGGAATCTGAGAAGAAGGCGATGCTCCTAGTGGTTCCTGTGCTGTGCTTCAGCATCTTTCACGCCCCCGATATTGCCATCCCTTCAGCTTGAAATACGCTTGCATTATCTGGAAGATGAAAGGACACTGACGCTCTGAGATTCTCAGAAAAAATCCCTGCACCTCCATTTACGAGCCATCAGTAAATATTTTGCAGTCGTGCCTCCGGGTCACCTGCCCCTTATTCCATTCCGCCCTCGTTGGAAACCTAGTTGCTAGGTGCTTGTCAAAGTCTACTTCGGTAACGATATAATCTGTCGGCAACATGTCTCGTATTCCGACAGGTATTCTGTGCCCGTATGGTTTGGAAGTCCAACATCCAGACTCTCTTAGTTTGACAGCACTGCACGTGGCGTTGAATTCTATTTCTTTAGACCTAAAGGAAATAGACCAAGGATAATATTTAGTGTAGTGTAGTTAGTGTGTAGTTCGGATGGCGCAACGGTTACCGCGTTCGCCTTCTACGCACTGGGCCCCGGTTCGATTCCTACTGAATGCGGTAGCGCTTTTCGATAAAAAAAAGGGGATTTACGTGTCGGACTATGAGCCCACACCATACTTTGCTTTGATGGGACGCTAGAGACTTCAAAGCACTTTGAAAGGGGGTTGACACGTTCAAAGTAACCTCAAAGTAGGTTGCCGCGAAATTTTGGGAACTCAATTAATTTATAACGGAAAAAGCTAGTTGAGCAAAACTTGTCTAAATGATGAAAATTAGTGAGGAATAGCTTCCGGTGCAGTTTCAGGAAAATCCACAGTACAGTCGAAAGGATACGTATTACTGTAACAGCAAAAACTAATAAGCAAAGATTTACCTACACGAAAGGTATTTAGTTGATGAAACCTAAAATGAGACTGGAGATAAATTCATATAGTAATATCAATCGAACAGTTAAAAAGTTTCATCATCTGAAAATATCTCCGCAAATATCGAAATACAAAATTCTGCAACCGCACATGGTACCAACAACTGCAGTATCCCACCCATGTCATAATTAAACATACATAGACTCGTAAATGATCCCGAATTAGCCCATATCAAAAATCAGTTCCTCTGGCTTCACTGCGCCAGGTGTCTTCTTTTTATTTTTTTTTAAATCGAGATATAAAAATGAAATTATTCGCTGTAAAATTATCTAAAACTTTTGTGACATTTTATGTGTATATAAAAAAAAACATCAAACTTTACCGCAAATCAAAGTTGAAAAATTTGTTTTGCAAATCAGTTTTTTTACAAATAAATCCACAACGGGCCATTTCAGTACAAATTATCATAAGACTTACTTTAGACGCGATCTTTTGCGAATCTTAGCGCGGCCGTCCACTGGAAGCCTATCTGAGCGGCAACGAGCTTTTGCGACACAAGCGTCAACAAGCGGCAATGGGCGCTAGATCTGTGAGTTTTCATGAGCATGCATCCACTACAAGCGCCTTGCCAAGACAGTGGCAAGGCATGAATGACGTCGAATTGACGTTAGCATAGCAGTCGAGACTACGCCGCGATCAGCTGAGCGGAGGCCTGTTTATTAAGATGGCAATGGCTACGTTTAGTGGTTGCCCATGAAGTTCGCCCATTCCACTGTGATTTTTACCTCATTCGACGCAATTGGATTTTAATTAGATTCCACATTTTTCTGATTGGAAAAATGGTTTTCGGTGAAATATTACGAAACTATTCGGAATTAATTTGTTTCTTTTATCACAGTTGCATTTGATAAGCTTAGTGCTTGCTCTTTTTTTTTAATTTCAAACAGTGAGATTAGACAATCACTTAAAAACCAAACTTTATCTGAGACAAAATCCATTTTATGTCAAATGCACTTTTCTACCCTATTTGGGTCAGCTACATTAGGCGTGTTTTTTTAACAGCCATGCAGAGCAGAGCAGGGTAGCACCACACAATTACACTATCAATTTGATCTGAGATGTACTGGATAGAACGTTAGTTCAAGAATGCTGCTCCGTTAGTATTTCCACGTTCTGAAATGCAGACGCTGGCCGGGCGGAGCTGTTGAAGTTTCTGGGAAGTTTACAGTTTGGGAAGCAAATAAAATTTATTTCCTGTCAATAAAATATTCGTTTCGTGTAATTTTGCAGCCTAAAGGAAATTTGTTCGATTGTATTTGTACTCAGGATTTAAGTTTCCTCTTGAAATTTGAGTTGACGTTTAAATGCTAAACTAAACCAAAGACACACTCTGTTTTCATCTGCGCTACTCTGATCTGATCAGTAGCGTTTTTTCTTACACTTCCCCGGCTCTACTACTACTTTGTACAAAAAGAGCGTATCTATCGTTTCATTGCGCAATAAGTTCGCCTAAACTACACTCGACCCGGATAAGAACGCGCCTTTCGTTGTTTATTCGATTTTTTAAGAAAAAAAACTTAATCCAATACGATAAACAAGATCCCCAAGAGAATATTGACTCGCCGCACTGGGTGTCGCCCCTTTAAAACTAATATTGTCGAGTTTATTTGAGTTTGTTAATACTCGTGTACCACAATACTGCGTGCAGGGGCACAGGCATCATTTTCAAGAAAGTGCAGTTTGATGACACTATCAGCCCATAGATTACTCCAAACAGTGACTTGTTGTTGCTCATACAAAGAAGAAAAAAGGATAACGTCAAAAAAAAGTAATTGCAGTCAACATCGTCAACTCTAGTTATATCACCCAATATCAGACTGAATATAACCATAATGGGATAGTATGTAGGATAAAAAACTAGTTTTACATCACATTTTCAGCAATAAGTTCCTAAAAACCGAAAAGTGTTGATTTTTGTTCCTTTTTAGAGGTCGATATATTTTTGTTTTAAATTTTTAAAAATAAAGACAGTTAAAATGAAATTCTTTTCTATTTATAACATGTGTAACTAAACGTTTAAAATAAAATTAAAAATACAGCCGCCTCAAAGACGTATTGGTATCTCCAATGGAATTTTGATCATTGCTGTCTTTCTAGGGTTACGACTAAACTTCATTTCATTTTAGGCTTAGTGGTTACTGCCTATCCGGACTATAGAATGTTTGAATTTAAATTGTTCGAAAATACTAAGGTGTCCGGAATTATCAAAGCTGTACTGTAATCTTGTTATCTTGAAGATCTATTTCAAAGACTGTATACCAACACATCTTCATGTCGTTAAGATACCCTCTTTCAATATTTACACAAACTAGATCCACTAATTACACCCTCACCTAAACAACGCTTATCTTCATAACAAAGATACTCGTCTCCATAAATTTAGATGCATAAATTTACGAGCACAAACCAACAGTTAACTCCCCATTATTAACACTTTGCTCTAGAAAATTTGTAAGAAAGCCAATCTAACGAGTGTGTACTGCGATGATCTTAACCCCAATTATGTTTATTTAGACAAAAGTCTGAAAGTAAGAAAACCAGGCCTATAATATACATAGTAGGTCTGATAAAAGTGGGGTACGTTTGACGACTTGATAAGAAACAAATGTGTATCTGAATGTGGCAGTTAAGTAGAACCGTCTCAGGGTTGTTATATTCTACATTTCTTGACTTTATTTAGAGCTACGGCAAACTGAGAGGGGCTATAGCTATCACAGGTGTACCGATAGACATACATACTATGCTGTTTTTACATGTTAGACCAACTACCCGTGTTAGACCACGCATTAGACCGTACATTAGACCGCGTATTAGACCGTCCATTATACCACGCATTAGACCGTCTATTATAGCGCGCATTAGACCGTCCATTAGACCGCCCATTAGACTAAATATCAGAGGGGGTATTTGATTTTTATAATTATAAATCATTATAATCAAGTAGCTGCTCTGATACGTAGTCTAACGGACAGTCTAACGGACGGTCTAATGCGCGGTCTAATAGATAGTCTAATGCGCGGTCTAATGGACGGTCTAATTCGTGTAAGAATAGCAATAAATTAGAAGTGTATAAAAAGACATTCAGCATTCATACGCTTAGCATGAGGCTATATAGTCCTTCGGTGATCTATGTACCACAGTCACCCAAAAATGTAACTTCGCATTGGATTCGAAAACCGTTCCTACGGTTGACCATGAACAAGTGCAAGGGTTTTCGTTGGTTATCGAACTGAACGTTGTCAGATTAACGGCAATGATTCGTGGGGTCTTTACGAAATTAATGTACTAATGTGCGACAGTAACTATAAACTGCCTTAACTTCTAGTGGGACACAGTGTGTCAACTACTCCTGCGCGCCATTGTACTCGATTCTGGACAATGGGATGCATCTGTCTCCATGGCTTTCCCAACAACCTACACTCGCCGGCTACACATTGCCCCCTTGGACGGCCTTCATCGCGAATAGGGTCTCGTTTCATGCCATGTCCAGCAATGCAATGGTGTCGAAGTTTTCGACCAGTTTACAGTTTGAGAAGCATATAAAGCTCATTTCCTGTCAATAAAATGTTCGTTTTGTGTATTTGTATGGAATACTAAACATACTTTTGCTACCTAAAGGAATTGTATTGTATCTGTACTAAGGATCTAAGTTTCCTCTTGAAATTTGAAGACACAGTTTTCCCAGTAAAAATAGGCCCCGTTTTCGTATTCACTACGCTAATCTTCTATCGATCGTTTCTTTTACCGCTTATCCGCGGCTATTGGTTCGGCCCAGAAAATTGTTAAAATGCGACAAAGACAAGAGTTGGCGAAAACTTGAAGCCTTTTGGCAACACTCGCGGAAACTTTCCTGTACTGCCCCCATACAGCAGCACAGACAGTAAAAGGGAGCGAAACAGCCCCAGCTTGGTCTTAACACTGAGAAACCGCTTCGCCAGATTTTGAACAGCGAAAAAAAGACTCCGCGAATTGTTTATCCTGTGAGGAAAATGACGTTGGCACCACTCCCCGGAGTTTTTCTTTTTCGGATTCTAAAGTACGCCTCCAATAGTGGTTACAGTTTACTTGTGATGGGAGTCATTGTTTTTATTTCTTTGCACCCAGAAAAGTGTGTGTTAAAAAAGAGCTCCAGGGAGACAGCAGTCGATTCCACCTAAGTGCCACCCGTTTTCTTCACGGACGGATTGGAATGCTCTTTGGATAGGATCTTGATAATCCTTTTTGAGTCCTTGATATTATCCAAAGACCGCCAGATATCCTAACACGCTTGGACTTTCACTGCCCTTATAACCTTTTTGTATATTTTTAGACATTCTTTGTATGGCTGACAGAACTGATACTTGTTCCAGATGTTGGGGACCCCTCGTCGCCTCGCTGTTGAGCCAGATTGTTGTCCCTGTCGACCTCAGCGGACTTGATTGCCATTTTGCATACTGCAATAGGCAGCCAGAGCGCTATCCCCTCATACGCAAGCTCGTCCGCTCTGCAGTTACCTGTAAAACTATAGGTAGAGTGACACGGTATCCAGCAAAGTGTAATGTTGAAAAATTACGGCGAGGGCTGAACGACAATTCGCAGTTATAGTAAGAAGCGATTCAAGTGAGCATATTGCGGCGTGATTGTTCGTTAAAATAGTCACGTCTCACAGGTCAGAGCTTCCGAAATCGTCGGAAACTCCGCCCCGCCTATAAAAGTCAGGAAGACGGAACGATAAATTAATACCAAGCCCCTGCCAGTATGGAAACCATGCGAAATCCCCCATCACAAAATCCCTAAATGGAGAGAAATCCTCAAACACAAAATCCCCAAATACATAATCCCCAAATGCATAATCCCCAAATACAGAATCCCCAAACACAAAATCCCCAAATTGAAAAAATTTCTCATTTCAATATTTCAGTTTTTAGCTTAACTGAAAAAGGGCAAAATTAGCCCGTGGTGTTCAGTTTATGAATTTGGACAAATCCTTTTTTGGAAAATTTTAGTTCTAGCAAAAACCTGAAAAAAGCAGCCGTTAAGGAATTTTCGCTTTAGGCAGTACAAACCTACTTTTTATATATATCACAATATTTTTTTGCTAGTGATTATGCCAACCAAATAATGCTTCTCAGCAATAAAATAAATTAGTAAAAACAATAACTAGGAAAATCAATTTGTGAGCTTTATTACGCCTCGACCACTACAGTGTTAAAATCGTTGTTGATAACATGAAGTGCTTATTGACTTAGAAGTTATGTTTCGATGTACCACACACATATATGTACTATATTTCCAATAATCTCCAAGTCCCCATTTGAGGCGAGATCACACCTCGAATGGGGATAATGTGTTTGGGGACAACGTATTTGGGGATTATGTATTTGGGGATTTTGTGTTTGGGGATTATGTATTTGGGTATTTTGTTTTTAGGGGTTCTGTTTTGAGGGATTTTGTTTTGGGTATTTTGCTTTAGGGCTTTTGTGACTGGGGATTTCGTATCCAACCCTGCCAATATATGCCAGTCCTAACCCCATTGTGCATCTTAAAGCCATCATCAGTCAGACATAAAGGGTGCATTATGTAGTTCTTGTCAAAAACGTGCTTCGGAGACGTGTAGTCAGTCTCCGAAGGGAGATCTAGGTTGTGCAGGATAGATGTGTGTTCAGTGAGAATGAGACCGAGGAATTTGGCTTCTCAGTAAAAGCCAGTTTCTTTGCGTCCAAGTTGGGAGGTTCGACAGGATAGAGCGTATACCGCTCTGTGAAAATCACCAGGTCAGTCTTTTTGACCTTGACACCACAATAGCTTGCCCAATCGGTTAGAATGGATGGGATATTCTGTAGTACATCACTGACGACGTTCGCAAATTTTCCATAACCGCATACGCAGTGACATTGTACCTTATCCTTCCACGTCCTGAAGCAGTTTATTGACGACCAGATTTCGAAAAAGTGGAGACAATATACTGCCTTCGGGGGTCCCTCTGTAAATGCGTCTACTTACAGATGATGTGCCCAGAGTGGCGCGAATAAGTCTGGATATATGTAACATATTAACAGCTTATTTATTTGTTTTCAGAGCAATTCAGCCACATGCAGGCTCAAGAGTGCATCCACAATTACACACACTGGGTCGGACATTATTGAACAAGATTTCGAGGAAAATAGCCATAGTGAATTAGATGTGATCAAGAGACTTTTCCATAAGGCTGACCAGAGAGTGTAGAGCCGTGTCCACTGATCTGCCTTTCCAGTAGGCATGTTGTGAAGTGGAAAGAAGACGTGACGGAATGGTACTTCGAAGATGGATGTCAATCAGTGTCTCAAGTAATTTTAGTATGGTGGAAGAGAGAGAGAGAGATCCTACCCACTTTCGGGTTGAATACGAACAACACTTCCGTCCAGGTATGAGAAACATGGAACTGTTCTACGCAACCCGTTAGGATGGCATTTAACCATGTATACACAATGTCTGAAGATTGCTGTATGCTGTTGTGTCCACCAGATTTCAAAGGTACAAAACTGGAGATTGTCCACTGAATCTTGTCATAGGAGAGAATGAATGCGAAGTTATACGGCACTATCTGCTAAGTAAAGGTACCCTCGAGCGAGGAAACCGTCAACTACTGGGAAAATGCAAGTCAAGCAGGGATTCATTAGTTTTTTTGCTCAAAGACGTCCATGTCCCATCTGACTTTTGTATGAAGTTAGCCATAGATGGATTTTATGACAAGAGTTAGCGAAATATGGATGTCTCTCCGGGCCCTTCAATCCATTCGCACAAACTCCTTCATAAATTGCGTTTAGCAATCCTCAGCTCCTTCCTAAGAGAGCTCAAGTGTCTTTTGTAGGATTGCCAGCCCGACTTAAGCCTGGTAGCCTTCGCGTTGGTAAAACTTTTCCTGCGCATCGTCCTTAGATTGGAGATACTGGCGTTACACCAGGCTGATTTTCTCTTTCCCACATGTGAGCTCACAGGACACAATATAGATATCGCCACATGATTGAACCCGTCAGAGTATTCGCCAAGTCATGCAAATCTTGTTCGTTAATGGACTGACTTGGTAGGAGCGCTAGCCCTTCTAAAAGAACTTTAAGGTACATAGACCAGTTGGTCCTGCTATCTCTGTCATAGAAATGCATGAGCCGTTTATTATAACCGTAATTTTCCTATTAAATGTTTGTTCATGTTTAATTGATGATAACGATAATGTAATACCATCTTTCGCAATTGCAATCGCTATCTACGAAAAAATCTATCTAATCATTGAAATGGAGTAAGTAATCACTCTAGGAGAATGATATAGTTTCGAAATTTTATTCAATTAAACAGAAAAAATAACAATAAACCCTGAATGTAGGACGATTTCGGTAATTCGGGTAGACATGTGATCGCAATAATATTGAAAGACCAATTATCCCACAATATAGAGTACTTTAGTCTTACTGACTTGCTTATTGTATCGCCTGTATCATAATCCGATTGCATACAACTGCTTGTTTTTTTCCAACAAGGGTCAGTAGTAGCCGAAATGGATAGTAGTGTGAAAGAAACTTATCAAAAACAGAAAACTTGTTAAATTACAAACGAAAAAAAGTAAACGAGCGTAATTGAGATAGTTCGCTTAGACTGCGTCAGATAAACGTAATATCTGCTCTAGTAGGAAAAAACTATTATCAATGTATACTTATAAGTCGGATGGCGCAATTTACCAGGCAATTACGTACCTGTGAGCGTTCAACTTGTGACTATCGCCAACAGCGGCGATGATAAATTGTCTAAAATCGAGTGTTGACAGGTTTGATGATAGTAACATGAAGCAATAATATTCTGGCCTCCTACATTTATTACAAAGTCATACACAGGGCGAGACACAGAAGCAGAGAGAGAGAGAGGGAAGGGGAGCGATATCGCATTATGCAACGTAACGTAAAGCAACTTAATGTACGAACACTACAGACATACGCTCTTTAAGGTAAGGAGGCTACTATACTAGACTAGCACTACTTGTACTTCGATTCACTATCAACTTGATAAAACGTCTGCCATGGCTAACCCTTCCTGCAGATGACGGTAAGAAGGTGACATTAGACGCAAGAGTATGAGCAAAGATACTTACCGGGATCACAACTGGCTAGACATGCAACAAAATGGAGAAGACGATAAGGAATAGGCTTACATTCACTCATCTGTTGTTGTTACAGGTAAGTGCCGCACTATAACTACATTTATAATCACTGAGATACATGTACTTGTAAGAGAGTATTGCGGCCTTATCAGCAACAACAAATTGATTCAATTTTCAACGTTTTCGATAGAGAATATCGTAATTTTGTTGTTGTCTCACGCAATATGTATAGACAAAAAGTTTTATTGCAAAATAAATCGATTTTGTCGATTTGATAAATGATCGTTAAATAGGCGTCTAGTGTATTGTATAGTATTTTGGGTATAGTAATTAAGTTACATATTTACAAAATAAATTCCAATTGGAGGATTGCGAAGATTTTATTGTAAAGCGACAGCCGACCGGAGCTTTATGTCCTTCGGGGTTTTGTAAGATTTGTAAACATTGATTGAGAAATACGAGTATGTACACCCATACCGCCTTATACAGCCTAGATTGGTTCTTTTTGGCCGTAAAGTGAAATAACGTATAAAGAGTACATAATTTTCATACAAATCGATATTAATAACAAAGGATCGGTTCCAATTTATCGAATAAATAAAGTTTTAAATTCATAATGGAACAAAAATATAAAAAAATCATGTCATTACAGCGTCTTAAACATGATGACAAATCTGAAAAATAAAAATACATAAATAAGGGCAGGCTAAGATACCCAACTGGTAGGCACGGCGACCAAGATCTTGATGATATTGCGCCATAGCCTTAACTAATCCTAAAGACCGTTAACCAACCTGATGAAGGCCAGTAGGTCCTTTGGAGCAGCACTCTTAATGACAGCGGAGCTCAGGAAGGAAGCTCAAAAAAAAACCTGGAGCGAGTAGCCGCGGAGCATTCGCAGAGAAGGTTTTCGTGGACTAAATGTCCTCCAGGTAGAGCCGGAATTCCGTCTCACTAGACAGAACCATTTTGTTTAAGTGATATCTATCCCAGTGGTGCCCCGTGAGGTAACCAACGATTACCCTCAACTCCACTCTTCCCAGACGGCTAGCTTCTCTGAAATCGTAGGGGTTAATCAGATTTTTGGATTGCCACAGTGCTGGGATTTTATTCCAATTCCACAGAATTTCATCCGCAGACAATTCCCTCACCCCAGCTCAGACCGCAATAGGATCAGGTTCGAAATATTTTACCGATGAGCCTTTTCTAGCAAGTTTATCTGCAGCTTCGTCGCCAAAAATGCCCTGATGCCCTGGTACCCAACACAGAGTCTCCCGATTGGTGTTTGTGAGACTTCGAGTGATATCAAAACACACTTTCACTAGTTTCGACGAGAACTTATGTGAAGATAGGGCCACAATGGCTGCCTGACTTGTGTATAACTAGTGTCATTCTAGTGCTGCGTTCTTCGCCGGGGTCGGATTAAACAAGCATTTATATTCCTGCTCAAAGAGATTAAGGGCTTCATTTAAGGCTTTAGGTGATAATATCTTTTGCGTAAGTGGCTCTTCAATATCGCGATTCGCTTGGGCTTATTCCAACTACAGTAGTGGTTCGTTTGTTAACGGGCTACTTTCAGAATTTGACAAATTAATCACATCGCGTTCATCCAAATCTTCGAACCCATTATCCGCTTCTACACTTAAAATAATTTGACAAATATTGAACGCAGAATCAGTGGTTTGTTTTTCTTTACTTTTTTGCCCTTCAGGACGGCACAGGAATCGTGTCGTACACCGGAAAAATCACGAATCGGAGAAGGGAATGGATTAGTAACGGAATCACGATATTTTCGGGAACACACCCAATGTACGCCATAAATCGAAGCAGCAGCGCCACAATTCCAAAAGGCCGTTATAGCGAAAAGACGTAAAAAGAGGGGCGGTTATAAAGAGGTATGAGTGTATTACTTTTGTTTTGTTGTATACTTAAACCTGATTAAATAGGTGGCAAACAGAAATTGATGCATACCTGCAAAAAAAAGAAAAAATATGTAATTAGTACGAATTTTCGAGTTGGTAGTTTAAATAATATTTTTGACCATTTACTTCTTAGCTAAGGTACTTTGTCTGTATTAGAATTTTATATAACTTATATGCAAGCATATAGAGTAGGCTCTTTATTGGTGAACGCTTGCTGTTAAACTGTTAAAAAATATTGGGGGGGGCACAACAATTTATCCAATATTTTGAGTTTGAGTCCCGTTCAGGTCGTGGAGATGAATTGAAGTAATGGATACCGGAGGACGAGGATTGGTATGGCCGTGAAGGCCTATCGGACACCAAATGTCAAGGAACCACTCTCCGAGGACCACCTGTGACGTGCGCTGGCAGACCAGCTCAGCTGTCGGGAGTAGTGGGCGAAACACGGCAGTCGCCGGCCTCCTCCATTATCAACTAAGAAAGATATCGCACGTCTACCCGTTACTCAAAGAAAAGAACGTGAAATAACCTATCAAAAAGAACAAGATACGAAACTAGAAACCTAACTGTGACGACGAACTCCCAAAAATACGAAAAAAGATACAAAGTCCCGTCCAGCCTCACAGGGCTACATTAGCCAAACTACAAAAAGGCGCTGGGCTGAAGATATAACGAAGATGGGGATACCGTCCAATCAGGACAGACCCTTCACCTTTACAAGCCAGATGAGCCTTATGATCTCAAGCGGCTCTATATGGGCTCTAGATGTTATGGGCCCGGCGCGCCCTTGCCCTCCTAACCATGGATTTCTTGTGCCAATATTGTTGGAAACCCCCAAACTTGACCACGTTGGGCGCCAAACATGTAATGGACGGTTTGGTGGGCATCCAAAGATGCCCGTGAGGACGGAGTCTAAGGTAGCAAATGACCGTGAAGGTCGGGTTGTTCCATCTGGCGAAGAAAAAGGCCCCTAATGAACTACTTTGCCTTAACCCCTAGCGGGGCATAGCGCGTCAACTACTCCTGCGCGCCATCGTACTCTGTTCTGGGCAATGGGGGCTTTTGATCACAAGTGTGTGTCCATCTTAAGACACGGACTTTTTTTTAGCTAGGGCTATTAGGTCGTTGTGTTTGCGGACCCATCATCATTTTGTAAGTGCAAGAGATCGTTAATTGCTATTATCTCTATGAATGGATCCATTTATTGTGAGCATACTACTATTTGCCCTAACCCCTAGTGGGTCATAGTGCGTCAACAATTCCCATCTGGCTTAGTTGACGTTTTGGTTTCGGGCGATGTATGTTGCTAGCATGTACATCTGCCCATTTAGTCATGGCTTATTGTTACGCCCCACACAACAGGTGGAAGACAACACAAACATTCTGTACTGAACCATATTCTGGTCTGGTTGTGCTGCTTCTATCGGCAGATCTATGGCAGCACCTGATGAGTAAGGATCTGTCGGTGGTACGAAACCAGAGGCCGAGAGTCCCATTACGAATCTGCGCCGTCCGCCAGCCATTCTATCTTTATCGCTTCATTTTTTATCATTCCCAATTTTTACCTCCCCTGTTTGTGTTGTCTTCCCCAGGCCTATGAATGTATATTAATACGTAAAGAATAGGAGCAACGAGCGGCGAAAACCCCGCCCACGTCTCCCGAACTGAGCTAGAGCAAGCATAGGTCGCTGCTTAGCTCGTTGGAGGCCCTTTTCTTCGCCAGATGGACGGCCCGACCTTCACGGTCACTATGCTAAATTAGGCTCCGTCCCCACGGGCACCTTCGGATGTCCACCAAACCGTCCGTCAAAATGTCTATAGAAGCTCCGTCCCTATGTGTCATAGCTAAACAAGTGTTTGATTGTTTAAACGAAGAAATCGAGTGCGGATCGCTTTTCACTATTTGTGCCTGAAATCTTGGGTTGAGGGGGCAAAGAGTGCCTTCTCCCCATAGTCGGCGCCTATGAATACGATTATTCGGTTCATGGCTTCCCTGAATAGAGAATTGACATGGTTATTTGGATGCTGGCAAGTAAGGCTCACAACTCTATTTGAAACACAATTTTCAATTTGGGCGCAGCTGTATAATTCGCTACTCCTGTAATACCTTTCCTGTTGCTCATCAAAAATTATAGAGAACAATGTTCATAGTGTAACCTGCAGTTGGCTATTAATGAAAATGGATTTCGTTGTTGCTGTAGCAACGTCTGCTGGTGTTGAAGTGGTTCGGCAGCCCTTGGCCGTATGAACGGGTCACTTCGGTGCGTAGAACCGGGTGCCGTGGGTACGGATATGTATTTTTTTTTTTAGTAAAAGAATTAATGAAGATTACTTTGGCATAGAGAGGTTGTTCATCGGAATATATTATTTTTAACTTATCGATAGATAAAATGCCCAGACTGAAAAATTTAGTTGTATTGTAGGTATTTTATCCGAAAATTCCCTAATCCATGATTTTTTTTCGTCCTACAATATACAATTTCAAAATTTCCACCGGTTGCTCTGAAATCCACAGTTGAAAATTCGAGATTTTTGCTACAGTTCTTCTTATTAAAACTATAATCTACTTCCGAGAGTACAGTAATGGGGATTCTTATTCTTCTGAAAATTATGTTATCGAATCGGATTCTTCACTATTTGGTATCCTTGAAAATGAATGATAGGTGAAAGTGTTGACAATTTAAGGAAAGTATATGTACTGTAGCACCTGCCTGTACGTATCACACAAGAAACCCAACGCATCGCATCTATTATAAAAACAAGTCAATAATTCACACTCTCTCCCTCAAATCAACTATGCACGTATCTTTTTTTTTAACTTGACCATTCGTCTCGATCGACACAAACTTGACCCTAATTAAAAACAGATAAATATAAATGGCTCGTTGACCATTTGTGACTTTCTATCGATTCTCATCTATTCGGATTCGGAAGATTGTTGTCTAAGAGGTAGTAGTAGTTCAGGCAGGTGTATCGATGAACTCTCAGTCAGGTTGCCTGGACGGGGTCTGAAAATTCAATACCCATGAAATGAACGACAAAAAAAAGACGTGAAATTGAAATTGAATGATGATAAAATGAGCCAGGTCGTTGTCGTCGTTTTCCGACATCATCAACATAAGTTCCATTCAACCCAATGATTATGACTGAATTTCGCCTTTCAGAGTTGAGCTTCAAACTTTGGTGGCCGGGAAAAAACTTGCTCCATTATCGATGGATACTTGAAAACTCCACATGAGCAGTATCTCGTATCTAGTGATAGCCGTGTGAGAAGATCAACTAAAAATACAAGTTGATCGTGACAAGTTTTCATTATAGATCCGCGACACATACTCGAACGCGGCGGCAGCAGCATTCATGCATATGCAAACAAATTCGGTGGAAAGTTATTAAATTCATCTTTTGTTGGATAGATACATGAGTATAAGCCGTTTTTTCAATCAAAAGCGGTGGATTGGATAGTCCGATTTTTTGTTTGAACGTATATTCGACATGATTTTCTGAAAGATTTGCAGTCCGATGCATGCCACTGAACCTCAGTCAATCTGAGTCGTTTATGTCTTTGACTGTCCATCAATGATCGTTGATCGTGCCAAAAACTTTCTCATGCCCCTGAACGCAAAAAGTTTTTTTTTCCCCTTGCATTTTTTCGTTTTTTTTTTTTCTTAAGATGTTATGCTGTAGACAACAGACGTTTATTGGATTGAAAGCAATTGGCCCTACTAGTGTAGTGGCGATTAAGCGATTAAAACCTCATTACAGTGATCTTGCCAAAATTGCCGCAGGGGAACTAAACAAAAAAGAAAACAAAACATCACTTTCTTCCAACATTAGAGTTACTATAATGCGATATTCAAGAATGGAGTTGTAATGAGACATAAGAAAAACTATGCGATTGCTTTTTGAAGGTGATGAAGACAATGTGGCACTGATTTTGCGTAAATACACAATGCGATCGCATTATGTAAGGAGATGATTTCTGCCATTGAATAGAATTGGTGCGAAATGTAATGAAATGAGGACGTGAGGCAGATAATAAGTTAGTTGTTTTCGCGAAGGTCAATGATGTCTTGGGGATCAGATTCAGATGAGAAACCTTCGAAAGAAGACTCACCGGTGCTGATGCAGAATTGTTCATGACCCAGTCCCATTAGCGTGGGAGTTGGGAGTACTATGTACTTTGTTTTAAATAAGAAAGACGATCAGAATATACGTCATATCAGTTTGAGTCCAGCTCATTCGTGATTCGTGATAACAATCTAGCTATCAGTCCAGCCATCAGTCGAGCTATCCATTCTTAATCCGTTCACCATAAGTTCTGGGTAGGACTCGACGGAGAACGGATATCCGAACTGATGGTAGAACTGAAATTATGAAATTTAGAAACCCTTTTCAAATTAAACCAAATCACGTTTTATGCAACTTCTACAGAAGTTCTTTATAATATGATGAATGGACTGAAGAGCTTCGCAATCGATTATGTTCTTTTATATATACTATAATTCATTTAGGATGGTTATTACTCAAAAGGTCTGTCCAAGTTCCATGCCGCACCATGGGCTACACTGACCATGGACTGCGTTAATTCATGGGGGAAGCAGCTCGACCAAGCCAGGTATTCCCACCAAAATTGGAATGTGTCGCTGAATGCATTGCTTAGACTATATGTGTATAGTGTGCATTACACGACACGAGTGCAAATTATCATCTCCTGAAATTTCGACTGTGTTTATTCACGCATAAGCACATGTCCAAGTGGAATATGTGTTAGCGTAGCCCTCCCTAAAGCAGAAGACATCGTCTCGACTCCGCCTAACCTTCTTATAAAATTTGTAAGCTTGATCGGCAGCCTGACTTCTGATAATAGACAACTGAAGAGATAAAACGAATTAATTTTTGGGGTTTTGTAGTAAAAACAAAACCCTTATACTATATAATCGATCCAATGTCCGTCCGTCTGTCCATGAAATATCTCACGAACTGCTGAAGCTGCATGCATAAAATTTGGTGGAAATCAGGGCTGGGCGTAACGACTCTTTTCACTGCGCCGGCACATAAGCTCTGACTCTTTCCAATGAGTCGTTCAAAAAGAGTCATCCAAAGAGTCAGAAGCTTGGTTAATAACATATTCAACAAATGTCATAGTTTTTAAAAAATTCAGTTTTTTCCCTTATTTTTCATCCCCCGTTTCGAAGTCCGTGACCCCCAATGCCGTTTAGTTCGAGCCAGCCAGATCGGACCACTATTTCTCATCAAAATGGCGTTGGCAATCTGGGATGGGCAACCTCAATTTTTTTTTCCTCTTTCTTGACCCCAGATTCGGAGTGAGCGACTCCCCAATGCCCTTAAGTTCGAGCCAGCCAGATCGGACCCCCATTTCCCATGAAAGCGGGGTCGCCAATCCGGGATGGGCGACTCCATTTTTTTTTTTGTCTTTTTGGAGCCCAGATTCTGATCAGCGACCCCTCAATGCCCTTTAGTTCGAGCCAGTCAGGTCGGACCACTATTTACCATGAAAACGGGGTTGGCAATCTGGGATGGGCTCTTTTAACTATTTTTGGACACCTCTTTTTGAACGATATGATACGATTTGATTTTGACTCTTTTTGAACGATATGAACGATCCGAACGAACGACTCTTTTTGAAAGATATGAATGATTCGAACGAACGACTCTTTTTGAATGATATGAACCATTCGATATTATATCCTTCTTTTTTAACAACTATTTTTGAACGATATGAACGATCTGATTTTATATCGTTCTTTTTGAACGACTCTTTTTGAACGATATGAACGATTCGATTTTGTATCGTTCTTCTATGGTGTTAGACTGTATGTATTACAGCAGCTGGAAGTGGAAGCTATGGGTTTTGTTTGGTTTCATCTAATGTTGGGCTTGAGATGGTGATACATAAGACGAATACTTTGAATGGATTTAGATGGGATTGGTTTCGAAGATAGATAATGATGGCTTTAGTTTTAGATAGATAATGGGACGGGATATGAATGAATGTAGTACATTATATGTAAAGAGAAACGAGCGTGGATTGGTTATGCGTTGGGTTGTATTTATGCGGGGAGGTTTGGGAATTAATTTTGCAGTGTGTAAATTGAACGACTCGGAGGTTATGTCGCTGTGCTGAATCTTTCGCCCTTTCTATTGAGTCGTTCAAAATGAACGACTCGTTCTATGCTACACATCACTAGTGGAAAAATGAAAAATATTACAATAAATGAAGAAAGGGATGCGTCGGGGGTATCGTGAGAAAGGTATCGTCGAGTACATACAGCACAATTTTTGGTATTTTATTAATATTTGAAGACAGGAGACGAGACGGCGAGGAGAAAATATTAGACCATAATTTGTCCCACCCGAGTCCGTTACACTTACACTAAAATGCAGCTTGCTAATTTTGTCTTAACATAAATAGTCAAGCATCTCCAGGAACAGGACAGATCATTTCCTACTGGCATCGGACACTACAAAGCCCTCATATTGCGGACGAAGTCCTCTACTTTCTGGCTTCATTATTACATAAAAGCAATTTGATTACCTCTCTTAATTGTTTCCACTCGAAAATCAACTAGTGATCTAGAACAAGGGTCGGTAAACTTTTTCTGAAAAGGGCCCGATCGTTGGAATTTTGGGCTCAACGGGCCGGATACGAGACTCAAATTGTAACAGTTTATCGGTATGGTTAACCCACTACCTACTGCTAATTTGAAGGTTTGACGGAAACAATGCAATCAAATAGACTTTATTAGTTTGCATTAACACTACTCGTAGTTTGGCATAGCGCGTCAACTATTCCTACACGCCATGGTGTTAGGTTTCGGGCGACAAATGCCCTATAATCCTATAAGAAAGCAATATACAGAAGCTGGGGCCTGCAAACCAAAGTCTTTTATTGGTTTTACGTATTTGTTGTGCGCCCAATACTCACGCTTGGATTTTTTGTACGGTGGAAGGCTCTTAGGTTAATGACTTACTGCGGTTTGCCGAGCCAAGGTCAAAGACTAGGCAGTGTGCTCATTACCGAGGCGCTGAGAACCACTCCATTATTATCGTAACGGACCCATTTTTCGTCGCCGGTTACGATGCCATGTAGAAACTCCTTCTGATTCTGCCTTTGAGGCAGTTGTTCGCACGCAAATAATCGCCGTTCAATATCTCTCGGTTTTAACTCGTACGGAACCCAATTTTCTTGTTTCTAAATCAAGCCCATGGCCTTGAGGCGTTTTGAGATGGCTTGCTGAGTCACTTCCCGTGATTCAGCTAATTCTTCTTGCGTTTGGCACGAATCTTCATCGAGCAGTGCTTCCATTTCGTCGTCTTTGGAAATTTTTTCTCTCCCACCACCATGCTTGTCCTCGACATTGAAATCGCCACTTTTAAAACGTTGAAACCACTCACAACATGTTTTGTCACTCATTGTCAGAGCAACCTCACCGTAAGTATCTGAGAGCATTCGATGAGCCTCAGCTGCAGATTTTTCAAATGGAAGCAGAAGATCAAAACTTCCCGCAAATGACGAGAACACGGCTCGAATACAGACATTTTGAATCTTATTAAAAGTGCGAACAACTTCTACCAATGCGGGGATGTCGATTTGATTGATTTCCCGGTAATAGTGCTTTCCCGGTTCTAGCGCTTTTTGCCTTGGAGCCTAGGAGAGTGTTATGACGAAGTTTTACTGTATTGGGCACATTCGTTTCATCCGCTCCTGGATCACGAGTAAATCGAACGCCATGAATTTCAAATGACAAACGTGAAATATTGTTATTGGAAATTGATATCGGTACCATAGTACCTATACAATACGCAGAGATACACCCTCTTTTTCCAACGATATCCACTATCTCTGGATCTCTCTGGATCAAAGACCACTTAGTCGTTTAGTTTTGGAAATTGATCCAAAGCTTGGTGAAACGAACACGTCGGCTGTGACTTTCTCTTAAAATCAGCCATGTCATCTGCCAAAACGCCGCGCATCTTGCATGTAAGGCACAATGCATTTTTTCAAAAACCATTCCATCAATATTATTTCAAATTTGCTGAAATAATCGACCCCCAAAAATTGTGAACACATTACCTATACGAACCATGGGGCCGACCCCCCTTTGAATGCATTCTCTCGATAGAAATACTCGTACTCGTACAACATATCTAAGCCCTGCAACTGCAAATTTTTTACAGATTTTTTTTCCATATTTTTTGCTTTAATGCTTCTTTTTTCACTCATCTTTCCATCATTTTGAAATATCGATAATTTCTCTAATTCCCACATATCTCTAATTGCATTTCGTCGTTGGTCGATCAATCGCGCAATGCAAGATAACGTTAGAAATGGAAGAGCAGCTTCGGCATCTTCATCATCTTCGATGTAATCATCGATCGGTCCATCATCATTATCATCACCATGATGATCCAAGACGCGACGACGACGATTTTATGAATTTGAATTCAGGCGCATAGCAAGTGTGCGAGTGTGTTGAATGTATGGTGGCATCAGTTATTCAAAGAGAAAGTTTCGCTGCATTTTTCAGTTCATTCACAAAAGATCATCGCTTCATACTGAAATGAATTTAATGAAATGGTAAACAGATAGAGTATCTCGTAAATGTATCACTTCTATCGTGAATCTCTCTAAGGCCAACAGTCAATGGATAATAATGCAATTCACCATCATAGTCAAAGATACTCGATAATGAAAAAGATACATCATGAAGCCTCTCGAAACTACGGTGTGAGTAGTTCGGTCTCTATAAATGGATCAAGTGTCGCCCCGACTCGGCAAATATGGGATCCATTTCACTTGGAGGATTCATCCCTCTTCATTTTGTCGCAGATATACAATACATTGTCAAGTACCTGTCCACTAGAAAACTTCATACTAGTGCAGAGATAGACACCACCATCATCCGACACTTCTTTTACAAATGACAGGAAAAGTTGAACGTTTTGACTCTCAAGTATTAATGACATCGTATGGGTTGGCTTTTGTATTACAGTTGCCATTGCCATGAAAGTTATTTAGATGCATATTGAAGCGATTTCCGTTACAAAAAGTCCTCAACGAGTGTTTAAGATACTCGAAAAGTCAAAAGATGTGTACTCATACATTATACATGCATGCAGACTGACAGATCTATAAAGTTCAGTTGATTTTTGAATTTTGAATTGTAGCCCAAATCGGAGCCCTTCTCTAAATCCACCATTCAATCGAATCACTTTCTCCGCTCAACTGATAGTGGCGTTCCATAACGTTCGCGTATCGCTACAGTACCGTTTCTTCGTCTTTGACAACAGTTGGCCGCATCGCGTTATCGCGGTGAGCGAATGTTAACCATACATTTCACACATTATGCTGGGCAGCGTGCAGGCTGGTTTTCTTGAAAAAACTTTCATTGATTCCGAACACTCTCCTCGTGGACTGGCTGTTTTTTTTTGTCGATGTGACAATGATGTTAGTGACATCCACTATTTAGCGGCTACAAAAATTTCAATCAGTAAAATTGTGGTCCACGCAAAGATTTCCGAAGTGTCATATCACAGTGGACCAAAAACCAGTCAATGTTGTCATGTCATGCCCGTCGTTGGTGTGTTTTATGCGCCGAGTTTTGTTGAATGGTAAATCGAGCACAATGACCTCAAGAGGCGACACGGTCTCGTGTCGTTATCGTCAACATAACTTTCTTTCATTCAAGAAAAATTTCAAAAAGAACGCTCCGTGGACAAGTCAATCCGACGATGACCAGCGACTTCATAACATCTCATAAGACCTTAACTTAAACACAGTTATCAGTATTGTATCTTTGTATATTTCTGAAATGACCACCAAACGAAGTACTCGCCGCTTTTTAGTTGGTCAACATCATTTTTCTCAGCAAACAATGTGCTGTCTTAAGAACTCTAGAAGCGTGGACGGAGCAAGAAGAGTTTCTCGTTCAACTAATGCGGTTCGTACTAAATGATAGTGTACTCTGGATGAAGTAACCAGCTGAGGGTCAGTATGTAACCATGTCAGTTGGATGAAAAACTGATTTTTTTTTCATTGCTCATAACCTCGGAGGCCTCCATTCAGCCGGTAGAATGAATGGATCATCGATCATCGTTTAGAAAAAAAAAAAACTTGTTAGGTTTGAATAGGACATAACTCAGCAAGAACGCCACAGAAAGAACCAACCAATAATGGCCATTCCCGATTGACCCAATGAACGACTAAGATTCGTATTGATCTTCTAGTAGAAACTTGTTTGACCTTTGGCCGGAATGCGAGGTTCGGTTAGGTTCTATTGTGCGACCTATATTGAATTGTTTGTAGATTACTCTACAAGGCCTATTTAGTCCAGTGGCATGATTGAAAGGCCGTTCTCAAAGATTACGAATAACTTTGATGACTTGGAAACTAATTTCAAATACGTTTTGTCTATCGCATTGGTGGAGGCCTGAGCGATAATCCTGGAGAAGAAGTTAGGACGGTAACTTGGCAGCCGTGGTTACGGCAGCACACATATACCATAAGCTGGTTCGTTGTGGAACCACTGCGATGAAGATAACCTATAACTTTCCTAACTATTAAACTAGCCCAAGCTGGTATTGAAGCAATGGAACGTCTCCAGCTCCTCCCATTCAGTGAAGACATGCGGTCAAAAAATATATATCCTTCCTCTTCTTCCTTGCCTTTTCATACCACTCTGCGGTTTCGCGTTGCTCTCCCTGGTGTTGGCACTTCGCCCGTTCTGGCGGAATAATCTCAGTTTCCTTCTGCAGGCAGCTCGGTCTTGGATCGTATCATCGCCGAAATTAATGCGTGGTTGTTCATCTCCTTCTTTCTACCAAAACCCGATTGCTACTCCTCGTTACTGTCTCCATAACTTTCGTACAAATCATCGTACGGAAGACAAAGCCTCCTGGCATACTCTTCAATAAGACAGTAACCAGCGATGCCTTTTCAGCCATGGAAGATGAGAGGAGCCGATGTAATCATGCCTAGGCCATAGCGACCTAGTTTCAAGACAATGTATTACCACTAATGTACGAGTACCTAGCATTTGCCCTGCTAATAGTACGTATTTCAAATTCAATTTGTCTGTAGCGATATACTCTCTTGCTCTAACCCCTAGGAGGAGACAGCGCGTCAACTATTCCATGTATCATAGCTGACGTTTCGTTGTCATAAATTTGTTTCAGGCGATGCACGTTGCCAGCATGTACCTCCTATTCCCATTTAGCCGCCTAACTGTGACAAGTCGGGAGTTGTTATAGGTTATTACGCCCAAACAAACATCCATGGCCACAAACGCCGTGGACGGAATTTGAAACCCTAACGACCGTAGCCATCAGCGATGATTGCCATCAAGAAAGTCATCAGAAAATTTGTGATGATATCTTTGATCAAGCTTAAAAAAGTTGATGAGTTTTATAGTCAAACGTCAAATAGAACAGGATTTGGCCAATTTTTATCAGCACAATTTATTGTCATTTTATAATACGAAAGTACATAAGTGACATTCAGTCTGACATTGATCATGAGATCATTGACAATGGGTGGTATGCATAAAGTGAGTCGAGTGGAGTAAAGCTGAGTTGACAAAATTCCACTCAATTTTCACTATGGAGCGGAGAGTAGTTTTATGCATACAACTTTTTCACTCGATTCACCGAACATAGCAGACTCAGGAATGTCCTCAATAGACTTCACTCTTGAGTATATCCTCATTATTATGGATACCACCCAATATGTCCCATCATCACATGATTAGCACTCAGCAGAAAGGACCGGCTCTACCACATGCGCAGACTGTGCAGTTGAAGAAAATGTCATTGGACAGGGGTGCGAAATTAATTAACTAATTAAATAATGCATTACATTTTTAAAATTACATCCGAGTATAAAGTATCCTTAGGCCGGTTCACATGCTACGTACGGTTTACATGTTCCTAAAAAAAAGCCAGTGGCAGCAAAATTTATATGTACGAGAGTGCAATTTTAATTCAATCGTCGCACATACAAAGGTCACTCGCCACTGGTCCTTTTTGAGAAGAACTCGTGTATCGAACCTTCCGTGTGAAAGTAGCCTTAAGGTAAGGTCTTTTTGTCTCGTGACTAATGGTAGTACGCGCCTATTTGATTATCCTTTTCGGGTCCGGTGAGTCAGTGAAAATTACTAATACTCTAAAAAATAATTCACTTCCAAAAAATATTCAATGTGAGTGAACTAAAATATATAAAACCACACCGATCCCGCATTGGGCGCCAATTTTTTTTTTTTTTTACTTTTTGGCCGTATTTTCAATTTCTACTGCAAATTTTTACTGACTTTGGTTGAAAAAAATTCAGGTTATTTTAAGATATTGTAAGAAAATTCTAAGGTATTTTAGATTAAGGTATCCTTAAGGACACGTATACAAAGGTTTCGGTTTTTGGTTTTTGAGTATCGTGACTAACGGTACCATACGCCTATTCGACTGCCCATTTCAGTTTCATTCACTCGATAAAGTCACACCGACCAACCCACATTGGGCGCCGGACGCTATTCCGATAATTTTTCAACTATTTGCTGCTGTAAATTTTCACTGACGTAAGACGAAAAAAACCCTCATGTGGCTTAAGGCAGATTAGGGTAGTTTTACGTTAAGGTCCAAAAACGTTACGATTTTGTGTTTTATGACTAACGGTACCACGCGCCTATTTGATTGCTCGTTTCGGTTTTAACAATTAAATCAAATTCCGCCGAACTCACTTTATGCGCCAAATATTTTCAGGGTTTTTTGTTTCAGACTGGATGACAGATGACTGATGAGATGACTCTATTTCTAAGTTAAGTTTTAGTTTTAAATGAGTTTGAGTTTTGAGTTTAAAATTCGTAAAATATTTAGGATGATACATGAAATATTAGCGATTATATAATACTCTTGAATTAGAGGAGGAGGGGGGGGGAGGGGAGGGGGGTGGTTAGTAAGGCAATCAGTCCCCTTATCTACACCACTGCTTCTTGTCTGAGAGACGTCGAATCGAGAAGCAAAATATGGACGATTTTCAATAGTGGCACACGGAGGATATTTTTTGGCGGTACTTAAACGAAATTACTCAAGCGGTATAGCGTCACCATTTAGAGGTGTAAAGATTATTGTCAGCGATAAAAGATTAAGTCTAGGCAAAAGCCCGTTGATGAAATAACGTTTCCAAAGACCAACCGAGGTTTTGGCTAACTGCCAATATCAAATAGATATTTGAATATTTTATAATATCAGATTCAAACACAGCGGAAAATATTTTGACAAATAAATATAAATAGTATTCTTATGCATACAGGCGGCCAAGGCCCGACATCGGGCTGTCGCGCCACGATGATGATGATTCAAATGCATAAACTAAATAAATAACTGGCGCAACAGTCCAATTTGGACCATGTTCTCGAGATGAGTTAGCATCATCTCATTTTCTAGTCGTGACGGAATGTCTTGTGCAGAGGTGTGTGACCAGCAATACGCTCATTCGAGTTATTTACCCCATAAATGGATACTCAGGGCTCATAGTCCGATAGGTAAATCCCTTTTTTTATCGAAAACTACCGCATTCGGTATGAATCGAACCGGGGCCCAGTTCGCAGAAAGCGAACGTGCTAACCGTTGCGTCATCCGGAATACATGGTTTTTCTTATGAGTATCAAATTTTTATTATAGCAATATCACAGCTCTGGCTGCCCCTTCAACACCGGAAATAAAACTGTTCGGCTCGACAGGACTCTCCATCGTCGGCTTCCTGGACACTGAGGACGGCTTTAAGAACGTTATAATTGAGGCCATGTTACAATGTTGTTAAAACCGCCCTAAATGTTCAATAAGGCGCGAATATGGAGACATCTCATTGGCTTAGCGTTCTATCAATGTACGTTACCAAGGAGTACAAGGCTGTGCCCATGGATCTATTCTTCAAGCGGGCTTGTTTAGATGTGAAGGAAGAGAACTGCAGTGGATTAAGTAAATATCAATCGACCACTATAATATCTAACATACCGTCAGGTCTAGTAAATTTCGAGGACTCAAAGCTGAGCAGTGAACACAGTCCATCAAATCTTATTCGTTGTTGCAAATATTAAACAGAGCAGTCTCCGCTGAAAAACTGAAAGTGTACACGAGATATCGGTTGTACTATCAGGGGAAAGAGATTTCAATCAAGACACGCATAGCACTATTAGACTTATGACTTCTTATGACGCTCGGATGTTTCATTAAATAAGGCTGGGTATAGAATTCCTCCGTATACAGGCTAAGGTCCTTTTTATAGGAAGCCCAATCTGATTCCAGTTTAGTATATTTAGCCCTCTTAAAGGACCATTTGCCTTTCCTTTTACAGACATGGCATGATTGAGAAACAGCTTGTGCCGTCAAAAGAGAAGCAACACGATAAAGAAGTCGGAGACGTTTGTCGGTGGAGATTTTTGACGTAACAGTCTGCAATTTTTCATGATTTCAAGCAACTTTCGAATTTGGCAATAAGCAGAATTTCAATATTTCAACGACGAGCTATGGCTATGCAGCCACTCTGAATATGAATTGACGATTTCTTTTCGGTGTAAATAAAGTAATTTCTGTGCAAATATTATTTTTACACCATTAGTTGCATTTCAACATATCCCAAATGTATGAAAAATTATCCATCAAAATGGTTAAAAAATGAGTGGAATTTCCACTTAATCGGAAAAAAAGCTTGGTCACCAACCATTGACATGGCGGGATTTGAACCCATGATTAGAAGGAAGACTGGCGCCTCAACGCACTAAGCTACCGACTCACTGATATGAATATACGTATTACAGAAAAAAAATAGAGCTAATATGATATATTACACCGCCCATTAGAGTAATAACTAATTTTTGCATTTGGTTATGTAGATAAAGGTATAGGTATTATTTTTTGAACATTTATCGTGCGGTGTGTATCATCTGTATGTAATCTAATAAAAAGGGGTACTCCCCAGCATGGTGTTCTCTCTCCCCTCCTTTGAAATTTGGCGGTCAACGGATTGCTTTTCGAGTTGGAAGGGCTGGGATGCAAGGTCACTGTTTAAGCGGTCGTCACTGTCATTGCCATCTCGGGAAAGTTTCTCTGTGTCCTAAGTGGTGTAATGTAGAACGCCCTCTGTATCTTGACAAACTGGACTAATAAGGCTGAGGTCAAAAGTAAATCCGCATAAACCGGAAAGGAACTTGTTAGTTTTACTAGGATATACAGCCTTCATTCGAGCCAATATTGATGGAGGGCATAAGGCTTGCGCTTACTGATAAATAAATTCAAGTTAATTGGTCTCATCCTGGATAGGAAACTTTACTGGAAGTTGAACATTCGGGAACGTGTTAAAAAAGGCTACACTCGCAAGAAGGCTCTAGGCAAGAAATGAAGCTTATAGCTGAAGGTAATATACTGGCTCTATTTATCGGTTTTGCGTCCCATTCTGTTGCATGGTGTTGTCGTTTAGTGGACGGCATTTAGGATTGTATCCAATAGAACCCAGCTGGAGAAAGTACAAATTTATTTGCACGCATTACCATCACGAGAGCTCTAAGGATAAGGACTACACCGACCGCTGCCTTGGGCGAATTGTTGAATCTGCTTCCCTCCACATTTTTGCAGAGCAGATGTCGGCGATTACGGCTGTTCGTCTCCGTGAATTCGGTCATTGGGCCGCGCCCACCAGAAGTAACTCGGCTGTACTGATCTACCTTGATATTCCTGAAGAGACGTACTATACCTCCCCGAAATACTTGTTCGAAATCCTGATTCCCCTCTAGGAATTATTGACCAGAAACGCTTTTCAGGAATCAATCAATCCAGCAACTGGTGTTACAAGGACCCAAATATTTTTTTTACTGTGTATGAATATATCGAATCTCAATTTGAAAACACATAGGCCTCTTTTATCAACGCTACCATTTATTTTTCACAGGAAATAATTATTTTTCTGTCAAATATCATTAAATTACTGTAGACACTATATTTTTTGATTTTTTTTTTTCGCGAAAATAGTCTACGATATCAAATAAACAGTCATAGGCATAAATGCAGCGTTGTCTGCCATAATATGGCAAATATTTATCAGCTCATTGCGAAACTTAAACCTGTTTGCAGATATTTGGAAGTTACTTTCGGCCATCTGCGACTAGATTTCCCGTGTATGATATGCCAAATTACATTTTTTTTTAAATAAAAGTTTGCTCTCATGTCCTAATCCACTTTGCTCTTCCGAGTTCCTTCCAGCAACGATGAAATTCGAAAATAAAAATCAGCCTGAAATCACAAGTTTGATATAACAATTTCTCTTCAAACGTTTGATGTTCTAATGATTGATGCTGCACATTATTTCGATTTGCTTCGGCATAATGCGGCATTAATTGCTGCTTTACGAAAATTCATCGAAGAAGTCGCCATGTCATTCTATAGTACTATATCTGATAACCTTCAAAACTTTCAGTTGGCCAACAAATTCTTTTGAAGAACTATGTCAGCAGCAGCAACATTGCAGATACTTTCTTTGCAAAAACCCCGTATAGAGGATAACCTTAATGGAATCCGATCAATAATTTTGGATAAATGATTGAAGAAATTCAGTAAGCACTGAGACTGGCCGACTACACTCCAGGTTCGCCTCATTAAAACCATCTTTTTGGAACGCTGCGCTGATTATTACTACTGCAGAAGTCCGATATGTGGCTTCATGTGTGAGAGTCAATTCAAAAATTGCCTTTTGATTGGGACTACGAATGGGCTAATTACTGAACGCGCTCACCTTCGCCACTTGTATTGTTTATCAAAGCAATTCGTCGGCCACAATATATCAACACCTTGCTTTTGGAGAATCAATAACAATCAAGAAATCATAATCAAATAGCATACACATTCATTGAACATGCTATTTGTACTAACTTTCACCATCGATCAATCCGTATCTAATTTGAGCGCAACAAACACGGATTGGAGAGTATGCGTTTGAGACCCAGCGAGCCGCGCCGCACCTTTTCTCGAACTGACCACTGTACATTTTTTAGTTTGATTTGTACAAGAGTATGGGTAATAATTAGGTCATCAATTTCTAGTTAACAACAACAATATTGACGATCTGTTTTTAGTTTTGCCCTTGTTTATTGTCTGGTGTCATTTTCACTATCTTTTGTACACACAAGTGGTTTTTGTATACCGCGTGTAATGTGCAGGTACAAAAGCCAAATAATTACAGGTACACCTCAAGGTTCACATGTTGATCCGCCTTTTTGTTATTGTTGATACCATTGATTGGCGATTTGATATAGTAAAATGATGAGTAAAAATAAAAATAGTGAACAAGTTTTTTGTTGGGACTATTATTATACTCGCAATTAAGTTAGGAAAAAAGCAGGAAAACGATTGAGGTGATTAACGCCGTTGGACGCATATTACAACCGAAAAGAAAATATAATATATAATTTGCTTTTCACTGTGCGATCCTTAGCCCTTTACTTCAATAGCTACATACATACGAGTACATGGTCACTGATTGCCTCCTTTTGTCTTCGGAAGTTATAACAATCAATTTGAAAGTGAAATTTGAAAGAACCACGTGCGTGGTGAAATGCGGAGTAATTTTCATACTGGTCTTTTGCAACACAGTAGTTATAGCCGCCATATACGGAGCAATCCGTCGCCCGATCGATCGGCCGATGGATCGCCACAAAATATCAGTTAATCAAAATTACATGGAACTGTCAAAAAAATTGTCAACGATAAGCGCATACACAGGCCGATCCATCGGCCGATATCGATATCGGGTGAAGGATCGGCTGATCGATCAGTGCGTGACACGTTTTACACCAGTATCTGCTGCTATTGATCTTCGTAACTTTGGTGACCCTGATGCCTAATCTCTACAACAATCTCTACAGTTACATACATGGCTATCGACCAAACTCCTCAGGTTTTATTC